>CM052701.1:58986014-59127375 GCA_028551405.1 Uromys caudimaculatus
AGGTGGGAATATGGGAGTGGGTGGGCGGGTGGGTGGGAGGTGGTATACCCTCATAGAGGTGGGGGAGGGGGAGGGGATAGGTGGTTTCCAAAGAGGAGACCTAGAAAGGGGGAAACATTGGAAATGTAAATAAAGTATCAAAAAATAAAAAACAAACAAACAAACAAACAAAAAATAAAGCCTCTGCCTAACAACTGGTTTCTAGGAGTATAAACTTTATGTATCATTTAAAAAGATTACTAAATGTTAAGAAATACTATTCATGACCTGTTCTCTTATTTTTCATTAGATCAAAAGTAGAAAGGGATTATAACTTCTTAAGTCACATTTCCTGTTTTCCATCATGAAACACAGTGGAAGTGCACAGGGATTGACCTAAATAAGCTCAGTCCTGGGTGGAGCTGCCAGAACTGTCAGGTGAAAATATTTTAAATTCACCTGACATACTTGTTCATTGGTTTTCTGCAATTTAGTTAGCTGCCATCTGTTTTGTTTGGCAATCTCAGTAATTTTTCTGATATGATTGACATCAGTCCTTCCCCAAATCTCCACCCTCATTTTGTTCGTTTGAATATTTTGCCCTCAGTAATATTCAAAAAAGCTATTGACCTTACTCATCATTATTTAATATTTAAACTGAGGTAGCTTGACACATCAAATATAAAACACAATGCACAAAAATACTATGTATTATTCTCTATTATTTTAATGCAGTAGATACTGGAAATGGTTTCCTGTATTAACATTATGGATTACAGATTTCACTTTGTAACTTCACTACTAAGACCAAATCACATTCCTTGTATCTATGCAACAGAATTGCATTTCAACGTGTTTCAGAAGACTTTTGTAGCAACTTAATCAGAAAAATATGCAAAAAAGAAACAGTTATTCCATAATATATATGCATGTCAAAAATATCCAACTAAAGCTATGTACCACACCTTGATGAATGACATAAAGCCTTAAGAGAAAAATAACCAATCACATGAAGATATCTTATATAATTCATTTTACATGAGCAAAAATAGAAAACACACAAAAATAAACTCTTTTGGTTAAAAGACATAGGCTTAGTTATAAAAATACAAGAAAGGCAATTATCATTAAGTACAGGACAATGGAAGTCACCAGGGAAGGGAAAAGGGACAACCCTGGGGGGAAGAAATGAGAAGCAAAGGCATTAATTCTTGGTGCAGCAACAGATGTTTGCTTTGTAAGAAGTGAATAAACTGTATATCTGTGTTTTGTTCAGCTCTTTAAATATATTTATAGTCAAATGTTTCAAATTAGAACATACACAAATTTCAGAACATCCATCGAAATGGCATGATCTTTTAAATACTGAAGCAGCATTTTCCCAAGTTCTCCTTGACTTTAGATTTTGCCTTCTGTGACTCTTTAGCATCTGAAATATGATGAGTCCAGTTACAGACAGCATGTCTATGGTAGAAAGGCAGAAAAGGGGAGTGGAGAAGCATAAGAAAACTACCAGTGAGAATATGACTTGACTCTGTTTTTTTATTCTAAAGTATCCCATTGGAGCTCCACCTGACAGCCTCCCAGAACAATACGAGGTATCTTTTTTTTTTGGTTTTTTTTCCAGACAGGGTTTCTCTGTGTAGTCCTGGCTGTCCTGGAACTCACTCTGTAGACCTGGCTGGCCTCGAACTCAGAATTCCACCTGCCTCTGCCTCCCAAGTGCTGGGATTAAAGGCGTGAGCCACCACTGCCCGGCGACAAGGTATCTTTTGAGTACATATTTTATTATCTCTAAAATAAAATTAAATTAGGGACTGGAAAGATGATTCCACAGTTAAGGGGATATTATTTAGACACCAAGTTTTGTGAAGATAACTTTGGTGCTGGTTGCTGTTCAGTCCTGTTACATGTTTATGTCCTTGCTCTTTTGGGTACATATATGAGACATTTCCTCAGTTTCAACTATTAATTGTAGCAGATATATATTTATCCTTAAATTATCAATCCTGTCTCTTCTTTCCTAGAAGAGTTGTGTACACTTGGTCTACCAAAGTGAATGAACTGGATTTAAACTCTAGTTCTGTAAATGTTTGAGTAAATGTATTTTCATTTATTCTTTCTTGTCTCCACTGTGGAGACATCTGAGTCTTTTGGCACCAATTCTATTGCTGGGATAGTGGTTCTTTCCCATCTCTGTACCTCAAGGAGAAGACCAATGACCAAAACTCTAACTCAATTTACTGTTAGGAAAAGAGGCAATGGATGCCTGAGAACCAAAGAAAAATATGTGCTCATCACATATTCCTGGATCAACCCCCTTTTCCTTTGCTATGCATCTGTTAGAGTGACAAAGGACAGATTTCTGTAAGCTGGAGCACCAGGCTTTTAAACGATTTTCGTGTAAGTGTGTTCATGAACGACAACGGCATCTCCTTGTCTCCAGCTCTTTGTTTAAATAGCTCTGAGGCGGAGGTGTCAGCATTAATACCACTTGTGCTGAAGCCCAAGCTGTGATGCTTTGACAAAGTAACGTTCAACAAATCAATAATTTGTCTGAGACTACAGCTCCTGACTCTGAGCCAGCGAGGCCATCCCCACACACAGAAGGAAAGCAACCCAGAGCCTTATCTCCACGGAGGTTAACACAAATGGACAGGAAGCTCCACATTTGGTCTCACACTGTCCAAATGAGACAACATAGTTCCTTCTGATTTATTCTTTTTTTCCTTCAACTCCTAGCCCGACTGTATTGTGTTGCAGAGATATGAATGACAATGTCAAGGTCAAAAAGGCACTCGGTTCCAGTACATCAGACAATGAGGACACAACAAAGCTCCTTTTACAGGCTTCCACTGACGCATGAAGGAACCCATTATTGGGCCATTTGTATGTTTTCTCTGAAATGGCAACCACTGGCAGTGATGTCATAGTAATGATATGTTACCATGCCCTGTAAGGAACTCCTGAAGGAAAAGGCAGTGGAAGCTCAGTCTCTCTCCTGTTATGGAAAAAGGTCAAACTCCTGTCGCTCTTGCTGACATGGCACAAGTACTAATCCATGCACTTTATAGTCAACCAGAAATGGAGTGGGCACATTAGACAGCTCGTTCTGTGGTCCTGACTGACTCACCGTAAATCAGCTCCATCCTACACATTGCACAACTGAAAATCCCAGTTTAGATTTCCTTGCCTAAAGTACAGTAATGATAGTTCTGAGAACTGTCATTGCTTCTGAAATTACAGTCAAATGGCTGTGATTTGGCCTACTGGAGGAAAAAGACTCTTAGTTGGGTCATGTTGACCAGATCATTCTGCACCATTGGGGTGTTGATACAAGTCCTTTTGTAAGGCAGAAACAAGGAGAGAAAGAAAATCTGAATGGAAACACCTTCAGAGCTTCTTATGGAATAATTTACAAGGGCAGACTCCTATTAAAGTAAAAATAATTATGAGCATATCTTAAATTGTGTGTATATGAGTGAATTTTTTATTTATAACTTGTAAGTACTTATGAAAACTAAACATAGAGCACAGAAAGTACTTGGGTATCCTGCAATGAATTTATTACTGAGATTGAACTACCTCTTTAGACACATGAACTGTAGTCTCTATTCAAAATGTTTCCTCAAGTATTTTGAACTACAATTTGTACCCATACTAAATTATTTAGAGCTAGTTGTCAGGATTTGCATATTTTCTAAAAATCTTTCTCGCCTTTGTAATTCAAACAGTATTCAAAGCCAGTATTTTCCATTCCTTGCAGTTTGGTCTTGAGTTTTTATTGCACAGAAGCAAGTCTTCTATAAAGAAATAGGAACTAGGACCTAGAGAGATGGTATAGTGCCTCACAGCATCTGTAGTTCTTGCAGAGGACCCAGAATGGATTCCCAGCACCCACATGGTGGCTCACAAGCATCTGTACCTCTAGTTCCAGAGGATCTGATACCCTTTACTGGCCACTGCATGCAGCAGACACACATGTGGTATACACACATACATACAGGCAAGCATCCATACACATCAAAAATATAAATTAAAAAATAATAAACAGTTTTGGAGAATAGTCTACTTCCATATTGTTACCAATTAATTTATTGTCCATAACACTTTATCCCTTGTAACACTTGATGTTCTTTATATTTTTCACTAGTTTGATAAAAAATTGATTATCACAGCAATGTAGATTGATTTTTCTGACCTACTTTGCTTTATTATCTGAGGCTAAAACACTACAGCGTGCCTGTGGATGTGGTGTTTTCAGGACAGTTCCAGTTACATAATCTATCACTTCATTTCAGTTTGGAGGCAAAATGTGACTTCTCTGGTATTGTCACAAGCAGATCCTACAGTATTTGGTTTTTATTTCAGAGTGCCACCATTTAACATTCATATGTAGAATAATCTTAGCATTTCCAGAGACAGTAGATATATATAGAGAGAGATAGATAATTACAAACATATGGATATATGTTTAAAATCCTATTGGCAGGGCAAGGAGAGACAGCTGAGAGATTCAGAGCATGTGTTGCTATTCCACTGGACACAGGTTCATTTCCAGCATCCACGTGGAACAGTCTGTCATTCCAGTTCTAGGGGATCCAATGCCCTCTTCTGGCCTTTACACAGACAGACATGCAGACAAAACATCCATATACATAACATAAATTAAATAAATCTAAAAGCAAATAAAAATCCTATTGACAGTAGCTGCTATAGGAGGGAGACTTGCTTGTATGTATGTATGTTTTAATTATGTATGTGTCTTAGTCGGGGTCTCTATTCCTGCACAAACATTATGACCAAGATGCAAATTGGTGAGGAAGGGGTTTATTGAGCTTACACTTCCATGCTTCTGTTCATCACCAAAGGAAGTCAGGACTGGAACTCAAGCAGGTCAGGAAGCAGGAGCTGATGCAGAGGCCATGGAGGGATGTAAGTTACTGGCTTGCTTGCTTCTCCTGACTTGCTCAGCTGGTTTTCTTATAGAACCCAAGACTACCAGCCCACAGATGGTACCACTCACAAGGGGCCCTCCCCCCCTTGATCACTAATTGAGAAAATGCCTTACCGCTGGATCTCATGGAGGCATTTTCTCAACTGAAACTCCTTTCTCTGTGATAACTCCAGCTGTGTCAAGTTGACACACAAACCCAGCCAGTACAGTATGTATGTTGTAAGTTTGGTCATTGGAGGGTTGTCCATACCCCAGTGGATAACTCCACATTCAAGTCCAATATTAATTGGTCTTAGTGAGCTAAAAATATTACTTCAAAGTATTGGATGGCAGACATAAAATAGAGAGGGAGATATGTGTGGGAATCACAGAACAGTTGAAGGGAGACATTATGGGGAGAAAACGTGGTCAAGATAAACTGAATATATACGACATTTTTCAAAGAATAAATTAAAAACCATTATGGAAACAATTCAAGTTAAAAAAAATTCTTCAGTTTTTGAATGAACCCTGGAAAAGGACCAATTTAGTTTTTAGCTTATGTTATTAAGCCTTATCATCTAATACAGATTTTTTAATGTTTAATAGACCCCTTAAAAAGTAACAACAAAGTCAAAACTTTGGTGACCTAAGTAAATGATAAAAAAATTTAGAAGATGGATTGCTTTAGTCTCCCATTTATCTTTTTCTTGCCCCCTTTTTTGATGTGTACTTGTTTTTATGTCACCTTGACATTCACTTGCATTTGCCTGTGTTCATGATACACACACACACACACACACACACACACACACACACACACACACACACACACTCTTCAGAAAGCTACAAGCCATTTGATGGAATTTTACTCTACAACATTCAATCTGAGAGGGACTTTGAGGAAGCTATGAGCATGCTGCTTTTTGCCCTCTGTCTTTGGGGACAGTGTAATAAAATAGCAAGAGGAAATGGAGAAGAGCTCATGCGGCCAGATGACTTATGGACCAGCATGTTTCCCTGGTGTTCCCATTCATTTATCTCTACTGTATAATGCATTTTTCTTGTTTTACTGGGTAATTAAACCTTCAACACTCCCAAGTTTTCGAAGAATCTGAATCCCATTACAGAGAGATGCCTGAGTCTGATTCCCTGGTATTATTGTCAGGAGCTGGCCTCCTTCAAAGGGAATGCTTTTGATAATGCTGTGAGAGGTCTCTAAGGAGCGTCCCCACTCTGAGCAAGTTAAGCACTGTCATTTGTCTTGGCAGGGTTTGCTGAACTTTTAGGTTAACTTCTACAGCTGTGTTTTCCCCTCCCACCTAAATTTTGTTTTAAACTTATTGCCTTGTCTGCTTCTTAACAGAACGGGATCATTTTCCAGAGGTAGGGCTATTCTTGTCTTTTAAGTTACATTTTATGTAAAGGAAAAAAAAAAGAAAAATTCACATCAAAGCCCTCAGAGGAAAGACCAAAGATTTTCTGCATGTGTCTGCTCTAGTCTAGCAGTAGCCTTATACAAACACTGGACATGAGTTACTTAAGGCTTACACTAGCTGTGCTGACCCTGTGGGCTTAAAGCCAGTTGTGTCATGTGTCTTTCATCTGAAATGCCCAACAAGGATCCTTGTTTACATGTATCTACCTGTTTATCTACCTGTCTGTCTATCTATCTATCTATCTATCTATCTATCTATCTATCTATCTATCTATCTATCTGCCTATCTGCCTATCTATCATTTATCTCTCTATCATCTCTCTGTTTATGGTTTTGGACCTAGGCAAAGAAAGCTACAAACTTATGTTTCTATTGTGGCCTCTTTTATACATCCATCCATCACCATGCATTATTTTGATTTTGAATAAGCAAACTACAGTTTTACTCATGCTTTTTTTTTTTTTTTTTTTTTTTTTTTTTTTTTTTTTTTTTTTTTTTTTTTAAGAATGACTCAAATAGTCAATGCTGTGTCTGATCTGCCCAAGAGTATACTTCATCTGGAAATTAGGAGATGCAACAAATGGCCGTGTGGGACAAGAACTTTCTAGTATTTCATGCAGATACTCTTAGATAGAAGGTACATAATTTGGTACCAAGACCAATTAATCCTACCACCATCTCACTCTGTCAAAGAAAGGAATTCTCTTTTAAAAGTACTGAAATTCTAGAAGCCAGACATGGTTTGTTTCAGCAGCCACTTTGAATCAGAAACAAATTCTAGAGGAGATTAAACCCAAAGTTCCATCTCTGAAAACAGTAAGGACAGAGATTAAGGGATTCTCCCAGGAAAGGTCTTCTGAGAAAAGACTTGAATCTCTTGCTTTTTAAAAAGCTGGCAGAATGGTAAAAGAAATGAAGATACGGTTTCATAACCTTTGTCCTAGCCAGGACCAGAGGGTAGGGATTGGTTTGCACCTCACAACAAGACCCATCACTCTGATGACAGCACACTCTGATTTCATGTGAGCTAGAATGGAGGTTTAGCTAGACAATTTGCTAAAAACTTAACCACAAATGTTTAAACAATTCTGAGGGGTTTTCCCCTCATTCGGAGTTGAAACAAGCGTCATTGTTAGAATTATACATAATCTCCAGATAACACAGATTATGTATGCTCAGCAAGAGGTATGAAATGATGCCAGGTGGACTCACTAACTCCATGTGTCCTATGATAGCGAAAGTGACAATCTTTGGAGATGGCTGAAGAGGGCATCATCCCAAGGAGGATGGAAACAGGAGACATTAGCTGTAAGCATCACAGCAATTTACAGCAGGAAACTTAAACAGCGAGAGGTGAAGAGATGCGTTAAGTCCAATTAGCAAATTCATTGTAATGGTTCTGCTTTTCATTGAGCGTGGGCTTTGGGAGACTTCCTGCCTTGGCTAATATGGGGAGTTTCTGTAGCTCTTTCAGGAGCAGACACTATAATGAGCCAAGATTTTAGTGTAGTAACTTAATTATTTTTTTCTGATATTACAATTATTCTTTGTATTTGTGGACAGGTGTTTTTACTTGAGGAATATTTGTTTATTTCCCTCCTTTTTTCTGAAAGTAGATCCTAAGGCACCAGGGGCTAGAGAGATGGTTCAGAGGTTAAAAGCACTGGTTGTTCTTCCAAAGGACCCAGGTTGTATTCCCAGAACCCACATGGCAACTCACAGCTGTCTGGAACTCCAGTTCCAGGGGACTCTATGTTCTCTTCAGACCTTGGTGGGCACCAGGCACAGACAAACGTGCAAACAAAACACACAAACACATCCAATTAAAATAAACCTTTAAAAACAAGTAAGCAAACAAGAAAATGAAGTCCCCTTTTCAGTCCCAGCCAAATGATTTTCAGCTCTTAGGAATTCACTGAAGGTTTTATACCAATCAACAGGTTTTTCGAATGAGCACTTGAAACTTTGTGAGTCTTGTTAGAGTCTCAGGACTGTTGCTTAGAGTGCTGGGCGTGGGTTTACTTTTCACCCTTAGCTTGAAGAAAACAAGGAGCTTCATGGAATAGGCAGGACCATCTTGTGATGGTCAGAATAGAAAGCTTCTGAATAGACAAGTCTGTAGTGCAAGAACCAACTTGTGCTGGTCAGAATAGAGAGCGCCTGAATGAACCGGGCGATATGCAACAGCAGAGGGAAGAAAGGAACAGTGAGACAAATCCGTTCCTTCCAATGAGCCTTAGCTGACTTATCAAGCGCACTCTTGTTCACCACATTGTTTGTCTGCTTAGCTACAACACTTTGTGTAGAAGACGGAAAAGAAATTCACATATATAGAGCCTTACCCAGAATGTCAATTACCTTAACTTCCAATATATTTTCTTTCTATAGTTAACATTGGTTATATTTTCTGAAACTTTGAAGATACTGATGGTATATTTGCTAAAAATAGAAAATTAGGAAATAAACCAAGAGAAGAAAATATGCCAATTATCATTATCTCTATAAACCATGACATGTTTTATAATATATTTTTGTGTATTATAATGAGTATACTAAAATATTTTTAAAAAGAAGACACTCTTTACATGGTTTGAGAGCTTACTTCTTGCCCAAATCACAGGCATGTTTTCTTTTATATAGCATGAAGTATTATATTTTATTCTTATTTTATTAGAATATATAGGTATGCTGTGAAACATTTAAGCAATTTAGACACCTACATTTTTGTTGGATTGTTTTTCTGGATTTAGATGGTATATAATATTATGTAAACACATTTGCAGAAAAGGATTAGCACAAAATTTATAGATTTATTTATAATATGTATGAGTGTTTTGCCTGTATGTTTGTATGTATACGAAGTATATGTCTGATATCCACAAAGAACAGATCCCCTGAAACTGTAATAACAGATGGTTTGAACCACCACATGAGTTATGGACACCGAATCTGGGTTTTCTGCAAGAGCAACAATGTTCTTCTTTTTTTATTAATTAATTTATTCGTTTTATATCCCAATTTCTATCCCCCATCTCCTCCCAGTCCTCATCTCCCAAACCTCCTCCCCCTCCCCCTCCCCCCTCCCCTTTTCTTCTGAGAAGGGAGATCCTGGCACATCATGTCTCTGCAGGACTAGGCACATTCTCTCCCACTGAGGCCAGATGAGGCAGCCCAGTTAGGGGAATGAGATCCACAGACAGGAAACAGATTCAAAGACAGCTCCCACTCCACATCCCAGTTATTTGGGGAACCACATGAAGTTCAAGCTGTATATCTGCTGCACATGTGCAGGGGACTAGGACCAACCCTTGCAAGCTCTTGCTTGGTGGTTCTGTTTCTGGCAGCCCCCAACGGTCAGGTTAGTTGACTCAGTTGTTCTTTCTGTGGAGTCCCTATCCTCTCCAGGTCCCTCAATCCTCTTCCCAACACTTCCTCAAGACTACCCGAGCTCCAACTGATGTTTGGCTGTGGGTCTCTCCATCTGTTTCCATCAGTTGCTGGGTAGAGACTCTCAGAGGACAGTTATGCTAGGCTCCTGTCTGCCAGCATAACAGAGTATCAATATGTCTGGGATTGGGTCTTGCCCATGGGATGGGTGTCAATTTGGGCCAGTCATTGGTTGGCCATTCCCTCTATCTCTGTTCCATCTTTGTTCCTGCAAATCTTGTAGGCAGGACATGTTTTTGAGCTGAATATTTTATGGGTGGCTTGCTGTCCTTATCTGTCCTCCAGGAGCCCTGCCTGGCTACAGGATGTGGCCACTTTGGCCTCCTCCCACTGCTAAGAGTCTTAGGGTAGAGTAACTCCCATAGATTCCCTGGGGCCTTTTAATTTGATGTTGGCTATTGGCTTGCTGTATATTGCCTTATTGTGTTTAGGTATGTGCCTTGTATCCTTGATCACTCTAAGATTTTTAACATGAAGGGTTGTTGGATTTTTGTCAAAGGTTTTTTTTAGCATCTAATGATATGATCATGTCTTTTTTTTCCTTTCAATTTGCTTATATAGTGGATTATATTGGTATATTTTCATATACTAAGCAATCCATGAATCCCTGAAATGAAGTCTACTTGGTTATGGTGATTGATGTCTTTGATATGTTCTTGGACTTAATTTGTAAATATTTTATTAAGGATTTTTGCATCAATGTTCATGAGGGAAATTAGTCTGAAATTTTCTTTCTTTGTTGAGTCTTTGTGTGGTTTATGTATCATGGTGACTGTGGCATCATAGAATGAGTTTGGCAATGTTACTTCTGTTTCTATTTAGTGGAATACATTTAAGGAGTTTTGGTATTAGCTCTTCTTTGAAAGTTTGGTCGAATTCTGTGTTAAAACCATCTGGTCCTGGACTTTTTTTGGTTGGGAGACTTTTAATGACTGGTTCTATTTCCTATGGGGTTATAGGACTGTTCAGATAGTTTACCTGATTTTTATTTAACTTTGGGAAGTGAAATATGCCTAGGCAACCATCCATTTCATTTAGATTTTCCAGTTTTTTGGACGACAGGCTTTTGAAGTAAGGCATATTGATTCTCTGAATTTCCTCAGTGTCTGTTGTTATGTCTCCATTTTCATATTTGATTTTGTTAATTTGGGTACTGTCTCTCTGCCTTTTAGTTAGTTTGGCTAAGGGTTTGTCTCTCTTGTTGATTTTCTCAAAGAATCAGCTCTCTGTTGCATTGATTCTTTTTATATTATTTTCTTTGTTTCCAATTGATTGATTTCAGCTGTGAGTTTGATTATTTCTTGCCATCTACTTCTCTTTGGTTTGTTTGCTTTTTTTTTTCTTTCAAGAGCTTTCAGGTGTACTTTAAAATCATTTGTGTGAGAACTCTCCAACTTCTTTATGAAGGCATTTAGTGATATGTACTTTCCTCTTAGCACTGCCTTCATTGTGTCCCATAAGTCTGGGTATGTTGTGCCCTCGTTGTTATTGAATTTTGGAATGTCTTTAATTTCTTTATTTCTTCCCTGACCCAGAGATCATTGAGCAGAGAGTTGTTCAGTTTCCCTAGGTATGTAGGCTTTCTGGTGTTTCTGTTGTTGTTGAAGTTCAGCTTTAATCCATGGTAGATACAAGGAGTTATTTCAATTTTATTTTATCTTTTGAGGGTTTCTTCGTGACTGAGTATGTGGTCAATTTTGGAGAAAGTTCCATGAGGTGCGGAGAAGAAGGTATAATCTTTTGTGTTTGGGTAAAATGTTCTGTAAATATCTGTTAGACCCATTTGATTCAAAACCTCTGTTAATTTCATTATTCCTGTGTTTAGTTTCTGTCTTAATGACCTATCAATTGTTTAGAGTGGAGTGTTGATGTCTCCTACTATTAATGGGTGGAGTTTAATGCGTGATTTAAGCTTTGGTAATGTTTCTTTTACAAATGTGGGCGCTGTGTATTTGGAGCATAGTGTTCACAATTGAGACCTCATCTTGCTGGATGTTTTTCCTTTGATGAATATGAAGTGTCCTTCTGAATCTCTTTTGATTACTTTTGGTTGAAAGTTTATTTAATTAGATATTTGAATGGATGAATGGCTACTCTAGCTTGTTTCTTGGGTCCATTTGCTTGGAAAACCTTTTTCTAGCCCTTTACTCTGAGGTAATATGTATCTCTATTGTTGAGGTATATTTCTTGCATTCATCATAATGATTGATTCTGTTTAACACATCCACTCTTATATCCTGTGTCTTCTCATTGGAGAATTGAAACCATTGATGTTGAGAGATATTAATGACCACTGATTGTGAGTTCCTGTTATTTTGATTTGTGTGTGTGTGTGTGTGTGTGTGTGTGTAATTCTCTTCCTTTGGTTTTGCTGGTGTGGAATTTTCTATTTATTGTGTTTTCTTGGGTGTTGTTATTTTCCTTATGTTGGAGATTTTCTTCTAGTATCCTCTGTAGGGCTTGATTATTGGAAAGATATTGTTTGAATTTGGTTTTGTCTTAGAATATCTTGTTTTCTATGTTTATAGTGACTGAAAGTTTTGTTGGATATTACAGTCTGGGCTTGCATCTGTAATCTCTTAGAGACTATAAGACTCAGGCCCTTCTGGCTTTTAAAGTCTCTGTTGAGAAGTTTGGTAGAATTCCAATAGGTCTGCCTTTATATGTTACTTGGTCTCTATCCCTTGTGGTTTTTAATATTCTTTCTTTGTTTTATACATTTATTGTTTTGATTATTATATGATAAGAGGATTTTCTTTTTTGGTCCACTCTATTTGGCTTTCTGTAAGCTTCTTGTACATTTATAGGCATCACTTTTTTTAAATTAGGGAAATTTTCTTATATGTTTTTGTTGAAGATATTTTCTGGGCCTTTGAGTTGGGAATCTTCTTCTACTCCTATTATTCTTAGGTTTGTTATTTTCATATTGTCCCAAATTTCTTGGATGTTTTGGGTTAGAAACTTTTTAGCTTTAGCGTTTTCTTTGAAAGATGTATCAATTTCTTCTATTGTATCTTCTACATCTGTGGTTCTCTCTCTCCCATCTCTATATTCTGTTGGTGATGCTTGTGTCTATAGTTTCTGTTCTCTTTCCTAGATTTTCTATCTCAAGGATTAGCTTAGTTTGTGTTTTCTTTATTGTGTCTATTTCCATTTTCATGTCTTGAACAGATTTACTTCTTTCTTTCACCTGTTTGATTGTATTTTCCTGTATTTCTATAAGGGATTTATTAATTTTCTCTTTAAAGGCCTCTATCATCATTGATTAGATTTAAGGTCATTTTCTTGCAATTCTGGTATGTTAGGATATTCAGGGCTTGTCATAGTAGGGTAGCAGGGTTTTGGTGGTATCATACTGCCCTGGCTTTTGCTGATTGTATTCTCATGCTGGCCTTTGGCCATATGGTTGACTCTAGTGTTGGCAAGTCTTGTAGTTCCTGATGGGTCTGCAGATAGAACTGGTTGTCCCTAGTGTCAGCAGGTTTCCAGAGATGCAGGCAGAGCTGGTAGTCCTTGATGAATTCAGGGTACTGGTTGTGCTTGGTGTGGCCAGGGAAATAGAATATAGAGAGGACAGGACAGAACTCACCACTGCTGGGTTTTCCCAGAGGGGTCAGGCAGAGAATTGGGGTAAGGGTCTCACTTGGTGATTGCTGATTGGTGGTCTTCAGGCATCTGGGATTGTGGTGTGGACCAGAAGATGGAGCTCAGAGGGAACAGGGCAGACCTCAAGGCTGCTGGACTTTGGGGCTTGGGGAACTCACCTGGTTTTCTCTGGTAGCAGCTGGTCTCCAGGTATTCAGGGGGAACTGTATACAGCAAATGGAGTGCAGAGGGTGCAGGGCAGAGCTCACCACAGCTGGGTTTGCCTTGTTTTCCCTTGTAGCAGCAGGCCTCCAAGTGTTCAGGTGAAGCTGTGTCCAGGAAATGTGCAAGTACTCTTATCCACTGAGCCATATCTCTAGCCCCAATCTTATGTATTTTTGAATGAAAAATTCTGAAAAACAGATCAATGGAACAACACGTTTTAAAATACATATATGTGTGTGCCATATAACTTCATACCTTCATTCAAATAGATACCAAATTTTACTTCTAATAGTGATTGAATTCATATACTCACAAGACATCGTTATGTCTACCACTTTCATTGGTGTGGTAGATATAAAATGCTCACAGGCATATCAACGATGGGCAGATGTGGATACACAGGTTAGAGGTTTGTAATTAGTAAGGGCCTGTTTTTGCTTGTTTGTTTGTTTGTTTGTTTTTTGTTTCCTTGAGCTGCATTAGAGATGCAAGATTAACTAAGTTGACCATTTGTTTGAGCCGGACAGTTTTATGTATTTTGTTGATTTATTACTTACCTATATTAATGATTTATAAACTCATCAACTTGGTAGAAGCTAATACAAACAGCTAGTAACCTATCACTCAAGGTTTTAACTTACTAAAATGTAAGGTGTGTGGAAACCTTCATGGTTGGTTAGATCTCTGGAGCAGATGTCACTCTTCTTTCTGCTGGAGTTATTTCGGTACCGTTGTTAAAATTAAGTAAAGATGGTATTCACAATTATTTTTAAAAACTGTATCTAGTTACCAGAAATATTTTTTCTAAGGTCAGAGTAGAAAATCTTTAAAGATTCTTCTGTAGAGGGTGAAAAGAAACAGGGAGGAAGATGGAGACTATAAGGAAGGATGAGGTCAGAGCAGCATTGAAATATCTGGTCCCGGTGGACCCAGTGTCCTGTTTGAACAGAGAAGGTGTGTGGTCCTGTTTTTTTGGAAGCCAAGTCTACCTGTCTCGAAGCTGAGTGTTGGGGTCACTGAGATATAACACTTCAATGTCCTCACTAGGGCTACCTGAAACATGCTCTTAGCAACTGGCTGCTTCTTTGTGGTCAGGGCTAAGGTAACCCCTGCAGCTCTAGTACTGACCAGAGAGCTCTCAGATCCCAAGAGACATAATTGCTAAAACTCTGAGAGGCTGGAGAATATATATATATATAAATCCCTTGTGGCTATACCTTTCTCACCTTAACAAGGAAGTAGATCGTTTGGAAATGCTTCATTTGGCTTCTTTGTCTGGGTGTGGATGAGCCTAGAAGACAGAAACCTTCTTGATCCCTACAGCTATTTCCGTTAACCCCTTGAAGACTGCATCATGTGTGCACTCAGCTGCTGAATTTTTTTAATGAGGTGCCACTGCTTTTAATGGGGCAAAAAAGATGGATGATTCACACCAGATGTCCATAAGGGCCATTTGGGGATTGCTCTGTCGGACGCATAGTACATCATGTTGCTCGTTGAATTCTTAAGGGGTTAACTTGACCTTTCTCTTTTAACACAGCACTAAAAGTAATGCAATTTCCATTTTCTGTGTCCCTTTTATTTATATAGAAAGGCTTCATGACAAACCCACCAGAGCTCTGAGAACAAGTCTCCCATTTATGTCTTTGCCATCCATAAACCCTTGTGGGTGATTTTGAAACTGGAGTAGACAGAGGTTGTGAACACCATCCAAGCTTTTATAATCTACACTTCCACATCAAACTTTCCCAGAATCAGGCTTATTTATGAGGACTGTTGGTCAGTGCTGCATACCTTGTTCCTCAGAGTTTATTCCTTCCCAGCTAATCAATACTCTTGCCCCTTGAAGTATGAAAATAAAATAAAAGGAGAAGAGTAGGAATCATAATTCTTCTCTCAAGTCTAATATCCTTGGCATCATATTATATTATTCCTTGATATGTTCTTGATTCTGGTAAAAGAAAATGATTTGCCATATCCAGTCTCTCTTGCTAGGAATTGGACTTATGCTCTTACGCAGGTGTTTGAGAACAGAGGTATCATGTTCTGGCTCTTAATTCTTTTCTTCTTGTTTGTTGGCCCAAAGTAGGTAGTGACATTCTACCCTGAGGTCAGTTTGCATTTATCTAACTCTTTATGAAAGAGAAGGCTCTGAATGGCTGATCAGTTATTATGCTCTTTGCAGTCAGTGAAACTTCAACTTTGCTGCGTTTCCATGGCCGGTCAGATACTATAACTGATTACAAAAGAAGCCCATGTCTACAAAGGCTTATAAAAAGCAACTAGTAAAGAAAGTGCGTATTTGCATCGCTTCTCAAGAGCAACCAAATGGCAACTCCTCATTTCTTTCTTTTGTCCTCTGCTATGTTTTACAACTTAACTATAATTATAGTAAGTGAGGAATTTTATTTTGCCTTGAAGGTGTCATAGCAATATGTGTGTAATTGCTTAGTAAAATCTCTGCTTTTCATTGTAAATTTAAATTTTATGTGTTGAGATTTGTTTTAAAGATTTGTTTTTATTTTATGTATTAAAAGTGTTTTGCCTCCATGCATGTCTGTGCACATGTGTGCAGTGCCAGTGAAGGACAGGAGAGAGCATAGGTCCTCTGGAACTGGAGTGACAGGTGGTTGTGAACTGCCATATGGGGTCTGGGAGTTGAACCCAGTTGCTCTGGAAGAGCACCCAGGGTTCTTAACTACTAATTCATCTCTACAGTTCACATGTTGAGAATTTTTATGTCTACATATTCTTTTGTGATGCTTACTCTTCTTGAAATATATAAAAATTAAGTTTTATATATTTTCTTTAAACAAATCCTTTGTGAAAACAAAGAGGAAGAAAGTAAGGGGCCAGCGGAGGGACTCACAGGGGCTTCTAGGGGCTCACAGAGACTGAACTGTCAACCAGGGAGCCTGCATTGGACTAACCTAAGCCTCTGCATATATGTTACAGTGTGTAGCCTAGGCTTCTCGTGGGACTCCTAACAGCGGGAGTAGGTGCTGTTTCTGACTCTTTTGTCTGCTTTTGGGACCCTTTTCCTCCTATTGGCTTGCCTTGGCCAGCCTTAATATGAGGAAAGGTGCCTTGTCTTAGTGCAACTTGATATGCCATGTTCGGTTGATTTCCATGCGAGGCCTGCCCTTTTCTGAAAAGAAAAGGAGGAAGTGAATTAGGGTGGGGGTGGGGAGGAGGGGAAGGGGAGAGGGGAGCTGGGAGGTGGGAGGGAAGGAAATGGGAGAAGAGGAGGGAGGAAAACTGGGGTCAAGATGTAAATATGAAAAAGAAAAGCAATATATTTATATTTAATTATAAACATAAAATAAATCAGTGTATAGACTCAGGAAACAGGTCTTTAGTGCAGGATTCCTGTTAATCTGAGGGAGACTTGGGCTGTGCTAATGTTCTATGCAGCTGCATGGGTCCCGACTCTCAAATTTTTCTTCTTCTCTCTTGATTTAGGGCTTTCTGAAGTTCCACTCCTCAGAGATATTATGAGTTTTGCAGTTTTTCAGCTTTAAACTACTGTTAGTTTCTATAGTCTTAACGGCTATGGCTGTCGGTTTTGAGAAAGAAACATTCTGTATTTTTTTCCAATTCTCTGTGTTTTTAAGGCTCAGGGTCTCAGGTCTGTAACTTTCATTATAGTTTTCTTCCGTAGTATGTTTTTAAGGCTACCTCTTGCTCTGCTTTGTGGTAACATTATTTCCAATTGGTTTCTCTTAAGACCTGATCATTGTGGTTTCTCAAGAGCTGGAAGAGTATCTTCCCTTTGGTAAGAAGGAGGAGCCAGTAGATTGTTTTTCTCTAGAATGTCTTATGGTCTTTGAGAAAGTTGTGACGAAAACGCAGTAAGTGCCAAACCAGGAAGGGCTACTTCACGTAGGACAGGATCCTCCACACAGGTCAGGATACTCCATGCAAGAACCATGTGGAGTTCCTAACGGGGGAGGGAAATATAAGATTCAGCTTCCGTAAAACTAAGGTCTTAGAATTTTCTCATCTCACTCTTCGCACCAAACTCAGCCTCCTGCCACTAGACCAGTCCCCATGGAAGTGTCTCCAGGTAAGCATGTCTCCATATTCAATCTGGGCCTGTTTCCTGACTTTGGTCTGGCTGTTTGTCATAAGTCCTCAGTTCCTGGACAGATCCAAGAAATGCCACTAATGTCTACTTTCTTGGCTTTTTCTCGAAGTGAAATAAGGCAAAGACTGCCAAGTTCCTTTCATGTCAGAATTGAGACCACAGCCTTATACGAAGTACTCAGATCCACCAAAATAATTTCTAAATATTGTAAACTGAGCCCCACCTGTAGAATTTTTAAAAATTAAATAAATACCAGCGGCGTGTTCCACTTTACCTACCCCAGTGTTCTGGGTTCCCAAATGAAACACACACACACACACACACACACACACACACACACACACACACACACACCCTTTAAACTTTGATATGTCTTAATCAGCTCAAGGCTGAGCCACTTCCAACCACCCCCCACCCCCCCGCTGATAATCCAGAGTTATTACTAAATTCTACATATCTCTTGGCTGCTCTGGACCCAGAGTGATGCCCAGCTGGGCCGCACGCTCCTGGCTCCTTCACAAGTCGGCTATGCCTCCCTGTTCTCCACTCTCCTCAGACATGGCGGCTCTCATCTCCTTCTCCAAGCATAGTGAATCCCTTCTCTTTCTCCTTCCGTTCTTAGCCTAGGAATCCTAAAAGTCCCCACTCTGTCTGCCCTGCCCAGCCATTGGCTGCCAACAACTTTATTTACCAGTCAGAACCAACTGGAGGCAGGATTCCTCAGAGTTCTACTTATGGATTCTCATGCAAATAATTTTGGGGACCCACATTAATGTAAAAATACAAGCAACATTAGGCCAAGCCCATTACACCACCCCTTTTAAATATCTCTCTTAGCAGGCTGAGGTCTGCTTCTCACACAAATAGGATTCTTTTGTTAGAATGAAGATACGTTGCTCCTCTGTAGCTAAATGGAAGACTGCCTACTAAATGTTTGAGGGCAAAAATTTAAAGAATATTTATTTCCCAGTAGAGTATACATATCACTAAACCTACTATTAGATGTCCCTTAATACCAAGGCATCTCTGAGAATACTTTAGGTCTTGTCATGTTCTTAACTGAACATTCATAAGTTGCTTCTCATTCTGTAAGTCACATACTGACATACTTTATAAAGTAAACAGGTCATTTCATGACCTGGTCCTGCTCTCTCCAGCCTCATTTTATGCTTCTGTTCATCTCATTCAGTTACTTTGTCCAGCTGGCCGCCTGTGGTTCTTCAAGATTTCCCCTCCATGATCTTCACTGTACAGTTACCCTGTGGCTAAAATGCTCCTCCTTTCCCTGGGACACTTCGGCTCATAGCTAAACTCACAGGTTACTGTTGACCTGCACAGGAATATCTTCAGTATATCTTTTAATAAGTATCACAAGTATAATCAATTATTAAAAATGATCGTGTATTTCTTTCCTTAAGATCCATCTCACCCAGCCAGCCACATACTCAAGGGGACTGGAGACGGCCTGTTCCGCTAGCCACAATCACTCTTGCAGTCTTAGAACTCCTGGGCATCATTTTCAAGTGCATCGATTATGGATAAATGAAAATTCCATCTCTATTTTCATCTTACCAAAAAACAAATCCTTGGCTTGTGGTTAGGTGGTGGAGAAGTGTAGAGAAACAGGCAACCCAAGCAGAGGTTCCCAGAAAAGAAAGTATGTGCAGAAATTTCATTTTAGAGATGAGATGAAAATTCTCCCCTAGGGAAAGTCAGAAATATTTGTAAAGAGACCCTGTTTCTTACTACTCTGCAGATGTGGCCATGGTTTAATTTCTTTGGTTACTGAAGAAAGGGGTAACCCAGAAGACCAGAAATTTCAGGGACACTCGGATTGCAGCAGCCATAAAAATGTGATAATCATTATCAGTTAACTAATCTTTCTCTTCAAGTTTCCCAATGATTAGAGTGAACCATGAAAAATTGCCTCAAAGCCACAGATGACAGAATGGTTCCCTGGGCAAGTTTTGTGGTGATCTTAAGACTCCTGAAGTCATCCGCAGGAATTCAGGCTTGAGTTCACTGGATGCATTCAAAGCAGGCACAGTTTACTTCCTTGTGGTGTGAGGTGGTGGATACACAAAATTAAAGATAATCTTGGACAGATATTTAAATCTATACAAACTATAATATGACTCCATTGCACACAGCATGATCTCATGTGTTATCACCTATACTTATCAAACAACTCATTGGGACAGACTTTCTTGCTTCCATTAAAAGAAAATAACAGAAGTTTAAAAATGTCTCTGCCAGGAAGAAAATGTGAAGTCTGTCTTCTGAGGTACCCCAAATTTTGGAGGTGTATCTATCCTTATGAATAGCATCTATGACATTTGGGGAGTTATTTTTATCATCTGGTATTGCCTTTCACACATAATCGCCACCCTAATCATTTTAAATATTGATGCCATTTAAGGCGATGCATCCCCTGAGCTGAAAAACACTTTAATGTTTGTTTTGCCAGTTCCTGTAACTTTTATCCAAACCCAATTCAGAGAAAGAATCCTTTGCCCTCCAACCCAAAACTCTTCAAAAATATGCGCATTTAAACAAGAAAAAGGAAGTATGTGGGCTAGGCAGCTCTTGAAGCAGCTGTGGCACAGAGAGTGAATACTCCTTATGGCAGTTTAGCATCTGTTCCAGCTGTAAATGTGCAATATAATCTGAACATTATACGGTGCAGCATTCATTTCAACGTGTAAACTTTATTGACAAGAAGACAAGTTCAAAAGAAACAGCAGAGCCCATTTTGTCAATTGTGTTTGGAAGGATTATTATTTATTTTTTTAAAGTAAGGACAGAACAGATCATGGTAGCTTACAAGACAATTTGAATTGCAAGTGAATATATATAGCTAGTTTTATAAGAAGCATATACAGGAAATTAGTTGGGCTAATCGCAGCAAATGCCTTACACGTTGATATTCACATGCTTTGTATGTATGAGTCAGTTCTGCACACTTGTTGTACATAGTCCATTTGAACAGCTTGTTCGGGTTATGTGGAACATCAGATGAGGACCAAGAAGAGTGGAGCAAATATTTCTGGAACAGACACACAGCTCCCTCACACTCCACCCAGCATGTGGTCACATTCACACTGGGGAATATACCTGCTAGCAGTTAGGAATTCCTCCTCCTGCTGGGCATATGGTGAGGTGCACTGTTTCTTTTCTTTTTGATTTAGTAACAGCATGTACCCCCAGCAGTATATATTTTCACCCTTATAGAAATTATATTTCATCTCTTTCTTGAAAGGCTTATTAAATGAACCTATAAACCGTGTGAATCTGGATTGAGACGTTGTTGCTTTGTTCTCGTTTTTCTCTTTGGGAGTCCTTTTTAAAATTTGT
Organism: Uromys caudimaculatus; assembly: GCA_028551405.1. NCBI lineage: Eukaryota > Metazoa > Chordata > Mammalia > Rodentia > Muridae > Uromys > Uromys caudimaculatus. Next base: position 59,007,066 of record CM052701.1, read on the forward strand.
TTTAGGATTAATCCTATTTATTTATTATTTATTTCCTTTTATTCACCTCCACCCATCTATCTAAATCGTCTCTGTGTCAGCCCACCATCAACTCTAAAATACATGACCCTTCCTATGTAGTTATTATCATAGACTTTCTAATTATTAAACAGATATATCCTAATTACTATTTTGGGTCATGCTTTTAAAGAGATATATCCATTTCCCTAAGTCTTCAAACTTATTAACCTACCTTTTTTTTTTTCAAAAATTCTTTTTCTCATTTGAAAGTCCTTTTGTGTTTATAATATGATCCTTAATGCAACTGGATTTTTTTTTTAAATTTTCACTTCCTTTTTGCATAATCTGTCTAGCTAGAAGTTCATCTTATTTATTTTGTCTAAGTTATGAATTTTCCCAGTTGCTTTATTGTTTATCTTATATTTTGTTTATGGATCTGTTATTTTTCTTCTGTTTGCATTCTAGTTCTGCTATCTACATATTACTCAAACTTCTTGAGTTGTGTATCCACCTCCATTTTAAGTTTATTTAATTTTTCTATTTTTTCTCTTGCAATATGTGGTTTGCAAAGCTTTTATTATTGTTTAATTCCAACTGCTTTTTAAAATTTCCATTGCTTTCCCCTTTAAAAGAGGTATACTAGTTATATATTTGATATATACAAATAAATAAGATTTATTCTTATTTTATGTATAAATTTTCATGTGCAGGCATGTATGTATGTGCTTCAGACTTATGCATGGTGCCTGAGGAAGACAGAAGAGGATGTTGAATCCCTTATAACTGGAGTTAATGATTGTTGTGAGCCTCATGTGGGTGCTGGGAACCAAGCTTTGGTCCTCAACTCAAGTGGATGTTCTTAACTACTGAACCAGCTCTCCATCCCCAATATGCACATTAGCTATGCCTTAGTTATTAATTTGCTGTATTCTCTTCAGAGAACATCTACTAATGTGATTTGTTGAATTTAATTGGTGGCCAAATACAAAAATAAATGTAAATGTTCTATAGTTTTTTTCAAAATGTATAACCTCTACTAAATTGAAACAAATTTTAATGAGTAATAGTATAAAATGATTGAATTATTTAGATATTGTTTATTCTACTTGCTGTCTTTCTGCCTTTGTCTTCTAGGGGGAATGTTAAAACAGCAGGTTTACCTAAATAACTGGCAGTTTTGCTTCACAGATTGTTAGACTATGTTGTGAGGTATACACACACACACACACACACACACACACACACACACACACACACACACACAGACATACTACTCTATAGTATCAGTAAATACCACCAAGTATATTCAAAGACACTGCTTTATCTTGAACTGAAGTACTTTAGAAATGAGGATTGCTGCTCCAACTCCATTTATTTTTATTTACTTCAAATGTCATTCCTTCCTCAACTCATCATTGTTGAAATCTACTTTAAATGTGCACTTTACAGACCATTGCTTCTCAAACTGACAATGAAGAAAAGTCAGTTTTCCCAAGTTTTTATTCTATTTGTATTGTACTTTACAAAGAACAATGAATATTGCTTCTCTAGAAAATAAAAGGAATGCACACAAAATAAAAATCTGTGCTCTCATTATTAGAATTTTAGACTAGAATTGCTCTGTTAAATTTCTATAAAAATTAATAAGTCCTCATTCTCAAATTCTATGTTTATTATCACACATTGGTAACCAAAGTTACAGGCTGGTATCAGTATGCACCATGCTTGTAGCACATTTTAATTTTTCTTGATTGCCTTTAAAAAAATCTAACATGCAAGCCTTTTTAACCATTATAATTTTTGAGACTATACAACTCTAGATTGCCCCCAAGTTCACTGTTACCTCAGGTTGGCTTCTCGTCACCCCCCTCCTCCAAGCCTAGCAGCCAGAGTCAGCATCAGAGGTTGAACTTAATCCTTTCTAATATATTGTGATTACTGTTAATATTTATTTCTGTTATCTAAACAGAGACAATTAATTTACTTTTATACTTGCTATAGTAAACACACTTACCAAACCTGATGGATAGACATCAATTATAATGGTGTTTCATATGCCAAAGATAGCTTTGTTACAGTGATATTTCTGAACTCTGAATAAAACCCTGAGCAAAATAAATCGAGGTGGTTCCTAGTAAAGTTTGTCATATATTAAAATATGCAAAACAACATTGTATGAAAACAGGAGCACTCTGGCCTCAGGTGGTTGCTGGGATATCTAGTAGGGCATTAGTATATCATTTGGGAAAGTAAACTCACTTTGTGGCATTGTTCTGTATCTTTTAGGGTACTCATTATCTTTACTCCCTGACTCTTCAATGCTAATATATTCCTATTCTTCTAAGAAGGAAACCCATAGTGACAAATGCCCAAAATACTTCTCCAGTGCTGCCTGCTGTCCTCCTGCTAGAAACAGTTGCTCCAGAGGGTGCAGAACTCACAGGTCAGAGTCCATCTCAAGGACTCCATGCTGTAAGAATGGCTGGGGAAACTTGAACCTACCCTTGGCTATGGGAAGTGCCCGGGCTGCAGTGTGATTAAAGAGTAACTGAACCTGGCACTTGTAGAGCGTAGACAATAGATAGATCCTGACTCTATTGATGGTTTCCTGCCTGGCCCTGACTGTGGGATACAGTACATATTCCTAGGTTTTCTAGATTGATTTGGTTCCTTGTTGCTAAGAGAATTTTAAACTAATATCAGTGCTTATTGATAAAATATTATTTCATGTTACATACAATCAGGTACTGTTAAGGAATACTACAAGAAGTAAATGAGCAGATGTGTAGTAAGGGTCAAATGTGTGAGAATTAAAGGACAAACACTTGCAGGGACACTTACCAGGCAAGCTTGAAAGCTTGCTTATATATTTCAGAAATAGATAAGATAAGATACAGAGAGTATATGTTAGCTTTAGATATTAAGGAAGAAAGTATGTCCAAGGATAACTGAAATATTAAACCCAGTCCGTGTCAATTCGAAATGTAAAGCTAGGGCTTTTTGCAAGAAGAAACTGCTTCTTACATAATCTTCACTGGGAGGCATTAAGTTTTCCCTGGCAGCAGAAATGTTTTCTTTGGAAATAGCTAGTGTATGGTAGAATTTTTCAGGGTATCAGTATCTGTCAATGTTATCTTTCGTACAACTTTGGCATGGTTGTTCTTTGGAAAGTCTGTGTGAGATTTCTGTGACAATCACGGATTTAATTACATAGAGGTCAGCTATGCAATGCGATTAACATAGCTAAGTTACTGAAGCAATAACATGTCAGAGAATGGGAAGCACCACTATTTCTGTTAGATAATCAACAGACATCAGGGGTGAAAACCTTGGACACTAAGATTTTAGAGGAGAATTAACTAAAGTCCATATCGGTTATTATAAATGAACTTAGGTTTTGTGACAATGCGAAAACAGTAAACAATTTCTCTAGGTCCAGTCATCAAGACATCTCAAACACATGATGAGTGCACGGTCATTAGTAGTGCTTGCCTGTGTTGTGCCGAGTGGCTTCACCTGTAGCCCTGGTTCTCCACTACAGTGTATGCACTTTGCACTGAATAGGCCCTCTTATCAGCAACACCAAAAAATGCTGCCTAAGACATCTAAGCTTTGAGACTTATGGAGAATGAATCACAGTGCTTTTTACTATATCTGCAAAGGATTTGCTTTATTTCAGAAGCATAAGAAAACAAAAATGTTGGTGATTTTTTGTTATCATCTCTCATAAAAAGGAATAGAAGAGTATAGGTGATATAAAAGCAGAGATGGTAAAAATGAGGGGGGGTCTTACAGTGGGCACGGGAGGGGGGTACAGAAGGAGAGGGTAGGTTGGATAATGCTAAGGATGCTTGAATTATCCTCCAGGAATCATTTTACATTAACCTAAAATTACATATTACACACACACACACACACACACACATGCCACGCACACACGTGCACACAAACATATTGACATACATAGTTTAAATGAAGTTATATCATTTTGGTTGACATTCCTCAAAAACTTTTCCTCAAAAGCCTTAGAGAGGCAGATACTCACAGTCAACCATTGGACTGAGCATAGGGTCCCCAATGGAGGAGTTAGAGAAAGGACTGAAGGAGTTTGCAACCCCATAGGAAGAACAACAATATCAACCAACCAGAACCCCCCAGGGTTCCCAGGGACTAAACCACCAACAAAGGAGTACACATGGAGGGACCCATGGTTCCAGCCACATGTGTAGCAGAGAATGCCCTTGTCGGACATCAATGGGAGGAGAGGCCCTTGGTCCTGTGAAGGCTGGATAGATGCCCCAGTGTAGGGGAATGCCAAGGCGGGGAGGCAGAAGTGGGTGGTCGGTAGGGGAGCACCCTCATAGGAGAAGGGGGAGGGGGCATGGGATAGGGGGTTTCCAGAGGGGAAACCGGGAAAGGGGATCACATTTGAAATGTAAATAAATAAAATATCCAATAAAAGAAAATAAAAGAAAAGAAAACACTATTTCAAAACAGGAAAAAAATGAAAAACCAAAACCCCAAAAAACAAAAACCAAAAAAACTTCACAAAAATCCTAGTACCAGGAATGAGAAACCTTTTTAAAGTTGTTGGTCAGAGGAGTTCAAGAGATTTCCTCAAACAATATAGACCAATGCTATTGCTTTGGTTACCTCCCAGAAGTTGAAGGTAAGTCCTATTGGTAAAGGCAGCACATACATTAGACACAAGAATCAGAGGTTTCCAGCTCAATCTGACTTGAAAGCCTTCTTCATTGGGGCTAGCTTTTATAGTGGCTTAGATGCTATGTAAGCTGCCCAGGTAGGAAAGCAATCAATAGTCCTAACCAGCTGTGTTACCTGTGAACCGCAACACTGAGCGGCAGGGCAGGATATCAGTAAAGGTGAAATAGTGGAACTTAAACCTTAGTGGTAATAAACTGCTGTCTAATGGGATATAATGACTGCTCAACAGGCGGGAAATAAGTCCTTCAACAGTAAGCCTAGCCTTGCGGCTAGTGAGATCATAGAGTTAGAGGAGAACATACCACTTTCCCAAACTATATAGTTCCTAGCTGCATCCTCAGTACTTACCCTTATACCTATATATGATTGTATTGCTAACTCTTCCCTGAAGAAACCTTTTCTTCTACATCAAGAATAGACAATTGCAGAAAGCCACAACTGTTCAAAATGCAACGAAGGACTGACTGTACCCATCCCGAAATGACAAACCTACAGCACAATCCCCCTCACCGAAAACTCAGATAACATCATAAAAAAAGAGGGCAGAAAGATTGCAAGAGCGAGAAGATAAGGAACTTTGTTGCAAGACTGCGAGTGACAGGGAAGCTACACCCAAGGAAATCTCAGCTATATAGCTGTTCAAACAAGACCTGACAATGACTGTATGAGTTGGCATGTCAATAACAGACAATGAAAAATTCACAAGTCCCCAACCATACATGAAGAGCTACAAAAAATCAGAAACTACTGAGAAAAAGAGAATTAGTCTTACCTAGGGACCACCCTAAATGGTTATCCAATCCCAGGGGGTCAGCCCTAAAAACAAACACATACAAATAACACTGAATAGACTCAGTAGGTTGCATTTATCTATTTATTCACATACATATGTAACAATAATAATTAAGGAAAATAGGCCATGAATTGAGGGGATGTGGGAGGAGTAGAAGGGAGAAGAGAGAAGGGAAAAGAATATAGTCATATTCTATTAAAGTTTCAAAATGTAACAAAGTCCAAATTTCTTTGGTGTAAAATACTTTTTACTTTTCCCTTTGATTTTTCATTTTTAATAATAATAATAATAATAATAACTCTGTCTCTCTCTCTCTCTCCCTCTCTCTCTCTCCCCTTCTCTCTCCTTCTCTCTCTCTCTCTCTCTCTCTCTCTCTCTCTCTCTCTCTCTCTCTCTCTGTAAGTATGGGTGTGTGAGTACCTCTGGAGATTAGACACAACTTCATGAAGCTGGTTCTCTCCTTCCATCTGTGTATGGATTACAGGTGGAATTGAACTCAAGTTTTCAGACTTATGCGGCAAGCACTTTTACTCAGTGAATCGTGTTTTGTTTTTTAACATATTCTTTGAGACTTTTATACAGTATATTTTATCATATTCTTCCCAGTCCCCAGCTTCTCCCATATCTTTCCCCCTTCTTGGCATCCAACTTCATGTTCTTTCTCTCTCTTAAAAAAATAAACACAAACACAAGAAAAAATGCACAAAGTAACATGAATTGGCAAATCTAAGCATGGGAAGTGTGGTTGATATATTCCATGTCACTCCATTGAAGAGAATAAGAGAATCGGTTTCCCCTCTAGCAGCAGCTCTGCGTTGTGAAATGGTTTGTTGCAAGGCGGAGACTTTGTGCTCCCTTCCATCCCTTTGGGCTAGAGTTTTTGCCTGTCTTGAGTTTATGCGGGCTTGTGCATGCTGCCGGCATCTTTGGTTTCATCTATTCATCAGCCTTGTGCCTAGAAAACTGTTTTCTGAGAACTGTCCACTACTTTTTGTTATTCCAATCTCTTCATCCCCTCTTCTTCACCTGATACCTGAGTCTTGAGGGGAGAAGCATGTCATTCTGGGATGATCACTTCAAAGGGTCTCACTGTCTGCATGGTAAGATGTGCGGGGCTTGGTGTCAATTCCCATCTTCTACCAGGAGCTTCTCTGATGAAGGCTGAGAGAAGCACTGATCTATGGGTAAAGCAGTCATTAGGAGGCATGGTATTGGTATGCTAAGTTAGCAGAATAATAGCAGTACTGTTTACTATGGTAAACAGGCCTGGGCACATGGCCTGTTTAGTTTCAGGTTCTTGGCGTCATTAACAGTATCAGATAAGTGTTTCATCTCAAGCAGTGGGCTTTACTTTTCAAACAAATTGGTTGGTTACTCCCCTAGCATTTATGGTGCTACTACAGCTGTGGGCATATGTTGCAGCGTGTCTTTACAGCAGCGTGCAGGGTTGGAGGGTTGTGTGATGTTCGGGTAGCAGTGTGGATTGATGACGACTTTTCTCCTCTGGTAGCTTGCATAGCACCTTCTATCGCTAAGAACACTAACCAGACGGAGTGGAGCTTCTAGGTGATATTATCTAGATTTCTCCTTGTTCTTTGTCATGAGTATGTGGAGTTCTCAGCAATGGGGTCTTATTGTCAAGTTGTGGAAAGTAATAGCATTGGCAATAGCTTGTAGTGTTTTGGGGGGCTTCTTTGGGAACCCTTTGGCCAACTACTCAAAAAGATATGACCTATTTTCCAAACTGTGAATTTTATTTAGTAGACTATTGTGTCTGATTGGGTCATTTTGTCTCTTATTATATGGTGATTCAATTTCCATTTTTATATATTGTGCATTCTAGGAGGCTTCTGCAATAGTACGTTTCCATAGGGCTTTTCCAAGGCCTTTCCTGTTAGTTGCCTCTGTCCACATTCCATCCTGTACTCTGCTCCCACTTGTCTACCGCCTTTAATTCTTCTATTCTGATTTCCTCTCTTTATCACTTTCTAACACCACACTCTATTTTACATTCCTTGGAATATCCTTCTTCTCCTTTGGTCCTTACTAACTTAACCTCTGTGGTTAGTCACACTAAACACCTATCAAAAGTATAAAAGCTAACCTCAGCATATAAGAGAAAACACAATATTTCGGTGTCTGGTCACCTCACAGGATGATTGTTTCTAGTTCCAATCATTTTTCTGCAAATCTGATTTTTCTTAACAAATGAATAATATTTCTGGAAACAGCCAAGATGTCAATCAACTGATGAATAAATAAAGAAAATGTTGTGTATCTCTACAATCGAATGTTATTCTGCTGAATCATTTTGCTGGCTTGCTTCTCTTTTTACTTTCATTCAGCTATTTATCTTATCAAAGAGAATCGGTAATTGCTTCATTATATATTGCCCAGACTTTAAGATGTCGAAAAACTTTGGAATTCTTGGATATAAGCTGCAATCTGTGATCTAAAATTTGAACTGAGAACATTTATGTCATATTAAATGTTTTAGGACTGTTGACTAAATTTGTTAATTTTATTGCTGTCTTAAACATATTGGGTAATGATTTGTTAATACTTCATTATAATTCTATTTGATACAAACAGTTGGAAATCAAGGTCAATAAATTGTTTATAGTATATACATGTTTACTTTTTATCTTCTTTTTTCTTTTTTAAAAATTTTAAAATTTTATTATCTTAATTTTGAGATCGGGTCTCACTATGTAGCTGTTGTTGGCCTTGAACTTGTTATAAAGACCACTGTAGCTCAAACTCAAAGAATTGCCTGCCTCTGTGTCCTGAGTGCTGGAATCAAAGGCATGAACCATTCATTTATGCCCAGCATAATTTTTATGCAATCAAACTAATAAATAAGAAAATTATGATAAGTAAATATATTTCTAAGAATCATCTTTTAAGGGTTTTGAAAACTTTTTGGATCACTTAAAATTATGTTTGAAAGTGCTTTAAAAGAAATGAATATAATGGGAACTTAGAAGTATCTCAGTGAATTCAATGGCAAGAAGATAAACCCAGCAGTTAAATAGTTCATTTTACCTTGTTTACTGTATTTTTACTAGTTTAACATAGTGAAATTTGAGTTATTATTATAAATAAACATAAACATGGAACCAGAATTATTACTTTGGATAAGATTACTTAACTAAAAATTGAATGTTTTGTATAGCTTTCATATATACCAACAACAGGAAATAGCTACTTGAAAATCTTCCCATAGTAGATATTACAGGCCAGTAATCTCTACTTTTAAATTCAAAGTTTCTGCCATATTTTTTCTTGTCAGACCATATTTCTGTACTATCTTCTTGCTTAGCTTAACCATCTGCTTTGTTTAAATAAATGCTACCTTAATACTGTTTTAAATCACTGTTTGCTTTTGAAATAATATCCAGTAATTTACATTGGTCAGTATTTCTCTAGCAAAGTAATGAGATAAACATATGGTTATATGTCATTTATTTAGAATCAGTGGTCACAGGCATTGGGGAAAGTTCTCAAAATGACTAAAAGCCTTATTGCTCTTCTTCTAAAAAGACCTTTACCCCAACTCTCAATTACCCGCGTCAGTTTCTTCTATGCCTGTATTTTACCACTCTTTTTCACATACTCACAGTCTTAAGTATAATCACGTATTTATACATGTGCATGCATATGTTTTGGTCTTCTTGCTTATTGTCTATTATCTTCATTAGACGTTCAGCTTCCCAAGAATACAGATCTCTTTCTTTTACTCAATTTTGTATACCTAGTATGTCTGACACTAGACTGTATGGCAAGGAGTTTTGATAGCTTTCTTTGCTAGTGCATCTTCAGCACAAGGCCAAGTGGATGGCACACTGATCAACACTGAGTAGATGAACCTTGCAGGTTCTCAGTGCATAATTCATGAGTTAATTCTCTCCATGCCTGAGATCTTGTTTCTGAATGCTGCATCCTAACCTTCGTATCTGTGTGCCTAGTTTGGGAAAACACCACTTCCTTAGGCTTCTGCAAAGCAGGGCTTTTGAGATTAAGAAATTCAGATTCGTTTTAGGTCATTTCATTTTTGTTCTGTAGAGGTGGAAGACATTTTCTGAAAGGAAAAGGAAAACAAACCTCAAACTACCAAACCAGAATTGTCTTTATTTTAGATGGGGGTCTCTGACATTTTACTCACTGAAGCTAGCTACATCAAACTTGCTCTATTCATTGAGAAAAAGAGCAAGTTCATGAGATCTTTTCCATTCACTGCCCAAATACTACTGATAAAAGATAGTGGAAGTAAGTCCAGACTCTTTCTGGGCCCTGAATTTCGATATAGTCTCCAGTACTACTTTTTATTTAGAGGAAAATAGTGGAAGTGGATGTATGTTTAATGGTCTCTGTGAAGAAGAAAACTGCTATTTTCATGCTGAGAGGAGATTAACAAGTTAATATTCACCCATTGTATGTCCTCTATTTTGATAATGCCAGGTTAGAGATTAGAAACCTCCCCAACACAAAGTCAGACACTTAAAACAAAACAAAAACCTTTGTTCACAGTGTCAGCAGCCATTGTTTCTTTGCATCTTACTGATACATGATTAGAGATAGTTTGTTGAAGAGTAGTTGGGGCTAAAAATAGACCTGAGTTTTTTCTTCCCTGTGTTGTCCCTACCTTAAATCTCTTCTTAATGTCTCCTATATTTCTCCCCCTCTCCTGCATTGGTAACAATCATTTCTTATTCCTATATTCAAAAGAAAATTCGTGAATGGAGGGAGATGAGAGTGAGAGGGAATGAATAAGGAAGAAAGAAACCCAAGTGTTCTTTATACAGCAAGAAGCTGATAATAGTTCGCGTCAGCAAGGTGTGGGCTATTCCTGAAGTCCCAGTTTTCTTCAGACCCTGAATTCACTCACGCTTATGAATATTTTTGTGTGTCGGAATGAAAAGTCCATGCTCAACAAATAACAATTCAAACTGTGTGGGTTTCCTCTCTCTACGTGTGTCGCTGATGTTGGCACCTCACTACAATGGTGAGAGCTTGCAAATATTGACACAGGAACCTGGTTAGGATTTCTATGGTAAAGGCTTGTCTCCATCACTCCTACTGCCTCCTCAAAGAGGATAGAACACAACAATTTGGCCTTATGTTTCCTATTTTCCAGATCAATCTGTTTTTCTTAATTTTAATTTATAATCAGCACAGCTGAAGCTTCCTAATCATGTCAGACATGCCAGTCCTCCCAGAAGCAAATCTGATTTAGCATCAAGGAGCCTGGCTTGTGTTCACAGAGGGGGACTTCCTTCCCCCTGCTCTCCTGAAGTTTTTGGCTGTACGCATTCATATAGCCGAGATTCAAACCAGTTTCCTAATACTCAGTGGACAGCAATCTCTTTCTGTGGATGCATGAGATCCATCAGGACAGTGGAGGGCAGGCTCGGAGAAATGACCTTGGCATTTCACGTTTACATTTTGGTGGAGAACAAGAGAAAGAAGTACACATAAAAGGAAATCTATCTTGGAAAAAGTCTGGAGTGAAATAGAAACTGCCTCTTGGAGGGCAGAAATGCATTTACTCTCAGCTTTCAGAGTGATGTACTGGAGGGAAGGAGTGTAAGCTTACCCTCCTATCCAGCTTTGCATCAAAGAACAGTTTAACCTAATAGACAGATAGGGCTGGTCCTGTCTTAAGGGATGTGAAGTCTTCCAGGAAGGCACTTTACTGGTATTTGGGACCTATAAAATGGAGCGGACGAGCTTCCTTGCTGGCTGCAAGCTGGAGCTTGTGTCAGGCTTCACCAGGCACACAAGGCTCTGATTTTGTATCATTAAAGACTCATTATCTCTTTTAACTTCTGTTGAAAGCATTCATCCATAGATCTAGCTAGTGCTGAAACAATAGATGTTCCTAGCACAGTGATAATGCCTCCTCTCTCTCCAAGCTTAAAGAGTCTTTAAAGGATGGATTGACTTTTACAATGCAGAATCAAAAAGCTACTGTGCAGGAACATATGAAAGGTTATTTCTCTGCATAACTTCAATTTTAAAGAGTGGAGGAAAATCATTTGCTCAGAGTTTATCAGAGCTGGGACTCTGACTGCACCTGAGTGTTCAATCCCTATTGGGGAAATATTACATTTTCCAAAGGAGAACAGCAATGCCTTACTTATGCTCAGTCTCAAAGAGAAAAATACTTTAATAAGAATGAAACAGGCTGGGTGTATTGATCTTACCAATTTGTTCAGTATTAATATATGTTTGGCAGGGAGTTAAACTCTCCATTGAATTCAGCAGTGGGTTATATGAACAGTAATTTCTGCATTTACTGGCTTTGTTTACACTTTCATTAGACCTCTACTGCATTATCTGATGCCTTCATACTGTTTTCAATCTTATAGCTACTTTAATCTCCTCCTGCACTCAGCATATCTGAGTGTTTGTTGGCATAAGGGAATTTTGAAGGTTATATTGCAGTACATGAATCAACAGAAAATGACATGCGCTGGAGACACCATCAGCCAGTTTTAATTCATTGCAGAAAGTTATAGATACCAAAATGCATAATGTAATCTGATCTCTTTATTCAGCCTTGAATTTATGAGCAATTCACCAGGAGTCAAATGACAACTTTGTTTTAAAAATAGTAGTCTATGTCGAATGGCATTTTAATATATCTCTGACATATTTACATTTAAAGAGGAGTGAAAAGTGGAATCTTTGAACATCAATTTCTCTTTTCATAGAAAGGCAAAGACCAAGAAAGATGATACTTTTGTTCATTGTAACATTATCTGTCATTATAGCATAGGTCAGCTTGGTGATAACAGTTGAATAAATCCAGGTAGTCAGTACAACTGGTAAACAGATTAGAAGTCCCTAAGATTACAGAGTATTTCATTTTCAGAAGAAGGCACAAAGTGTTATTGAATTCAGCATTGTAAAAACGTTTTTGCCAAACAAGCTCTGTCTTTCCATGAAATGATCAAGTGTTTGTGGTTCAGAATAGTCAGTGAGATGATGTGGACAGTGGTTCTCACAAAATGTCTCCAGCAGTAACATGAGTAGATGGTTGACATCAATCCGTAGCTGGTCGGTTAGAAGACATGATCCTTCATTCTAGGGCTTAAGTTGTTCTTGGTAGTGTTAACCCCATCAGCATCACTGGACTTACTGAGAGTATACGGATTAAGACCTCCTCACTCATATCGGAGAAATTTATCTTCCCCACATCACACTACTAACATTAGGTTGAAGGACAAATGTAGAAATTGTCATGCTCTTCAATTTAATATACAGAAATCTGAAATCTATTACAAAATAAAAAAAAATTCCTTTTTTGCATATCTCTGGAAAACTCATAATTTTATGGACAAAAGTTATATAAATCTCTTATATCTAAAGGAATAGCATGGTTTGTATAAAGTATTGATAGCATTATAACTTATTAAATGTAGAAAATGTTTTATAAATTTTTATTGTACAAAACTAACCTACAATCCTGATAGAGAATATAGTTATATGTGGTCATGTGCAATTCATGACTGTACAAATATCCTTTTTGTCTACGTATATGAAATAAATTTGAACTTTTGTCACAAATTGAATAGAATTATAGCATATGAAGGGAAAGTGTTCAATGTGTTGACTAAGAGATGATTTTGAAATCAACGCTGAGTACTATATTACTACAGTGTTACAGTATTCATCCTAACAAGGGTCAAATAGCTAATTCTTGTCCAACAGATATGAAGTTGCATTCTAAGAACATTACAAACAAAACCTTAACAGTGTCCAAATGCCATTACTTATTTTGTTCAGTTATGTTGAAAAATATAAAACTCAATGCATTTCCATTAGCTCTTCAGAGAAAAGAAAGATTGGTTGGTTTGTTTTCAGAATCACTAACAAAAGATTCTAAATTTTTTGGTTCAAACCATTGTATTATAGTCATCCTCTGACATTTTAAGTGGACCAATAGAAAAGAACCTTGTCCTAATCCAGATCCAACAAGACAAGAAAGGGGGTCCATCTTTCTTTTCCTTTAATTTTTTATTGATTAAATTTATTATTTGACAATTTCATACACGTATATAGTGATTTCTGTTCACACGCACACACTTTCTTCCTTATTTCCCCTCCCCACTGTGATCCCTGCCTCCTGCCCACAGGTCTTCTGCCCACAGTCATCCCTACCTCCTGTCCACAGGTCCTCTGCCCACCGTCATCCCTACCTCCTGCCCACAGGCCCTCTGCCCACAGTCATCCCTACCTCCTGCCCACAGGCCCTCTGCCCACCGTCATCCCTACCTCTTGCCCACAGGTCCTCTGCCCACCGTCATCCCTACCTCCTGCCCTCAGGTCCTCTGCCCACAGTCATCCCTACCTCCTGCCCTTAGACCCTCTGCACACTGTCATCCCTACTTACTGCCTTCAGGTCCTCTGCCCACTGTCATCTCTACCTCCTTCCCTCAGGTCCTCTGCCCACCATCATCCCTACATCCTGCCTTCAGGTCTTCTGCCACTGTCTTCCCTACCTCCTGCCCTCACGTCCTCTACCTACCACCATCCCTACCTCCTGCCTTCAGATCCTCTGCTCACCGTCATCCCTACCTCCTGCCCTCAGGTCCTCTGCCCACAGTCATACTTTTTGTTTTGTTTTGTAACTCACTGATTTTAACCAGAACCATCATGTGACCCTGGGTTTGGACTGTCCACTGTATCCTGGTCCACACTCAGTTTTGTTGAGATCCAATGCTGGTAACTACAGTTTCGATGTAGTACAGTCACTACATTTGTAGTAACTGTCATTCCTTGAAAATAGTATTTCTATGCCCTTTATCTTTCTGCTTTTACATTCTGTTTTCTCTTTAACAGTGTATCCTGAGATGTTTAGTGGTTATAAAAATGTTCTACTTAAGGCTGACCACTCAGTGTCATTAATTTTAAGCACCTTGAACATCCATGAGTTTCTACCTTTAGTGCTGTTCATTTCAAAGAGAAGCTTCTATGATTAGGGATGATAGTAGTGCTTTGTATAGACTTAAACACAAATATTTAGATTCCAGTTTGGCATTCTGTCAATTTAGCTAAAGAATAGAAATGAGCTATACGTTCGAGGTGATGATCTCCCATTTGGTGGGTTTTTGACAGGGCATGTATTCCTTCCTAAGTAGCGGGCCTCATATCCAATCCAAGAGTTGTTGGAAACTGCTATAACACTTGTACCACTATTGCATCAGTGGCTGCTTCTTACTAGACATGCTGGTAGTGTTTAGAGGGGGTTATAGAGTTTAACAGGTAATTTTTCTAGATTCCAACAAATCTGCATGATGTAAAATCCTTCATCACATTGCTCAAATATTTCTCTGCTCAATTTTCAACCAATCATTCAGTTTCTGCTCAACTTCTTCTATGGCTATCTGTGATTGACTAGTTAATTCCTGCCTGACTAGATATCCAGACTATCAGAAGTTTGACAGTGTCCACTTGTGTTTATGAGATCATTCTTCTTTACTCAGTGTAACAATTCCAAAGCTCATATTTTCTGCATGCCTTTTCAGACACCCATAGAAAATGATGTTTCCACGGATGTATTGGCGTCTGATGACCTAGTTACAGGTGGCCAGTTCACCTAGTCCACTGGAGTTTCATTTGACTTCCCAGAGTCCAAAATAATTAGTTTTAACAGGAAGCATATTTTGTAACTAACAGACACATGTGATAGAAGTGATCTATCTACATATATACCTGTGGCACCAATTGGCAAGCATGAGTATAGGTTCATGTTTTCCCATTTTAATCTTGGCAGATAATAGAAGAAAAAAAAGCCCCACAAGGATTGTCCCAATTACTTTCTCGTTTCTACTGCAAAATAGAAGGGAAGGTTTATTTTGGCTCATAGTACAAGGGATATAATTCATCATGGAAGTAAAGACATGGCTTGAGGAGTCACCACTGGGCTGATCAGCTAGCAGAGAGAGGTGACCGTGACTGCCTTCCTTCTTTTAACTTTTATCTTCAGTGTAAGTCTTTATCCTGGACTCCATCTATTCTCAGTAAACCTTTCTGGAAACACCCTAAGAAACGTGCCCAGAAGTGATTTTCCTAGTTGATTCTAAATATGATAAAGTTGACAAGAAAGGTTAACTATCATAAGGATCAAAGCTCTTGAAAGATCAATCATTTTCTTGTCCTTGCCATCTGTGTCTTCTTCTACAATTTATAGTTTGCTTTGCCTCTAAGGTATGCTGTGGCACTCCTTGACTTTGGCATCTAGTCTGTCATTTATTTTCCTCCTGAGACTATGGATTTCCCTATCATAATGAAGTCAAGCACACTGACGCGTTTGACTTGGACAAATGATGCAATAGCTCATTGATGACACTCACAAAAGTAAAATATCACAAACATTACGGATGTTAAAGCAAACTGTGCCTCTTAAACAAACTGTAAGATTTGTTTCTGTGATTGGTGGCCAGTTGAGTACAATAATTATTTCATTATATGTGTATTAATGCAGATTTTATGACTTTATTGTATCTTTAAATTTGTTGTTGAAATATTTTTCCAGTACTATTTCAAATACAAACAAGGTAGCAAAGCATTTAGAAAAAAGTCAAAGTATAAATATTAGTAATTCTGAGTACATGTGAACTTGAGGGCTAGGGGGAATGGTTTCAGAACAACACCTAAGGTACAAATGACATAAGAATTTAAATTCCAATGGCAGTAATCCATTTGAGGGAATGCAAAAACATGATGAAAGTGAAATGATCAAGTGTGATTATCTGCATCAATTCTATCTCCTTTAACAATCATTATCTTTTGTAAGTTACACATTTGGCCATATGCATGCACCTACTCTGAACTGTCAGTAATTCTCTAGTTTTCTAGAATTTTAGCATGAGATATTTATCACACAACATGGCTTCTGCCAGCTATTTGTGCTGCATAATTGAATTAAACATCAGGCAGACTTTAAAGAAATTATGGGATAGAACTACTTGTGGAAATTTGAAGTATTTTCTCTTCTACTTGCTATTTAAATATGGTGTGCTGTTAAGAGAATAATGTGCTGATTTTAAGGTCCCAGACCCTGGTTTCTACCTTCCTTTCCACAGAATGATATCCTCAAGAATTATGTAAAGCTCTTTCCTTTATCATATGAGACAAATATAGACAAGAAAAACCATGAGTTTATCTGCTATTTATTTTGGTGCTCTGGAACTCTCAAGTTTCTTTGAAAGTATGGTTTTAATACAAAATAGGAACTTGCCATAATGTGCAAGCACTATTATATGTATTATATTGGTTTTTGTTGTTGCTGTTTTGAGACAGGATCTTAAGTAACCCAGGGTGACCTCTAAGGTGTTTAGAAGCTGTGGATGACCTTGAAGTCTGATTCTTCTTCCCCCTGCTCTCTTATCACCACATCTATGTTATGGGGGGCAACAGACAGAACCTAGACTTCATAGATGTTGGACAAGCATTCTACCCATTGAGCTACATCCTCAGCCCACAGATAATATGCTAGATGGCAATGCCTCAAGATTATTAATGTCATAGGAAATTAAGGCAGTTACTTTGGGTATAAATTGTTTGGCATCTTCTATAAAAGGAAGTAATAACTCCTATTTTTCCCCACAAGTCTATTTGTTTCCTAAGATGCTATTTGTTTCCTAAGTGGCTGCTCATAGGATCTTAAGCTGGTTAGCAAGTGATAGTGATGGCTGGTGGATAGGACTTAAACATGTGGATTCTTCCCTATGTTAATTAAAATAAGTGAGAGTGCAAAAGCCAAATATCATAAGTTTTCTGGGTAGAAACTAGATTTAAAATTATACATATACATCATATACATATTCATAATCATATACACATACACATATGTTTTTGTGTGTGTGTATGTATGTGTGTATGTATGTAGGTGATGAAATGGTATCTTGAGAGGAGAGGAATAATCATTCTTACGGAAAGTGGGTAATAGCTGAATGAAGCACATGGAATAAAATAGAAGTGCAAAAAGAAGGAAGCCAGGTGGGTGGGGGAGGGGAGGGAGTGAGAAGAAAACATGACATTCAAGTTTGAAGTCTCCTTGCTTTGTATGCTAGCATGAAACATTAAATAAGTGAAAATTGCTATTAAATTATTACTATTAAAAATTTAAAATAAATTCATGACATATTATTTTTATTTAAAAATTACACACTGCCTGGTATTTACTTCCTCATCTACTCCATGAAGAAACTGTATTCAATCTGGAAGACGCCATGGTTATTAATGTTTTTTAACTGCTAGTCATTTGTGAGTTGTGTACTTTGCCAAACATTTCCTTATTTGTAGTTATTTTCATCCATTTTTATGAGATGTTTCACTGTCTTCTGATTCTCTATTCTTCTGTTTGTTGTCTCGTTTGAGTGCATTTAAAAGCCTGAATATAAGATCTTGAGAAGAGTTCCTTCTTTTTTTTTTTTTTTTGTTTTAGTCATTTATGCACCTTTACTCCTATTTTTTTAGACTGTGAAATAGGAAATATGTTTAAAAATCCCTTCCACAATTTGGAAGGCGCTATGCTCACCACTATACAACCAACATAGCACTCCCTTCTACATCTTGATCCCTAATGTTTGCAATGTCTTATTTTGGAGTTGGTTCTTATTTTCCTGTCCTCTTTATGCTTTTTTTTTTTCATGAGCATCTTGAGATCGTCTTTGACAAATGAGCATAATCTACTGTTTTGCACTTTTAGTTAAAATCTATATTCTTTATTCACGTTTGGAATCTTTTCCAACTTATACTGTAGTCTTTATTTTTCAAGTCTAAGCAGCATTTAATTGAGCCTATTTCTGCCTATATACTTACTATCTTATGTCCCAAATGAGGTGTGTCTCTTTCCTACCTTTTCACTCCTTTCTTAGATCATAATGCTGTCACTTGTAAAGTCTTTGCTGTAGAACATCTTCAGTGTCCTTAGTCTATGCTTCCTTCTTATTCCTTATATATCATACCACTGTCTTCACTGCCACAGCATCATCTCATACATTTAACTCCAGTCTGTATCCTGCCATCATGTCTAAGGACATGGTCTCTTTAAAGTAATACCATGTAAGAGAAGGTCTAAAGATCATGGATGCTTCTGGGAAGGCACATTGCTTTCTCTTTTCTCAATTGATCATTTGGCTAGGCTGTGGACTTGTTCATTTGCTCCACGTTTAGCAGAGTAGGATGCATGCGGCAGCGAAGAAAGAGATGAGAGCACAAAAACATAGAAAGATTAGCAGAATTCATTTGTATTTGCCATCAACAAAGAACTCCAAGTCCTTATGTGTCAGTGGACATTACAGAGGCCAGGAGGTTAGGACAAGGGATTAAAAAACAAGTTGAATGCTGTTTTTACTGAGGAAAGCACTAGAAACTCTGGAAGCTATTTAGGTAAGACTTCTTGCCTTTACACACAGAGGTGTTAATTCAGGCAGAAATGCAGAGGTAAGCACATGAGTTAGGGCTGTAGAATTAAGCTTTGACTGTGTGATGAAGGATCTGTATCAGGTGGATTTGCATCCTAGAGCATACTCACACACCCTCGCATCTTCTAAAGGTGAGTAGGAAGAATAAGAAATTCTACATGCCCATTCCATCTTCAGTTCTTCTCAGCCACATACTTGGCTTGAAATGAATAATTGAGTATCTTTAAACGTGGCAGAAAGAATGTTTTGAACATGAAATAATTGAAAATAAAGAAATATTTTAATAACAGAAAATGCTTAAAAGATTTAAAATATATCTAATAAACATATTTAAAATTTTTAAATTAATATCATTTTATTTTATGTACAGTAATGCTCTGTTTGCATGCATATCTGTGTGTGATTAGTGCTAGCAGTTTGAAAGAAGGCATTGTAGCTTATGGTAGCAGAGTCAGAGATAGTTGGGAACCACCATGTGGGATCTGGGAACTGAACCCAGGTCCTCTGGAAGAACAGCCGTGGCCCCTCTAGAAATATTTTCATATATGTTCACAGGACAGGGAGGTTTGACATAGTTGCAAAGGGGTAATTATTTGGGAAAAAAGTGTACTGTATTTTTATCCCACTAATCAGAGACATCTGAACAAGCTACTTAACTATCATCACATTGTCTAGTTTCCTGTGTGTCTGTTCCCTGCATCACCGAGATCTCTGTATGAGGTTCCATATGATATTGTACACATGCTTAAATATTTGTGTTGAATGAGTGAAGGTATGCATACCTGACTGGGTCAGCATTCGATTCAGTGGAAAGTGGAAGGCATAAAAAGTGGAGGAGACGGGCATGAAAAACACAAAACCCAAGAATCTGTATCTCCAAAGAAGCAAGTATTTGAGAGCTACTGTTTATTTAATGCTAAATTCGTAAGTAGTTGACCAGACATATGGTATCTATTGCCTTCTTGTCAGGTCTCTCTCTCTCTTTTAACTTGAAATTTCCTTCCCCTACACCCTTTAAAGTCACAAGGTTACCATGAGCTTTAAGATGCCAGTTGTATTCCTTGGTCACTGTCTATTGACTTAGTTCTGTGTGCTAACTAATTACCGTTTAGCTACCATGAAGACAGTATGTAAAACTGAGTTATAAGGGATCATTATACTTTTAGGTCATTTTTTTTCTTCCATGTTTTAAAAATGGGATTCTCAAATCATCGGGCATCGTTCCCTCATCATGTTTTGAACCTACAGACATGACTCTTCACATACTTAGACTCACATCCATTCAGAAGGTCAAGTCTGTGCTACTTTTAAAAAGAAATTGCACTTTCCATTGCTTGCCTTTAGAGCTGCAAATCAACACTGCCATCCACTGTTCCTTTGAATAATCTTCTCCCCATAGCTCTCACCAAGATGCTTTGAAGAAAATCGGATAGCAAAATCAAGTCTTTTGAACGAACGAAGAGTTCATTGATTTTAAGCAAGTGACACACTAAATCATAAAAGAACCAGACAGCATGACTCACCTTCCTTTTCCAAATGTCTAGATGTGGAAAATACATTCACACCGTGACCAAGCTGACAAGCAGTATCTAAAATCAGTGTTAGGCTTGAATGGGAAACATCTCTCAAGGTCCCTGTGTGTCTGAACAGTTGGCTCACACTGATGATGCTGTTTTGACAGGTTGTAGAACCTTTAAGAGGTGGGGCTTAGCTAAAGGAAGTGGGCTGCTTGCAGAAGTATCTTATACTTCTGGGTTATAGTCTGGTCTGGGTCGTAGCCCCATCTCTCTCTGTTTCATGATCCACTGGGATAAAGAAACTGTGTGTGATCTTCCATCATAGACCCAGTGGATTCAGCTGCCACGTATTTTTGGCCATGAGTGACCATATCCTTCAAACCATTAGACAAAATATGCCTGTGATCACATAAATTGCTTCTGTCAGACACTTGATCTCAGTGATGAGAAAAGTAGCTAACACAATTTCTTTCTTCATCTTATAGGAAGGGAGAGTCATCCATTTTCTTCTTGATCATGAGTAGGATTGCTTCATAGGCTCCTAGACTCAGGGCTGGTTCTCAGCCATATCCTAATACTTTAGGGTTAAAGCCAATCTTCTCCAAATTGGAAGGGTGTCTGTGAGTCCTTTGTGTCAGTGTGTCAGAAAAGTGCTACCACAGTTGGAGGAAGGAGCACACATATATAGACTTGACCTCCTGACTTATGCTTTTATTTGCTTCCCTATGCATCTCCCATGTTTATTACATATCAAGGTTTAGCTATATTTAGCTATATTTAGCTCACTTGAACTTTCAAACTAAGAAAATTTTAATGAATATTATGAAGAATTTAAAATATTTGTTTTGCAAATTTCTCTTATTAATCCTTCACATCATCAAAGGGCCTAAATTTGAGACCAGAAGTGTCATTCCTGACATGTCCCCTGGTGAGGTTATTTAATCCCCTGCCTATGCAGGTGAAGATGGTGAGACTCAGACAAATCAAAACACCCTGGCATAGAGTCACCGGATGACAAGGCAGGTAGCAGAAGTCTAGTCTTTGAATGTTGCCAAAAACAACTTCAAGCAAAAGCACTTCCAGAAGTGCCAGCCACCTGTCTGCCCTGGAGTGACAGAGCATCATGAATGGCATTTTCAAGAACTTAACCTCTGAGAGTAACTTTGTTCTTTCCTGCTTCTCCTCACCCCTCTTAACTCCCTCTCTTGACAAGCAGGATGGTGAGGCTGGGAAAGAGGAGGCAATGCCCACGAACCTCTTTTATTCACCTGAGAAAGGCATACAAGTTGATGGCTTGTAGAGGACACACAGGAGGAGTGCCAGCCTTCTTGTCCTGGTCTAGTGGGAGGGCAATTGAATTTGTTTGTTTGGTTTGTTTTTTACTTATCTAGATTTATGGTTCTTCCACCAGAAGACCACAGTTCCTTCATCCATCCAAGCATCCAAGCATTGTTTATACTTGACTGTTCTTGAAATTCATGCAGGCCATATCTTTCTTATTATCTTTTGAGATGGCCCACAGTAGGGTGAGAAGATGTGTTAGAGAGACAAGAGGCCAACTAAGTGCTCGCTCAGTGCTATCCCTACAGGGATCACTCTTGCTTTGGAGTTTTAGAAATATCTACCACTATATGGTTCCTTAAGTCAGATTCCAGTTGGTTGTTGTGTTTACAATGTTTGCTTTATGGATTGACAATGTGTGGGTGCAGGGTTGAGTTCTGTAAGATGGTAGCACAGAAGGCAATGACACTGGAGTATTTTAAGGAACATCAGTTGATTTACTAATAAGATTTTTCTGTGTAGATTATTGCCTAAAATAAAAGTGATTTGGATAATTTACTGGAGATTGATGGGTTATAAAATATACTTTGAAAGACGGGACACATTGAAAGGAAAGAGCAACTAATTATTCTGGCTATGAGGAAAAAAGGTAAAAAGGAAATAATTATTTAGTCAAGTTATATTAAGTAGCAGGCATTATAATAAGAGTTTCAAACTTGTTATCTCAAGTTCTATCTCTGTAAAGTTCTGAAATTGATCATGATGGTACCTATTTTTAGATGAGCAAACAAAGGCTAGGACAATAAACTACACAGAGGTCATTTAGTAGAGAAAAGCCAAGTTGGAGAATGAACTTGGTGCATCTATGCAGAAAGCTTACAGGAGGAAAGCAAATGTAAGGATGGATTAGCACAACAGAGCTGATTTACTTCTCTGGAATAGAGACCTCATGCAGGATATTGAGGAAAGAGACTAGAAAGATAGGAGATCTGAAAGCTAGATTAAAGTTATTAATTTCAAGGCTAGAGATGTGGCAAAGAAGTTAAAAGTACTTACTTGTAAAGGACCCAGGTTCTGTTTTGGGCACCCAATGGGGGTGGCTCATAAGACCCTGTAACTCTACTTCTAAGGCATCTGATGCCCTTCTCTGAAATTTCTGGGCACCTGAATGTTTGCATTGCACATATATTCAAACAGTACCCCCCCCCACATACACATAAATTAAAGTGAATTAATCATTTTAAAAACTTGCTAATTTAATTATTTATACATGAGAAATAATGAGTGACTTTTGATATAGGAAGGGTATTGAGGTGTGTTGTAGATAAAGAGATGTTGCAGCCATGCCCAGAGCGAGGTAGAAGTAGTGCCCTCCAGGAAGGAATACCCTTCCACAGCTCTGAAATGATGCTAAAGACAAGATGAGAAGAAACAACTTGCATAGGCTAGCCTTGGTTGCTTGGGTGTAACAATAGAGTTCCAGATACCAAGTGGCTCCTAAATGATAGAAGTCTATCACATTCTGAAAGCTAGAAAGTCCAGCATGAAGTGTAATCTGTCAAAGGCCATCTTTTTATCTCTAGCTTCAAATGTAAAAAGGAGATGAAAAATTTTAGTGCCTCTTTTAGCAGAGCATCAATCCCACTTAAGGGCTCCATCTCCAAATAGTATTATCTTGGGTTCTATGATTTAACATAAATTTTGGAAAATTTTGTTTGAGAAACAAACACTTGGCCAGTAGTATCTTAAAATACAACACACTGAATTAATTAATTAATTAATTAATTAACCCTAAAATTTCTATGAACATTTATTACAGTGTTAATGGGTACCTTATACTTCAGCAAGGAATCAATTTTATTAAATAAACTTGTCTTCAAATTCACATTCATATGAGCTTACAAAAAATAATGCAGAGAAATACTGTTTACTATTTTCTCAGTTTTTTGTAGTGGTAGTACTTTGAAAAATTACACTACATTATTACATCAGAGTATTGAAATTGCTATATTATAATGATCCTGGTGACATTTCCTCAGGTTTATTTGTGCTCCATGGGTTCTGGCCTGGTTAATTAGTATAGTCAGATAATAAGTTTTTTCTTATCATAAATCTTTCCCAGTTGCCTAATTTGTCAGAAATACAGCCTAAGAGACTTGCACCATATACCATTTCTGCCTTCATTCAGGTACCAAACTAATAGTTCTGAACACTCTATTTTCATACAGGGCAGGAATCGTCTGACAAGTTTTCAAAACATTTTCTATTTTAAAAAGCATATTTTGAAGTATTCTATAAAATAGCATGATTAAGGTCATACTAAAGTCCTTGCTAAGAATGATTAAGAAAGTAATTTGATTAAAAAATCACGTTCAACAGTGTCAGAGAGTGGCAAAGCAATGGATGAGGGGACCTGAGAAAGCAAGGATTGGAAAATATTTTAAAATGTTTTAAAATGTCAGTTACATTCTCAAAGTTGGGATACACAGGAAGGCAACTATGTGGCTTTTCCTAGGTCAAGGGTAGTGGCCTCCAGACTAAATGTCATCATCACCAAAGACACTGGAGGAATAGGGTCTCATACACCCATGCTTGATTTTCTCTTTTAGGTACGTACTGACTAAAATTTGGGCTATGGAAAGATAAGCAGATTAGCTGAATACAGAACCACAGAGCACACTTTGTCATTCTTATGGTCAAGAGACAAATGTTCATATCCTTCCAGAAAAAGTACTCTTGCGACATGGCAGTTTTCCATTTGAAATCTCTGGAGAGCTACGGCACATAAGTAGATGTAAACCAAAGTTCAACAGGATTCAGTTTATTCTCCACGACTCTGCACTCCAGGTGCAGAGACAACCAGCATCACTGAAGATGAGCACAGCCTCTCTAAAAGCCTCACACATAACACCTGGCATAGATTCTAAAATCACTTTGCCTGATTGAAAGACAGTGTCAGGAGAATCAGTATGTTGTAAGACTGCAGGAGTCATAACCAAGACGTATCCATTGATTGGATATCTATTTTAAATTTACAAAGAATATTTATAATAGGTTAAGGACATGGATAAAAGATGAAGAATTATAGATGAAAAGATGGAGAATTTGTAAATATGGACTCTATATAATAAAAGGAAAATTTATATGTGAAGTAACAGTTTACAAAATTAAATCAGTAGCTATATCTTTATCTACCTATTCAAAGTATTAGAAAGCAAGATTTGTGAATCGGGGGCCAGTTTAATATAAAATGTCCATACGGAAGCATGGAGAGTGAAATGATTATATGTATAGAAAATAAAACAGGAAACTTGTACTTAAACTACATATAAAGCTGCAAGATGCATTAAAGTATTTTTTTTTTTAATGAAAGAAAGAGAAAGAATGAAGTAGAGGTAACATTTGGAGAGTTAGTGGTCATAAGAATGTCCCCAAATGCATGAATCATAATGATTCATAAATTCAAGAAGCCCAGTGCAGCACTGTGGCTATACTTCAGTGGCGGTCCGCCGCCTAACACAAACAAGATTCTGGTAACTGCCAGTACCCTAGATAAATAAACCAAGTTAAACAAAGAAATCTTGACACACAAACCTTCGGGTTAACCTCTTAAAGCAATGATAAAAGCCTTCGAAAAATGGCATTGTATGTAAATAAGCTTTTAATAACTTGTGGATATGAAATAGGAAATAGATGGAAATTGCATGCAGTGAAAAAGGAAAGAGTTGATCTTTCTACTGATAAAGCCTACTTTTGAGTGTGCCCATGAGGTTGTGTCCAGGGACAATTGACCTGTGAGTTAGCTGAGTTAGGAAGCCTCATGCTGAATACCAGTATGTACCTGACTATAAGTAGGGGCTATGGATGGAAGGAAAATGCAGAAGGGGCTTAGCTTATCTATTTTTCTTTCCTCCCAAGGAAGCACATTTTTCTTCTGCTACTATTATCTTGTACATTAGACTACATGCTTTTTCTCTTTGACTTGATCTTGTACCATCAGCCCAGAAGACAACCTTAGGAGTTGTCTTTCATCTTTTATCGTCTTTGAGACAGGTCTCTGCTGCTCCCTGTTGCCTACTCCAGGATAGCTAACCAGTGAGCCTCTGGAGATCCTCCTGTCCCTGTCTCCCATCTATATATATGTCTCCCAGTGACTAAAGGGTCACTGGCAAAATGACAGGATTTTATCACCACTCCAAACTCAGATTCCTCTGATTTAAGTGTCTTTACCTCCTGAGCAGTCTCCATAGCCTGAGGTATTACAAGATTTCGTGACTTGTAGCTGTGTAAATTAGCAAAATCAGATTGAAAACTTATTTGGCTATTTCCTATAAAACAGAAACACACAGACTTTTATTATCTGGTAAACATGAGCATAATAACTCAAAGTTAATCTCCTACGTGTATGCTTAGGAATAACACATACGTTCATCAGAGACTTTTTATTTTGAGACAAGTCTTACTGTGGAGTCCCAAATGGTTTCACACTCATAGCTCTCCTCCTCAGCTTCCTGAGTGCTGGGATTATAGACATTTCTCACCATGCCTGGCTCAGGACATTCTCAATAATATTCCAACCAGCCCAAATATCTAGAGAATGTATAAATATATCTTGGTAGATTTATAGATTGAAATCATATGGCACCATAAATGGAAAAATCCATAGCTACACACAACAGCATGGATTAAAATCACAAATACTTGAATGCAAGAAGCCATTTGTGAAAGAGAATATACAGTAAGTACAATTCAACTTTTGTAAACTCTAAAAGTGGCTATAAAAAAGCAGTAGAGTCATTGCTCTTGGCAGAGATGAGGTGTAGTTACAGGCTGCACAAGCTTCTGGAGTACTGATAATGTCTTGTCACTCTGTCTTGCTGCTGGCCACAGGTATGCCTATTTAGTGACCATCCTTTGGGCTGTGAGCCAAAGGCACCCACGTGCTTCTGTATGCAATTAGGAGTCGTCTTATAAATTATTGACTATATACTGAACACACAAGAAATGAGCTATGTGATTTCCCTCTATGTTTCAGTTTTCTTGCTATTGTGGTAAAACATTCTGACCAAAGGCAACTGGGGGCTTATTTTGCTTATACTTTCATGTCATAGTCCACCATTGAAGAAAGTCAATGAAAATTCAAGCAGGGCAGGATTTAGGAGGCAGAAACTGGAACAAAGTCATACCTTACTTATTATAGCTTGGTTAGCCTACTTTCTCACACAATACAACCTCCATCTGAGAGCTGGTACTGCTCCCAGTGAGCTGACCCTCCCATATAAATCATTCAAGAAAATTCCCTATAGACTTACCAAAGGCCATTAGATGAGGCATTTGTTTCAGTTGGGTTTCCTCTTCTCAGACAACTCTAGACTATGTCCAGTTGACAATAATCTAAAAAAATGACCTTATACACTGCCTTTCTGCTATAAGTACTCTTCTGTAATGTGCCTTGAATGTGCAAAAAGAGTAGCATGCTGACTATTATGTTTATGGGAGTCATCATGCTATAGAATCTATACTCAACCTAAACTAAAAACAACCAAGTTTTCACTACAGAAGAAAGTTTGTTGACTGTAAATTATTTGGAAGAAAATAAAACAAAACATGACTAAATTTCATAACAATAATAAACCACCATCCAAAACTTCTGTGATTGTTCAAAAGGTATGAATTTGTCAAATAAAACCAGTGCCTAAAAATGTGTAAGCCATCTTTATTTGTGAAGCAGCTAAGTAAGTCAGAGAAAATGTACTGGAAGTACTGCTTTTGTAGTGTTGGTAAGAAGTTACAAAAGGGAAACCATGAGCTTGTGATTCTGTCCTTCAAGAATCAGCCCATTTATCCGGGGATGCAAGAGTTAAATCTGCAAAGCAAAACAATGAATTGCATCTTAACTGCCCAAATTCTGTCATGTATTCCGTAGGCAGAGTAAAACTGAAGGATGCAGAACGGAGTGATAAGAAGGCCCATTGGAGGTGGTGGGGCAGGGGCAGGCTTTGTGGAGATGATTGACTAGCAAAGTTTCTTGGAGATCTAATTAACACAGGTTGTGTTGGACAGCTGAAGATTACCTGTTCTGTAATAGTATGAATTGATATCATAAATGGTTTCAATGCCATTATGATGTATCATGTGTAAATAATTCATGCATAGACTAATGGAGCCATACAATGGAACTGCAGGGGTGTTACAAATTAGAATTTATGTGCATTGACATAGCAGTGGGTAGAAGCTGGTGCACTGTTTGCCCCCTTCCCTAGTCACAGTTCCATACTGCTGCCAGTACCAGTAGTGTGTGTGTGTGTGTGTGTGTGTGTGTGTGTGTGTGTGTGTGTGTGTGTGTGTGTTGAAATGTGATATGTCTATACATGCTAATCTTGAATTATTAGATAAACAAGATTCATATAGCATTTAATTTACAAAAACTCATCCTCAAAATAATTTAGACAATAGCCATATAATGTATGCTCAAAGAAAAATTGGAGAAAGAGGTAAAAATTGAGGTGATGCAGAGTTTAAGTATGACTGACATTGTGAACCTTACTTTGTAACTTCTGTTCGGGATGAATTTTAGTTGAAGATGTAATTTTTTTGTTTGAAATACTAGGTATTGCTAGAGAATTTCTTGGATAAATTCACTGCCTCTCTCAAGTGGCTGTTGGATTTTTTGTTCTTCTGAAATTATCAAGACTGGTGTGATAACTTTAATTGTTAATTTGATAGGATTTAGAATAGCTGTGGAAACAAATCCCTGGGTGAGTCTCTGAGGGACAGTTGTGAGCATACCATACCATGGGCTGGGGTCCTACTCTGAATTGAAAGGAAAACAAAATCCCAGTCAAAGCATTCTTTGCTCTCTTCCTAACTATGGATGCAATGTGACCAGCCACCACCTCCTCCTGTCCTTATATCTTCTTTGTCATTATGGATGGCTTCCCCTGATCTTAAATGCAAAATAATCCACTAACTTATATTGGTTTTGTTGGCTATTTTGTCACAGCAAAGAGACAAGTAGCTAAAGCAACTAGTCTATTGGCTAGGGTGTCACACAAGCTTGTGTCTTAATACAAGCTAGACTCTGTGGGAAGAGGAATGCTCAGTGAGAAAATGTGACCATCATGTTGCCTACAGAGATGTCTGTAAGAATATTTTCTTGATTAACTACTAATGCGGGAGAGCTCAGCTCACTTGGTACTGGGGACAATGCTAACCCTGGGCAGGTGGTCAAGAGTTGTACAAAAAAGCAGGCTGAGTGAGCCATAGATAGCAGGCCAGTAAGCAGTCCTCCTTCATGGCTTCTTCAGTTCCCACCCCCAAGCTTCTGTCTCCAGGTTCAATCTCGACTTCCCTTAGTGATGGACTGTATGCTGTAAGATGAAAGAAACCCTTTCTTCCAGAGTTGCTTTTAGCCATGATATTTATCACACAAACAGAGAAATAAACTAGAAAAAAAGGGTATGTTAGGTTTCTTGCCTTGCTTTTATCCTCCAAGAGGGGGAGAATTTGCACAATGTAACCAATATTGTACCAAGGCAGCATTAAAACGTTAGGAATTTCCATATTTCACGTTTATTAACACAAGATTAAGAAAAGCACAACACTCCACCTTGCTTACAGTATACACGCTGCTGTCTGTATGCAAACAAAGCCAGTCCAATATGGAGTGATTCTGAAATATTTTGTGATAACTTTTCTTATGCTTGAACATTATTAGTATGTTCCACAAGAAGAACTCAGTTCATATTTTGGGATTGCCATGTTCACCCAACAACCTGAAACATTAAATGTTCAATAATTTCCAAATGATAGTCTTGGTGATTAATAGTAAGTATTCTGCAGTCCTGTATCAAAGAATAAAGGTTCTTGCCATGTTACCTCTTTATTTAACTTAGCTAAAATTTTATCTTTTAAAGCAATGTTTTTTTTTAAGTTTTGGAATGATTATCTTTAATTAATGCATCATGCTTGCCTATTCTTTTAGAAATTAAAACAGAGCTCTGCCCACATGAGTGTAGGCTTGACATCCTGATCTGCCAAATGAATGGAAAGTTGTAAAATTTTCTATTTTTATTTGACTTCTGAGGATAAGTCAAAAAAGTGCTCTCTGTCTCTCTTTCTCTGTCTCTCTCACTCTCTCCATATATATATATATATATATGGTACTAGAGAGGGAAATGCATGTTCTATAACCCCAGGCAGCATAAGAGGACCATCCCATTGGGCATGGCTTGAACATATGTAAGACCTCACAGCCTACCTCCTCAGTGACACACTTCCTACAACAAGGCCACACCTTCTAATAGTGCCACTCCCTATGGCCAAAATGTGGCAACTAATTCTTCTGAGAGAAAGAAAAGAGGAGAGTGGAGAGAAGAGAGAGGAGAGAGGAGAGAGGAAAGAGGGGAGAGGGAAGAGGGGACAGGAGAAAGGGGAGAAGGGAGAGTGGAGAAGGGAGAGGGAGAGAGAGAGAGGAAGAGGGAGAGAGAAAGAGAGAGAGAGAGAGAGAGAGAGAGAGAGAGAGAGAGAGAGCTTTCTTTGTGACATCCTCAGAAGTCAAATAGAAATTTTACAACCTTCCATTCATTTTGCTTCACTCTTTGAAGGGAAGAATGTTAACAAAATTGTGATTATATTTTTAAAAGCCTTCACAGATCATAAAAATGTTGGAAATTTTATTGTACTTTCTTCTTTTGTTTTCTACCTGTATATTTTTCTTTACTGGTGACAGAAAACCTGGATTAGAGATATGACTCATCTGTTAAAGTCTAGACTCACAACCAAAAATAGATGAAGACAGAACTCCTACCTTAAATTGAGACTTGCAGGTAACCAATTACCCACTCAGTATGCAACATTACATCTGTGTGATTGGAAGGGATGTCAGTTACCAGTTCCATTTTCCTCTTTGTGTTTGAACAACGTGCATTTCCTCTGGGCAACCACATCTATACATTCTATTGTGCTTGGTGGGACCATCCATCATGTCCTCACTAACGCCACATGAACCACAGAACTGAGGTGGCCAATCAGAGACTGTTTTCATGTTCCTGGTGACTGCTTTTGTGATAGGCACATGGCCTGACATTGAAACAGATGCAAATCACAGGGGGGAAGGAGTCCTGCTAGACAAGGAGAGAAAAATGAAGAACACTAAGAAAGTCCACAGTTCTCTGGGATGAAGGCCAACCTATTATTTTTCTAAAATTCTAGTTTGAATTATATTTATTATATAGATGAAAGAGTCCAAACAATTCAGGAATGATGTCTAAGCAAAGAAAACCATGAATTTTAAACACAGTAACCTCCAGGTAGTAGGTGAAAGCTAAAAATAAGTATAACAAAAGAAAAAAAAGGAAAAAAAGACTAAATACAATAAATTTAGGAAATATAGGACATATTTTTAAAAAGCATGAAAACTCTCTTTTATTTTGTTTGTGTTTTACATTACTCAGGGTTGTTTCCATTGATTTTTCTGCCTGAGTTACCTATTGCATACTCTCTGGATTCTCAAGTCAGTTTTATGAATGAACAGTCACTAATTTTAGTTAGTAGAAAGTACTTGCTTTAATTAAAATACATACATACAAATTCAAATTAAGTTTTTTTAAAAAGACTTCTACCATACAGAATAAACCTTGTTCTGCTTTTACTGTATTATCAATTACATTCCCATATCTCATTCCCGACAAGGAAGTATATTACTTGACTGGTATATTTGCTAAAGTGGCACTGTTACCCTCCTTTACTTCTGCTGAGTGTTCAGATCTCATCTTCTGCTTCTAGCCTCTTGTGGATCTTTTTGGAGATTACCACATAGTTTCCCATATTTCCTGAGACTTTTCACTGGGCTTTAGCAGCATTCTCGACACCTCCTTTGGTTGGTTGCTTATGAATTAATGTCTGACATCAGGAAGTCTACTCCCACAGATTCTACTTGCTTGGTTAATGGTACTCTGCAGATGTTTCTTTCAGGGAGACTCAAGACAGCAGTCTTCTCTATACCAAAGGAACCATGAGTGGTCTTGTTCCATGCAACTGTGAGACACAGAATTTTCCTTGAATGGGTAATGTCTACAACTCAGTCTGAGTGCTTGGACTCTCCTTTAGTGGATGTCATTTGTAGTTATTGTCATTTATCTTGACTTGAATGTTGTTAAATTCAGATGGTGAAGCTATCATTAGTAAGTTTCCAGTAATATGATTAATAGAAATACTTGCTTATTAACTTACTTATAAAATGTGTTCTTAGTAGAAATTAGTGGAATACAAAATTTTGGGAAGTCACAGTCTAAAAAGATCTAAAAGTCTTTGTGAATTAATACATTTCTATCTGAAATATGGATTGTTGGCCTATCTGGTAAAATATATATAATATGATATTTTGTGATTATTATATAGGAAGTCTTCTGGAGAAATTACAATATAATAGAAGATATGAGACAATGCAATTAAATATAGCAAAATATATTTTGTAAAGTTTTACATTTACTTAAATAGTTTTTAAAAGATAGCTTTCTTCTTTAAAAAGTTGTCTAAAACCAACCACAGACACTTGATTTTAGACTTTCAGTTTGTAACTCTTTTATTAATATTTTAAAAAGACATAGAATGTCTTTCTTCACCCATGAAAACAGAAACCTCTAACCTCTAAACTGAATGAGATGGTTTTTCTTGAAGGTTTCTGCAAGCTGGTTGCTACAAAATCCTTTATTGATTTCAAAGATGCTTTAATCAATACTGTAAATTTAAGCACTCCCCTCATAATTGCTTTCTGCTTCTTTTTTATTTCTTGCAGAATTTACCTCTAATGTATCCAATTTTACCTGTGGTTATAATTCTGGTTTCTGCATGCAAGTTATTCAACAGTATAACTTTGGCCCAACCAGCAGCTGCTATCCTGTAAGAAAGATGACACTCTGTGATTCAGGGGCGCTTTATACACAATGACCAAACACTGGACCAAATGCTGGGGAACTATCTCAAAGGTTAAAAATAATGATTATTAGATTACTCCTCTTACTTGGGTTTGGTCCCCAGTACCTGAATGGTAGCTGGCTTATAACCGTCTATAACTTCACTCCTAGGAAATTCAGTTCCTTCTTATATAAGGTCTCCTCAGGCACCATGAATACAGGTGGCACACAGATATACAAATAGGCAAAATATCTACAGACTTAAAACAAAAACATATATCTGATAATCAAGTGTTTGCCTACCCATTTTGTCATGGCTGCTAAACCATTGCAAAGAAGGAAGAGAATAGAAAATATAAAATTTCCAAATTTGTATAAAGTGCCTCTTTTTTTAAAAAAAGTCTTTAAAAAATTTTAAGATTTAGTTTTATAATATGAATATAAATTTAAAATTCTTAGAATAAGAATTTTATTAGAATAATGTGAAAAAACTTTATGAGGTTTTCTGAATGTGGTGAACTAAGCAAACCTATGGCTTCTCCTGTCTCAGATTCTTCATTCATATCAAGTACAGAGACTGTTACAAGGATGACTTGAAAGGAGTACACAGCAGTATGACTGTGGGTTTGGGCTGAGGTTAGATTGTGGCAGCTGTCAAAAATATGTGTAATGTATATGGTCCATAGTGTAGGTGAAATGATGTCTTCAAAGAATTATGACCAAGGATGTGGCATGGCAAACTATTTGGCTAGCTCAGATATGAGGGAAATTGAATACAGGGAAAGATGGAAAACAAATAATCTAGTAAGCAGGCTTCTAAATGATCTTCCTCTATCACTGTAATCATATATCATACCACGGTAGATTATTAGCACCTATTCCTACAATTAAGTCTGAGCTAAAATATGTTAGACTATTTCATTGGTTATTTGTTAGGTCAAATGCATTTAAAGACATCTGTGGGCATTTGTGTTATGTTTTGTCTGATAATAATAGCCGAATGTTAATCCACATATGAACCAAAGATTTGAATGCTAATTCTGGATATTTTGCTTCCACTCAGACCTTTATGGTATCTTACATAATCCAAATTTGATGATCAGAGACACTGAGCAATGGGAAAGACTGAGAGTTATAGAATTTGACAGCTTAAAGTATAATAGCTTTTTGGCATTTTACCTAAATGCTGATAGGTGTCACAGTGAGTTGTTCCTTCCAAGAAATATTTAAAGTTTTTTCAGTTAGGGTTATGATAAATCTCAAAACATGGATGATTTAGATCAAGAATGTTAGCAATGATTGGACACAGCATCTGAGGGGTTCAAAGGTAATACTTATTGAGCATAGGCTCTTTTCTAGTTTATTTAGGAGACTGTAGGCTTAGATTTTTCAAAACCTATTTTAAAAAGGGTTCTTAATGCTTCTAGCCTATCACCCACCAAAGGTAGTTGAAAAGAAAGGATAATAGGGCAAAGGAGGATCTGGACCTGTTTAAAAATAGTTTTTTGGGGCAATTCCAATCTTTGTTGTCAGGATATCAGCAATTCAGTACACATGAATCAGCAATGGTAGCTCTATCCATTTGCAAATACTATCCAGGAGTCAGCAATGGCAGTTTGAATCACAAGAAACTACGAGGTTTTGCCTAAGTCTGCAAGAAAGGATCCCTAGGAGCTCCCAGATACTGACTCACCAACAAGGCAGCGTACATGAGCTGGTCCAAGACTCCCAACACATATATAGCAGAGGACTACCTGGTCTTGCCTCAGTGGGAGAAGATGCACCTAATCCTTGAGAGACTTAAGGACTCGGGGAGTGGGGAGGCCTGGTGGCAGAGGTCATCCTTTTGGAGACAGAGGGAAGGAGGAATGGGATGAGGAACTGTGGGAGAGGTTACAGGGAAAGGAAGCAACACTAGAGTATAAAAAAGAAGAAGCCATTGGAATATCATGAGAAGTGTTTTGGTGAGTTTCTCCCCATGAAGTCAGGGAAGAAGGCAAGGTAAGGCAAACCAATGCAATGGCAACATCAACAAAGATGAGTGACAGCAAAGCCCAATGAAGACCAGCAAAGAGTGGCAAGGTGAACCAATGCCACAGCATTGTCCATTGTCTGTTGGGTTATATTTATATCCTTTCCAAACATCATATTTCCTCTCATGCATCCCCTCTAGCAAAATATCATATGCTTCTTTTCCAGGCAACTTCTAGGAAAACACTACATATCTGTTCTCAGCAAAATATCCTCCCATGTATCTGCTTCAGCAAAACATCCTCTTATAAGATGGTTTCCAGAAAAACATCACATGACACAACTGAGTCTCCAAAGAAACCCAAAACCTCCACTTCAGGAGATAATGATCTTTTCTTCAGCCTCATGCAATAATCACTCAAATGAGTATTAAGAAAGATAACTGGAGGGTTCCCTAGGGAAGGGAAATAGAATGCACAGTTACAGAGAGACAAGAGGGAGAGTGGAGCAGGAGTATTAAGTGGGGAGGAGGATGAATGTGAAAGGTAAAAGATGGAATATGGGGAGAGACAACTCACACTAAGGGACATTTGAGGGATAATAAGTAACCCTTCCACTGTAAAAACCTCCTATGGTATATACTTATATGAAAGGAATATAAATGGAATAACCCAAAAATGGAGAAGGCAGAGAAACAAGTCACCTTTTGCCATCTAGTGAAAACTCCAGTGCCAGCAATAGGCCTTATCTACTTGATTATTGGCCAAGAGGACACATGGGAAGCCCCAAACATCTCGTGCTATTGATAAGGCTGTTGGTTGCTCTTCACAAACTAATGATAAGGTCCTATTGCTGAAGACAATTACAATCTCATCGAAAATGAAGAAGTCAATGTGGTGCCTAACTGGAGCCTTCACTCCTGCTGTCTGGTACTCATTTATATGAAAAGGGTTCTTTATACTGCCAAAGGAGAAAGGTAAATACCAACCTACCTACAAATTCTATGATCTACATCTATGACCTGATTTCAAGGCATGCTATTGAAATAGTGGCACAAATGTCATGGGAATAACTAATCACACACTGATTGGATTTAAGGTCCACTCCACCAGATGGAGCCTATGCCTGACACTGCTTGTATGGCCATGAATCTTAGACTGGCTAGACTATAGGCCCTGGGGAAATACAAATATTATTGCTCTGCCAAAAACCAAAAAAGACTACTAACAAAATTCTATTAAACTCATCGATGATTGCCTTGCTTAGCATTCATCAGAGAAGTTTTTTCTTGCAGTACATGAAAACTAATATGAAGACTCAGACCTAAATGGGATGTCTTTTAGAAAACTCTCTTCAGGACTTAGGGAAGTATGCTAAAGAGGAAGCAGAATGATTGCAAGAGTCAGAAGGGATGAACAAGAAAACACCTTGTTCTACACACAACAGGACTGATATACATAAGAACTCACATAGACTATGACAACATACATAGAGCCTGCACAGGTTCAAGCCAGATGGTGTCTGAGAACTGAGAAAGCAAAATGGATACCATTTCTCCATGTAACCAAAAAGGTATCTGTAATTAAACCAATGAAAAAGTTAATTTCTCCAGTGGATTCTCATTAGAGATATTAACCACACTTAAGGGTAGGCATCATGCCCAACAGTACATGGTAAACACAAAAAGAACCCAATAATATTTGTATACATTTTTATCTCATATTGCTTTGTTTAGAGATGTTTTTGTCTTACAAATCTTTTATTTGAACATTGCATGTTTGTGAATTTGTGGGTGTTTTCTTATGTCCTTTTTTCTTTCCTTCCTTCATTTCTTCTCCTCCCTTTTTGTTAAATTTCTAAAGAGAAAGAAAAATGAAAGCCATGGAGTAAGGTATGTGGGAAAGATATGAAAGAAGTTGAGTGAAACTATTATCAGAATATATTGTTTAATCTATTTTAATAAAATAAAGAATAGCATGGTGACTTGGAACAGACAATGGCTGTGATTTTGAAACACAAAGCTTCTGGAGCTTGATTTCAATGGGAAGAAATGCTTTAAAGAACCTCATGTTGAATGACCCCTAAGCAATATGAAATCTCAGGATCTTCTGGTTCTCACTGCTCAAAGCTAGTAGAAAAAGAATTTGAAAGATCCAGGCTTTGCTTTTATACTCAAAATCACTGAAATCTTATCTCCCAAGAATAAAGAGATTTAGATCACAGAGTTTAGAGGGATAAGGGCCTCCCCCCCCTTTCTCTCTGTGTATCTCTGTGTGTGTGTAATTGTTAGCTGTTAGTTGGCAAGGTACAGAATTTTGATGAGAGAAAACCAAAATTGTTTTAAATTATATGTCACAGACCTCAATTGCCCTGTAGAACCAGAACTGTTTTTTAGCTGGTCAAGCATCTTCTTCCTTGATTCCTAGTTATGCTTTCAATCCAGCTAGTGAAATTTAAATGGATCCTCTTCAGCCAACCTCCTCTCTTCAGGTCTTGTGAACTCAGTGATGTGATCGCAGTACACAAACAAAAAGCTAACTTAGTTTTTCTGTTGGAAAACTCTAAAGCAGGCTTCCTTCTCATTCTGTTGCACCTCGGTACCCATGGGCATTTTGAAGGAGCATAGATTTCACAAAGGCAGCTTGAATGCAGCTGTGTCTTTTCCAATCTAGGTCCAAGAGACAAAATTCAACATGAGATTTTTAGACATTCCAAGGCCCATCTGCCATGTAACCCACTTATCTTTGTGGCTGCAAGTTCTTTATTGATCCAAAATGGTAAAGGGTGGGGGGGGGGGAGGTAACAAAGGGGAAAATGCAGGGGGAGAGAGAAGCCATAACTCCATTCTTTTGTTGTTCATCCAGCAGCATCTGCAAGCGATTGTCACAATTGCTAGTCAAACAGGATTTGACTTTTTGCCAACATGAATTTTCCAAAAACCCAATGTAAACAAACTCTGCAAGTACTTCCTCATTTGCCAAGCCAGTAATTATTTACTTTGTTTGGGCCTAGCATTAATGTCAGTTCAGCTTTACAGCCTGTAATGTGTTTGTTAATGAAACTGTGAGGTCTAAAGCTACATATTAACCTTGCCACCCTTCAATTTTGAGCTCAATAAAGTTGCACCATGGTTTTGTAAACTAGTGTTGGGGGACAGGCAAATGATTAATTATATTTTTCCCCTTTCTTTTATGCAAGTAAATTGTTAATCTTTAAACCTGCCTTGCTTTTAAAGTTAACAGATTGAAATCCAGTCTCTGAATGATATGATTTATGTAGACAAGTTGCTCTGACTGGATGCTGTGTTTGGAAGTTATCAGCATTGGGACTTGCACTGATGTCTGGTAACATTTAAGGCTCTATGTACTTCTGGATAGATTGGCAAGCACCTTGGAGAATCTAGAAATCTCTGTTGGATAGTAAATCTATAGATTGCATGGTTGGAATCTAGAATTCACTTTGTAGAAACGACATCAATGTCATGTGACTTGAAGACATCTGAGTAGTTTAGCTGGAAGAGACAGTTCCTGCTCAGGGTGAGGAAGCCAAGAATGTGGAAAAGGGAGACTGACGAATGTAAGAATATAATGTTTCCTCTCGGGCACCATGCAATTTGATGCCATCTCTGGTCCATGAAATATGTATTGTACACTGACTAAGGCCAGGTCAAAGCCCAGAACATAGATACTTATGAAATGGGAAGGACAAGAATAATAGAGTTTAAACAGACAAGTGAGTTTCAGAATGAGTCTGAAGCAGAAGAGTGTGAGACATCTGATCATAGGTGAAGCCATGTTTGTTTCAGCAAACAATGAAGGCAACCTATTTGAGAGGTAGACACATGAGCCATAACCTGAATAGTACGCAGAGATGCTATTAGAGTCCCTGGTTCATGTTTTCAAGGGAGTTAAAACAGCTCTTTGCTGTCAATGAAGGGTAAGGAAGCCTGCGCTGGTATACCTAGTGAACCAGGAGGGCAAATGGGTACAGTGAACGAGGATGAACAAGATGACTAAGTGGGAGAGGATGACATTGTGTCTTCCCTAAAACACATGTGGGTGTAAAAGGAAAGAGACTATGG
This sequence comes from Uromys caudimaculatus, assembly GCA_028551405.1. NCBI lineage: Eukaryota > Metazoa > Chordata > Mammalia > Rodentia > Muridae > Uromys > Uromys caudimaculatus. The sequence continues at coordinate 59,045,789 of CM052701.1, forward strand.
GCTTTAGAGCTACACCTTCTGGAAACAGGGATTCCTCTGAGCACTCATGAGCCATCTTGAAGTCTTGATTTGCTTAGGCTGAGAGAGACAAAATACTTGGTTGAAGTTGAAAATTCCTCTGATACACTTCTGATACATGCCTTCATGAACACTGCCTTGTCTCCTTTGAGGGAGAATCTGGAGGCTGAAGCATCCTGGAAGCTCTCTAGAAACTTGGTTGACATGAAATGTATTCTGGGCTGTGGAGCTGTGACTAGCTGACCTGGCTTGGAAACTGACCCTTGCTTGACTGCAGGGAAGGTGTGAATAACCCCTGCCCCTCCCCCACAAAAGAATCGCTTTGTTTAACATCAGAAAGTGATGGTTGTGTTTGATTATGTAGCTCTGAGCTCAGAATAGTGATTTTATGCAAAAATCAATATGAATTATGAAGAGATCTAGCCTTTTAGTTACACAGTGTAAGGATTTTATAGTTAGCTACACTAAGGAAGGAAAGCACAGAAGGCAATTTCAAATCTTTCAGGAATTCTTTTTCTGGGGAAACACTTTACACTTAACCATAGGAGTTGTTGAAAAAAAAATACACACATTGGACATTCTCAAAATAAATGATGAGACAGGAAATGTAAAGAATCTTATGAAAAATGTCAATTGCTTACGAAAAAAATTGTGTTTTAACTGTCTTGTGTGCTTGGAGTCCTTACACAGGCATCTTGTGGATCTTATTTAACATATTTATTTTGAGGTAATCTTAGCTTATGAGCTAAAATTTTCAAGTTGTCATACCAAAAATATTTTTTAAAACAACAATTCTCCAGCCCTGATGTACATGAATCATGAGTAGCTCCTCAATGAGGGAATAATTGGATTGGGCTCCGAGCTTAAAGATGAAGGGAATAAACACGTGCCTCACATAAGCATTTGATACTCTTAGTCTTATGTGTGGATGTTTTATGCCTGGAGTGCAGGCAGTATTTGTTTACAGTGATGTGTATTATCTGTGGGAACATTTTATTTGAGCTGGTGTCCTGAATGCAAGCCAAACATCTGTGTGGAAGGGCCTGTTCTCACTTTGGCCCAATCGTTATTTTATCATTGTGCTTTCTGGAGGGCTTACTGGCAAAGAGGAGGTTGGTGCTGATGCAAGCACACAGTCTATAGAGGGACGCTGATAACAGAAGACGATGACACGATTGACATGTGAGAGCAAAGCACCAGCTGTGGACATTTTGGATCTAGAAAGGACACTCTCTTCCACCTATCTTTGTAGAGACCTAAAACCTAAGACACATAAACTCTGGATGTGGGAGTAATCATTAGCGAGCTTCCTCATGGCCTTTGTTTCCTAAGCAAGCTCTGAAAACTTTTAATGATAGCTGAGTTTTTTAGAAAGAGTCAACTTTTGTGATAATAATCACTGGACCGTATACAAAGCTTTTCCAGATGATTTATGTCTGGGAGTTTGGACAGCTGCTGCATAGAAAAGTGAAGTGGGCTTCCATGTTACTGAGCCCGTGAGCCACATATTCTCATGCATAAAAATGAACAATTCTACCCAGAAGCATGGGTGATGCTCAAGGCATCTTCCGTGTTTCTGGTTCTACCCTCTAAATCTTCTCCAACCGTTACTTGTAGAAAGTTCTCTTCTGAGTCTGTGATGACAATCAAGGTTGAAACTAAACTCAGCAGATTGTGAAGCCGAATGATAAATGAATTTGAGTTCTTGTGAAAATTTACTTCATGTTGACGACTGTGAATCTTTCAAAAATTATTTTAACTTGAAATGCTTTTCATCTTTGCAAAGTTTAGAAATATAAAAAGGAGAGAAAGTGAAAAGCTATCTAAGAAAGGAAAGCCACAGCTAATGTTAAAATTTATTTAACAAACATGTGTGTTTGGTTTTAAAATGCCGTGTAGAAACTAGCATGTCTGTTATAAGAGAAGCAGTAATGATAAAAATTAAAATTGACAAACTAGGAAGGCTGTTCCATTGGTTAAGTGCTTGCTGAGAAAATATGAGATCTTACTCAAAATATCTGAGCACGCTGGGCCTGGAGAGATGTCTCAGCAGTTCAGAGCACTTGCTGTTCTTCCACAGGACTCCAGTTGGAGTGGTTCACTTCCTTCTGCAATTTTAGTTCTAGGGGCTCCACTGACCTCTTCTAGCTTCTGGCAGCAGGAATTCATGTGGTGCACAGACATACATGCAGAAGTCACATCATACACATAAAATAAAACAATTTTTAAAAATGTGTACCATGAAGCATAGTAGCATTCATTTGTAATGCTAATTCTAATGAGTCAGACAGCAGAATTCCTGGGACTCACTCCTCAGCAGGTCTAGCTGAATCGATGCGTTACAGGTTCGATGAGAGAAACTGTCTCATAAAAGAAAGTAAGACACTCAGCATTGATCTCTGGGCTCTACATTCATGAGCATATTTGTACCTGCACACACCAAAACATGCTCACATACATATGCTTGAAAACAGACACACACACACACACACACACACACACACACACACACACACACACACACAAGCACACACACCAGACCCAGGCTATGTCTGTTGGACCTTCTTTTATTGGTCATGTATGCACGCATAACTACTTGGTTTTCATAGTCTCTTTGCTTATAGCTTCTGCCTTATAAACAAAACCAAAAGCAAACAAAAAACTAGCTGGTTTTAGTACCAGTGATACAATATCTGTATCTAAAATATTTTTTGACTTATTGGGTGATTACAATTTATTCTGAAAAATTTAAAAAATGGCATCTGAGAACAATCAGATGGCTCCATGCTTTAGCTCACATGCAGCCTGTTCTTATGTGTGTACGCACATGGGCTTCTCTGTGTATATTCTTGTAGGCAGACTTGCGTTTAAAAGCCAGTACATTGTGGGAATGGTACTCTTTTGTCTCCTATTGGAGCCCTTTTCCTCCTACTGGGTTTCCTTGTTCAGTTTTGATACGAGGGCATGTGCCTAGACTTACTGTATCTTGTTATGCAATGTTCAGCGGATACTCCTGGGAGGCCTGCTCTTTTTAAAAGGGAAATGGAGGAGAAGTGGATCTGGGGGAGAAAAGAGGTGAGTGGGACATTTAAAAAAAAAAAGTAATGCTTTTGTAGACATTTTCTTATGAAAGAATTTTAAAAATAGAAAATGGAAAAAAACCAGTCTATTCTATCTTCTATTCCCATACCTTCCAGAATTAATATTTTAAAAGCCTTCAGTAGTGATTCCAGTGAACAAACTATACCATTTATACATCTCATTTTAAAACCAAAACACTCTCTCTCTCTCTGTCTCTCTCTCTCTTTCCGTGTGTGTGTGCGTGTGTGTGTTTGTGTGTGTGTGTTTGATGGAGATATCGCAGATGACAAGCCATGACATTTAAGACAGTCCATGTTTATCACCCTTTGCATTTTCTCACTGATACATCAACCAGCACAGAGTGCAGAAACACGGTTACCCAGCTTTGTTCTCCCAGGCCATTCTCTTTGTGTTTCTTGCAGTTTGTGTTATGTGTCTTTATCTTTCCTTGATTTTTTTTTTTTATTTTTAAATTTTTATTTTGGTTTTTCAAGACAGGGTTTCTCTGTGTAGCCTTGGCTGTCCTGGAACTCACTCTGTAGACCAGGCTGGCCTCGAACTCAGAAATCCACCTGCCTCTGCCTCCCAAGTGCTGGGATTAAAGGCGTGCGCCACCACTGCCCGGCTTTCCTTGATTTTTTTAAAATTTAATTTCATTCTTTTACTTATTTGCTTTATACCTTACTCACTGCCCCTTTCCAGTCATCCCTTCCCCAAGTCCCTTCCCCTTTTCTTGTTTTTTATTCTAGGAGTTTCTGAACTTTACTGTGTTTCTGATTTTTGCTTTTAAAGCTAGTGGACACAGCTCTTTGAATTATCAAGTTATCTCAACTCCTGCAGCCAGGAGTACTGTAGCACCTCCAGGGAAGGTTATTTAGTTTTTAGTAGAAAGCTGTGTCTAAGCAACATATGAATGTTGTATACTTAAGCGTATTTTGCAGATTTTTCTTCAGCCATATTTTCACACCTTTGTTATCGAATGAGCAATTGTCTTTCAGTTGCTTATTTACTTTTCTTTTCAACATTTTGCTTTGAATTCTTGGGAAGCCTTATTGGGTTTACTGTTGAGATAATAAAAATGCATATTTGTCTCCCTTCTGCCTTTTCTAGACTTTGGGGAGGATTGCTGACTGCAAGGAACTCTTACTTTTCCATTTTGTTAAGGGTCTACATATTTAAATCATATTGAATCACAAGAAGATGATTAAAGTTCCAGTATCAAAAAGAAGAAGAAGGAAAAAAAGAGTGGAGGGAAGGAAACCTGCAGTCAGGATACATTGAAAACAAAACAAAACAAAGCAAGCAAACAAACAAGGAAGCCAGTAAATGAGATCCAGTCTGTAAGAGTCATAACTTTGCCATCATATCCCCTATGATGCTTTTACCAGTAACACGAGAGAAGGCTCTGGATATTCTTCTCTACAGCTAACTTTACTGAAACACAGGAAAGCCTTGAAGAAAATGGACCTGACACGAAGACTTCAGGGTTAATGTTGTAGGAGGGATCTCCAACATGAAGCATAGTTTTGAAATGCAAGCAGTTTCAGTTTCTAAAAGATTCACTCTGGGCAACAGAATCTACTGAACAGACAGCATTTAAGTATGAGATGCTATTTATTGAACTCTTAATTTGGCTGAATGTCTGTGTGTCAGATGCTTTTCGTATAGACTTTCAATTGATACTCCTGATCATGCGGAGACATGCGTAACAAAGTGCTGAGGTAGAGGAATGCAAACTCCATGGGGATAAGGACTCTTTTTGTGTCTTACTCTCTTCTGTCTGGGTCTCTGCTACCTAGAATGACATCTGACACCAGAGTAGAATTTACCAAGAATGAAAGACCACACTGTAAGTTACAGGAGAATTAGAAATGAGAAAGACAGGGTCTCTATTTTTATTAATCTGTTGTTCATTGGGGTAACAAAAACCTGAAGCGTAGCAAACTGAACTGTGGAACAGCAAATTTATCTAGTTCTTTGCATTAGAGGCAATACATATCCAACAACTGAGCTTAGGCTTAGCTAGCATCCCCTGATTCCTGCTTGCTGAAAGTGATGTTAGGAACATGTGTATGCTGGCAGGTGGGGTTCACCTTATTCAACATGAAGCCTGAGAGAAGCTGGTGTCACACAGACTCTGGGGGTGATGCTCATTTAGTGGAAGAGCTTTCTGGGCTGCACCTGCTAAAGGTCCCATCAATACACTGACAAAAGAGCTACCACATGCACCACTGCGGAACAAACATCCAAAGCACAGTTCTCTTCTTAAGGCCTGAGAAGAACTCATCTCACTCTGGGTGTTTAGATTAGAAGGAAGCTACCTCACTTTGTTTGAGAATAAGCCAGCCTTCTGGGAACCAAGGAGGCCCATAATCCTTGGGGAAGACTGAAAGTTTTATGTATTCTAAAAAGTTTGGAAAACAAAAAGAGAAACAAAAGCAGAAACTAAAACAAACAAAACCAAAAACTAAAAAAATAAGTAATAACAACAAACCACCAAGCAAGCAAACATGAATTATAATTATTGATACATGTCTTACTCTAGAAAATTAAGATTATCCAAGGGATTTTGCATTTGAATTGAATTCCGAATGTTTCCGTTCTCTTTCTATGTGAATTATATGATCACATGGAGACAGTCTCTCCTACCATTGACTTATGCCTTGAAAGTTGTACTTCTCCTAAAGCAAATTCCAGATCACATAACATTTGTCACCCTCTCTCTTTGTCATAATGAGGCTGTGAATGAACATCCTGGCTGATGCTTTCAAGAATATCAACAACCTACAAAACGGAAAAACCCCAGTTCCTAGTGAGGCTGTACTCCAAAGTCACTTTCTCATTTCTAACTGTGAAGACCAGGCTTATCTGTTCTTGAATTTGAAATTATTAGTAACCACTGAACTAGATATATTGTTAGCATCCCTGCCAGGTAAACAACTGTGCAGCGGTGTTCACAGATCTGATGTGCCACTTAAATACAGTCTGCTCTTACCTCATCAGCGTGCGTACAATGTGCTGACAACCTCAGCAGGCACCAGGGACTGTGAAGAAGCTTCCTGAAAGCGCTCAGGAAGAAAAATCCTGAGTTTGTTTTTCTACGTATGTAAATGTAAGTACAGATAAAGTACCTCCATGGACAAAATAATCTTGCAGAAAATCTACTATACTGTTTATTTTTTAAAACCTCATTTCTTTATTTATTTATTGAATAACGAATAATGAATTCAATATTGAATATTGAATAATGAATTTGTTTATTTAATGAATGAGGATCCCCTCATATGAGAGCGGCATATATATGGAAGCAGAGGACAACTGTTGGATCTTTCCTTTCAATACATGATTCCCAGGGATCAAATTCAGGCCATCCAGTTTGGTGGTGACAAGTGTCTTTTCTGGATGAATCATCTTCTTATCCCCTACAAATCTACTCGTTATAACAATTACTTTGTGTTGGTGCATATGGGTTCTACAGGTTGACACTAGATGTCTTAATCATTCTCTAGCTTATTTTTGAGATAGGGTCTCCCACTTAACTGACAGCTAACAAAATGTCTCCACATTTTGTGATGTTTTCCTGACAGGATTCTTTGGATATAATGATAACATACTTTCACCAGTAGAATGTGAAACTGATTATCCCCTGTGCCCAGGATAATATGGGGGAACATACATTCTAAAAATAATTTTCAGTATTTTATTCACATCTATTTCTTTAAGGTCCCACTTGGACCTGTAGTACAGTAAGGCAAAATTACTCCATGGGTTCTTTCTATGTGTATGTGTGTGTTCTGGAGGAGCACTGCTCAGAATCTTATAAATATGAGCAATTTATAAGACTGTTATGTTCTGTAATATTTTCCTTTTCTCATTCACAATGTACTTTATAATGACTTTGGTCACATATATGTTTCAGTATTTTGATGACTCTAGCTTTTTCATGATGTTTCTACATTTTCTACATATGAATGTATATAAATTACACATATACTAGTATACCTGTAGCTTCACTGTTTAGTTTTAAGTCCTGAAAGGTTTTAGGATAGATCCTGCTGTTTGCTGTATGGCTTTAGAATGAATTTCAGTTTACTTTTAAGCTTGACCAGTTGCCAATATGCTTTCTTTTAAAAATGAAACTTTTTCTTCACTTTTTATTCTGAGTCATTCTGAATCTAAACATTAATTTTCTTAAGGGTTGTTTCTACTATTTCTTTCATCAAGGCTTCATAGTTTGCTTTATTGATGACTTACAGTGTTCATATGGACAAGATGTCTCATTTAAAATTTCAGGAAGCTTTGAGATTTTTAACGTTCATTGCACCAACTTTCTCACATTTGTCTTGAGAGCCACACAAATGCAGTGCAATACTATTTACCAGTAAAAAGAAACAAGTTACTGACACACTCCCAGATGATCCTCCGGGCTATGGTTCTCAACCACCATAATGCTGAGACCCTTTACTACAGTTCCTCATGTTGTAGTGATCCCCAACCATCAAACTATTTTGTTGCTGCATCATAACTGTAATTTAGCTACTATTATGATTCATAATGTAAATCTCTGTCTTCTTCAGTGGTCTGAGGCAATGCCTGTGAAGGGTTGTTTGAGTGCCCAAAAAGGTCATGACCTATAGGTTGAGCACAATTGTCCTCGAGACTTCTGACAATAAAGAACCAGGCATAAACATAGGATAGGATGAAGCTTGGTTACAAACATATGAAATTGCAAATGCATAGAGACAGAAATGAAATGAAAGCCAGTTCTTATATGTGTGCAGAGGAGGGGCAGAAATGAGAATTATTTGTGAGTGAGGATGAGGTATTTCCATGGAGTATGTGTGAAAATATTCTAAAGCTGCTTTATAGTGATGGCTGCACTACCTTGAAAGTTGCTAAACTGTCAATTCATCCCACATGAAGTAAATGATTTTATGATACATGAAGTACACTGTAGTAAAGTTGCTATTAAAATGGAAATTCAATGCCTTTCAGGTCTGCATCTCTGCTAGGCCAGATTGGCATGTCATCCACTCTCAACACTTCACAGTCTGCAGGTCTCCAAGCAGACCTGCTACAGCCAGTGTGCCAGGTAAGACACCCATATAACTGCAGCAACTGGAACTTCCAAGGAGGCCAGCAGACATGGGACTCTTCTCCTATGGCAGAACCCTATCTCCCTTCTGGTCTGAACCTCTTCTGGGGCATATCAGTGTGTCTGCACCTCTAAATACTCCACAGTCTGCAGGTCTCCCAGGGGATCTACTGCAGCCAGGGCCACTGGTCTCCAGGATATCTGCTGTAACCAGGGACACAGGAGGCAGACTCCAGACAGAGACACACAGGACAGTTAATACCAGAAATAACCAGAGCCCAAGAACATAAGCAACAGAAGCCAATATACTTTGACACCATCAGAATCCAGTTCTCCCACCACAGCAAGCCCTGGATAACCCAACACACCTGAAAAGCATGTTGTTGACCTAAAATCCCACCTCATGAAGATAATAGAAATCTTTAAGGAGGATATTAAACAACTCACTTAAAGAAATATAGGAAAATACAGTTAAACAGATAGAAGCCCTTAAAGAGAAAACAACTAAATCCCTTAAGGAAATACAAGAAAACACAAACAAACAGGCGAAGGAATTGAACAAAGTGGTCCAAGACCTAAAAACAGAAGTAGAAACAATAAAAAAATAACAAATTGAGGCAACTCTGGAGATAGAAAACAAGAGATAGAAGACAGAGTCTCAGGCATACAAGATACCATAGAAGAAATTGACACAACGGTCAAAGAAAATACAAAGCATAAAAACTCTTAACCCAAATCACCCAGGAAATCCAGGACACAATGAAAAGACCAAATCTAAGAATAATAGGAATAGAAGAGAGTAAAGGTTCTCAGCTCAAAGGACCAGAAAACATCTTCAATAAAATCATAGTAGAAAATGTCCCCAATCTAAAGAAAGAGATGGCCATAAAGGTACAAGAAGTCTATAGAACATCAAACAGATTGGACCAGAAAAGAAAATCCTTCCTTCACACAATAACCAAAACACTAAATGGACAGAACAAAGAAAGAATATTAAAAGCTGTAAGTGAAAAGTCCAAGTAATGTATAAAGGCAGACTTATCAAAATTACTTCAGACCTTTCAATAGAGACTCTAAAATCCAGAAGATCCTGGGCAGATGTCATGCAGAACCTAAGAGAACACAAATGCCAGCTCAGAGTAAGCTACCCAGTGAAACTCTCAATCATCATAGATGAAGAAACCAAAATATTCCATGAAAAAAACAAAACAAATTTCAAGAATACATATCTACTAATCCAGCACTACAGAGGATTCTAGAAAGAAAGCTTCAACACAAGGATGGAATCTACACCAAAGTGAAAACAAGAAATTAATCATCTCACAACAAACCCAAAAGGGGAGAAAGACACATATATAATACCACCTTCAACAACAGGAACTAACAATCATCTGTGATTAATATTTCTCAACATCAACGGACTCAATTCACCACAAAAGAAAATAAGCTAACAGATTGGATACACAACCAGGGTCCAGAATTTTGCTGCATACAAGAAACACACCTCAATGACAAAGAAAGACACTACCTCAGAGTAAAAGACCGAAAAAAAGTTTTCCAAGCAAACGGTCCCAAGAAACAAGCAGAAATTGTCATTCCAAGAAAATAAACTTTCAACCAGAAGTTATTAAACAAGATGGAGGACACTTCATACTCATCAAAAGAAAAATACACCAAAGGAAGTCTCAATTCTGGCCATCTATTCCCCAAATGCAAGGGCACCCACATTCATAGAAGAAACTTTACTAAAGCACAAAACACACATTGAACCCCACACAATAATAGTGGGAGACTTGAAAACCCTACTTTATCCAATTGACAGGTCATTGAAACAGAAACTAAACAGAAACACAGTGAAACTAAGAGAAGTTATGAACCAAATTAATTTAACAGACATATAAAGAACATTCACTCTAAAACAAAAGAATATACATTCTTCTCAGCACCTCATGGTACCTTCTCCAAAACTGATCATATAATCAGTCACAAAACAAGCCTCAACAGATACAAGAACATTGAAATAATCCCATGCATCCTATTAGATCACCATGGACTAAGGCTAGACTTCAATAATAACAAAACCAACAGAAATCCCCCATACTTATGGACACTGAACAACTCTCTACTCAATGTTAACTTGGTCATGGAAGAAATAAAGAAAGAAATTAAGGACTTTCTAGAACTCAATGAGAACAAAGACAGCATACCCAAACTTACAGGACACAATGAAAGCAGTACTAAGAGGAAAATTCCTAGCACTTTGTGTTCTGGTAAAGAAATTGGGGAGATCCTACACTAGCAATTTAACACCACACATGATAGTTCTAGAACAAAAAGAAGAAAACACATGCAAGAGAAGTAGACAGCAGGAAATAATCAAACTCAGGAATGAAAACAACCAATTAGAAACAAAGAGAACAATACAAAGAATCAACAAAACCCGTTCTTTGAGAAATCAACCCTTGGCCTTACTAACTAAAGGATGCAGAAACAGTATCCAAATTAACAAAACCCGAAATGAAAAAGGAGACATAACAACAGAAAGTGAGGAAATTTAAAAAAAAAATCACCAGATCTAACTACAAAACCATTTATTCCACAAAACTCAAAAATCTAGATGAAATGAATGACTCTATACAGATACCATGTATCAAAGTTAAATCAAGAGCAAGTAAACTATCTAAACACTTTCATATCCCTTAAAGAAACAGAAGAAGTCGTTACAAACCTCCAAACCAAAAAAGCCCAGGACCAGATGGTTTTAGTGCAGAATTTTACCAGACCTTCAAAGAAGAGCTAATATAAACACTCCTCAAACTATTCCACACAATAGAAAAAGAAGAAAGACTGCCTAATTCATTCTATGAAGCCACAATTACTTTGATACCTAAACCACACAAAGACCCAACTAAGAAAGAGAACTTCAGATCAATTTTGCTTATTAATATTGATGCAAAAATGATCAATAAAGTCCTAGCAAACTGAATCCAAGAACATATCAAAACCATCATTCACCACTATCAAGTAGGCTTCATCCCAGGGATGCAGGGATGGTTAAATATATGAAAATCTGTTAAAGTAATCCACTATATAAACAAACTCAAAGGAAAAAATCACACTATCATCTCATTAGATGTTTAAAAGTCATTTGGAAAAATACAACACCCTTTCATGTTAAAAGTATTGGAGATATCAGGAATTCAAGGGCCACACCTAAACATAATAAAAGCAATATACAGTAAACCAACAGCCAATATAAAATTAAATGGAGGGGTACTTGAAGCAATCCCATTAAAATCAGGGACTAGATAAGGCTGTTCACTCTCTCCCTATCTATTCAATATAGGACCTGAAATTCTAGCTAGATCAATAAAACAACAAAAGGAGATTAAGGGGATACAAAAAATTAGAAAAGAAGAAGTCAAAATATCATTATTTGTGGATAATATGATAGTATACATAATTGACCCCAAAAACGCTACCAGAGAACTTCTACAGCCAATAAACAACTTCAGTAAAGTAGCTGCATATAAAATTAACTCAAACAGATAAGTAGCCTTCCTTTATACAAATGCTAAATGGGTTGAGAGAGAAAATAAGGAAAAACTACCCTTCACAATATTCACAAATAATATAAAATATCTTGCGGTAACTCTAACCAAACAAAGTGAAAGATCTGTATGACAAGAACTTCAAACCTCTCAAGAAAGAAATCAAAGACCTCAGATGATGGAAAGGTCTCCCATGCTTATGGACTGGTAGAATTAGCATAGTAAAAATGACCATCCTACCAAAAGCAATCTTAAGATTCAACGCAATCCCCATCAAAATTCCAACACAATTTTTCACAGACATGGAAAGAGCAATTCTCAATTTCATATGGAAAAACAAAAATCCCAGGGTAGCGGAAACAATTCTTAACAATAAAAGAACTTCTGAGCCGGGCAGTGGTGGCGCATGCCTTTAATCCCAGCACTTGGGAGGCAGAGGCAGGCATATTTCTGAGTCCGAGGCCAGCCTGGTCTACAGAGTGAGCTTCAGGACAGCCAGGGCTACACAGAGAAACCCTGTCTTGAAAAACAAAAACAAAAACAAAAACAAACAAACAAAAAAAAGGACTTCTGGAGAAATCACCATCCCTGAAAAACTTCACTAACCCCCACATTCAGTAGAGGGCTAATATTAAAAATATATAAAAATCTAAAGAGGCTAACGTTCAAAAAACCAAACAAACCTATTATTTAGTAATAGAGCTAAACATAATTTTCAACAGAGGAAATTTAAATGGCTTAGAAGTGCTTAAAGAAATGTGTTTTTTTTTTCTAATGATTTTCCTATTACTGACTTAGACTATTACATTTTTACTTTTCTACTTTTGCATAGTTGCTATTGTTGATATATTTCTCCATAAATTAGCGTAATTGATTATTGATGATACAAACAGGAATGTGCCTGAGTTTTTATGTATTCTGTTTCAAACAGCCCTGCCAATGAAATCATTATTAGTTTCCACCTGGAATGTGCCAAGAGGTGCGAATTACAATAGCATTCTGCCTGACCTCTGACCCAAAGACTTCAGGAAGACAGGTTATAGATGTGCCACAAGTTGGACATAGTCACTGTGTGTTTCACTATTCAAAGCTGTTAAGTAGAGGTCACTGAACCTGGGAACTTATGAACATTTAGTTTATCAGTCTGTTAAAAAATTAGGAATATTTATTATAAAGATTAGACCTTGAACCTTTGACTGACCAATTTGAAAATAGAATTCTAGAGTGGGGATTTTTATAATGGTATGTTTAGAAAATTAGCAAATGAATAGGCACAGTGATTAGCCTTTCACAGAATTGGAGCACATATCAAGAGATCATAATCAGAACCCTGACCATCAGGTAAGTTAGCAAACCACGCTAGCCAACAAGGACTAACTAGTATAGGAGCCATCTACTGTGTTGCAGAGTATTGGCATGAGACAGATATTTTACCTAACATTTGACAAGCTTTTAGTCAAGAAATGAAGATTTTGTTTGTTTCTACTTGGCCGATTACATATTTTGCATTTAGAGACACCGTTTGCACAAATGAATACTCTAATTACGAGATTGTGGTACGTGGGAGAAGACGTCCTCTAACAGAGTAAGATTTTGTAAACTTAACACATGAGGAAGGAAGAGGATAGAGTTGACTTGGATATGTGAAACAATGTAAGAATCAAAGTCAACACACAAAAATTGCTAAAGCATTGCAGAGCACATCTTTACTGTGGGAAAATTATGCCCAACAAGGTCAAAATGGCAATCTTACTCAGCACTTCTGTTATATGTAATATATATTTAGAAAAAGAATTCTACGAATTAAGTAGGAAGTCTATCTTATTACCATATCTTGAGCCTGGTAAATTATGTTACCCTGTACATCTGCATCATTCAAAGTTCCAAGCAATAAAAATGAACTCTATAATATTTGTACAGAGACATTTATTAAAAAGGATATTGGAGCCTGCTAATCTGGCTTATTTATAAATGTTGTAGGTTGGACTAGTGAGATGGCTCAGTGAGTAAAATGCTTGCCTCTCATGTGTAAGGACCACAGTACAAGTCTTCAGCACCCAGGAAAATGCCAGGAAGGTGGACGCAAGGGATCCTCTGAGGACAGCTAGAATAACTGAATAAATTGCTCTGGGTTGAAGTAGAAAAGCTTGCCTCAATATATAAGGTACAGAACAATTGGAGGAGACACTCAGATGTCAATCTCTGGTAGATACGCACAAAGACACACAAACACACACACACACACATATACACATACATACACACACAAACAAACATGCATGAATACTCACATGCATGTGTACACATACACAAGACATGTAGTTAGACAGTCACTGATTCTGAAGCACTGGGCATGATAACAAAATTAGCCATCTTAAAAATCTACTGGATCTACCTAAATACCTTTCATTGTATGATAGTTATATAATGTTTCCCTGGTTAATTACTAATATCTCTCTGGTTAGCATCGCAGACCTTAATATTTGCCACCTCTTTTTGGCACAAAAAATTTGTGGAACATATTAAATACATGGAACAGACTATGGAATTTGTAGGATTGAGTACACTCAGTGTACAGAGGCACAAAGCCTCTAAAACAATTGTACTGGCTAGTTTTGTGTGTCAACTTGACACAAGCTGAAGTTATCACAGAGAAAGGAGTTTCAGTTGAGAAAATGCCTCCATGAGATCCAGAGGTAAGGCATTTTCTCAATTAGTGATCAAGGGGGGAGGGCCCCTTGTGAGTGGTACCATCTGTGGGCTGGTAGTCTTGGGGTCTATAAGAAAGCAGGCTGAACAAGCCAGGAGAAGCAAGCAAGCCAGTAAGGAACATCCCTCCATGGTCTCTGCATCAGCTCCTGCTCCTTGACCTGCCTGAGTTCCAGTCCTGACTTCCTTTCCTGATGAACAGCAGCATGGAAGTGTAAGCTGAATAAACCCTTTCCTCCCCAACTTGCATCTTGGTCATGATGTTTGTGCAGGAATAGAAACCCTGACTAAGACAACAATAGAGCTAAGGCCAATTGATATGCCTGGTATTGACATGGACACCAAGCTCACACGTAGCCTTGTCAGCCATTCTTAGGAGCTTGAAAACCCAATGTTAATATAGACTTGAGGATAGTGGGGTTTGCAGATTGTTTCAGTAGGTAAAGGTACTTACCATGAAATCATAGAAACCTGAGTTTGATCTGGATCTGAAACTCAGTTAATGGTGGAAGGAGAGCACTGACTGCATGAAGTTGTCCTTAACCTGTAATATATGTGGTGACGTTCATATCTTCACACATATGATGAATGGTCAAATACACGTCAGAGAAATAACAACTTTTAAAAAGGGTTTTTTAATCTATGCATCAAGTCTTCTTTGTTTTTCTGGTACTCTAGAAGACTACATTTTATCTTCATGGTTACCAAGGATCTTCTCAGTTACAGCAGGTGAGAACTTTCATGAGATGCATATATTCTCATGTTTAGGGTCTAACATGAGAGATCTTGCTCAAATATATTGGCTCCAAGTATTTACTTTTAGTCTAGTCATAAGGAGTGCATCATTAATTAGGGGAAGTTGGACAAAGTTGCTGGTTGGTAGAAATACATACTTCTATGGGAAGGAACATTCTATAAACCTTTGGAAAACTGGAAATGGTTTAGTGTTACTGTCCATCACAATCACGTTCAAAGTCCTGAATGCAGGAGGTAAACCTGATTACAGGGACTCAAATGTGTTTTAAAACCCATAAAAATGCCTTTCTTTCATGTTGTGGTTTGGTGCAGGAGGAGGTACTAATTCTGTGTTCAAGGATATTTGGTTCATAAACCTTTCTCAAAATATATGAAAAATGTCAATCAATACCCATGCAGTAATGCAAGAGACTCACTGAGAATTGTTGCTATTCTTAGAAATCTACTCTCATGTTTGGGATTGGTCAATACTGCTTCCTTCTCACACTTAGTCAAGTTTTAGAGCCAAGCTGCACTATCATCAGAGAAACCACTAAGAGCACACACTAGTGTCATTTTCTAGAAAACAAAAGTGCAAAACACAGGTACTCTTCTTAAATTACATCATAAATGCCAACAAACAGAGTTAGTCAAGAAAATTTTAGAGAATACATGTTCTATCTATGAGTCAGACATCTCTTCAGATTTTCTTTTTCTTGTGCTAATTTTGGTAAATCTGTGTCTACAAATTTGTCAAAATTATGAAATTATTAAGTATAGTGACAATAATGGAAATAGGATTTATCTATCTACTTTTCATTCTGTGATTTTTTAAAAAGATTTTTGATACTTTATTTACATTTCAAAGGTCTCCCCTTTGGAAACCCCCTATCTCCTCCCCCCCCCGCCTCTATAAGCATATTCCCCCACCCAACCACCCACACATTCCCGTCTTCCCTCCTTGGCATTCCCCTATACTGGGGCATCTAACACCCTCAGGCCCAAGGGCCTCTCCTCCCCTTGATGGCGAACAAGACCCTCCTCTGCCACATATGTGGCTCGAACCATGGGTCCCACCATGTGTATTCTTTGGTTGGTGGTCCAGTCTCTGGGAGAACCGGGGGTCAGGCCAGTTGACACTGTTGCTCCCTCCATGGAGCTGCAAACTCCCTCAGCTCCTTCATTCCCTTTTCCAACTCCTCCATCTGGGACCTCACTCTCAGTCCAACATAGTGGAGCATGTGTCTTTATTACATATTGGAGCATCTTCTGGGTATATGCCCAGGAGTGGTATAGCTGGGTCCTCAGGTAGTATTATGTCCATTTTTCTGAGGGTCCGCCAAACTGATTTCCAGAGTGGTTGTACCAGCTTGCAATCCCACCAGCAATGGAGGAGTGTTCCTTTTTCTCCATATCCTCGCCATCATCTGCTGTCACCTGAGATTTTGATCTTAGCCATTCAGACTGGTATGAGGTGGAATCTCAGGATTGTTTTGATTTGCATTTCCCTGATGACTAAGGATGTTGAACATTTCTTTAGGTGCTTCTCAGCCCTTTGAGTTTCCTCAGTTGAGAATTCTCTGTTTAGCTTTGTTCCTCATTTTTTTGATAGGGTTATTTGGTTCTCTGGAGTCTAACTTCTTGAGTTATATTTAAGATAAGCCCTCTATCAGACTTAGGATTGGTAAAGATCTTTTCCCAATCTATTGGTTTAGGTGTTATGGGATTGTTTAGATGGTTTATCTGATCCTGACTTAACTTTGGTATTTGGTATCTGTCTAGAAAATTGTCCATTTCATCCAGATTTTCCAATTTTGTTGAGTATAGGATTTTGTAGTAGGATCTGATGATTTTTTGAATTTCCTCAGAATCTGGTGTTATATCTCCCTTTTCATTTCTAAGTTTGTTAATTTGGATACCATCTCTGTGCACTCTGGTTAGTCTGGCTAAGGGTTTATCTATCTTGTTGATTTTCTCAAAGAACCAGATCCTGGTTTTGTTGATTCTTTGTATAGTTCTTTTAGTTTCTACTTGGTTGATATTAGCCCTTAATTTGATTATTTCCTGCCTTCTACTCCTCTTGGGTATTAGCTTCTTTTTGTTCTAGAGCTTTCAGGTGTGCTGTTAAGCTTCTACTATATGCTCTCTCCAGTTTCTTTTTGGAGGCATTCAAATTTATGAGTTTTCCTCTTAACACTGCTTTCATTGTGTCTCATAGGTTTGGGTATGTTCTACTTTCATTAAATTCTAGGAAATCTTTAATTTCTTTCTTTATTTCTTCCTTGACCAAGTTATCATTGAGTACAGCGTTGTTCAGCTTCCATGTGTATGTGGGCTTTCTGTTGTTGTTGCCATTGAAGGCCAGCCTTATTCTGTAGTGATCTGATAGGAGGCATGGGATTATTTCAGTCTTCTTATATCTGTTGAGGTTTGTTTTGTGATCGATTATACGATCAATTTTGGAGAAGGTACCATGAGGTGCTGAGAAGAAGATATTTTTTTTGATTTAGGATGAAATGTTCTATAGATATCTGTTAAATCCATTTGGTTCATAACATCTGTTAGTTTCACTGTGTCTCTATTTAGTTTGTGATTCCAAGATCTGTCCAATGATGATAGTGGGGTGTTGAAGTCTCCCACTATTATTGTGAGGTACAATGTGTGCTTTGAGCTTTAGTAAAGTTTCTTTTATGAATGTGGGTGCCCTTGCATTTGTAGCATAGATGTTCAGAATTGAGAGTTCTTCTTGGTAGATTTTTTCCTTTGATGAGTATGAAGTGTCCTTCCTTATCTTTTTTTGATGACTTATGGGTGAAAGTCAATTTTATCCGATATTAGAATGGCTACTCCAGCCTGTTTCTTGGGACCATTTGCCTGGAAAATTGTTTTCCAGCCCTTTACTCTGATGTAGTGTTTGTCTTTAACACTGAGGTGCATTTCCTGAATGTAGCAAAATGCTGTGTCCTGTTTATGGATCCAGTCTGTCAGTCTATGTCTTTTTATTGGGACATTGAGTCCATTGATGTTACGAGATATTAAGGGATAGTGATTGTTGTTTCCCATTATTTTCATGTTTGATTGGCTATTTTCTTTTGAGTTTGTTGACAGATTACTTTCTTGCTTTTTCTAGGGTGTAGTTTCTCTCCTTGAGTTGACATTTGCCATCTATTTTCCTTTGTAGGGCTGTGTTTATAGAAAGATATTGTGTCAATTTGGTTTTGTCATGGAATATCTTGGTTTCACCATCTATGGTAATTGAGAGTTTTCCTGGGTATAACAATCTGGGCTGGCATTTGTGTTCTCTTAGGGTCTATATGAGATCTTTCCAGGATCTTCTAGCTTTCATAGTCTCTGGTGAGAAGTCTGGAGTAATTCTGATAGATCTGCCTTTATATGTACTTGATCTTTTTTCCTTACTGCTTTTAATATTCTTTCCTTGTTTTGTGCATTTGGTGTTTTGACTATAATGTGACAGGAGGAATTTCTTTTCTGGTCAGTTCGGTAGGCTTCTTGAATG
Organism: Uromys caudimaculatus; assembly: GCA_028551405.1. Lineage (NCBI taxonomy): Eukaryota > Metazoa > Chordata > Mammalia > Rodentia > Muridae > Uromys > Uromys caudimaculatus. The sequence continues at coordinate 59,064,495 of CM052701.1, forward strand.
TTTATGTTCATCACTTTCTTTAGGGTAGGAAAGTTTTCTTCTATAATTTTGTTGAAGATATTTACTGGTCCTTTAAGTTGGGAATCTTCACCCTCTTCTATACCTATTATCCTTTGGTTCTGCCTTCTCGTGTCCTGGATTTCCTGGATGGTTTGGGTTAGGAGCTTTTTGCATTTTACATTTTGTTTGACTGTTGTGTCAATGTATTCTATGGTATCTTCTGCACCTGAGATTCTCTCTTCTATCTCTTGTATTCTGTTAGTGATGCTTGCATCTATGACTCCTGCTCTCTTTCCTAGGTTTTCTAACTCCAGGGTTGTCTCCCTTTGTGATTTCTTTATTGTTTCTATTTCTATTTTTAGTTCCTGGATGGTTTTGTTCATTTCCTTTGTCTGTTTGATTGTGTTTTCCTATAATTCTTTAATGGATTTTTGGGTTTCCTCTTTAAGGGCTTCTGGTTGTTTATCTGTGTTCTCTTGTATTTCTTTAAGGGAGTTATTTATTTCCTTCTTAAAGTCTTCTATCATCATCATGAGAAATGATTTTAAATCTGAGTCTTGCTTTTCTGGTTGGGGTATCCAGGACTTGCTGTGGTGGGAGACCTGGGTTCTGATGATGCCAAGTAGCCTTGGTTTCTGTTCCTTATGTTCTTGCCCTTGCCTTTTGCCATCTGGTTATCTCTGGTGTTAGCTGGTCTTACTCTCTCTGACTGTGGCTTGTCCGTCCTGCAAGCCTCTGTGTCAATACTCCTTGAAGACCAGCTCTCTCTGAGAGGGATTTGATTTTGAAGAGCTGTGGTACAGGGTCAGCTCTGGGGTGCAGACAGACACCTGAAGGATCTTGTCCCTAACTGTTCTTTGGTTCCTGTGTCCTGATGGCTCTGTAAGGGTCCCTCTTGATCCAATGAATTTGAACAGAATTGGTCTTGACTGTGCTCGAAGTATTGTCAGCACTCCTGGGATACCAGTTCTCTCCTGGCATTATTTGAGTATGGAGCCCTATGGCACAGGATCAGCTCCCCGGCCTCTGAAAGAAATCAAAAAGACCACTCCTCAGTCCCTGTGTCCTGGGGATTCCAGGTGGGTCCCTCTGAGCAGGCAGGCTTTTCCACACTCCTGGGAGTCTAGCTTTTTCCTGGCACTATTTGGATATGGAGCCCTGGTGGCCCAGGCAGAGGTCTCCTGCCACAGATGGAAACTGGAAGGTTCCTGTCCCTGGCTGTTCCTCAGTCCCTGTGTCCCGAGGATTCCGGGCAGGTCCCGCTGAGCAGTGGTGCTCGTCTTACCACCACTCATGGGCTTTTCCACACTCCTGGGAGGCTAGCTTTCTCCATGCGCTCTTTGGCTATTGAGCCCTAATGGCCCAGGCAGAGGTCTCCTGCCAGAGGCATAAACCAGAAGCTTCCTGTCATTCTATGATTTTTATTCCAAAATTTTGTGTTGCTTGGTCTAACTCAGGTCTACCTGCTTTGCTAAACATTTGAAGAATCTGCTCAGGGCTCAGCTGATGCCCTTTATTTTGTCTTTACTTCATCAAAATCTCATCTCTTTGCTGTTTTCTTTACTCTTCCTTCTTATGTTTCATTTGTTGTGCTTTTTCTAATTTATTGAAATAAGCATGTAAATAACTGCTATTCATGCTCACTGTCAAAAGTATAAAATCAGTTAAGATTACTATAAATTACATCTAAAAATATTATTAACATTAGAACATGAATTTTGACATGCAAAGTTTTCATTATCACTAAATTGGAAATTGTATGTGTTTCATTTTCTATTTCATGTAACACAAAAACCTACAGGGATTACACAGCTATCTGTTGATCTTTCTAGGTTGATCATGTCCTGATAAGAGGAACAAACTGTGCTATTTTATTTTGTGGTGGGACCTCTGGCTGTGGTGTCTCTCTAGAAGTCTGCAACATGTGCAGTTTCTCAGCCTAACTAGTCAGAGCTGTGACATAAAAGGATAGGCTCCAAATGCCTGAGTACAGACTTATGAACACTTCCACTCTCAGCAATCCACTGGTGGAAATCTCTCAGTACATGCTTTCTGTGATGATTTGAATGAGAATGGCCCCCCCTAGACTCATATATTTGAATGTTTCATGATTGGGGAGTTAACTTTGAAAGGATTAGAAGGATTAGAAGGTGTGACTTCCTTGTGGTAGGAAAATGTGCCATAGGGAATGGGCTTTGAGGTTTCCTAAACCCACAGCAGGCCCAGTTTCTTCTTTATGCCTGTGGTTTAGGATGTAAAGGTCTCAGCTACTGCTCCAGCACCTGGCTGTGTGACACCATGCTTCTTGTCATGATAATGGGCTAAACCTCTGAAATTGTAAGAAAGTTTCCAATTAATTGCTTTCTTTTATAAGTGTTGCCTGGGTTATAGTGTCCCATCGCAGCAATAGAACACGAACTAAGGCAAGTTTGAATGAATGACCAAATAAACAATGCAGAAAATTCATCCTTAGCACTGCTTTCTGGAGCTGCTGACTCACTCTGAGAACTGCCTTGGCTCCCCCAGGTCCCTTTCTCATTATTAAACCACTGTAAATATATAGGAACAATAACGCTCACCTCTGTGGATTTTGGATGACTTGTTCATCTTTTATGTGTAAGGTTTTGTACATATTACTATGACTGATCACCTGTATCAATGTCACGGCACACTTGTGCAAGTCAGAGGACAGACTCAGATGTTGGTCCTCACCTCCTTATTTAAGATGGGGGTCTCTTGTACAGCTGTGTATGTTGGTTCCTTTCTGGCTCTGGAGCTTCCACAAAGTCTTATGTCTCAACCTCCTATCTTAGATGAAAGCACTAGGCATACAGATATATGCCACACCATTGGTTTTATGTGGGTCCTGGAGATTCAAACACAGGTCCTCAGATCTGTGTAAGAAGCAGAGCCATCTCCCAAGCTAGTCCCTGAAACTACTTTAAACATCATCTATGGATTTAGGCAAAAACATTAGGAAACCAATTCATACCCAGAAAGGACTGTATCTATCCACTGAGGTGGGGCCCTCTGTGATGTTTTACTGTGTATTTTGCTGTATTACTTTAGCCACTATTACTGAATAAACACACAGTAACTATGCTGAACCATAAGGAGTGCTGAACACAACATCACATAGACAAGTGGGAGTGTCTTTTCTGTTTCCACATATTTCTGGTCGATTCTTGCAAGACACGCTACATTCCACCCACTTTCCACAGCTTGTCAATTACAAATTCCCATTCAGAGTGAAATGGCTCTTCATGGCGAGCAAATACATAATTAAGATTTACTTTGGTTCAGTGAAAATATGCTTTCTTTCTCAAGGAGTCCCCAAGGCTAGGCTCAAAGTAGACAAGTTTAGATATGGTGGATTTATCAGTAAATTTAGCCCAATTTAAGAGGCATGCCTTCAAATTTATTAAAGATGGTGCTTATGGGAGAGTCCGTAATGGCTTCAGCCTCAGAATTTTGGCAATCCATGCAGTTTGCTCTAGCCTTGAACGTGAATTTATGTGAGAGAAAAGGAAAGGGCTGAGATATTTTTCTGGGTTTAACATCCTCCCTTTGACCGCAGAATTGTTCAGAAACTCACACAAGCAATTCCATATGGAGAGGAGGGATGTCTAGCCAAAACAAGTTGTTCTGCTTATTAGCATTGGGCTGAATAAGTCATCGGGATATCTGGCACGCCTACCCCACTTCCAAAGGAGAGATGCAACGCTAACACTTGCCCTTACATTCTTCCCCTAGAGTTTCAGATAAGAAAACAAGTGGTGAGTTAGGAAGCATCAGAGACCACTGCCCTACAGCCACCTTTTCCCCTGAACATTTGAAAAGGCTCCCACAAACAGCAACAGAGATTTCTTTGCTCTTGACTGACTGCAGGGCGACAGACACATCACACAATTCTCATTGTCATCTATTTGCACATTCCATCATTCTTGGTCAAGACTATCAACTTGCTTTGGTGTGAATCTTGGCATAAAATGTCTCTTCTCGCCAAAGGATGGGAAATGCTGTGAATGGCAAAATAAATTGGTTTCCATGGTAAGCTCTATCAAGGAGGTGAAATAAAAATTTCAGGAGGAATGTTAGAGAACATTTTAAAGATCTCCTTAAGATTACATTAATTTTGCAAGATATAAGGAGTGTGAAATTGCATTAAGATTTAATTGTCTTACATTTTGAGGTGTTCCCTACCCAAATGAAGCACATAGGGTAATGTTTTGTCTCTAGTCCAAGAACTAATTGACTCAACATGCAGTTATTTTGATTGCCTACCATGTCATTATCCAGACACATCTTTGACAATTATTTTAATAAACAAAGTCCATTAGGGTCAATTTTCCCACCAGTTTTTTTCTTATTGTATAGTTTGAACTGTCCTTCCTTCCTTCTTTCCTTCCTTCCTTCCTTCCTTCCTTCCTTCCTTCCTTCCTTCCTTCCTTCCCCCTTTCCTTTCTTTTTATTCTTTCTTTCTCCTCCCCTTTCATGAAAAGCAAACACATTTACTTTCAAATAGGTTTAATTGAAAGTTTGAAAGTATTTCTGAACAATGTTAAAGACGTGTGATATAAGACTCCTCCATCATAAACAAAATCTATGAAAGAATGGATTTATTCTCCCTTGAAAGGATAATCTTGACTGCTAAAACTGTCTAAATCTTCCCCCTTTCTCTTAAAAATATTGTTGATCCTCTTTTAAGAAAGATCCTCTAGCAAGTACATTGCTGCAGCTTTTAAAGTGAGCCCAGCAGTGTGGCCACACGGAAGACCCCTGTGGAAGCGCATGTGTTAAAATACACATCCAGAAATTTTAAGTGACATGCATCCAACCCACCGAAACCCGGGATGCTGTGTGACGCTTTCAGATGGCAGGAAAGAGAGCTTGTGGCAACCACCCACAACACAGCTTATTTCGCTCAGTTGCAAAACACTTGCATGGTATGCAATTTGCCAATAATTACCCAGATATTTTGACGGGGCCTGGCTTGCATATTTGTAAATATTTGTGGTTGCTAAGTTACCAGCTATAGTTATTTGTGTTTATGTACTATGTCATTTTGTGGCAAAGGAAGCTGTTGTAGACTTCACAGCAAGAGGCTCCTACCTTCTAATGGGTGCCTCCTTAGCATTTCCCAGTAGCAGTCTTTGAAAATGCATTTATATTGAAAATTCCAAACTGCTAAAAGGATAGTATATTTCTGGGCTGTCATACTACCTTTTCTAATATATAAGTCATTTGTACACATCAGATATCTATTATTCTTTTACTTATTTGGTCTTTAATTCGGAACACATTTTTGCAAGAGCCTGTCATAGGTCCAATGGGCAATTAAGAATGTGTCTCAACTTCTTGGAGTCTAGTCTAATGGGAGAGATAATCTGTATCACAATAACTCAAATTCATGAATAACTGAATTGCCCACAGCTTGTGGGGACTGAAATCTACTATCCACTTGCACTGGAAGTTGAGATAGAAGCATTCCCCTCCTAAACATGCTGGGAGAACACCAGAAGTGCTTCCCATGTTCTTACAGCCAGGTTGGCAGCTCTAGTCATCACAGAGCTCTGGCCTGCCTGCTGTTCTCTGCTCTGCCTTCTCCTGTATCACTTCTCTTTATTGTTTTCACTTTCCTTTCTTTCCCCTTCCTTTTTGCTCTTCCTTTCCTTTCTCTTGTTTCTTTCTAATGAAGCCCTTTCACAGTCATCATATTTTTATACCCCCCCCATATTTACTGAGAACTTCTGGAATTTATGCAAATATGTACTATCTTTCTTCCAGGGTTAAAGAATAACATGACCGACAAAGCATGCATGCATGTGTGCATGTGCACAAGCATGCATGCATGTGTGCATTTGTACTTGTGTATGTATGGATGTGTGTGTATATGTATGTATATATGTATGTATATAAGAGATAACAGTGAGGAAAAGCATATACAGTGACAAATGAAGGTAATAAAATATCACAATTTGGATTCTGTTGCTGTAATAAAACACCATGACCAACAGCAACTTGGGGAGGAAAGACTTAAACTTCCAGATAACAGCCCATCACTGACAGAAGTCAGAGCAGGACTAAAGGCAAGAACCGGGAGGCAGGAACCAAAACAGAGATAACAGAGGAAGTGCTCACCAGCTTTCAGTCCATGCTTGTTCAGCTGGATTCCTTATATAACCCAGGATCACCTGCCTAGTGTGGCAGTGCCCACAAAGGCTAACTCTCCTACATCAACCATTAATTAATCAAATGGCTCCATGGATTTCCCCAAAGGCTAATCTGATAGAGACATTTTCTTAAGTGAGATTCCTTTTGCTGAGATGACTTGAGCTTGTGTCAATTTGACAAAAACCTAGTCAATACACAGGGCAAACACATTTTGATGGCTGTGAGCTTTTCTTCAGAGGATGCACTTGGCCTGCTAAGAAATTTGCTACTGAAGTCAGGATTATTAAGACAATATCATCTATGTGGCTAGAACTCTGTGATCTATACATGTACTCTCCCTTTATACCCTTCCACAACCAAAACATCTGTGGACTGTCGGAATATCCTCAGTGTTTGCCTCACCTTCCCATGAAGAAGCCAGGTACCATATTTAGATCCGGGCCCATGATGCCTTCTTCCACACATCACTGACAGCTCTGAGTGAGTCACAGGTTTGCCAATATCTTCCTAGGTGTTGATTGCGTTTATACAACCCAACACCCATGTATCTAGGATATTTTTCTTGAAAAAATATGGTCACATAATTATGTGTAGAAAATTAGAAGATGGAACTTAGTCTTCTTCTGTCTGAAACTGTATATCTCATATAGAGAAACACTCACACACAGACACACAGACACAGACACACAGACACACACACACACACAGACACACACACACACACAGACACACACACAGACACAGGCTGGAAGGGCTATTCCATCTTTTATTTCTTTCCATGCCATCTTCTGACTCTCAGTTTGAGGCCTTGTATTACACAAATAAAATACATTTGTCACACTACAGATAAAGACAAAGAAAGATGAAAATTCAAAAATAGTATTGCTTCCTGGTAACTAAGGGTTTAAATCCTATCACAGCAGTTTCTCTCTCTCTCTCTCTCTCTCTCTCTCTCTCTCTATATATATATATATATATATATATATATATATATATATATGTATGTATGTATATACACACACACATATATATATAAATATATAATATATATACATTTAATTCTAATGTCCATAAATGAACATTGCAACAACTCAAAGCCAAGATCCATCATTCTGCTCTAGCTGTGAGTGAACAGTAAAGGCAGATGGCAGCAAAACCAGTTTGTTCCAGCTTCCCAAAAAGGTCACTCACGTGGGAGTTCAGACACACTGGGAAATACCCTCCACTCTTTCACTGATGGCTGATGTGTGGTGATGTATAATTCATCTGTTGCCCCATCCCACTCTTCCCCTGAGAGAGGCTAACATGAATGTAATAGAGATTATTGTTAGCTTCTCCCTGGGAAACAGATTGAGAGAAGCTAGGAGCAAGGAAGAGAAGGATGAGCTAAAGAGGTCTACAGTTTGTACTACTTGTACCTTTCAATCATGTTTCGGTTCATGCCTTTGCTGTACTTAGAGGAGAGAGATGATCTGTAGCTGTAGTCATGGGTACAGAGTGTCTGGGGCTTGAGTCATGACAGGCCATTTTATTCTTCTGTGCCAGTCCTCCTTAGGGTGAGCCCTTGGGCAGGAAAACAACATGACAAACAGAGGGAGAAGTGGTCTCCCAGCAGCAGCCTAGCCTCTCTCTCGTTGCTGGTGGTCTGTCAGCATCCTTCCAGCTGCTCTTAGTGCCTCCCACTCAGCGTGCCTGGGAAACTTCATGTTCTTTGGTTCAAATTGCAGTGTGTTATTTTCCTTGAGAGATTCTCATCTGGGTTTCTATGAGGGCACTGACAGAAGCATGTGGTTCTGTTTTGAAGACTACAATAGATGTTGAAAACATGGTTAAGGAAACACATAGTCCATGTCTCATTCCAGAAGGAACTCTTGGTCTACTTGGCACCTGTAAACAGTGCTTACCTTGACTAGCAAGCATCTCACTAAGTCAGACAGTGTGTTGATGGGTTGTACTTCCCAGACTCACTGACTGTCAGAGAGGATATGTCATCAAGTGTGTCATCAGAATTTTGTTAACTAGAGCAATAGGGAAGGCTGTATATCTTTGTATAGTCCTGAAGCCATTGTAGTATTTCCAGTTAAATTTGTGGAGTGAAATGAATTTGATCTGATCCCACTGCCATGAATATTGACACAGGGCTTTGGCAAATGGCCTTATCTGTGATGTTGTCAATCCAGGAAGCTTGATTATGTACAAGACAAAGGAATGCAGCTTTAAAAGGAAGAATGTGTAGCTGGTTTTGATTCTGGGTTGTGCTTATAAGAGAAGAGTTAGATACGGTAACAAGGGTCAGACACTCAGACACTTGCCATCACAAGTGGAGTACAAGTAGTGAAATGATCTTGTGAATGTCACTGGTGCTGCTTATGCATTTATAAGACTCAGTTGTTTCCACATCAACACACACACACTTGTTCTGGAAAACTCTAAACATATTGGCCAGACACTTAGGAGTTACCCATCTGCTTACAAAGAAAACTGTTCAGTCACACAGGGATTCACATAACAACTTTGTCTACTTCCCAGGTATGTAACCCTAGGGAATTCCTTTCCCACCCTAAGCTTCAGTGTCATTATCTGATAAGTATTGGGAAAAAATTAGCCATGTTTTATTATCATGGATTTGATCATGAAAGCTTTTCCATAATAAAGCTGGGAGAAAAGGGACATTTTCAAAGATATCATCTAAACACACACACACACACACACACACACACACACACACACACACACACCACACACACACACACACATATATATATATACATATATATGTATGTATGTATGTATGTATATATTGATATAACTTAAAACTCACCTTATAAGCATTTTCTTCTATGTTTATTTGACATTCAGGAATATATGTAACTAGTGCCCTGGACTCAATATTTATGTTTACCCAAAGTTCTTATGTGAAAGCCTAATACTTACTGTGATAATATTTGAAGACTGGGCCTGTGGACTTATTTGGAATGAGATGAGATCATGAAAGTGAAACTTCATCATGCCATCCGTATCCTTGCTTATTAAAGGTTGAAGAAAATTGGCAAGGTCGATTTTGTCTATATCTACAAGAGGCCAAATGAGAGACAGTATGAATATGAGCAAACCATCTCATGCATGTGTGGAAACATCATAAGGAAACCCACTTCTTTGTACAATTAGATGCTAGTAAAACTTAGAGTCATCAGGAGATACTGTGTAGTCATAAGCAGGAAGGGAGAGATCTCTTAATCTATTTGTGTGACTATTAACAATATACCTCATTTGTATTTAATGTTGTCAACTGTTTTGAGGAAGTCTCTAATCCATGTTGCCCTTGAACTTGTTTTGTGATCAAGGATAACCTTGAAATTCTGATTATCCTGCCTCCTTCTCCCAAATGTTGCAACTATAAGCATGTACTATTACAACAAATTAATGCAGTGCTGGGGATCAAACTTGGGGCCTTGGAAGTGGCAATATTTCTACCACTGAGCTACATCTCTAGTGTTGGATAATTTACAAGAAAATAAATGCAACACTTACATTTCTGAGGCCTGGGAACGTTAGATCAAGGCACTGACATCTGAAGAAGAAGACAGGGTCGCTTCATTTTCACATGACAGGGAGTGGAAATGCAAAAGGGGAAAACATTGTGTCCTCACCTGAGCAGTGTTAGTACACCACTTTTGAGAGCTCTTCTCACAAAGTTAAGAATCCATTTTTAAAGGTGGAACCCCTCAACCTAACATAGGAGATGCTATACTAAAGATCAAGTTTCCAATACACAAAGTTTGGAGGGTATATTCATAAAGTGTCAAGAACCATGACCACCCCAAAATGACCATGAGAGCCTTAAGTCTTATGATCTTATATTTCTGGCCTCTGGAAACTAATGATATTTTTGTTGTTTAGTCCATTCAGTCAATGGTATTTATGGCATTCTGACCTACAGAACTAAGAGTGCAGGTCACAAGTACTGTGGCCAATCTCTATACCATGGGCTTTTGCTATATAATACTGACCACTGGTTCTTCATTGGAAAGAAGAGTTGAAACATAATGGTTGTTTTATTCATAGCAAGTGCTTAGAATAGCTTCACATACATAGTAGATGTTCAATAAATGTTTGCTACTATTATCAAATATTCATTATACATCAGGCATTATACTTTATGTACTTTATTTAATGTCCCAACATTCCAATGCTGGATGCATTACTGGTCCTATTAAAGATTTAAACAAAACAGGAGTATATCTTACAGAAGTTATGTAACTTGCCAAGAATACTCTTGTGAAATTGTAGGACCAGAGTTGAAGATTACAGAATTTCAATGTCTAACTCAAATTCTGAACTGTCATGATTTTATTGGTGTGAAGTAAGGCTAGAACACAATGTTTAAATTTGTTTTTCTGGTAATTTTAAATGTTGCTAGGGTTGAAATCCACTATTCTAGACATTTTTCGCCCTTAAACTTTCAAATCAACCACCCAAAGTCCCAAGGAAGAATGTCTGAGAAGTGCTCTGAAAATTATTTCAAATTGCCATCCAGGTGATTCTGATACTGATCTTTTTATTTCTCTTTTTATTAGGTGACTAATTGCTTAAGATCACGTGTGCTTTCTTTCCCCAGAGGAGTCTACAGCATTTATTTCAGGCTTAGTAAAAATAAATTTGAATTGGTTATTGAATAGTTAGGAACATCTGGTGTTGAGCCAGGCTTCGAATTTGTATTATAGGTGAGAGGACACTCCCATTGTCATATACAGGGATATGATATGTATAAATGGTAAGGTATTGTATTTTGGGACAGAGAGATACAGATATGTAGTCTATGTTCTGCTGTAATTTGTTCGGTGAGGCCAGATAATTCTAGAATAAGGTAGACCTCCAATACAACTGGACTGACTTCCTTACTGGGGTGTGGGAATAGAGACCCAAAGATGTACTCAGGATGCACTGTGAGGATGAAGACAGGCATTGATGCCATGATATGAACAATTCTTTTCTCTCCATGGTTTATGGGTTCACCTTGAATGTGTTCCACAATGAAATGTGTCAGGAGGTGTGGCCTCTAAGAAGTGACTGAATCTTATGGTTCTCTTTTCATGAACAGGCTTTGCCAGCCACTCTTATGAAAGGATGAATGGGAAAACTGCCCCCTTTGCCCTGTTTCTGCCATGTGAGATCATTGTGTTCTTGCTTGAAAAATACAGTATCTAATACACTATCTTGGAAGCATAGTGCACCCTTCCTTGGGTAAGTCAGTGGGAGGATCCTGGGAGAGATAGAGGGAAATGTGCCTGAAAGAGATATATGACCAAAATACATTGAGTACACGTATGGGATATTCAATGAATAAATAAAAATATTTTTAACTAAAAAGGTAAATTGTATATGTGCCTCACTCTTCCTAATGAATTTTATTGAAGATTTTCAGTGTTTAATGCTTTCAGAAAGATAGGATCAGAAGGTCAGAAGGAAAGGATCAGAAGAAACACTGGCAAAAATGTGTCACAGTCTTAGAGGAAAGAAATGCTTTTTTCTTTATAAAAACCCCAAGAATCTAAAATACCAAAAGCTCTCACTTTTTAACTTTCAAGCTAGTAAATCAGTAATATAAATTTTGCAAACGATGCTTTAATACATGGGGGTTATAATGGTGTAAAATATAGAAATAGATAGCATGTAATGTATGCATTCCTTAGTTTAGTAAAGATTTAACTCAGTGTGACAATGAAGAAGTTACTGCAAATATAGGTGTGGACCAATAACTAATAATGTGTGCATTATGAATCAGTATTCACAATCTTTGAAATGGGTTAAATAATCTTCCATTTCTTCAATGGAATTATGACATCATACAGCAGCGGCTGCATCTCTTTCCAATGTGGAATCATTTCTGTGAATCACTTTTCTATTGCTCTGAAGAGGCATCCTGACTAAGGAAACTTATACGAGAAAACATTTCCAGAGGGTTAGAATCTATGGCCATGATGACCGGAAGCATGGAAACAGGCAGGTAGGCATCAACTAGATCATTTGTCTTATCCTTTCCAAGCACTTCCACCAACTGGGAACCATGCATTCCAGTATATGAGCCTATGTGGGCCTTACATCCAAACCACCACAGTCTCCATGGCAAATTTGGGAATGAAAAGAGTAAAAGAAAATGCACATGCTTTGTGATCCCATGTACAGCCCTCCACACACACACTTCAGGAAATCTCATCATCTGAGCCTTGAGATCATTCACAAAACTACAATATTAAAGACAAATAATGGTGATGCTATTTAAGTTCTTCTAGTTAAGTAATATAGTATGGGCAGATTGGGTTTTGTTCTCTGGGCTTTTTTTCCATAAATGCTAGCATGTCTATTATTGTTCAGTTCCTGTTCAGGGAGTTATGTTGATAAAAGTTTATGGGTATTAGTTTTTGATATTTGTAGAAACATACTCCCTGATACTCCGGCTCTTGCAATCTCTCTACCTCATTTTCTGAAGTGATTCCTGAGCCTTAGCTTAGAGAGTTGTATTGGAGATATATTCTTTGGCGCTAGGCTTAATAACCCTGCATTTTGATTGGTTATAGTTTTGTGTAACAGTATCCATCTGTTACAAAGTAATTTTTTCTCAATGAGTTGTGAGGAGTACACTTCTCTGTGGATTTAACAATGAGTGTTTAGAATGTAGTTAGGAATTATATGCTGGTTTAGTATAACGAGTTTGTAGTAGCTCCTCCATGGTCCAAGACTTATATGCAAATAAAATTATACAGTTTCAGCAGGTTACATTTATGTATTTAGGAATATATACATATACATATTCATACATGAATGTATAGAACAAAAATTTTTATTTGGATATTTTCCTTATTTACATTTCAAATGTTATCTCCTTTCCTGGTTTCCCTTCTGAAAACCCCCTATCCCATCCCCCTCTCCCTGCTTCTATGAGGGTGTTCCCCACCTACTTACCCATTCCCACTTCCCCAGCCTGGCATTCCCCTACACTGGGGCATCAAGCCTTCACAGGACCAAGGGCCTCTCCTCTCATTGATGATGGAACAACAATTAATAAAAACAAAGGCTATGCATTTAGAAGAGAGCAAGGAGGGTAACCTGAGAAAGTTTAGAGGGAGCAAAATAAGGGGAGAAATGATCTAATCATATTACAATCTTAAAAAAGAAAAGAAATAAAAATAAAATACAAAGTTCCTTTTTTCTTTTTAAAATTCCTCTTCATTTTGCCCCAGTTCATTTATATAGAGGCAGATCTATCTGAGGCTCCTGTACCTGCAACATATTGATAATATCCTGATTTCCAACAAGAATTAAAGAGGCATATCATCAAAGAGACAGATAATCCTTTCCGAGAAAGCAGTATCTATCTTTGTCTTTTTCTTGCCCCCTTCTTATTTTAGTATAGTAGAGATTAGAGATTTTAATTGTACAACTTGTGGAATGCAGTTTTCCTTCTAACAGCTGTGTTTATGGTATATAATCTATTAGCTGCTTATATGCCAACGTTTAAAAGCATTCTGATGGATAATACTTAGCAAAGGATTAATCTTTTCCAGCATCACCCTCTTGACCCACAAATGTACATTAGTGAGATGAGGAGAGGTATAATGCCTGCTCTGACATTTGTTTGCAATGCTTCCAAACATCTTCTTGGATATGGATTCAGGTTTCCTGGCATTGACACAGACTGGCAAGTCAGCACTGAGATGTGCTGTTCCCATATGCCAGGGCCAGGGTTACTGATACTGGCTGCCTTTGTGTTGAGCTGGGACTCTGCCATTCTAATGGTGTCCCTCCCTGGAATTGATTTTGCTGCCCATCACCCGTACCACTGGAAGTGCAATGATAGTCACAAGGTGCATACATTGCAATAAGGAAGGACATGATTTGATCTCCTTTCCTGTGTCCCCTGTCCATCACTTGATCAACACCACTGTAAGTACAGGAAATTATTTAAGACTTTAACGCCCATTGATTTCTCCCACTATGCTTGAAGTTTGAGTTTCAAATCTGATTTTCTCATCTATATATTTATAAATTTGAGTGGATGCCCTCACTTTATGAAGTTCTGTAGTTATAATATGATATATATGGTACAGAAATCCATGATGCACAATAGATCTGGACATAAGAACTATTCTGTAGTTAGAGATGATGATGAATGATTTTGGAGGCTAAGGCAGAAGGATCACAAATTTGAGGAAAGTCTGGGATATTTGGTGAGAGCCTGTTTTCCAAAAATAAAATAACTACTCCGTAATGCCATAAAAACGAAATAACACTTATTTTAAGATTGGTTCTTTTGGGTCATACAGGAGTAACTTATTTTCTGAACCCACCCTTTAAAATGAAACTGTTCTTGGAAGCAGTAACCCTCGAAAATAAATACAATTTAACTTGAGATAGCTAGTATCACCCCTGAAACTAGAGAAGGATTATGAAATAAGTGCATGAGAAGATTAAAAAGAGTGAAGTGTTTCTTACATCAATGGACTGAACCCTTTGCCATCCTTGGCTATATTTTTTTACTAATACTTCTGCCAAGTGTAACTAAAATTTTATGTTGAAACAAATTTACTTACTGTCCTATTTACACACACACACACACACACACACACACACACACACACACACACACACACCTGGAATTTATGAGAGTGCCCTTAGTGAAGACTCCTATTAATGAGGCATACTATGCCTAAACCTGAACCAACTATCTTCTGTAATCAAGCAAGGTCCAGTGGTGGGATTGGAAAACCAGTAGCCACAAACCTTTGACATATAAATTTTTCCTGCCTGCAAGATGTGCTGGGGTAATTGTGACAAAGAACTTGTGGGAATGGCCAACCAATGACTGGTCCAACTTGAAGCCCATGCCATGAGAGGGAGCCCACAGCTAACATTGCTTGGATATCCAGGAACCAGAGCTGGGATAGCCCAGAGACCTAGGATAGAAGCAAACATAACTGGACAAAAAAAAAAAAAAAAAAAAAAGAAAGAAAGAAAAGAAAAGAAAGAAAGAAAGAAAAAAAGGAAAGAAAGAAAGAAACAAAAGAAAAGGAAAAAGTCAGTGAAATGATCCCTTACGGTATTCTGCTATACTCAAAGATCGGTGCCTACTCCAATAGTCATCAGAGATCCTTCCTTTGGCAGCTGGTGGGAGCAATTGCAGAGATCCACAGACAAACATTAGGCATAGCTCAGTGAACCCATGGAAGGAGGGGGGAGGAAGGATTGTAAGAGTCAGAGGGGTTGAAGACACCAGAGGAACATGGCCCACAGAATCAACTAAGCAGGGATTGTAGGGCTTACAGAGACTGAACCAAAAATCACAGAGCTGTAAGGGTTTGAGCCAGGTCCTCTACAATATGTTATGGTTGTATAGTTTGGTCTTCTGGTGGAACACCTAACAGTGGGAGGAGGGGGCAGCTCTCACTGTTTAGCCTGCTCTTGGACACTGTTCCTTTTCCTGAGTTGCTTCATCCAGCCTAGTTTTATTGTAACTTGTTATGCCACTTTTGGTTGAAATTTCTGGGAGACCTATTTTTTTTTTGGAATGGAAACAGAGAGGGAGTGGATTTGGAACAGTAGGGGGTGGGAGTAAGGGCTGGGAGGAGTGAAGGGAGAGAAAACTGTGTCCGGGAAGAATTAGTAAAAACCAAACACAGAGAGTGAATATAATGGCTATAATATTTAAACATTAGCTTAAAAAGTGGCCTTTCTGCACTTAGTTTGGGAACGTAAGTTTGGCATTTCTATATATGGGCAAGAAGGAGGAAAAAGAGAAGTTGATCCATGAGATCAGCGAGATCTCCATCAAATCTTGCTCTGACACCTTTTGGAGCAAATTTTGGAATGACTCCTGCAGGCTCATGCATTGAATGCCCATTTCTTAGCTGGCAATTTTGGAAGTTTTGGGAAACTTTAGGAAGTAAGGCCTAGCTGGAGGAAGTAGATGAGATCACTGAGGGAAGAAGCTTTCATTTTTTCTCTCCCTTCTTCCCTGCCTCCCTCCTTCCCTGGCTTCCTCCCTCCTTCCCTCCTTTTCTCCCTCCCTCCCTTGCTTCCTCCTGCCACTATACTTTCTCCTCAATGTGAAATGAAGAACTTCTTCCAGCACACACACTTTGGCTTCCAAGCTATTCTACCCATATGTATGGGGTCAAACAAACACACACTACAATCTCTGAAACTATGAGTCAAAATAAATATTTTCTCATTTGGGTTGTTCTCACAGGCATTTTGATCAAAGCTATGCAAATGTAACTATTTGACCTTGAATCCTTGGTTATTCAATGGAGATATTTCATACTTCAAAATATTGTACCCAAGGGTGACATGATTATGGAAACTTTGTCACAGAGTTGAGAGAAATAACATGGTAAGGATTAGAATAGGCACTAGTCTTGTTAGCAGCTATTGTTACATAATTTGCATTCTCAGTTGAAATACCTTGAGTGAGAAGGGACTGACACAGGTTGAGCACATAGTGTACAAGACATATTCTGAAGCAGTGTTTCAAGAAATAGCCAGTCCTCCAGGCTGTCTAAAGGAGACTGCAATTCATAATGGATATAGATATTAGAAATTATTTTTCTGCTTAGAGATAGTTTTAATTAGTAGTACTTTTATTTTGTCTTTGTTATCTACATACTTGCTTCAAATCAATTCTTTCCTATCAGTGAACTCTGGGTGACACATATAACTGAATAAGGTGGCTTTATGGTTTCATTGCAATTGAGGCAGACACAACATGGAGAGCTTCAGGGACTCAAAAAGCAGTTTGGGTAGGAAGGATGGCTGAGACCTTACATGATTTGGAAGCAGGTTCAAGGAAGCAGGGCCTTGTTGAATTAGTTGGTTAAAAAAAAAAAAAAAAAAAAAAAAAAAAAAAAAAAAAAAAAAAAAAAGCAGAGCTCCTTCTATGACTAGGTGGCATAATAAACTGATACGCAAGATGAAAGGACCAAAGCAAGGCTTATGCAGTGGTATTGGTTGGGATAGGGAGGGGTTGGCTGGCTTTTGTCTTGATGTACCTTGTTTACAGCATAGGTCTGTCTGGAATTATGCTCTCTGATGTCCCATGGATATCACATATGGGGAAAGGGAATTTTCCCAGCAATTATTTCAAGGTACATTTTTTTTGCTTATATATTTTGTTAAAATTGTATCCAAATCAGGATTTCTCAAAATGTATTTAGTGTAACATGATAAATCACCTACTTGAGACCTTATGCAAGGTCCTTTAAAAATTTCAATGAATATATATTATGAATCAAATTATTACAGCAAATTAATGTTGACATTGCAAAACCAGGAAGGAACATGTAATGACAAAATTATATGGAGGTAAAAGAATCAATCTAGCTGGTTGAAAATGTCTATTGAGTGTGAGGCCTGCTCTACAATGCTCTATCCTGACCTCAGTCTAGAAAGAGACAGACAAGCAGGCAGACAGACAGTCAAATAGAAGGAATCTTGGAAACACAAAAACATGTAAAACCTGTAACCAAATGGAGACACTGCATTCTGTATAACATGGAATATTAAAAGAACAAAAGAGGAATTAGATGTGTTACTTTGACAAGCAATGCCTTTGATATCAGTTCTTCATGCCATCTAAAGTATCTACCCTTGCTCATTTTGTTACTACACACCTCTCATACTGTGGAAAACACCACCTGCTGGATCTGGTCGCAAGAGTAGCTCTCTTAGCTGAAACTATCTTAAAAACCATTTAGGCTCTTGGTGATTTATTCCAGCTGTCTTATTGAAAACAGTGTGCATATGTGGCTTGAAGCAGTGCGAGAGAGTCTCTCTTATTTATTTTAGTAACTGTTTAGTACATGTTGTTTTGCCTAGAGAGCAAAGGACCTTCTGCACTATGTGGGGACTTGTTTCAAACCTAATTTTTAAATAAACATCATTCTGCAAGTGTTCTTCGTTGCTTCCAATTGCTCTCATTTCCTTTCATTTCTAAAACAGCAAGATCAAAAAGGGTAGAAGAAAACTGAGCCAAGACCCAAGGCCTTTGAGTCCCTCTTTTTCAATAACACTGCACCAGCTGACAGACACATCACTTGCCTCGTTTTACTGTTCTCTAAGAGAAAGGGGAAGTTTGGGTGGATCTCAAGAGAAGAAGCAAAGATAACATAAAGTGATAGATGAACAATAATGTCATTTTCAAACGAGACTCAGAAGACACTGATCAGCTAACTCCAGGCAGCACATGTTGAACTCATGGGCTTCTAACCCCCCAAAGCATTCTTTCCATGAAAAGCTCGGCATAGCAGTTTTGATCACACAATAGTTAATCTTAAGCATGCAACTTTCGCGATCATCTAAACTCTAGTTGTGGATTGAATGCTAAGTTGTTTTCCTTCTTTTGAACTTCCAAGGCCTTTTTCCAGATGGTGTCAGGAGGCACACTGCTTGTGTGTAATTCCTGATGACTTTGAAAGCTCACTCCATCAGAGATGCCTCACACCCCACTGGGACCCGGAGTAGCCTGCCTCCCCATATGTTACTCACTCCCTGCGCTCCAAGTTCTATGGCTGTCCTGCCTGCATAACAAACACGAATGTGACTCTGGACCTGGATTTCTCCCAGATGAGCTAACTTCAAAGTAACTGCAAAGCCTCTAGGAGAAGGTCTGTCCTTTCTCCATCTGTGACCACTGCCAGCTCCCCATGTCTGGTTTCCTTACTGATTGAGTGATTCAAAGAGGTGGCGAGGGTAGTGAGCATCCGACGAGCTTTCTGTTCAGCCAGAGCTGGAAGTGAGTGGGAAAAGGGGGGACATTTTAAATTTTCCATCTGGAACAACAAATTAGGTTGAGAATGACAAATTCGGTGCAAGTAGCAGGTTAGCAGCGACAGGGCATCAACACATCGCCTGCAACTTTGCATGCCATTATTTAACATGTTAATATATCACTATTATGTGCTCATTACTGACGGCAGCAGCATGGCGAAGAAGAGATCATTATTTACTTGAGGGCTGTGGCACTGACTGATGAGGACTGTATAATGTGGCAGACAGCCTAGCTTTCTCATGATGGAAAAGAAAACTTGTTCTTTTATGCTTGTGTGTAAGTGGAACTTGAGAGTTAGAGGACTGAGGTAGAACAGTCTTGCAATTTTGTATATGGCCTTTCATATCACTCCTAGCTGGAGTATACAAGATCTATCTGCATATGCTTTCAGGGTAAATCTTTCCCCCTTTTCCCTTCTCTATTGAATGTACTCCTTTCTTGGGTCTCCCTTAATCCTCAAAGCTCAGGATGTTTCCCCACAAGTGAATTTCTTTCTATTCTTCAAGAGTCCATTATTTTTTTCTGGAGTATTCTTCTGGTTGTTAGTATCTGCCTACTGATCCAAATTTGAAGGGCACAGGTCCAACTGCAGTGCTATTTCAGAAATGGCAATTGAATCCAGATAGTCTCCCTCCAGAGCGTTGCATGGAACTGGATCACAGGGTTCAAGATCTGCTTTCTGCTATGATGCTGCCCAGTGGGAGGGAAAACAAAGCACAAGTAACAGGTGATAGAAGGCAGTCTATCAGACTACCACCTTCTTCCAAGCCAGAAACATTGGATTTTACAACCTGTGTTGTTTTGAAGTAAGATGCTCAATAAATTAACAACATGATCAATAAATAATCATCATCGTCATCATCATCATCAACAACAAATCACCCTTCATGAAAGATGTTCTATACTATTTAGTGGAATGAATATATGAGCACATTTTCTTTGCTTGCATTTTCTACCCGTGTTCAAATTCCATGTCCCTTTCTTTACCAGAGGTAACAATCAACAGGTTCATGGCCTTTGTTGCTAATTATGCCAAAACAATCTTGCCATTGCTCTTTTAGCCCTTAACTGATGGGGTTGGACTGCAATTTGTTTGTTGCATTGCCTCAGGATGTTACAGCATCACCACAGTTGGGTTCGGAGCAGGTGAGATATCATAGATTCAGTAAATATCATTTTCTCTTTTAGTTGTTACCCTGTTGAGCATATTTGGCCATAATAAAAAAGCAGAATGTCTATAAAAACATATTCTTTTTATAGTTTTCATGCTGTGTTGTGTCAAAAGTACATAATCAACAGGTTTTCTATTAGGACTTAGGATCTTATAGTGTTGGTTATAATATTGTTTGGCTCATTTGAACAAACTCATAACCTCTGGACATTCTTACCTTGTTTATGTCTAGTAATTTCTGATAAGCTAATTGTATAATTTGCTTTCATAAACTAAGGTAGAAAACTGCATGGATTATTTTACTGTGATATGTTGACATCTTTGACATATTAAACTTACTATTTTTCCTTTCACTATCCATCTCACTTTGTCATGTTTGGAGTTTATTATTAGTATATAACTATTTCTGTATTTTACTTTTTATGTTTTAGCCATGCTGTTGGATCATGTCTATAGTTAAATTGGCTCAGTATTTCCAAATCAAAATTCTTAGTTATAGTACTAGTTTCTAGGATAAAGGAGATGCTTTATGATTTCATTTGTGTGATGATTAGAAGCCTCAGCAAAGTTAAAGAAACTTATTATTCATTTTGAAAATCCAAAACTGTGGAGTTCTCTATAAGTTTACTGAAAATACTTCTTGGTCAAATTGTAACATCAAAGTAAAACAGCTTTTGATATACTTAGGAATGAAGTAACGTTTTAAACATATTTGGAGAAACATTGTCATTGAATTTTTAATTATGATATAAATCCATTTTCATTGCCTGACAAAAGAGCTATATGCAGTTTTCCACCCATACCTTGCTCTACTGGGGTATGTGAATTCATGTCACACTCCATGGATACACTGAGGACAGAGGCATTGGTAAAACACTCCTGCTGGTGAGGTGAGTTGGACACAGACATCTGTTCTCTGCTTCTGTTGTGGAATTCATGCCAACAGCCCATTTTTCATAGATAATGTAAACTGCTTGTGTGTTTTATTTTGTTGGAGGATTGTCAGAAGATCAAGCTGAAATAGCCATTAAAGAAATGTAGTCTCATCTGTGATTGGTTTTTATATTACTTCAATGAACCCTACTTATTATCCATACATTTCCTTCAAACATTTCTTACTTTAGAAAATACTAAAATGCACTTTGGCAGAGATGTTTTTAAATCCAACTTACTTGAAATTTAATAAAAAATCAACCCATGTACCATCTTCATTCACACTTCTCCCATGTGACGGACATTTTATATTAATAAGTTAATGTCGAGAAATATGTTGGATTCTTGGAGCTTAAATGTAGAGATCTTACTTTGTCACATATAACATAAAATCTCTAGAAATCACTTTTATTGCATATTATGGAACAATAATCCTTACAGAATTCAAACATAAAAGTGACTATATATCAAATATGTAGCACTAGGCAAAATGACTTGGCTAACTTATATATGTATTTATGTGTTTAATGTAATATATATATGTGTGTGTGTGTGTGTATATATATATATATATATATATATATATATATATATATATATATATACTCTTTCTACAATTATGATACTATTTATATAGTTGTTTTGTAGGTTAGCAGCAACTATGCACAGACTATGTTTTTCTTTGAAATAGGCTGAATTATATATGGGGTATTTGAATAATCTATCACTAAATTCAGAAAGTCAAATTTAAAAAGGTTTATAATATTGAGTCAATATACAATCAGAAAACTAAAGCTGATACTAGATATTTTACCAAATAAACTTGTTACAGGGCTCAGTCCCAGGGATGGTAGGAGAACTTTATAGGAGGGCTTTGTAGGAAGAATTTACAGAGCTAAGGCTCAACCTTTGTTTACCAAATGAGGCTGGTAACTCTGTTATGAAGTTGAACTGCTTAAGATCATGGTGTCAGAAGTAAGGATCATTACCAAGTAATGTGAAGATGTTTGTTAAGTAATACAGAAATGTTGTATGATATTTGATCACACTGTGAACCCCGAGATTGTGTTATTTACTGGTTGTGGTGTGGTTCAGCCCTTAGCACACACCTTTAATCCCAACATCTGAAGGTAAAGTTAAAGTTAGTTGGTAGAAGAAAGCACCTATGTTTGAAAGTGATGTCTAATTGAGTGGTAAGGAAAGTAATGTAACCGAGAAAGATTTCAGAGAATAGGATATGCCCAACTCTCATGAGGAGAAGAAAGGGAAGCTACTTAAGAAAGCAGTGCAAAGGCGGGGGGGGGGGGAGAGGGAGGAGACAGTTTTACCAGGACAGTTACAGAAAGAGGTTGCAGAGGGAGAACAAGCTAGACACAGTGAAGATAGAATGAGCAAGAGAACGAGAAGGAGCCACAAGATTAGAACAGATTGCCAGAGTTAGTTTGAGGCCAAGCAAAGCAAAAAGTCAGAGGCTGAGATTGAATCAATCAGCTTGGAGAGGGGTCTGAGCCAGGACAGCTCAGTTGAACCAGCCAGCCAGAGCTCAGAAAGAACTAGAAAGGGCGAACTTATTCAGCAGTTGTCTTAGTGGTTGAAAACATTCTAGGCCTAGATAGAAAAAAAACCCTATGATCTTAAAAAACAAAACACCCCCTCCCCTTCTGTAGCAGGAAACAAATTGCTTGTTCTTGAGAAGTTTCCCATCAGGAATTTAGTAGAAGCAGGTATACTTCTATCATTTTGATGTTTTGTTACTGTTTCCAAACAATGTACTTTGAATCAGAATCACTTCTTACGTTTCATATACTTCCCATACTCTTCATCACATTAGTGATCAGAAATGAGGTGTAACTCCCCAGCTCCTGCCCGCAAGAGCTAAGTAGGATCTTACTGTAAGTTGAAGGGAGTTCCGCCCTAACTCATGGATTGTGAAGAATGAACTGCTGTTGGGTCTGATTGACTGTTGATGGATTGTGGTGTGGCGTATCCAGAGGCTATTGAATGCAACTTACAATGCTTAATAAAAATCTTTATTCTTTTAGTAAAAAAAAAAAAAAAAAAAAAAAAGATAGTATGGAGGTTAAGAAGCTTCCAGGACTAGGTCTAGGTTAGCGTCAGAGATAATTATACCAGGAAAATAAAAAAATAAAATTACCAGAAAAGATGAAGTCTCTTTGTCCATCTTCCTGCCGTCCAAGTCCCTTTTAGTGTATTGTACCTTCAAATGAAACCCCAGTTTATAAGGTCCCATTCTTTCACTCACAGAGCACAGAGGAATGTGGGATCAAAAACTGATAAAAGAGGTGACATATCTAAAGACACATGCCACATTTTCTTTTTCCCCCTCTTATGAACTTAGTATTTAGGAATTTTATGGTTGCATGTAGTGTGTTTTGATCAAATTCTTCCCACTCCCTCCTTTCCAACTTCTTCATCTCCACACTACCACTTTTTCCCCCCAGGTACTTTTTTTTTTTTTTTTTTAAAACCACCCATCCACTCAGTGCTGTCAAAGTGTACACAGGGAAATTTACTACAGTATTGACAGTATAGCAGAATTCCCATTTTTGAAACAAACTGACACACTCTACTCCAGCAGCCATCAATTGCTATTAGCTCTTCAGTTTTGTAATGGGATGGGTCAGTGTCATCCATAAACTCCCCTCAAAGCATTGTAGGCTATCCCCATTAATCTTGGTTAACTTGTAGAACTTGTTAATAAGACCCTATTGCTGAAGAGACCATATATTTGAGTCATAGGGCATGAAGACAGCAAACTGCTACTGATTTTAGAAATTTGATCAGTTCTAATTAGATTTCATAATGCTGGAAGATGCTATGCATGTTACTTGGAAAGAAAAGAAATCAACAGTCATACCAACAGGCTAAAATACAACAAGCTAAAATAGTGACTGAATTGACAAGCTATTTCCATTGGTGCAACAGTGGTATCAATGTCATGAGAATGGTCAAACACACTTTGATAGGATTTAACGCCTGTTTCACAAGATGGAACTAAAGTTTGGTGCTATTAACTGGAGGAGAAAAGCCACAGATGGATAGAAGATAGGCCTTAGAGAAAAGGTTACTATTATTATTTTGATAAATGCATATTGTGTTAGTTAGGGTTTCTATTGCTGTGAAGAGGCATAATGACCAAGGCAATTCTTATATAAGCAAACATTTAATTAGGGCTGGTTTACAGATTTAAAGGTCTAGTCCATTATCATCATAGCAGGAAGCATGGCAGCATGCAGGTAGACATGGTGTTGAGGGAGCCAAGAATTCTACATCTTGATAAGAAGGCAGAAAAGAGGAGACAACTCTTCTGCCTAAGGCAGAGCTTAGGCATAGGACCTCAAAGCTGACATCCACAGTGACTCATTTCCTCCAAGACCACACCTGTTTCAACAAGGCCACACCTCCTAAAAGTGCCACTTCCCATGGGCCAAACCGCTGCACTAATTTTCTTTATTCATCTCTTGATGGGCACCTAGGTTGACTCTAATCACTGAATATTTTTAGTAGAGTCAGATTAAACATGGATGTACAGTTTATTCTATTGCTGACTTAGATTCCCTGGGCATTTTCCCAGGAGTAGTTCAGCTGCGTAGTATAGTAGTTCTGTTTTTAGTTTTTTGGGGGACTTTAACACCGATTTTCATATGGACTAATTTACATCTCCACAGCATCATACAGAGAAGCTCTGGGGTTGACTATGTTAAAGGACTTGATGTACTTGAATAAAATGTATTAGAAACATCACCATTTACAATAAATATATATTAATTTTAAAAAGAATTGAAAATATATTGAATAGTTGAATGAAAAGAGCCGTAAGATTGAGTTGGCTGAATAATGATGGAGAAAGGAACATTAGATGAGATACACTAATAGAATATTTGTATATTTTAAACTTAAAAATAGATTTTTTTTCTAGCCATAGTAAATGTAGTGCTCAAGGAAAGGTTATAAGTTATTACAGAGTTGTTCAAAAAGGTCACAATGGAAATGAGATATTGTTCAAACCTATAATTAATGACTTTTTATTTGACAGTATTTTCCTGACTAAAAGCACTGAGAAGATAATCATAAGGCTGGTGGCTCTGTGGTGAAGTTCTTGCTTCTTAAGCCTGATGACCCGCACTCAGGCACTGGAACCCGTGACAAAGTGAACGGAGAAAGCCCACTTCAAAAAAGATGTCCTCCAATCTCTACACACGTGTGACATGTCCCCCCTGAGGCGCTCCCACATATCGTACATACACAGTAATAATAAATAACAAATTTATTATAATAAATAATAATAAAGTAAATACTTTAAGTACACATGCATACTTTATGCAAATGGAGATGGCATACTTACCATCTTCAGATAAACTGAATGAATTATAGATGTGCCATTATAGACAGAACCAGTTTTTGAAAAAAATATAATACTTTATTTTTTATATACTAAATTTCTTGGGTAAACAGAGCAGATCCTGCTTACTGTTGTGAAGCCCTCAGTCCTACACACCTCTGCATTTTCATGTCCTTCTATTTCCCCAAGATGTCATAGTGGATGTCACCATCCCATCACACCCAGACACTGGCTCTCTACACTCCCTTGCTCTCACTCCTGCTCAAGGCTACATCCTCAAGGAGGCTACTGGCTCTCCTTACAAGAATAGTTCCAATGTCTGGATTACAGCATGTACATCTTTTATAGAATTTGTCCTTCTGATTCCATGAATGAAACAGAAAAATATATTCTTAAAATTGAAGGCCATGCTGTTGTTGTGTTTATATTTTTATCACGGAGCACCACACTTAGTATAAAGTATCAAATAAATCAATGTAATAGATGGTTTGGTAAAACTCTCGACAAAAGAAAGCTTCCTACAAGAAAAGGCAAAAAACAAGACAGTGTTAGGTAAGAGGATTTCGATGTAATTGTGCTATCTTAATTAAAGGAGAAAGAGTTCACTAGAAGAAAGAGAAATAAGAGGAAGAAAAATAGCTTTAGCAAACAGTTGAAGCCTCAGAATCAGAGGGCAAAGCCAGGCTACATCGAAAGTTTTGCCACAATATAAATCTTCCTAGGTGATAAACCCAAGGAGATATACAACACTGCTTTCACAAATCAACATTTTGTAGCTACCTGAAAGATCCATTTGAAGTTCAACCCCACAAGTTCAATACCTTTCCCTCAATAACCATAGCACGCAGAAGATATTTAACTTCATGAATTATAAAATGACAAGGAACATTTCGGTATTGGTTGTGGATTCAATCCCACAACAGGTTCAAAAGTTCACAAGCAGCTAATACCCAAATTTATCATAGTATGGCTTACTACATGAGCAGCATTTTGAAATAATACATACTTTAAATTATTGAACATACGCATCAACAGGTGAGAACGTGGTGTTTTAAAGCACCCTTCTGTTTCCTAAAATACTGCTGCACTTCCAAATATCCCTTAGAGTAATAAATAATTAAACTGAGCATGTCTCAATATTAACAAAGAGAAGCTTGCCATGTTTTCTTGTAAGTAGACATTTTAGGTACTGTTTCCTTCAAGTATAATAATTGTAATAGAATACTTTCTGGTTGCTTGTTTTGTTCCTGGCACTGAAAACTAACTCTATGAACATTAACCCACTGAATTCTCCTGACCTTATGTTCTGTGTATGACTACGACCACTGTGAAGATGATGACCAGCCTACTCTAACGTTCATGTGCAAACTTTGTGTGTTGAGTTGCTTCTGTTTAGAACCCTCTCTTCCCTTTATCTTCCATCCTATACTCTGTTAAAGACAAATCTTGCTCAGTTTTCCTATTCTGCCTTCTTCTCTGCTTTTATTTGCTCTTCTTTCCACCCACGGATCAACCCATCCAAGCATGCATCCATCTATTCCCCCTTCAAACCTTTGCTAAATATTATTACTCACAAGCATGTTGATTAGCTGGACTCATAAACTGAAATGCCAAAGAAGCAAATGACTTTAAAGTAAGAAATAGCCTGACACACCTCTGTGCTAGAATAGGAATGATTCTGTCTGAGCTTCACAGATGTGTGTCACTTGAAGACTCAAAATTCAAAATTAAAATATTAATAGCAATCAAGACAATGCAAGGCAAGAACATACTACTGGAGGCTGAAATTAGCTAAAAAATTGTCAGTTTAAGACCTCTGGGAAGAAAGTAATATTTATTAAAAATTTAATATACTTGAGGCACCTATGGCCTCAATTAAATCATCTTGTGTTGATTGTTCAGATCTTTAGTGAAGATTATTCTGGGTGTGTATCTGAGGGTGCTTCTTGATGAGTCTAGTATTTGAAACACATAGAAGTAAAGCAGACAGCCCTCCTCTGTGGACTAGCTTTGAGTCTAAAAGGAATGAAGGGACAACCTTCCCCAAGTAAGAAAGAAGGTCCCTGTTTGAGAATGTGGGTGTGCTGTTTTCACGCTGGTAATGGGAACTGAAAGGTAAGTGTCTATGCCTCATGTCTGTGGGGCTATAGACTGCAACTACTTCATTGACTTTCGTGAGAGTCTGGCTTGAAATTTAGGCCTGTGGGCCTCCATGACTGTTTGAGTCAGTACCTTATTGACTATTTCCCCCCATCCTTCTTTCTCTGTCTCTGTCTCTGTCTTTGTCTCTGTATCTCTCTGTCTCTCTGTCTCTGTCTGTCTCTGTCTCTCTCTGTGTATGTGTATATGTGTGTGTGTGTGTGTGTGTGTATTGCTGGTTTTTCTTTTCTAGAGAAAGAATATATTGAGATATCTGCTGGCCAATGAATTTGTCAGTTAACCTTATCATTTATCCAGGAGATGGTTCCTGAGCTAAGTCCTGCTTGGGGAGAAGACTGAGACACAGCTAGTAGACACCTCTTAGTCGACAAAAAACCAATAGTTTGAACAAAAAAACCAATAGTTTGAACTGGAATTCTCATGCCAGCTTCTAGGGCCTTATCCACAATGACCCACACTTCTAGTACTTGCAAAGAGACCTCTAATGTCTAGAGAGTAGTGTCAGTCATGGGGATGAAAGCCAGAGTGTAGAGGGATAAGGAGGAAAGAAAGTCAGCAGATTCAAATTTCTCAGTCAAATATTTGGTAGCAGAAGAAATAAAAAGAGAGAGAGTAGTAAGATGCTAATTATAAAAGAAAACAAATTCAAAGAATGAGATTTTCCATCTCTGAGAACTTACGTATATTGGAAAGTAAAATGTTTGAGAAAAGGAATGAAGAATTTCTAAGGCTGTCAAGTAGCTGCCACCTTTCTCCTTCTGTGGAAAAGGAGAAAATAATCCCAGACATGCCTCTGGCCTCTAGGCAAATGCCAGGTCACCCTCTGGGCCATTTAAACCCATCGTTCATTTCTAGCTGCCAGACAGAGCACGTCCCTGCCCTGCTGATGAGCCATGCTTTCTGACAGATATTGACCAAATACACTTGCCGTTTCCTTTCATCACCGTTCAATTTGCTTAAATAAAAAGTCCAATGAAAAATGACTTCCTCAAATACATCCAACGCTGCATCTATCCGCTCCCGTTATTTTTGGAAGTCCCTCTGGAGTGATTTTCTTATAGGCATGTAACTCCCCATTCACCACATCTAATATGCAAGTCTTAAATTTTTAAAAGTGCCTGGGCAGTCCATGGACAGCACAAAAACAAGTCGGGCTGTCCATTTGTGACTTGAAATCAGATCCTCTAAATCCAGAGAAATTAGTCCCCATATCCATCTCTACTGCATTTCGTGTCTCCTTTTCCTTCCCGTCGCTCACCAGACAGTAATGTTCTCAGATCAAATATTCTCTATAAATTGAGAGAACATTTAGCTGATTTATAGGGCTTTTAGCTATTATATACTTACCTATTCAATAAAAGTAAGTACTTACCTCACATGGCACATATGCTACCTTCACAATATAAGATCTTTCCTTCAAGGGATTCAGGCATCAAATTGTAATGAGATTTCTTGTAGCTAATATATCACTTAAGGGCAAACTGACATTCTAAATCTATTTCCTTTTTTCTTTCTTTCTCTTTCTCTTTTTTATCAATGGAAGTCATGGCATGGCATTCTTTGTAAGACCCTTAAAATTATCAAGTTATTTTTATTCTTCTTAAAAAAATCAAACTGTAAAGTTTCTGAATAAAAAAGCATGGGATTGTTGCCATTGCATCTGAGGGTAGAGAAGGAATGGGAACCTGGTCCTTTAGTGTGCCATTTTAATTCCCAGAAGGCAAAACAGAATGATCTCCATCTTTGCATCTGTATCAGGGGAGGCTCTAGGGCAAATCCATCTATGCTCATCTGCGTTCAAGAATCAATCATGAAAACCAATAATCAATTAAATATTTACTTTACTAGATACTTTAGGCGTCTGAAGAGATGTAAATAATCTAGCAGTAAATTCTTTAAAAGACACTTTGTTTCAGGCCCTCTTGGATACAGGGATAGAGATTTTCTCTAAGGCAACGCTTTCCTCATGACTGAAAAATAAAGGCAGCACTGTTGCCATTCCAGTTCCAGGGGCATTTGGGGCTGTGAACATTCAGGAATTAATGAATGTGGTGCAAGTACATTAAAGAGAAGGGTAGGCAAACTGGCTTCTTCTATTGCCATTCCAGGGACTTGGGGCATTATGGAAGCTCTGCATCTGAGTTGTGTGGCAAGGAAAGCAGGCTGCTCAACTTCCTAAAATGCCCAGCCCAGCCTTCTCCCCCATTCTCAGTCTGTTCTGCAAAGTACTCATAGAATGTTTCCTCTTGGGCAGGCAAGATTGCTCAATGGGTAAGACACTCAGCAAGCCTGACCATGTACCTGGGTTTGATCTACATACAGTACTCAACCTGGTGAAAAGTGACGGTCTATTGCTACAGCTTATCCTCTGATCTCCGCCTGTGTGCTATGGGACACACACACATGCACACGCGCGCGCGCACACACACACATACACACACACAAATATAGTAAGCAACTTTCATTTTAAAATAATATGACCTTTGATATAGCATTTTGTTAAATTTGCCACCATGCTCAGGGACTTGCAGGAGGGCTCTTTTGTTTACTTATTATTTCTTAGGATGATGTTCACAGTTGTTCTTCTCTTTGGTGTATTTTCTGATCTTAGCATGTATTTTTTTCATTAGGTTATCCCGATCCTTCTGATCCTTATTTATATTATGGCCACTTCAATCTTGTACTTTATGGTTTATGTTTCAGAATAGCCTTTCCTACTTGCTGCAAAATCAACTTTGCTCAAGGAATAAAACTAATTACCTGGTGTAAGATTAAATATTTCACATACATTGCTTCAGGTATTC
Organism: Uromys caudimaculatus; assembly: GCA_028551405.1. Lineage (NCBI taxonomy): Eukaryota > Metazoa > Chordata > Mammalia > Rodentia > Muridae > Uromys > Uromys caudimaculatus. Next base: position 59,094,923 of record CM052701.1, read on the forward strand.
TTATTTCCATATATAAATTTCTGAGAATTAAAGCACTCTGTCCAACCACAGACTGGATTTGATACAGTAAAATCAGTGTTTGCATATAGTTTCACCTAGGACCATAATCACAGTCTGTCTTTTTACATCTGATCTTAAGAGGAAGGTGGGCTAGTACAATGGAGGAGAGCTGGGTGTTATTCTCTGGAATGGCCTGCCCTCCAGATAGGATGTTTAAAATTAGCCCTTGCTAAGATTAAGTTTGGGGCTGGGCAGTGGTGGTGCATGCCTTTAATCCCAGCACTTGAGAGACAGAGGCAGGCAGATTTCTGAGTTTGAGGCCAGCCTGGTCTACAGTGTGAGTTCCAGGCCAGCCAGGGCTATACAGAGAAACCTGTTTCGAAAAAAAAAAAAAAAAAAAGATTAAGTTTGGTAATCTATGGATTGTTAAGTGTGAAGGGAAGCAGTCAGAGGCTACAATTTCACATGCCATGAAGTTAAGAACAAAAGCTCCGAGCATTGTGCCAGTGGGATGGTAAGTATGCCCAAGGGGTGCATACAAGACCACTACTAATCAGTGAAGTCAAGAATGTAACTCAGGAGAGGATAGAAAATGAAAGGGGCAAGAAGATGGATTAGATCCTGACTTTAAAAGCAACTAGAAGGAACACAGAATTTCAAGCAAGAAAAATAACAATATAACATTTCCACTTGGAGTGTAGAGAACTAATTGGTTAAAGATATTTTAAACTTGAACTTTAATATTTTTATATGGAAAACAATTTATCACTTGGATTAATCTAAACTAATTTATTTATATTTAATATCCCAATGAGGAGTGTAAGTTAAGGTATTATTAAACCAGAGGCATTCCAATTTGAGAGAACATAAAAATGTGAAAGACACGAAGTGTGTAACATAGAATTCCTTTTGATTGATTTTTCCTAGATTATCTATTACATAATAAGCCTCTTATACAATTAGTGCTCTAAAAGGAACAAGGTTTGGTTATTGCCTTATGAATAATATTATATTAAACATGGTGGGTAAAATGAAAATGATTAAGGTCCCAGAGGAATGGAGAATTGACTAGGCTAATTACAACAAGCCAGAAATAGGTATCGTATGACACAGAGCATAATATGCTGTGAATGTTCCAAAGGGGACTTCAGAGATACAGTAAAGAAGGTACAGTTGGTTTTCAAAGTCAGAGATCTCTGGAGATGATGGAGTGAGTCTTAAGGAAAATAAACCCATGTAACCATACTCATGTTAGGGGATACAGAGGTTTCTGGATTCTTGCCTAATCAATAGCTATCAATAGTATAGGAAATGTCAGCAAACTTGCCTGAGTACCACCAGTTTCATGTGTGTCAGTCTAGGTAAAGCACAGGCCAGCCCTCACAGAGTAGCAGGGAGAGCTGAACCGACAAAGTCTATAGCTAGACCATGGAAACTTTGGCTCTGATATTCAGACTGAGTGTACAGCTCTCAGCTATTTTATTTTTAGACAGGGGATTATGTGGGGATAAGACTAAAGACATATAGGTAATTGAATCTCATAGGCCAATAAGTATAGGAACTCATCAGAAAGAATGCTTAGGAGTGTGTAATAATTATCCGAGAGAATGATACTACAGGAGGGAGAAACACATTTATAAGGGGAGATCATAAGAATCTGGCTATTAACTTGTTGACATACATGTATTAGCAATGGCTTATCCTTTCTACCTTCATAAACTAAATTGTCTGCTGTTCAAAACACAGGGAAAATCTGATTAAATGTTCATTTTCACTGTTGTCTAAACACAATTATACTAAGAAGACTTGATGAGACCTGTGATAGATGGGCTTTGAAAGTAAAATGTCTGGATATTATCTTTGGCTTAAGAACAAAAGTGACCGAAGAGTATATATGGGTGGGTCCGTGACTCCTGCTACATATGTAGCAGAGGACTGCTGTATCTGGCATCAGTGGGAGGGGAGATGCTTGGTCCTGTGGAAGCTTGTTGCCCCAGCAAAGGGGAATGCTAGAGGGGCGAAGAGGGAGTGGGTGGGTAGGTGGGGGAGCACCCTCTTAGACGCAGAAGAGAGGGGGAATGGGATGAGGGTTTGTGGAGGGGAGACTGGAAAGAGGGACAGCATTTGACATGTAAATAAATAAAATAATCAATAAAAAAGAGAACAAAAGTGAAAGACTAAAGTAAAAATTTCTGGAAATTAAGAAAAAGCACCGTGGAAATGATAGGTTTTTGTTTGTTTGTTTTTTAATCACAAGACAAAACTTAAAACCTTATAACCCTCTAGACTTGCTGTACTTCAAAAATAGAATCTGTAGAATTATCATTTATATCCTATCTAACCCTCTTATTGCAAACAGAACTCAATACAAACAATGGACATATATAACAAATAAATACTTAAAGCCAATACATTGAAGGAGGAAATTACTGAAAGGGACATGCTAAATGCTATAGATTATAGGCATCAAGAGAAGTTTATTTTTTATTCTACCACTACCAAGTTGCATTATGATTGTCACCATTTAAAATAAAAATGAGGAGGGAAGCAGCCACCATGCCAATGTAAATACAGTGTGACTATAGCACAACCAGACTGCAGGCCAGCCAACATGGAGAAAACATCCCTTCAGTAACATTCAAAACACCAATGCCAGTACCACCCATCAGGCCAAGGGAGACTACAAAAACACAGCCTGTGTACAGTTCTGTCTGCCAGAGTGGAAGGGCACATGGCCTGAATTTACACTCTACAAACTTAAGAGTTGGCTTTTATAGCCCATCAAAGAACTGCAGGGTGTTGATACAAATCAGCAAAAACGGAGGATTGTGATATCTAGAGTCACAAATGGGAAAGTTGACATGGCTAGTTTTCAAATTTCACTTGTTCCCAGGTGAAGAGATGCTTCCAGAGGATCCAATGAGCATTGGACCCTGAGCTCATATTCATGGGAAGGAAAGAGTGGATGAAATTCCCCACCCCAGCTTTTATCTAATATGTGATAAAGTATACTGAGGTCTAATAAAAATAATGGTCAAAAGCAAATTATAGTTAGCATTTAGGTAATTGTTGGTAGAATTGTGCGCTGATGCAGAACAGTGCTTTGGGCACAGAGTAGCAAAATTTGAGTATATCCTGAGGCATTTCCCTTGTTGAGTGACTATGCTCTTGAAGCAATTGAGGAAAATGCCATATTATTAGGTTTTATTACATACTGTTTATAGGAACTGAGACGTATTTGAAAGCCGAGAGTGTGGTGGAATGTGAATGAAAGGCCAATGCTTTATTTTTAATAGAAAGAATGTGTAATGGAACCAAATTAAGAGATGTATAATATCAAGTGTACTTCATAAACGTATGTATATTTGCATACAAGTCCATGAGTTGTCTCAAAAATGTGTGTTAAGTTTTCCAATTTAGTTAATATTTTGACTTGACCTATGTTTTGTGTAGAACTGGGGCTCCATTGGTGTTCTATGACACAACATAGAAATTTTCAAAAGGAAACATGAATAATACCATTATCAATCCAAAAAGTCAATATAGAGACCTATTTTCCACTGTGACACCATAGAATGTGTGGGGGCACCTAATACAATGATTTTATTTTAAATTCAAAGACAGTTGGAATCCCAGAAAAGAGTCAGGATATTAGATACAGCATTATCTTTTCCTTTCCTTTCCTTTTACTTTCAAGTAATCACACAGTTTCATGCCATTGCCAACTGGACCACTAGACTTCTAACACAGACTCATTCAAAATGAATCAACCTTCCCTATTGGACTTATGCCCTGTCCCCAGAAGCTAGACAGAAGCACTGGGAATAGCTACTATAGAGCGATGACAATTCTATGGGAAGAACTACCAACTCCAAATTACTTGCATTCAAAGAGCTCACCTCAAAACAGGGATAATTATCATCCATTTGTGTCTGCCATCAGTGCAAGACAAAATACAACGAATATTATTCTTTTGCTTATATGTCTGTGAGCAAAATTATCAGAAAAATACAACAAAGTAGAGGTTCTGAGCACATAAGATTCTTAGCATGCAATACATTGCATATTCTCTATCAAAAAAGTAACAACTAAATTTATAATTAATTAAGCAGTTAATTATCATTTTAAAAAATTTCTTACATCCTACAGTCCTTTAGATAAAATTTTACCTCCAAAATTTGGCCTGTTATTTGTATAGAGCAGGGACTGGAGGTTCAATTCACCTGTATTTAGTTTCCAAACAGGAAAAAATCACGAAATGAAAGGACCCAGATTTCAGTCCTGAGGTTGTCTCGAAGAGGGTGTTAGTCTCGAAGGTTGGCTAGAAGAGGGTGTTAAGAACTTTATTTCTCTGAGCTTAATTTTTGAAATCTGCTAAATGAGACCAGAGTTCTCTTGCTCATCTTCTTTGTAAAATCTATTATAAGACTTGCAAGGATATGGGTGGCTCCTGCCTTCCAAATGGCCCACACCCATTTCTGGGAAGTGTTTTGAAGTTTTGAAGTCATTGAAACAAAAGGAGAGCAATGCATTTTGGGGAATGTTTATGAGATAATTGAAACAGTGTTGAATTGAGTGTTTTAAAACTAGATTAAGCAGAATAGTGACACAGAATATATATTACATTTTAGAATAAAATACTAGACTTCAAAGATTTTTTTCTTTTACTTTGGGGATACTACATTAATCTACACTCCCTGAACTTGTGTGCTAACCATTTGTTCTTGTCTGCCACTTCTGATTCTTTACTGAAAACAACGATAAGCCGTGAAATTAAAAGTATTTTTAAATCTAAAAGATCTTCACTGTATTAGTCAGCCATCTGTTGCTGTGACAAAATTCTTGAGTTTGGCCAACTTATCTGCATAAAGATTTATGTTAGCTCACCGTTGTGGACCTGCCAATTAGTGATTAGCTGACTCCATTTGTTTTTGGGGCCTGGTAGCAATGCAGAATATCACAGTATAGAATGTGTGATCAAACAATGCCTAAAGGGTCAGGAAGCAAAGACAGAGGGAAAGGGGGGTCAATATTTCCACATCTCCATTCATGGGCATGTCTCCTCTGACCTAACTTTTGCTTCAAGGTTCTGCCTTCTAAAGGCTCCATCAGCTCCCAGTGACATTACAGTCTGATAACTAAGCATGTAAGTCTTTTTAAATCACTCACTATCTAAATGATTACCTGCAGTAGTTTGTGCTTTGGGTGTTAATCTCACTAGTAATTTTCTAAGAAAGAAAATATCTTCAAAAAGTTTAGATTTTATTTTTCTCTTTGTTATAAAGACATTATCACCAGTCTCAAAAAACATTTCAAATTAGCTCACTAGCCTTTGCTCAGCAAAACAAGAAAACAGGGAACCAAGAGAAGGCAAAATAAGACCAGATAGGATGTAGCTACATAGCTGGAGAAGTGTTTCACTAGTTACCCATGTTCTGGTTTCTACTCTTTGTCATAGTCTGACATAATAAGCATGATAGGTATGGCCTCACCTTTCTGACAAAGGCAGTGCAGTTGTAACTTGGTACCATGAAGGCAGTAACCAAGTTAACAGCTGTTCTGTTGAATGAGTGCTGTGTTGGGAACATAATGACATTGACTTTGACACTTCCATATAAAATCAAATTTCAGGACTACTAACCACATGAAAGGCAGGGGAGCTCAGCAATGAAATTCTAGACACTTTATTCCATTTTGGCATAAGACTCTACGCAGAGAACAGGATTCAACAGTAGAACCATAAGCTAATCACCATTGGCTTCATCATCGTTTTATGTACTTGAGATTTTTCTTTATCTGATTTTTCTATTGTATCTTATAAATAGTAGTGCGTATGTGTACAGGCATGCATGCACATTTGTGCACAAAATAAAAAGAAATATTGACAGAAGAGAACATTTAAGGGTTAACAAATATAAATCAGGCTGAGAAGCATTTGGCTGAGATTGTGACTTATTTACTGGTAACTCACCCTGGTAAAGGGACCTGGTGCTCTACCTTCAGTACCTGGCTATAGCAAGAGGGTTGTGTCACTCCCGGCCCTCCTGACTCAGCTCCTTGTTGTCTCCATCCTCTTAATTCTAAAAGCACTGCTTTCTGAATAACAGCAACCATGCTATTAAAAGCAGTGCACAGGGTTTAAAAATCAAATTTTCCAACATGTGTGTCTACCATCTTTGCTGGCTCATCCAGCAGAACGTCATGCTGAGAGCAACTATATTGACAGGGGGTAAAAACACTGCTTTCTGATGCATCTGTTGTTAAAATTCTTTCCCCGAGAAGATGTACACTATTCCATCTTGCTGCTCATATAGTCCTAGAGACAGAGTACAACTATACACACTTTCCTCCAGATAACTAAATGGCTTACTGGGCTGAAGTGTAAAGCATGGATGAGGGGTTGCTGACAGGAATGCTGATCATCTTAAAACAGCCTCCCTGGAAGGTCTTCCCCATGCATGGATAATGACTTTCTCTATAGCACCATACATGAGTTCCTTCCCTATAAGCTCTACCTTCTCTGTCAGCGATAAGTTTAGAACCAGCAGACTGATGTGTAGGATGGGAAAATCTTTGCCTATGCATGAAACTCAACAGGAACACTTGACCCACCATGTCACTTATTCCTCAAATGTCACTGAATGGCTTTTCTTTGTTTTATTGTCATACCCTCTTTTGGGTCAATTACTAATCTAAAATATCCCAACTTAACCTATTAGAAAAGCCTAGAGAGACAGAGAAATGCGCATTTTATTAAGGGCTGAGTGACCTGCTTCGATCATCAGCTTGGGAACCAGTGGGGAAAACTGACGTGGGCTAGTGTGTTTTCACACCTTTGGTGCACTAGGAATTGTGGTGGTCATGGTGAGCTGGAGGTCTCGGGGTTCCTCCCCTGCATCAAATCTCCATATAATATAGAAGCTGCAATGCTTGGGAAGTGTTTATAGGGATTTAACAATGTGAATTTTTTTTCTGTATATTTATCTCTTTCCTTGTCATTAAGCTTGGAGTAGAAAAGAGAGCAGGGGTAATGTGTGTGTTATCTTCATTCAGAACACTTGAGTTCAGTAGCTCATATATAATTGGATAGTAACCAGATATATCTAATGTTTACTTTAAGCTATTTTAATTTCTACCTTCTTTACATACAGGAGCTGTTAAAATGTATCATAATCATGGTTCCTGTAAAATGCTTCGTCTGTTTTGTAAATATATAAGAACAGCAAATTTAGTTTCCAAAATCTGTATCTGTGTATCTTATTTGATATCTTAATTTTATTGACTAGTTCATAGTAAGGCAATTCTAGAGTTAGAAGCCAAAATATTGTTTTTCTTGTTGCTGTTGGTGTCGTTGTTGTTTTTAATGGTATGGGACAGAAATGTCTATAGTTAGAAAAATGTAATTGGCAAAGGTAGCATCTATCCATTAGGCAGAAATGCGTCTACTTCCTGGGATCTATCAGTGGGGCCCTTGGTTCAGATACCTTCCTTCCTGTGGCCTCTTTTGGCCATATGATTTCCTCCCATGAATGATACAATGATATTGTCATTGTATTTACTTTTCTGACTTCAATTTTTAGCTGACTCCAGACAGCTGCCAGTCCTTGTTCTAGACAAAAGATACACTCATTTCTGCTCTTAGCACAGCTCAGACACTAACCTGTGCTGGCAAGACAGATGAGTGTTCAAAAGTGCATTGATTCTGTCATTTATAATCCATCCAAAACACACTTAGAAATTTTAAGTATCTAAGGTGCAATCTCCAACTCAACATCAGTTATCAACTCTGTTATAAGACACAGCTTCTCTATGTGCAGGGATTCTGGATGGAGTATATATGTACATATTTTGCATACTAATATATAAACTCTGAGATCTTAGTTTCCACTGCTTGTGATAATGAGTATATGTGTTCAAGAAGTTAGGGATAGATTTTAGAACTAGTAGATATACAAGAATGTTTGTTGAATTGCATTTACAAAGTTGTTTACATCTATATGTGGAAAATTCTATATGTGTGTTGCATGTATGTGTGTGCTAAATTTATTCCTAGGATAAAGCAAGAAAAATGAAAAATAAACTTTAAAATTACTTAGAACATAATATAGGATAATTTACATACACATTTGCCCCAGAACTATTCATATATTCCAGGTAGTCAATTTAAAACATACATGCTAATGTAGAGTCCAGGGACAGCTTCCATTGTTCTGTTGGTGTGCTGTGGATCTGTTAAGTAGGCACAGAAAGCACCCATTCACATTAGACAGCTCTCTAAGCTTCTGTGGAATTCTAGTCACACACTTGTATAAGATCACAATTATCTGTTTTTTAAATGAAATTGCAAGGAGGAAGTAACTTTCCTGAAACTTGTGCATTTGCGGATTAGTGTTTCTGAGCTTCAAATGACAGGTACGAGAAATGACTGATGAAGGGGCCCCTTCTGTTGTATATGAAGAATCCTTCTGACTGGACTGAGTTAGACACAACTGATATATATATATATATATATATATATATATATATATATATATATATATATATATATATATATATATATATATATATATATATATCAGACCAGAGATTAAAGAGTCCTTTCAAGTGGCAAAATGCACATATAAGGGAGTTATGTGAACATGCTCTGGACACTTTCAGTAGAAACTCTCTTGTTTGGGTGTGGAAGTAAAGGGGAAAGAGATAAAGAAGGCAAGAAAAATTTGATAACTCTGGGATTCCCAGAAGTCTTTAGTTGGTTCGTGTCTAATATTTAGAGTAGGACAAATACAGGTGAAATGAGCATAGCTAACAGATGTGTGTTTTCACTCTGGGGCTGTCCATCCTCCATTTCTTCCTGAAGATGTTGGATTTGCTTGAGGTGCAGTTGGAGTGGCTGCAGCACTGCAGTGGCAAGCTAAGGACGACCCCCTGATGGGTGTATCCTGTCCAAAGCAAGGTGCCTGCATTCTCGCTCTAGCCTCAGGCACCATGGAGGGGAAAAGTGAAATCTCTTTATTTCATTTTCATCATCTTATGTGTTCAGAGGATTCTTTCCATTTTCCAATTATGTTTAAATAGCTTCTTCTTCCTTTTCTTCTTTTCTTTCTTGGCCTTCTTAGTACATGTCCCGATTGTTAGGTCTTTGCCCATGTACAAATCGGGAGCAGCCCACAATTTGCACTGTCAGCTCCTATGAGTAAAATCTACTGCACTGGCTGAGCTGTCTTACTTTTGCCTTTGTAGCAACTTTTAGACCACAATAACCATCATCAGTTTAAAGCAACAGATCCATTACATTTCCTCTGTTCTTACAGCCCCACATTAAGCTAATATTATCTATTTCCCAAGTGAAAAGAGTCCTTCCAGCCCTATCAATTATTAATTCCTTGCTTGCAGCTAATGTTTTCTCTGAATTATTTAAATGCATCTTCATTTATCAATAAACATAAAATGTTAAACAAAGAATACTGATGAAGGGCATTATTTAAACTATAACATTTTATGAGATTATTTCAAGCGCCTTTTTTCTGATTTATTAACATAATATATTTTATAATTATTTTTCCGTTTCTAAAAAAATTATTCTGGGTATCATCTAGAGGTTTGTAGATTTTCTGAGTGCTCTCTTCAACTTTGGTTGTGATTTTGACAACTTTCTTTTAAAATACCATTAGGTCTGTATATACATTTCTTCTCCATTTGTTTCTCTTATAGACATATGTATGAATTTATATAATGAGTAGGTATATATACACATATATTCATATAATAAAATTCTCTCTCTCTGTATATAAATTGCACATGATTTTTTAAAAACTAAAACACATGTTCATTATTTCTGATATTCTTTTTAAAATATCAAAGACACCATTAGCTTTAAATTTTCTACTGCAGCTCAGCACTATCAACTGCAAAGTGTATCTGTGTGGATCTCACATCTACACAAACATGAATTAAGCCAGTAGGCAAAGAACAACGTCTTTTATTGTTCAAAGGTAAAGTTTTAAAATTGAGGCAACTGAATACCACACATTCCTCCTACTTTATGATATTTTAAAGTCTTAGTTGTATACACTCACACAAATCAACTGGCTTACTTGCATTCTAATTTATCTCTATCTGTAACTCCTAATAAGTATGCATCATTTAGGATTCCAGCAATCATAAGTGCATTTTATCCTGCCATCCTATGGAATGGAGTGAAACTGGATATTCTGCAATAAATGTTTCAACTAGAAAATCAAAGACCTATAAACACTGGTAAAAATAAAAGTTTTAAGATAGTAAAAGTCTAATCCTGCAACCAGCGCTACACATACCGTTGCTCCAATTACTGGCTTTATTCTTAAATAGGTGATCAAATTTGGATGTTATAAAATTTGCATTGTGTCTCTAGATTTTTTTTTCCCCAATTTAGGAAACTCTGACTTCTTTGACAATCTAAAGGATTGCTCAAGGAAAATCTAAGTTGAAAATGATGTCCACCACAACTAACATTTAATTAACAATAGTTACATATTTATCTGAAGTATATGGTTTTTTTTAAACTAAGGGTATTTAATAACTAGCACATTAAAGCAGTAAAATAATCATGAACTCTTCCAGCAATGTAATTTTAAAGCAGACAATGACTTTGAAATTCACAGGCCCTAAGCCTTTCTCTATAAAAACTAAGAAACATAGACTTAGGAGTGTTACTGACTTTTTCATAGACACTAAGTCGTTAATAATAATTATTAAAGTTCATAGATAAATCTAAGTTTGGGATATCTTTTTAACAGAGAAAAGGAAACTGTATGTTTCAAATAGCATATATGTATATGTTAATGCCTGCTTTACATTGAAGTTGATCACTTTTTATATGCCAATATTGACAGAGAAAGCCTTCCAAATTTATGAAGCCTGTTATTATCTAAATTTTTACAAATAAACATCAACTAGAATTCAAGTGATGTAAACTATCAATTATGGTGTGTTCTGTGAACATCTTTGAGATTTTCAATTGTGTGGCATACAATTCTGTAAATTATTTAATGACATAAACTCAGGGTAAGCCATAGGTAAAATGGCACTAAAGGCTGTAGTCTTTAGTCCAGGCCTCTGCCTCTTAAACAGTGACAGGTCTCTAAGGCTTGGCATAAGTTCAAGGTGCTTTGAAAACAGGCGGTCAGGCATTATTCTAGACCTTCTAATAAAGCACTGCAGTTATTCTAAACAAGAATGGTTTCAGCTAGGTTTGCTGTTCTTCTATAGAAGTAAAAATTAACACCCAATGTATCCTTTTCTTGAGGTGACAGCTGGTAGAAAAATCAAGTCTTTAAGTTTCTTTTAAGGTCATTAAACATTATCTGCAGGATGAAAGCTATGAGAACTATTGGGGAACTATTGTTTGTTTGTTTTATTAGGTGTAATAGACAAAGAAATTCCGAATATTTGAAGTTCAATACAATTTGAATATATTATGAATATTTCATTAAAACTAGTGACCATAATCATCATATACCCCCCTTAACTATATATTATTTTAGTGATCACTGGTGGTCTTACTGATATTGACTTTTCCTACCAAGAACAAAGTATATTTCTCTAGTAATTCAGGTCATCTTTTTTCCCCTTCACAATTCATAACTTTCAGGTTTATATAAAATCATGTTCATTTTCAGTAAAATTCATCTTTCAAATATTAGTGTTTATCCTATTATAGACAATTCTAGATTTTAAAATATCAAATTTATTTGTTTCAATGCACAAAAATATAATTTTCTTTTTAAATATTAGCTTTTTAGAGTATAACTTTGTTAAACTCAAATATAGTATTTAATAGAAGAGACCAGGGATGTATTTGTCTTGTTCTCGATCCTAGGAAGAAATCATGCAGCTTCTCACTCTAGGTCTGATGTTAGCTGTGCACTTATTTTTAGGTAGAAATTGAGAAAGATCTTTTCTTTCCTCTTTTGATGAGAGTTGTTTTTGTTTTCATGTCTGGATGTTAGATTTTTCCAAATTATTTTTCTGTGTCTAAGATGATGATATAATTTTTTTTTACTTACAGGCTGTGTTAAAGTCTGAGAGTTCATTGTTGAAACTGTAATGCCCAGGCTGATGGTGCTAAGGCCCAAGGACTTTTAGCACGGATTACAAATGGGAGTATCATCACCAGCTATATAAAAAGGCATCCCTGAGTTTTAGCTAGGTCCTTCCTTCACACATGATGTCAAAGTATGAAGGGGCCCCATATCCGTGAGAAAGTGGCACTCCACAAGCCATCAAAACTCTCAGCACTATGATTCTAAAATTCTCAGTCCTAAGAGATATAAGAAAGACATGCCTAACTGACCATATTTTGCTATAGAAGCCAAAACAAACTAACTTTGCTCATCAATATCCTGAATGAGAATGATTGATTTTTATATATTCATTCTTTCATTTATAGAATAAACCTTTTTAGTATGATACATTATCATTTTATATATGCTTAGGATCAAATAATCAATGCATAGAACATGTTTAACTATATGATCCTATTTTACAAATATCACTATATGCAAATTTAAGCTTTTGGTGTAGAGTTATCTTACAATGTCTACTTCAAAATAAGTTAGAAAATATTTTTTCTCCTTCAGTTGTTTTTGGGAATGTTTGTGTAGAAATAGTTCACTGTAATTCTTAAATGTTTTGTTGAATTTGCCAGTGACATCATTTGTGCCTGAGATTTTCTTGAAGAAGAGATTTTTCTTTTTAAGGGAAAATTTAATTTATTAGGGAATCGATGGTTTTTCTTGTCCCCCATGGCTTCTGTACCAGCATCAGTGAGTTGTTTTCTAAAGCACTTATTTCTTCCAAGTTGTCAAATTTATTGGCATAGACTGTTTTCCTTATCTCCTTTTATTTTTTTCAAATATCTGTGAAATCTGTGAAGATTTCTTCATATAGGTAATTTATATCATCTTTCTTTTTATTTTAGTTTATCTCCAGGTTTATCAATTATATGAATACTGAGTAAACAACCTTGGTATTGCTGTTTTCATTGTTTTGCCATCTGTGTTGTTTGTGCTACAGTATAGTATTTTGCATTTTGATTTTACTTTAATTTTTTTCTAGTTCTTTTTTTCCCTCTCTTTCTTTTTCTAAGACAGGATCTTACTATGTTGTCCCAGTGGGCCTAGAACCGACTTTATAAGCTGTAGATCAGGCTGGCCTTAAATTCAGAGATCTGCCTGCCTCTGTTTTCCTGGTGCTGGGATTAAAGGTATGTACCAACACATCCAGTTTTTTTTACTTACTTAAATCAGAAATTGTAGGCTCTAATTTGATGATTTTTTTTTTATTTACAGGCATTTGATATATTTTCTCCTAAGTACTGTTTATATAACACACAACAAACTTTAATAACATGGTATTTCAATACTTTGACATATTTTAATTGGAGGCAGTTCTCATGCTATTGCTTGTGTTCTGACCCTTCACAATGTTGGAGCTACTATGGTAGTGCTGTGAAAGGTGAGACTCGTAAGGACATGGAGAGACAAGAAACAAAATCAGTACATGATAGTGTTGGCCTTTCACCATGAATTTTAGCCTCACACTGGCAGATTGCTACCAACACAATTCAATCTCCATCAGCAATAAAGTTTAGAAGACTTAGCAGAAATTTTAAAAATTTGAGTGTGTGACTCACCCTAAAGAGACACAGCCTCTTTCTCCACATCCTCACCAGCATCTGCTGTCACCTGAATTTTTGATCTTAGCCATTCTGACTGGTATGAGGTGGAATCTCAGGGTTGTTTTGATTTGCATTTCCCTGATGACTAAGGATGTTGAACATTTCTTTAGGTGCTTCTCAGTCCTGCGAATTTCCTCAGTTGAGAATTCTCTGTTTAGCTCTGTTCCCCAATTTTTGATAGGGTTATTTGGTTTTCTGGAGGCTAACTTCTTGAGTTCTTTGTATATATTGGATATTAGCCCTCTATCAGACATAAGATTGGTTAAGATCTTTTCCCAATCTGTTAGTTGCCGTTTTGTCCTATTGACAGTGTCCTTTGCCTTACAGAAGCTTTGCAATTTCATGAGGTCCCATTTGTTGATTCTTGATCTTAGAGCATAAGTCACTGGTGTTCTGTTCAGGAACTTTCCCCCTGTACCCAGGTGTTTGAGACTTTTCCCCACTTTCTCTTCTATTAGATTCAGTGTATCTGGTTTTATGTGGATGTCCTTGATCCACTTGGACTTGAGCTTTGTACAGGGAGATAGAGGAATACTCCTTCATTGTTGGTGGGATTGCAAGCTAGTACAACCATTCTGGAAATCAGTTTGGCAGACCCCCAGAAAAATGGACATAATACTACCTGAGGACCCAGTTATACCACTCCTTGGCATATACCCAGAAGATGCTCCAACATGTAATAAAGACACGCTCCACTATGTTCATAGCAGCCATATTGATAATAGCCAGAAGCTGAAAACAACCCAGATGTCCCTCAGCAGAGGAATGGATACAGAAAATGTGGTACATTTACACAATGGAGTATTACTCAGCTATTAAAAACAATGACTTAATGAAATTTTCAGGCAAATGGATAGAACTTGAAAATATCATCCTGAATGAGCTAACTCAGTCACAAAAGAACGAACATGGTATGTACTCACTGATAAGTGGATATTAGCCCAAAAGTTCGGAATACCCAAGTTTCACTTTACAGTAACTGCTGGACTGAGGGTGAGGTCCCAGATGGAGGAGTTGGAGAAGGGACTGAAGGAGCTGAGAGAGATTGCAGCCCCATGGAGGGAACAATAGTGTCAACTGGCCTGACCCCCACCCCGTCCTCCTGGAGGCTGGACCACCAACCAAAGAATACACATCGAGGGACCCATGGCTCCGACCACATATGTGGCAGAGGAGGGCCTTGTTGGCCATCAGGGGGAGGAGAGGCCCTTGGGCCTGAGGGTGTTAGAGGCCTCAGTAAAGGGGAATGTCAAGGTGGGAGTACAGGAGTGGGTGGGCGGGTGGGTGGGAGGTGGAATACCCTCATAGAGGTGGGGGAGGGGGAGGGGACAGGGGGTTTCCAAAGAGGAGACCTGGAAAGGGGGAAACATGGGAAATGTAAATAAAGTATCAAAAAATAATTAAATAATTAAAAAATAAGAGACACAGCCATTACCTGATAGTAGACAATCAAAAATGGTAGTGTTATATAAACAATTAATATGAATATGAGACACTATGCAGGACATAACTGTGCTTTTTATACATTAACTAATTTAATAGCTACATAAGCTTATAAAGAACATGCAAATATTAGCCTCATTTACAAATTGGTAAACATAAGGTTAAGGTAATTACATAAAGGAATCTGACTGCAGTATCCCTGTATATATGCTACACTGTAATACCACTCTACTCCCAAAAGGATGGTATCTAGACAAAATATATGAACAGCAAAGTAGTTTGTTAAAATCTTTACTTGTGTTTTGTTTGTAAAGAATTAGAGCAACTGATTTAATGCGATAGGCAGTGAAGACTGCGTGGAACGGCTCAGTGGCAGACGGTGCTGCCTAGCTATGCAAAGCTAGGAGCCTGGGTTTCACCTCCAGTGTGGCAACAAGGTCCTGCATGTGTTATGTGACCTGCATGATATATTGCTGACACCCCAGGACAGAGTGCGACTGTGATCACCTTAGACAGAGAAGAGAAAGTGTTCTGGAAAAGGTGGGGAGTTATTTTGTTTGTATTTGTGTATGTGCGGTAGGGTTAGGGTGGGGATTTCAAGTTTGATAAACTTGAAGAGCATTCATAGAAAATAAATCTCATGAAATTAGATGCAGATATACTTGGAGATTAGAAGAACACTGACCTTCAAAGAGAAAAAATGTTTTATTTTGCTTTTTCCCTCAAGATAGATCAACATTTATCTGAGATCTGTAAAAGGAAGAGGGCTGATACTTATTCACACAGCTTTTTGCTGATGTCTTTTAAAATTATTTCACTTGTAATCATGAGCTAGGAGCTAATTATTACCATTTTTTTTTCAGTTTTAGAGACTGAAAACTTGTTTATATCAATGAGATTCGCCAATAATATTTTTCCCAAATGTATGCAAATGTAATCAACAGTAGAAATATTATTTTAAAATGTATAACAATACTGGTAATATAAACTTAAATTGAATGCTGGAGAATTTTAATTATAAAAGATCATTGGTGTTCACCAAGTATAAATAATATATTATTTATATCATTTGTATCATTGCATAGTAAGCAAAGATTAAAGGAGTATATCAGAAAAGCCAAGTGGGTATCTAGTGATCGAAAACACTAAAAGGATAATGAGAACTTAAAATAAAACAATAGGCCTTTATTCATGTGTTCTCTAATGTATTCGTTCATGTGTCTAGCTATATAAAATTTTTTCAATCTCTCCTTTACATAGCCAATACATTGCTAAACATTGACAATACCATTAGAGTAATGACAAATCCATGGTCTTTTGGGAAGTAGTAAAAATTCTCAACAATGTGGCAAGTGTTCTGAGAGAATTATATTTCTAAGCTTTAAAGGGAACAGAGCCAAGTGTGGGGGAGATGGCACGTACTTTGAGGAAATATCTGACTTGAGTATTGAACCACAAGAAGAAAGCTGGTCTGAGAAGGAGAAGGAGTAAGCTCCAGGAAGAAAAGTTAACAAAAGCCAGTGTTAACCAGGTGAGGAATTCTGAGCTGTGCTGATAAGTTATGGCCAGGTGATATTCAACTTGAGACCCCTATAGGGTCAAGAGTTTACCTGCTGACCCAGTTCCTGAGTTACTCTTCATGACAGTGAGTTGAACTGAGGCTAAGGCAGAAATGGACACCTAGCCAATTTCCCCCCAGTATTGGAATACTGAGGTCATTAATTCTTTTGCCTCAATGACTTCTACAGTGTAACCCTATGATACATTTGAAAAGGGTGAATTAAGATAATTCTAGAAGTGTTCTCAAATCCTAGATAAGATATCAAGCTTTATTGCCATATGTGTTTGTCTCCTTCAAATTTCTTTCAAGAAATGACAGGCACCATTAGAGAGTAAATTTTCTTCCCAGAAACCTGCCTCTGCTGCCATCGTGCCCAGCAGCCTCAGCAGTACATTGTTTCCTGGAAGACCATTTCACTGTCATAAGTGCTGACTGGCTGAGAAAATCCTGGGGCCAGCCAGGAAATTTACAGGTGAGCCTTCAGTATAATTCTCCTGCTTCCATACTCAACTCAGAAGCATATGAGGTGGTCCCTTCTTGTTTTAAGATCTTTTAAAAGCTCTTGTTAGGTAACTAAGTTAGAAAACAAAAATCTATATCTTGTTTCTATTCTAGAGTGAAATCCTTATCGAAGCCCACATTATAGTCACATTAATATCACATTAGCTCCTCATGATTAATATTACTACAATAGATGAATTAATAATGATTGGCCACTTCGCTAAGGTTTTCCCTCCCCCTACCTTGTCATGAAGAGGATCCAGGGCATTGATTATCACAAATCTAATGGTTTGATTCATCACTTATGGGAAAAGGGCCCCTCTTCCCATCAGCTTGTTCTAGTCCTCCATCCCAGAGATATATTATCGTTGGAAGCGGCTCAAAACCATCTACAAATTACTCACTGCAGCCAACAATTATAATTAAGGATGGTGATTTGAATGCCAGCTTTGAATGAATGAGGATGTCCTACATAAATGAATTGCCACAGAGAAGATACACTGAGAAGACAGGATCTTTCCTCTTTCCAGCGTTCTGTGGAATGAGAACAAATGGATGCCACAGTTGGCATCAAACAGGATGATCTGTTACCATGCTAGTTTAAACTGTAGGGCAAATGTGGTCTACTGAATCACCTTCTTCAAACCTTAAAACACCTTTAGGAGGTAATCTTTTTAAACACTAGATTTTATGGATACTTATCCTTTCAGCAGGGAAATGCTGTCTCACTGACCACTTTACTATCTGTGTTTCTTCTTTAGTTTTATAGCCAACATTCCTTTAAAAACCTTTTTAAAAGGTTAGAATTTTGTCTTGCTAATTACAAAACATCTCTCCACCACTGTCTAGTCTGATTAAAACTATCAGCCACCAGTATGGTACTAATGCTCCAGCCTTTCATTTCATGGCCTGATATTAGACTGGAACTTCAATCTAGAATTAGGTTGTTGAGTGATTTGATGCAATTGTGTTTTTAATTGCGTTTTAAAAGCGTTGGCACATTTTCTTCTAATTGACACTTGATCCATACACAATCACAGGAGTCTGGTGCTAACCTCAAAAATACTACACCTAATCTGTGCATTAAGAAGATAATAGCTGTTTATTGCTATACTTAACAATATGTTGTTAGATTTTAGTATCCTTAATCTACTAATGAGCACTTGTGGTTTCATAATGAAATTGCTAATATTTCTTCTCTTGAAGTTGTGAGTAAATGGATTTCAAATGTGTCTGTGCTACATACACACACACACACACACACACACACACACACACACACAGGAAACTAAAACTTCAATGTGAGTACACACTAACTCCTTTCAAAAAGCATTTGTGGACAGCATTCTATGAGAAGGCATATAACCTTGTTCAAAATCATGGAGGTCTGTAAAGATATACAAGTAAGAAAATCATTTCATGACAATATGATATATAGGGCAAGAAATATATTTTATTAAACATCTACAAAACCATAATGGAATCTGTTAGCAATCCGCAAAGAAGATTCCAATTGAAGCAGGCTTAAGGAAAATGCCCACAAGGATTTCTACTTTTCTTGACGTTATAGAAATAATGATAAAATGAAATAATATCACTGCCAAGAACCAGTCCTAGAGAGAGAAGGAGGGGAAGGAAAAAGATGGAGGGAAAGAAGAAGAGAGAAAACAAATAGCAGAGAGTGATTCGAAGGACAAAGAGCCACGCGACTTAACTACTTCTGTTTGGTCTGTGTGCTTACTATGAATTTGTCTTTAAAGGAGAGAATGGAGTCAAATGGAGTCAACATATCTTGAATATATATATTTATATATATATTTATATATGTGTGTGTGTGTGTATATATATATACATATACATATATGTGTGTGTGTGTGTGTGTGTGTGTGTGTGTGTGTGCTACAAGTTGTATTTAAATTCCCTATCCCTACCTAGCATACCCCTCATGCCCACCCCTGACATCCTCATCAAGCCCTTTAGTTCAGTGTAGTTTCCATGTGCTTCTTTACATCTTTGTTCCTGCCAGAATAATCCTCTTAAGCCTCAGACCTAATTGTTTAAGTCCCTGCCCTGAAAGCCTTTCATAATTCTATGCTGTTTATCAAATTAAATGCAAATTTCTAGCCAGCCCTTCAGAATCCTCAGCCCCATAAAGCCCATGGAGGCTGGCTTGCTGCTCTCCTCCCTCTCTGTAACTATCACCTTCTCCTGGTGGTTCCTGTATTGTAAACATTAAAGGAGAAACGGGGAAGAACCGAAACCAAGCAAAGCCCTGATCAATTGACTTGACAAAGAGCCTCCAAACAAATGGAATCAACGACAGTTTAAAGTCGTATTAAAAAAAATGAGGCTAAAGGTAACCAGGTACTTTTGAGATTTCAAAGGCCAAAGAGTCAAGGTAGTCAATCCTGCTGCTTTACCGGAATGGCAGCTTCAATAGCCAGGTTAAGCTAGAGATAACTTAGAGTCTGCCATATTAGCAATAGTTATAACATGCAAATAAACAAGCAGTAAAAACTAGGCCCCTTTGTGTGTTTTGAGGGAGCAGGGAGCCAGGACAGCCCTGATTTTGAAGGGATGTGGGGTATGCCCAGCTTCCTGGAGCAATTAGCAATTCTGCCTTACAGTGTGCCTGTAACCAGACTGTGAGTCTTTTAGTGAAGAGGGCAGTTCCTTCATCTGTCTCCAGTACCTCAGGTTGTTCTTCCTACAAAAGCAGGTAGAGTTTAAGCCCAGGCATCAGCCTGGGATTTTCTTTTTCATTTGAGACTTTTGGATTCCATTACTTGTCTCACCTTTTATTAACATTTTGTGAATATCCTGCCTGTTTTAATCATATTCACACCCAGCCTCTGCTCCTCCCAGATCTACCCCTCCACTTTTAGACACACCTAATTTTGTTTGCTTTTTTAAAAATCCATTCAGCTTCTTACAATTTTGCCTAGAGTCACTTAGATTTTAGTTCCTCTTTGTTCTCTATTAATGAGAACAGGCACTACCTTTTAAATACAGTCCTCAGAAGAGGGATGAGGCCTTAAGTGATATTTATGTAGTTTTACCTAAATCGACCTAAATTGTTCTAATGATTTTTATTATTTATTAACTTTGTCCTCAAATTGAGAGAAGATTCATTATCCAAATTAATAAATATATGTCCTGATAGTGGGCCTTTACTAAAGACAATTTCAAAGAGAATGGGAAGTTTTCTTACACTTTCTCACGCTTCTTATTCATTATACTAAGCTGTCCTCCTGCCAGTTGCTGCCTGTGACTGTAGTGCCATATTTGGGCTTTGTTGAATGTATGGGTACAGTATAAAAGCATCGTATCATTTTGGTTCTGGATACTGCTGTCTCAAAGTTTTGCATAACTATTTAGTGTTCATTGAACCCTAAGAATATTAGTTTTACATACAGGAATGGAGGTTTGGAGACTTAACAACTTTTTAATGGTCTGCAATCAGAAACCTCCATGTGAGTGAGATGAAGAAATGAATAACATTTCATTTTTGCCTGTGTGAGCATAGGTGGACTGATTCTTTATTAGGTTTTCAAAAGTGATGAGAACTTTACTAAATGGAGTAATTAAATACTTCCTGTGATTAAAAACTAATGCTTAGTAATGCTCAAAATTATTTTTTTAAAAATGCTTTTAATTTTCTTAAAACAGGGTCATAGTTAAATTTGTGTTTGAAAGTATTGAATTTAACCTCTGATTTTCTGGCTGATAATTTTTGTATGTGGGTGGTACCTCTAGATCACCATCTAAATTCCAGTAAGGATGAAGGAGACATAGAGTAAGACACTATGCCAGCTGCTATCAGTTTGGTTATTGTACTGGCTGGTTTTGTGTGTCAATTTGACACAAGCTGGAGTTATCACAGAGAAAGGAGCTTCAGTTGAGAAAAATGCCTCTATGAGATACAGATGTAAGGCATTTTCTCAATTAGTGATCAAGGGTGGATGGTCCATTGTGGGTGGTACCAACTGTGGGCTGGTAGTCTTGGGTTCTATAAGAAAGCCAGCTGAGCAAGCCAGTAAGGAACATCCCTCCATGGCCTCTACATCAGCTCCTGCTTCCTGCCCTGCTTGAGTTCCAGTCCTGACTTCCTTTGGTGATGAACATCAGCAGGAAGTATAAGCTGAATAAACCCTTTCCTCCCCAACTTGCTTCTTGGTCATGATGTTTGTGCAGGAATAGAAACCCTAAGACAGTTATTATTTGTTTTTCTACTGAAATTCAAAAAAAGTAAAATGTGTATATTTTCTGATATTACATCTAATCAGATTCAATCTAGACACTTTATTGTATATTTTAATGTCTTCACATCATCCTCACTTATTGTGGGCAGTTTGTAGCACTGGACATTAGATGACCTGGGTGCTGATCTCCTTTGATTTGCATCTGCGGACCCACAACCACCCTCTGAATTACACAGTTCTGAGCAACTGAACTTGCTTGTCCAGTCTTTGGGTATAATCATAGTCTTTACATATAAAAACAAACTGTTGTCCCTCATGTTTCTGTTGCTCACTCATCCAGCCTCTACATTTAGAGCTCTAACAGATATCCTTACAGAAATCAAAGAGTTCAAGAAACTCTTTGATTTGGTCTCTTCCTATTCTTAAAAGTGTCATGTGTTTTGAAATTTCTACAACCATCTGTCAAGAAAGTCAAGAGTTATTCTTGAGTGGTCATATCCAAAACTTCCATTGCTTTGACTATCATAGTGTTCTCAAATATTGTTCACCCTCTTGTAAAATGGCCGCTATCCTGTCCACTGCCATGTGGTCCATAATCCTTGCTGTGTGTGAAGCAGGAAGGGAATGTGTACATGAGATTAAAGAAAGGGAGTAAATGCCCTTGCTTTGTCATATTCTGCGATTTTTCTAGTCACACTGAGAGCTAATTAAAGCTTGTTATTGCTTTACCCATATAAACTTAATTTAAGGAGAACTCGAGTGTATGTTCTTATCAACTAACTGATAGGCATGGAAAATACTGTTGGGCTCTGCTTCTGTAATTCTTTGTGCAAAATTTGCAAATAAGTTCCTTTTAAAAAAATTCTTTTCTAAGACAGTGGGAAAGATTCCATATATGAAAGAGCAGGTAGATACAAATGAAACCCTGAGGCGATAAGCTTGCTTAACACACCATCTCTGTCCTTTCTGTGAGATTTTAATGTATCTCAACCCCAGGAAGACAAAGGAGCCTCTTCTTGTCTCATTTCCAGAAGAGACTCCCTGGGTAATATATAGGTTTTAATTTCAAGAGTATAGACTTCTTGCCTCTACTGACTCTAGATCTAGTTACTGTATCTACTCCTTGAGATATTTGCCCCTTAAGACTATTTTCCTGTTTGGAAATTATAGCTATAAAACGATTAAGAAAACCAGCCCCTCTTTCCTTAAAGATAGGCCTAGTTATTACTTCAGAAACAATGTGATTATAGAAGATTAGTTAGATTAATCAATGCTTTACAAGGTTAGTGAGCTCTCCTAAATTAGATAGTGCCTTAGCTACTTCCTCATTGTGAACACTGCCAGGCGAATTCAACTGATGTTTTCTTTTTCCTAAGAAAATCCAATTCTTATGGCTAGGTGTGACCCTGACACCCCTTTTCTCTCTCAAATATGAATCTTTTCCTATTCAGTTCTGAAAGATTTAGTGAGTCAGTTATTCTCTCAAGAGACTCAGGGTCTAGTGTAGTGGCTCAGCTAGTAAAATGCTTGTCATGTGGCATGAGGACCTGAGATTTAATCCCCAGACCTCATGCAAAGAAGCTGGGTATGACCATATGCTCTTGTATTCCCAGAACTGGGGCAGACGGAGTCTGTATAATCACTGTATGCACTGACCAGCCAGCTTAGCATAATCAGAAGGTTCAAGTTCAAAGGAAAGACCTGTTTCAAAATAAAATAAAATAAGGTCAATGACATCCAAAAAACAACGCTTAAGCTGGACCTTTAGCCTCCACACAAACATATGTGCATGTATACATGTACACCCATGAAAAAACACACACAAGCACACCATATCATATCCTCAGTAATTGTTTTTATACTCCTTTTGAAAAGACATCAGACTCTAGATCACAATATAAACTAATAGACTCTAACTAGACAGAACATTAGCTCTTTATATGCTGCTGCATTGGTAGACCTGCACTGAGGTCTACTGTGACCCCATTTTATACTACTGGGGCAAATCCTGATCACTCCAGAACTTACAAAGGATTGGGAATTGTGACTGTTAAACAACACAAATGCTCCCATCTCCTCCTCGCCTCGTATGTCACTTAGGAATACTTCACAAGCTTCCCTTACAGTATAGACCACGATATGATTCTGATCTGCTTTGAGGAATTACTGTAACATGCTATATATACCAAGATGTATTAGCTTTTGTTACAAAATTGCTTAATTTCTTAGATGCAGTTCTTAAGGATCTTTTAAACCATTTATCTTTGACTGTATTTATTCTAGAAACCTGGCAACTTATTTGGGGTACATACCAGCAAATCTGGATTTTGGAATCAGATTCCTTCCCATATGGTACCAATATATCTCTGTCTTTGCCTTCATGCAATACAGCCACAGATGTTAACATTTCTGGGTTTTAATAGGCCTCTGATCTCCGGCAAGCCCTCTTTTGGATGAGTCAATGGTGTGTTTTTAAATCTATAGCTCATTTACAAGATTGTTTTTATGAGATTTGTGCTTTCTTGATGCTATGGCATTCACCCTTATTCCAAGATATTTAACACATAAAGTAGCAGAGGGATTGCCTGGCACAGAGATGAATTCTTTCATGATAAATAGCCCAAAAAGGCAAGGCAAGCTTTTATTAAATCTGGAAGCAAAATATTGTGACCATGGGGTGTCCAGAGAGTTTAACGGATACAGCTCTGTTTAACTTTCTTAGGATGTCATCATGTTGGAACATCTTTCTCAGGTGCATCCTATGTCTTAGTTGGAGCAGATCTGATTTTGAGTCTTCAAAAGAGACAGTGGAATACCATAGCATTCTCATGGAGAAAACAGACTGAGTGTACAGTCAGATCTGACTGTCACAGTGACAGTTGTTGAATACTGAGAGATTCCTTTACTGTAGTTGTCATGGCTAGTTGGAAAAAGATAAGACACACAGGAAAAGTTTATTTTATATATGGCTGAAAAACACTTTTCTAAGAGGTAGTACCACAATTTGTGTGAGTATATGTTATCAGCACCTTTGAGTAGCATAATAATTTTATAGCAATTGTCTTTCAATATAGCTTTGTATGATTATATTATGTTAAGAACAAGATTAGTAGAACATGCTAACCATACCAGGAAATTTTGGGTTAATAAATATTGTATTCATATTTGTGGCTCTTTCCTTAATAAATTCTCAAGCCTCAGGCCACCAAAGCTATATTTACAAACATGGGAACACCATGATGATGCCACATATTTATGAATGTTGGTACTTTTTAAAAGAAGATACATTAGAAAATAAAATGTAAAGAAAAATTTCTTACTGTACAGAAGCTTTTCAGTTCCATTAGGTCCCATTTATTCAAAGTTGGCCATAACGCCTGCACTATCAGTGTCTTGTCCAGAACGTACTTTTTTTGTACCCAGAAATTCCAGCCTCATCCCCACTTTTTCTTCTATTGAGTCTCATTGTTTGTATTAACCACATGTCTGTGCAGGCCCCATGCCCAGGAGTAGTTGACCATCAAAAAATGAACTCAGTAGTATTTTTATGGACTTTTTGTCTCACTTTGCTTTGTTTTGGCATTATTTTTTTCTTATAGGTCTTTTGCTTGTGTATTTTAGTTTCTGTTTTGGTAGGGGTTTTGTGTGTGTGTGTGTGTGTGTGTGTGTGTGTGTGTGTGTGTGTGTGTGTGTGTGTGTGTGTTTGTATAGAAACAAAGGGAATGAATTTGGGTAGATGGGGAGGTGGAGAAGATCTGAGAGTAGTTGGGGAAGGGAAAAGTGTGATCAGAATGTATAATGTGAAAAAACTATTTTTTTCAATAAAAAGATAATTTAATCCAAAGTTCCAATCTTGAAGTATTTCAGAAGAAATGAGAACTTTGTGGTTTTAGTTAGATGAGATAAATAACTGGACTGCTTTGTGTCTAAATATTCTAGTGACTATATTGAACAAGAGTTGATGGTGTAAAAGATAAGCTTAGAGTGTTGAGGCACGGTGTATCCATGTGAGTGTGTATCTCTGTGGATGTGTGTGCGTGTACATATGTGTATGTGTGTATGTTTGAGTTTGTGTTTGGATGAAAACGTGTGCATATGCATGCACTCTTTACCACAGATTTTAATACAGAATATTCACAGAAATTGAAAATAAACTAATTTTATTTTTGGTGGGAAGTCATGGGATCTCTTTCTGAGGGGGAAAACAGTTTAAACAGCTTTGGTCTAAAAGAATAGCTACATTTAATATGCCCTAATTTTTAGATTTACCATCAACAATTAAGAGCTTAAAATACAAATTAAGGAAGAATATTAGTGAGGTAATTATGTCAATCTCCTTAACCTTAGGGCAGAATGCAATAAATGACCTCTCCTAGCATGCAGGGTGGTTTGAAAAAATCTCCTTGTCCTCATTTACATGTGCTTGTGGCTTATTTCCCAGCCAAGGTCATAATTTTACCTAGATATCCAGCATATTGGCCTTTAATCAGGGCCACATTGAGAGTTGAGAAACCTATACTTGAAATGCTTTAAAGGGCTACTATTTTGATTATTTCAGATTAAACACCTTAATTGGGTCACACTTCTTCACCCCAGAATATTTAAACAACCTTTGTTAGTACTGAACAGAGGAGATTTGAGTCCTAATATAAAGAACATTCTTCTGTGTCAAGCATCTGCTGGAAAACTTATCATAGCAATAGACTCCCTGAATTGAATGAACAAATTTGATTAACATTAACTTCTGGGAATGGTTTCTAGCTGATTGACCTGGGGACCTTATCTTTAGATATTGGCATTGTATAGATTAACCCAAATCCAAGAGAATGTCAGATATTAAGGCCCATAATTGCAGGTTAATTGGAAGATAAAGATGCTTTAATCTAATGTTGCACACAGGGAAATAATGATGGTATTAACTTATTAGCTTGGCTGTGGGAAATAATCTTATTATCATAAGGAGGATGGAGGTTACATTGTCTTTGTGTAAATCCATCATTAAGGTTCTATAATAAACACTTTGGAGATCTGACCGTAAATGATATATATATTTTTTTATATCTTTGTTGTTTCTGTCCTGCTCTCAGCTACATGCTGAAGAGCTGTATGACTGAAGACCTCAGAAAAAATGGAATTTTGTGCTTGGACAATGTTAGTCCACCTCCTCAGTTATATTTAAGGAATACAGCATGCATTACTATTGCTGGGAACAATGTTTGGGGTATATTTTCATATTTGTTGCCTCACAAATGACAATACGACCTTGGTTTGGGTGAAGTTGGAAGAGATGTAAAGTTTAAATGCAAATTTTTGAAATATCAGAAAAAGTTTAATATTTAAATCTTCTGATTATTTATAGATACTTTTAAAAAAGGTATTCTCCAAAGTTCTTATTTCCCTAATATTATTGGAGTGTAATAGAGAAAGGGTAAAGAGAAATGTGACTTTCCCCATCAGCACCTAACCAGTCTGTCACTTTGAGAGCATGGGGGGATTTTATTAAATATCTTTTCAGATAAAAATAATGGGCTTGAAGGAAGTCAGGTGACTTGTTTGAGGTCACACAACTGTGGGTGCTATCATGACATTTGACTCAGGCTTTCCTGATTAGAAACCTCATGATTCTATTTGTTATGTTATGAGTTTGAATATGAGATACATGGATGTGCTCACACACGTGGCCTCTATGTTCCTTTCTGTACCTTCGATCTCATTCTTCACCTGTTCTGACACTCACTATCAGGATGCGATGAATTTGGCCCTCTACAAGACTGCAAATATGGAAAGCAACCTCTGTTGGTTTCTACAGATTTCACTGATGATTATAGTCTGATATGATCTACTGATAGAAAGCAAAAATATGGTCACTTCTTTAAAGTGTGTGCAAGATCAGGTAAGAAGTTGGGTAATAGAATTATTGCAATCACTGAGGAAAGCTAGGAATTGGGAAGAGTGATATTAGTACTGGAGCCAATCATCCAGCCACCCAGTTGATTCTGAGATGGTGGTTTTCACAACAAAGAAACAGTATGGGTCTGGGTCTTCTCCGGGTCTCAAGGTTAGAATGATACTCTGGATTATTTAGCAATGAGGCTGTTTCCACCAGGTCAGCCACATCAGCTCATTTTGACCTTCGGGCAATCTTGGACACATGGCAACACCCCACATATAAGAAATGGGAAAGTTGAAACAGGAAAGTACTGAATTTAGAATTGAAATATGAAGCTTGTGTTGTGAGATACTTTAATGGTAAAGCCCTGAATGCTTCAGAAATATTTTGTGCTTTTAGGGTATGTTCCTATCAGTTTTGAGAACTTCATTTTATAGAAGGTACTTAAGACTCACTTTTATATCCTAAGCATTTGAATAAGCCATTTTATAGAGACTCTGTAGTTTGAATGAAAATGGCACCAAAGTCTCATATGGACTGGCACTGTAGGGAGGAGTGGCCTCGTTGGAGTAGGTGTAGCCTTATTGCAGAAATGTGTCCCTGGGAGCAGGCCGTGAGGTCTCAGGAGCTCACGCCAGGCATAGCAGAGCATGTCTCACTCTCTTCCTTCTGTCTGAGAATCCCGATGTAGAACTCTAAGCTACCTCTCCAGCACCATGTTGCTCTGTGTGCTGCTGTGCTTACCACCGTGATGATGACCAGCTATACCTCTGAACAGTAAGCTAGCCTCAATTAAGTGTTTTCCTTTATATGAGTTGTGAACATGGTGTCTCTCACAGCAATAAAACCCTAACAAGACAACTACTCTTTCCTCAGTGAAGAAAGATGCTTAGAAAGTAAGAAATGAGTGCAGAGTGTACTTATTGCTACTTACTGCTACTAGATCAATGGAACAAAGAAATAAGTATAGGTGTGTGTATACACACATACACAAACCAAACACATAATGACTTATCCACCATTGTATGCATATGTATTTATACACATACTACTCAATTTCTATATTAATCCATATATAATGAGCTTGCAGATGAAATCTAACAGAGAAACTTCTGTAGATATGTGCAAGTGGATTTAAATATGTACATGGTCTTGTGTCTCTAGGTACATATGTTTCACATATATTTCATATTTATCTGAATATAGATTTATGCACAGACACATAATAAACCTAAACTTATTCTAGTAACTTCAGTTCCAACCCAGCTCCACAACATTCCTGGCAACATCTTTTTCCATACATGTAATTTCCTTTTGGTGAGTGGAAAGTCTGTCTTTCATTATCCCTAATATATTTACTTATTTCTCTAAATCCTAGATTGCATAGAAAGTAATTTCAAATTTGCTTACTCATACCTCGGCAGGAGGAAAGGAAAACTCTAGAGTTCAAGTTGTTTACATTTCTTTTTGTATTTAACTGAGGGTATTTAATTCAACTGCCATAGCAAAAATGCTTGGATTAGTCACCCGTTCAGTTTTGCTGTGGTTAAGCAATTCATCTGAAATCGAGTTTGATCCATTTTGTTCTGTTTAGAGTTCATTTTAGGGATTTCCCTCATCTCTTTCATATTATCCTTCATGCTGATTGCATTTTCAGCATAGTTCTTGAAGTCAAGTGTACTAGGAAAAAATATCTCTCTCTCTCTCTCTCTCTCTCTCTCTCTCTCTCTCTCTCTCTCTCTCTCTCTCTCATTTTGTCTTTATGTCTTTAATTTATTTCTTCCACTTTAAAATCATCTACTTCCATCAACCACTTATAGCAAGCAAGTCCAACCTATTACTATATGTTTTCCTTTCCCATTTTATCACATATGGATAAATACAGGCCTGTTTTCTTAGTTTATCTATTAGTTCATATCTTTCCTTTGTTGACGTTGTTGTTAAAACAGTTTATTCAGAGGCTTAGGAGATACTGAAGAAATCCACACTGTCCACTGTCCTCTGCAGGGCAGATCTTTGCTCCCCGTGGCTAAGAGGTTGTTCACATCTTATGTAGAGTAGTATACATTCTACTACTATACAGATGCATAGTACCCCAATTAAAAGATAATAGAATTATTATTCAGTCATTATTTTATCTAGCTTCATTGTTGTTCATATTTTGAAATATAAAAAATAATGACTTCTTATGTGTATCTTTAGATTAAATGATATGCAGGGGTAAAGCTAATTTGAGTAGATAATGTCTTAGGGTTTTACGGATATGAACAGACACTATGACCAATGCAAATCTTTTAAGGACAACATTTAATTGGGGCTGGCTTACAGGTTCAAATATTCAGTCTAGTATCATCAAGGTTAGAACAGAGCAGCGTCCAGGCAAGCATGGTAGAGGAGGAGCTGAGAGTTCTACATCTTCATCTGAAGGCTGCTAGCAGAATACTGGCTTCCAGGTTGCTTGGAGTAGGATCTTAAAGCCTACACCCGCAGTGACACACCTACTCCAACAAGCCCACATCTTCAAATAGTGTTACTCCCTTGCCAAGTATATACAAACCATGACAATACTATCAAACGTCTCCTCATAATGGAAATTAATATTCCTACCAGCAACATTTCCCACTATTTTCTATTAGAATATTCTTATAACTTAAAAAATAGATATTAATTAGAACTTAGGTATATGAAAATATAATCTATCATACTCAAAATATGCAAGTAAAAATCAATAAGCATATTATTATTTCAACTAATATGTAAACAAAAATTAACTCTTTTTTTTAGCCTTTGGGGATCATTTGCCTGTTTTCCTCTCAATGTTTAAAAATTTCTTATATATTAGTGAAAACAATCTTTTTTATCTGTGACATATTTTATAAATAGTTCTGCTAAGATTGTTAATTTTTTTATTGTATTTTTGTAAAATTGACTCCTAAGTCTAGTGGTGGCGGCATATATCTTTAAACCCAGACAGAGGCAGGAGGATGTCTGTGAGTTCGAGGCCAGAGTGAGTTCCAGGAGAGCCAAGGCTACACAGAGAAATCTTATTTTGAAAAAGGAAAGAAAGAAAACCAAAAATGGCCTTTAGAATATAATGTATGCAACTTTATTAGTCTTTGTCTCTGCTCCGGGCAATTGGGTATAAAAAACAGCACAATGACATTTAAAATTTCTGTGTGTCCCTTTGTGTTTGTCTCATCTTTCAAATCTTCCTGGCCCAATGATAACTATTACTGCCAAGTTCTGGTTCAGAGCAGTAAAAAATTTGCTGCTTTGTGTACCTGAGCACTAGGACACTGGTTTTTTTGTTTGCTTGTTTGCTTGCTTGCTT
The DNA here is from genome assembly GCA_028551405.1 of Uromys caudimaculatus. Taxonomy (NCBI): domain Eukaryota; kingdom Metazoa; phylum Chordata; class Mammalia; order Rodentia; family Muridae; genus Uromys; species Uromys caudimaculatus. The sequence goes on from CM052701.1 coordinate 59,125,574, forward strand.
TTATCTTAGCTCCATCATGTGTCACATTCTTCAGATTTGCTGCTGCTCATCACTGTTCTGCTCAGGTATCCCTCTTGCTGTGCATGTGTTTCCTGCTGGATTGTTGTCCCCTCTGTCAATAGAATGTGATACCTTTCCAGATTTTTTGTGAGAAATCAAAAATTTTATATTCTGGGTATGCCACCACTGCAAGGATTAAAAGCCATGTTCATTTCTTAAACACGTGTACTGACAATGAAAACACACAAGCTCCCTAGGATGGGCATAGAGGAACGCAGTTTATAAGCCAGAGGTAAGATGCGCTTCCAGTTCTAGTAGACAACGCCAAATTGCTTTTGAAAATGGTTGTGTTCATTTATACCTCTACCAGACATCCATAAGCAATTATGTTTAATCACATCCAGTCTTTTCTAGTGCTAGACTAATTTTCATGTGAAGTTTATGGCTGTGCCTTATACTAGTCTAGTTATATGAGAAATGTGTTGTCATGTAGATTCTTTTTTTTATAGCAAAGCGTCTCCTCAGGTTTCTGTGTATTTTCAGCAGATTGAAGTTGTCTTAGTGATTTTTCTAGAATTCTTTCTATGTTCTGTTCATTTGATTATTAATGTGCTATGAACATTTTCCCTGGTCCATTCCAGTGGCTGCTGTGGTTTGATTATATCCCTTGAAATTCTTATTTTGGAAACTAAGTCCCACTGCCAATGTTAGGCTCCCTCTCCAGATGTGTCTTTTCTTTCCCTTGAACTTCGACCATTCTGAGATGGAAGAAAGGTTTCGGTTATTTATATACCTCCGACTTTGGTTACTCTGTTGTATCAGGCCACAAGCCAGTAGCGTGATATGATGAACTAGAAGATCACTTTTTTTTTTACTATAAGAAGTATCTTTTCCCTTTGGCTTATCATTTTTTAAAACCTAACTCAAGAAATATTTGCTTACCCAGATGACAGAAGTTTATTCTTTCTTATTGATCCCTATAATTTTCAGTTTTGCCTACACAATTGAATTGTTAGTTCACCGAGAGTTGAGTTGAGTTGTTGAACAATAGGGGAGTAGAGTTTCTTTATCTCCATATAGATGACTATGTATCACAATGTCATGTATATGTAACTGTTCCTATAATCATTCCTGAACTAACTCAGTCTGGTATCAGATGTTTTTAGGGCCATAGGTCCATCTCAATTAAAGACTCTGTTGCTCTGATTCATTGGTACAGCCCACAGAAGCACTGCACTGCTGTAAACAGGACAGTATTATTCCAGAGATGGATCCTTGCTAAGTCAATCCTCTCTCAAGTTTTCTTTGGGATCACTGCCATTTTATCCTCACCTTTTCTCATACATTTCAGATCAGTCTTTATTTACATTTCCAATGTTTCCCCTTTCCAGGTCTCCTCTTTGGAAACCCCCTATCCCCTACCCTTCCCCCGCCTCTATGAGGGTATTCCACCTCCCACCCACCCGCCCACCCACTCCTATATTCCCACCTTGACATTCCCCTTTACTGGGGCCTCTAACACCCTCAGGCCCAAGGGCCTCTCCTCCCCCTGATGGCCAACAAGGCCTCCTGTGCCACATATGAGGTCCGAGCTCGATGTGTATTCTTTGGTTGGTGGTCCAGCCTCCAGGAGGATGGGGGGGGATCAGGCCAGTTGACACTGTTGCTCCCTCCATGGGGCTGCAAACTCCCTCAGCTCCTTCAGTCCCTTCTCCCACTCCTCCATCTGGGACTCAGTCCAGCAGTTACTGTAAAGTGAAACTTGGATATTCCAAACTTTTGGGCTAATATCCACTTATCAA
>CM052701.1:59127475-59172995 GCA_028551405.1 Uromys caudimaculatus
TACCATGTTCATTCTTTTGTGACTGAGTTACCTCGCTCAGGATGATATTTTCAAGTTCCATCCATTTGCCTGCAAATTTCATGAAGTCATTGTTTTTAATAGCTGAGTAGTACTCCATTGTGTAAATGTACCACATTTTCTGTATCCATTCCTCTGATGAGGGACATCTGGGTTGTTTCCAGCTTCTGGCTATTATAAACATGGCTGCTATGAACATAGTGGAGCATGTGTCTTTAGTACATGCTGGAGAATCTTCTGGGTGTATGCCCAGGAGTGCTATGGCTGGGTCCTCAGGTAGTATTATGTCCATTTTTCTGAGGGTCCACCAAACTGATTTCCAGAGTGGTTGTACCAGCTTGCTATCCCACCAACAATGGAGGATTGTTCCTCTTTCTCCACATCCTCGCCAGCATCTGCTGTCACCTGAGTTTTTGATCTTAGTCATTCTGACTGGTGTGAGCATCCCAGCTTTCCTCAGTCTTGTGGCCCTCACTTTCTGCAACTTCTTATTGGCATCTTGACTGAGATTAAATTGAATCCATAGATCAATGTTGAGAGAGTTGACATCTTCTTGACATTAAGTGCTGTAATCTTGAAACATAGCATCTATCTCCACGTGTAGACTTTCTTTCAAGAAAACCTCTGTTTTCTTCATAGAGGGTTTGCCCATATTTGGCAATATTTATTTGTTAGTTCTTTACTGTGTTATGTGATCATAAATAATATAAATTTGCTAATTTCATTTTAAATTCTTTGTAATTTATGTACAGAAATGAAGTTGATTTAACATTCCAGAAATTTATGATACAATTTTTATTTCTACCTGCTCATTGCTCTGCAATTATTGAATTGAAAATTAGTTAAGCTGTGATAATACCAACTATATTCTCTTTGTATAATTATATATTATACACACTACACACACACACACACACACACATATATATATAAGCTGTGATAATACCAACTATATTCTCTTTGTATAATTATATATTATACACACTACACACATACACACACACACACACACACACAACACACACACACACACACACACACACACACATATATATATATATATATATGCATATTTTCACTGAAGAATAACATCACACAGTGGTGGAGAGGCAGGAAAACCTCTTCTATCCAGACGCTGTGGGGCAGTGATCTGTGACAGGCAATGTGACACCTGGCTTTTGACTCCAGTCACATATCACCTCTCCTCAGGTAGAGGCGTGGACACAGCTCTAAGCCATTGCCATGTTAATGAGACACCTAAAGGCTTAGCCACACCCCTTCCCCGTTACTATATCTGCCTTGCATCTCCCAGAGGCCATGAGGAACTATTCCATCCATGCCCCTCTCCACACAATGACAGTAAACATCTTAGAATTATGGCCTGTCTCTTCATGGGAAGTGAGGAATCTGGCTCTTGATTAAGGAGCCGTGTCTAATCTCTCGCCAGGGCTTCCCAGTGCTCCCAGACGGTACCCATTTACCCAAGTCTAAGCAGCTAGCCTGTGCGGCCACTTCCCGTGTGTCTCCTGCCTGGGACAGACATGTGGGGCTTCTTTCCACCGTGCCAGGTTTGTTCCAACAAGACGCTAAAGAGAATTATTTGGCTTTGAAAAGGTAATTTCTTAAAAAAAAAAAAAAAGTATCAACTTTTGTCATTTTGATACAGTAGTTAAATTAACATTCTTTTCTATTCTTATATGTTTTATGTGTTGAATTATCTTAATTTTTTAACTTTGTAATTCTTTTTTTCTTTATTTCTTTGCTTCTTCCATTTTTTCTTTTCCTTTCCTTACTTCCTTGCTTCTTTTCTTCCTTTCTCCCATCTATCCTTTCTTCTTTCCTTCCATCCTTCTTTCCTTCCTCCGACCCTTCCTTCCTCCCTTTTTCCTCCCACCCTTCTTCTCTGCCTACCTATCTCTCTCCTTCTCATCTTTCCTTCCTTCCTTCCTTCCTTCCTTCCTTCCTTCCTTCCTTCCTTCCTTCCTTCCTTCCTTCCTTTCTTCCTTCCTTCCTTCCTTCTTTCCTTCTGTCCTTCCTTTTTTCACACGGGAAGTGGCCGCACGTTTTCCCACACAGTCTGACAGGCTAGCTGCTTAGACTTGGGTGAATGGGTACCATCTGAGAGCACTGGGAAGCCCTGGCAAGAGATTAGACACGGCTTCTTAATCAAGAGCCAGATCCCTCACTTCCCATGAAGAGACAGGCCATAATTCTAAGACGTTTATTGTCATTGTGTGGAGAGTGGCGTGGATGGAATAGTTCCTGCTTTCTTTCCAGTGTCTTTCGGCTAGCCTTGAACTCATAAACGTGAGCCACCCCACCAAACTGAACCTTATAATTCTTGAACATGCACTTGTACAGTGGTTTCTTTCTACTTGTAGGAATTTGCTTGTGATACAATAGAATATCAGTATTACCAGTCAGATATGTAATAAGGAAAAAGAAAAATGTATGTCTAGTTTAGGTCATTATAAGTCATTTTGTATACACAAATAACTAAATGTATTCTAGAGATATCTTCCTGCCAATTAAACTTGGAGAAGTGTTTCTTAATAACAGTTTAAACTTTCAGTGTGTTTTCATTTATGAAGACTGAAAATGAAGTGGTGCATATAAAAGGCATAGCTTTGGACTCAAACTGATTTTAGTGGCTGCAAGTACAAGAGTTCTAGGTTTCCTTTTTTCAGATTTTTTCAAGATTAAATTCCAAATAAACATTTTCTAATAGAATATATTGGTGTAGACTTTTTATCTATTACTTTTAGCCAGCTGTATGAAGCTAGGGATGTTATTGAATAGTTTAGGTGAGAAAGAACACACTGGTACCATGTTTTCCCAGTGGCTATAGGAACAATAGACCCCAGCAGACATTGAAGAAAAGGACTCTTGCAGCATCTTGCCAAGCTTTCTCATTTCAAAGTAAAATTTCAAAATACCATCATCCTTATAAACACATATATCAAGTAAACTATAAAGAGTGTTGCCTTCTAGAAATCCATTCTGTGTCCTAATATTTGGAAACTTGAGATTTTGTCTGAATGAGTTTTGAATCAGCTCTAATGATGCCATTGTTTAGATGTTTGGTATATTTGTTCTTCAATTTTTTGTTACTTATTGAGAAATTAGTTGACTTCATCACTTTCATCTGTGTTGTACTCAAATGTGTTGTCATAGGATAGGTCTGTAGCTCAGGGGTCAGTCACTTGCCCATCATCTGCAAGACCCTATGTTCAACTCCCAGCACTCCAGCAGTGTTATAAAGGTATTCTACTTTTCACACAGAATCTTTTAAATCCCCAAATTATTTAATTGTCTTTCTTTTCTCTTACACTGTCTTTCTGTCTTAGTTTTCTTGACTGTGGGTGCTTGTGTGTGTGGTTTTTAACATAGTTTCCTTCACTTTTCCTGTACTCCTAATCTACAGAGGTAACTTGTGTTTTCTTCATTATGCCTTTCTGATGAGGTGCAACTGTATTACATACTGTAAAAAAATAGATTTTTTTGAGATGCAGCTAGATAAAGATTTCTGCTTTCATATGTTATGCAGACTACTTTAAGTCAAAAGGAATGCATTTCAGTCACCTCAGTCCCCTTGCTCCTCTGCCCTGTTAATATCCTCAGAGAAACTTCTATCACTGTTTCTAGATTAATCTATTTATGAGTTTGATGAGAAGAAATCAACATGAATCCTTCTGAGATTTCTGCCACTCAAAATTGACATTTATCCTAGTGGGAGAAACCCTCACATGGGGTCTTCTTGACCTAAACACACAGAGGCACACACACAAAAGAAAGAAAGAAAGAAAGAAAGAAAGAAAGAAAGAAAGAAAGAAAGAAAGAAAGAAAGAAAGAAAGATTTTCAAAAGGCTCCAGGCAGCCACAGTGCTTAATGAGGACACATAAATGAGGACCTGTGTAATGACAGAAGCTATTATAAATACTGATATAGATTTCATAATAATTGTAAGTACAATCATATTTTCTTTCTTTTGCTAAGTGTATGTATTAAAATGTGTAAATTTTGTGTATACTACCCAATTTTTTATCCTCTTAATGTGTTAGGAAGTTTATGACTTAACTGACCTTAACTTGCCTGTGTATTTTTTAATATGGTCTCCTTCTGTAGGCCAGATGGAACTCCCTTTATAGCCCAGTCTGGCCTCAGATGCATGAAAACTCCTGCACCAGCCTCCTAAATATAGAATTTTGTTTTTAAGTTGAAAAATACCAAACAGAATTGGCCATTATAAATTGGATGAAGGAAACAACCTCAGTGATAAAGCCAGAGATTTGGGACTTAAGAGGTTTTCAGAGTTTAGCCTCATTTCTCTGACACAAGATCTAGTTGTGTTGCCTAAAACTGGAACAGGTTTCCACCATTATTTGAACATTAAGGTGAAAGTCAGAGTTTGAGTTCTGAAATGATGCACTGAGCATCAATTCTCTACTTCCTCATGACTTGTTCCTTATTTACCTTTCCACTGGAAGTGCTAGCGTGTATGTCCCCCAACCTCTGTGAGCAAGATACACACCTACAAGCATCTTTGCTCTGTCCTTCTGTTAGATACTGTGTCGCTGAAGCTCACTATGTCACAGACTTGGCAACCTCACCACATCAGGGTGATTCCCGTGCTCTGCTCCTCTCTCAGATCACATTTTATTTACTTTTGACCTCTGAGGGTCTAACCAACTGATCAATGCACTTAAAAGAACAATGAAACTGTCAGTACATTTAGGTGACTATCAATAGGAATATAAATCAGTGTATCTATAGTATCTGGCCTAGCTGATTCAGTAAGACTATGCAATGACAATTTTCTTAGGCTTTTTTTTTTGTTGTTGTTGTAGTTTTGTAATTCTTCTTCATTGAATATACTTTGTTTCATACAATATACTCTCTTCATGTTTTCTCCTGCCCCAACTCCTTCCAGATCTCCACATCCTATTATTTGATGGGAGAGGATCATGGATCTCAAGGATATTCTTGGTGGCTCTTTCATTTTTCCCTTGCATTTATGTTGCTCTTAGCTAAATTAGCATGGCAGAAGACAAAATCTATCTAGTTACTCAAAAGCCTCTTTCTAAGAGTTGTTTCCCTTTCAAAGGGCATGGAATTGATGAGTGTTCCCTGCTACACTGTCAGCCCTCACATTTCAAACATCCTAGAGTGTTCAGGTGTGAAGAGGCAGTTAGCTTTTTATGGTGCTCCAAGCCACATCTGGCCCAATCTCTTCCTCAGAATAAGACTTTTGAGGAAGCACAGTTACCGATGAATGTTCTTGTAAATTTATGCCCATGAACTATGTCTACAGCATTTCTTGCTGGTGCTGTGCATCTATGGCCTTGTATGCCCTTTCCTTTGTACCATCTGAGGTCACACTTAGCATTCTCGGCATTCTGCTGCTCCTAACCGTCATCTGGTACCTATTAGATCTGATGAGTGGTTTGCCATCAGCTCAAGTGACTTTTCCTTTGCAGACTATCAGTCCTGTCTGCCTGGCAGCTTCTATGGTTCTTTCTTTTCTAGGGTCCACAGTTGAAATAAGCATTGTCTATTTTTTTTATTCAAACACTTCATACTTTCAATCACTTTGATCTCAGAACATTAAGAAAATTCTTTTTCTTCTAATGCTTTTTTTCCCATGCAGTTTACCCATTGTCCTGCAACTCTAATGTGCTGAAGGGATTGTGTACCCCACATGCCCAGGACTTCCTGAGCTCCCTATCACACGCTTCTGCTTTCCTCTTTCACACTGTGTTATGGAAAAGTTCTTCTTTAGCAAGTAGGTCCCTCCTCAACTCTGTCCAATGCTATATCTCTCGAGACTTTGAATTTTATTAGTATAACTCTCCATGCCAACATTTCTAATTTGTTTCTGATCTGATCTTCTCAGTCCCACTTCATTATGCCCATTGTTTTTCTGTTATTTCTCATTTCTTTTTTTCATGAAGCATGGTCTTCATCTGTGTTGGGTCCTTGACAGCAGGTTCAGGTGAGAGGAGAGAACCCGGTCCAGTCAAGTCTATATGAGGCTGAGCTGGATGGTGAGTGTTGGCGGCCAAAGGAAACACACCAGGCCAGGAATCTTGTCGAAGCAGGAACTCAACTTTATTGTATCAACCCCTCACTTATATAGAGAAGACAAAGAGGATGGGCACTTAGGTATAGGGAGAGATGACATAGGAAGCAGGGAAGGGGAAGGGGTAACTGACAGGACCAATAGCAAAGCTCCACATCAGCAACACCAGAACAGAGGGAGGGCCAAACAGGTCTTGCTGAGTCACTCCTATATGGAAGTGACTGAGACATGTCTCAGAACTCAAGCCAGGCTCGGGTTTTATCTCAAGGCCCAAACCAGGGTCAAAATGGGGCCCAAGACTACCACTTCCCTGGACCCCACCCTCTCCCCTCAGGACAGCAGGAGGGGGAGAACACTCCCAGTCGGGGTACAGTTCCGAGCCCTGGCCCAGAGCTACAGCAGCCCCAGCTTGGCTTGGCAACATGGTGTCCAGTGCAGGAGGCAAGTCAGTGAGGAATCAGGGCACTGCTCTTGCTGCCACAATCTCTGCTGCAAACCCGGGGGCCCCTACACCCCGCCCCTATGGATGTAGCTGCTCCAGGCTGCACATAGTGCTCCCCTCCATGTACCAGGGAGGTGTGCCCTGTGACCTTCAGAGTCCCCTGCAGAGCAGGGGCCTCTCTAAGGAGGAAGGCAGAGCTCTTTCCTCCCTGTGCTAGCACTGTGCTCGAAACCCAGGGCTGCAGACAGGCTGCCTTGGACCCTGCCTGAGAAGACTTATGTGCTTTCTGCTTATTTTTGTGCCTGACTTCCTTGATTTTTAGATTTTTGGGGGGGGGGGGTGTGTTTGAGACAGGGTTTCTCTGTGTAGCCCTGGCTGTCTTGGAACTCGCTCTGTAGACGGTGCTGGCCTCGAACTCAGAAATCCACCTGCCTCTGCCTCCCAAGTGCTGGGATTAAAGGCATGCGTCACCACTGCCCGGCATTTTTAGATTTAATAATCTACTTAGTAAACAAGCTACGAGCAATGGCATTGAGTACAATTTGTGTGTCTGGAAGGATGATGATAGCAGACAGTGAAGAGTGGCCATGGAAAAAGGGTATGTCACTAAGTAGGTAACCTTTTATGGGGCTAGGCATCAGTCCACTAAGGAAACACTGAGAGATGGTGTAGAACAGACTGGTCAGAAAGGCCCCACCTGAAGGCCCAGTAAGGTCTATGAACTAATTTCTTTAGTCAGCTTGACACTACTCCCAAAGGGTAGTGATTCTCCATTCCCCTTAGTAGGGCATGTGACCAAGCCAGCTCACTCAACCAACAGGGTTTCAAGGGAGAGAGGATTGAAAGGAAAAAGAAACTATACAATGCTATAACATGACTCCAGCCAGTTCTGAAGCTGAAGTGCCTTTATTTTTTCCCAGTCTGCTTCTTTACCATTCTAAGTACATGCAAAGAATAGGGTCAGTTCTAGGTCAAGAAACAAACAAAGCATAAACAAAAATAGTCAAGAGACAAACAAAGCAATAAACAAAGTCCCATGGTGTTTGGGGACTTATCAAAATGATCAAGATCTTGAGCCTACTTCTTTGTCCTAGCCCAATGTCAAATTCTTGCCTGAGCTTAAACTTTCTTGTCCTAGCCCAATATCAAATTCCTGCTAAATTCCTAGAATGGCCTAATAGCTCTCCACAAACAGGCTAGTAGGCTTGGTACATTTTACTCACCACAGGGGGTGGGGGTAACAACAAAGAAAAGTGGGAGCTAGAAGTAGATCATGCTGAAGTGGTGAGAGCAAGAAAGATATCTGAGGTTACATTAGCTGTGTTCATGTTTGAGGATTTGGTTTGTGGAAAGACTTTTACTTCTTTCTTGGCTCTCTCCCTTTAGGCATCCTTTATACCTTTTTTCCCCTTCTATGTGTGTGGTCCTGTGCATGCTTCTGTGTATGTATGTGTGTTGTCAATGCATGTTGAGATGTGTGACAGTGCATGTGAATATGTACTTGCATGTAGAGACTCAAAATTAATATCTGGACTCTTCTTGGATTACTTTCCATTTTATTCATTGAGACAGGGTCTCTCACTTGAACCCAGAGTTTGCCAATACAGCTAATCAGGGTACATAGTTTCTTTAGGTATCCCCTGTTTCAACCTTCAGAATGCTTCAATTTCAGGATGGCCATCATGACCTGTAGAAATTTATGTCAGTTCTGGGAATCTGAATTCTGGTGATCAGACATATGGGGCAGTAAACAGTGAGAGGTTTCCCCAGCCTACTTGCAGGTTTCATTACATCATTTTCTTACATGATTAATGTTGGTTGGTCTTCTCCATTGCCATTTTCATCCTTCCACCCAGCAACTCCCTTCCACCATTATATCACATGTATCCCTCCTGTTACCCACCTTTTCCCTTAAAGCCTTCTTTCCTTCTCATGAATATCTCTCTCATTTGCTGGCCTCTACCCACACTTACTTACACATCAATATTCATACATAAAAATTAAGATTTAGAATCTGCATATCAAAGAGATCATAGTGTGTTGGCTTTTCCAAGGCCAAGTTATTTTATTCAACATCACTTTTAGTTTCATCTAGTTTTGTGAAATTATCACATTTATTGATAACTAGGAGAATTCTGTTGCATATTGGCACCACATTTTAAGAATGGCAAAGCCTTGCCTTTGTGAAAAGAACAACAATAAATCTTTATGTGCAAGAATCTCTTCAATTGAATATGGAGTCCTTTGGGTGTATGCCCAGGACGGGAGTAGCTGGATCACATAACCAGTGTGTGTTTAGTTTGTATAGAAACATCTTCACTGACATTTTTTATATTCCCACCAGTAATGAGAAAAGCTTTCTCTTTCCCATCTCTCTACCAGCCTTTGTTGTGATTTGCTTTCATGATGATAGTCATTCTGACTGGGGTGAGTTGGACTTTCAGAGTAGTGTATTTCCCTACTCACTAAATAACATATTTTTGGCTACTTCTTATTTGTTTTAGTGTACATTTACCCTGGATGAAGATTCTGAGTCCAAAAACCAAAAGCATATAGTGACCTTTCCTGACAGTACCAGGGTTGGTATTGATCCAGTCTGCACACTGCTAGACCACCACCTTGTTATCAGAATGCATCTGTCTTCTCCCTCCCAGTCTACTGTTTGCTACAAGACTTAGCCCCAGGCATTGTTCAGCAACTCTTTCTAATCCTGTTTCAAAACCTACAAAGTCTTGGCTATCCCATTGCTGTTCACCAGGCAGAGTGTTTTCATTCTTATCATTTGCTGTCCAACTCAGAGAATTGACCATGCAGTGCTCTCTCAAGCCGGCTCCAAGCTCAGCAGTACAGATGCTTCCAACACTTTGTATTTATTTTAGTTTTCATTTTAAAATAGTATTTGCCTTACTCTTTAGTCTTGATGGACATCTTTTCTTACACTTTTTATTTTATTTGTCAGTAATATGTGTTTGTTGATAGTTTATTACCTTATAAATATAATGTAATAAATATAGTCATACGATTTAAATCTTTAAACTGTGTATTTTCAAATGCTGATGTAAATAAGTGGGAAATTGTAGTAGCACAGCAGATTTGGAGACTTTCTTTTCTAATTAGTCTTATCATATGTGGCTTTGGGAGTATCCCCTTTTCACATATTGCTACAAACACAAATTTGTATAGAGAGATGATCAGTATAAATTTGAACATTTTAGCTTAGAGAAAGCTGCAACCCTAACCTCCCTGTAGTCTAAATACATTATGCCTCAAATTAGTGAGAGAATGTGGCATTAACTGGTGACTCAGACATTCTAAAGAAAAAAAACCAAAACCGAAACCAAAACCAAAACCAAAAGCAAACAGAAAACTCAAACGACTTTTGTGATATATATAAATTTAAAATAATTCTAAAAGAGTAAATTACATCAATAAAATGTTGAAATAAAATACCTAGGGTGGAGAATAAAGAGTTGCAGATAATTCTGAGATATTATGTTAATTTCTACAAGGATGTTAGCAGCATTATTAACAACTAAAGTGTGCCCAGTTTAAAATAATGCAGTTCTTTAAACCCTGCTCACTGACTTCATCTCTTCGTTAGACTCTTCCAGGCTTAAGCAGCCTGTAGCCTCATATAAAAGAAAAGCCCTTCAGATACCCCCTCTCCCATTCTTAAACATTTTCCCATTTTATTTTATATGTTTGAGTATCATGTTTGCATTTATATCTGTGAATTCTATGCATGCAGTGTACACAGAGGCCCAAGAGTATGTTGGACTCTGTGGGGCAAGACCCCTGAGCTGCTATGTGGGTGATAGGAGTTAAACCAAGGTCCTTTGTAAGAGTAGACACTACTGTAGACCATTTAGCCATCTCTCTAGCCCCCAGATATCTCTTTCTTAAATTCACGGATACGGTACAAAGAAAGACTACACAAATTTATAATAATTGAGCATAATGACTATGAGAACAAATGACCATGAAATGCCAAGCTAGAGCAATTAATGGTAAAAAGACAGACTTGTGGTTGGACCCAATTAAAGTTAGGTCTTTTCTCTTGCCATCTTCATTTTCTCTCAAGTACCAAAATAATTAAAATTAAAAAAAAAATGTTCTTAAACACAGTCAACTATAACCTTAGCATCCAGAACACCAACTACGAGAAAAAGAGCATTGACTCATGTATCACTGAGCAACCCTGCCTTCTATCTAGGCATTATACATGGCACAGGAAAAAAGCTCTGTACTATAAATGAATTAAGCACTAGGACAAAGAAAATACTACTACTTTGAAAATGATTGTCACAGAATCCTGTCCATGCTCGCTCTTGCTCCCGACAAAAATGGAACAAATATGACTGAATTCCCATGGTGCACCATTCATTGGGGTCTCACATTTGCTCATTTATTTAGCCATCAGTTTGGCCTGGGGCCAACACCATTATTTTACTTATTCTTCCCTCATATATTGCATCCCTACAGCAGCTTGCCCTCCCTCTTCTTCTCCCAGTTCCTCCCTGCTACCTCCCCTCTCCTGAAGGTTCACTGCTTTTCCTTCAAAGAGCAGGCCTCTCAGGGATATCAACTGAAAACAGCATGACAAGTTACAATAAGACTAGGCACATTGTTTTATCTTATCTGTATAGAAACTGAGACTGAGCAAACCCCAGAGTAGCTGAGCTAGGACAGAAACCACCCATGTCTCTTGCTGGCTGGCTGTTGCGTATATCATAGTACAGTAGCATGATCTCTGAAGCATGCTGTGAAACTGGAAAGGATATCTGCATAGCCTCCAGCACAGAATAACGTGGGATGAAAGCTTAGATTTTTAATCATATAATTATTATTACTGCTATCCCATATGACCTCCAATTGTATTAGCATAAACCTCTTATTGTCTTTATAGAAGTTATCTCATAAAGAAAGTATCTAGTTTCCAATTTCATGGCATTCAGTGGCTAAACTATGAATCAAAAGAATGAAAAATAATTAAATTTTCAGAAGAATTGTCTCTACAGAAAATCAGAACTCCTTCAGCTATTTTGAAACAACTTTCTAAGTTGTGCCTAGTGTTCTGATCAGAGTTTTAAGGCTGAACTTGACTTTTTACACATTTAAGCTTATTTAGTATTTGGAAAGTAAGGATAGAGGGATCATTCAGGTATTTGGAAGAATAAAATTCCAGGGAATCTCCATGGTGTAGACTTAAAACCCCCTCAAGTTTTCTAGTACACAGACAACAGGGATGAAAGCAGGTGTGGTGGCTTGACTAAAAATGGCTCCAATAGACCAGTAGGGAGTGGCATTCTAAGGGGGTGTAGACCTGTTGGAGAACTTGTGTCACTGGGGGTGGACTTTGAGGTTTTGAAAGCTTATGCCAGGCCTAGTGTCACTCTCTCTTCCTGCTGCCTGTGGATCACAGCATAGAACTCTTATCTCTGTCTCCAGCACCATGTCTGCCTGGCGCCATCATGCTTCCTGCCATGGTAATGATGACCTAACCTTCTGAAACTTAATCCAACCCCAGTTAAATGTTTTCCTTTATAGGAATTGCTGTGGTCATGGTGTCTCTTCATATCAATAGAAACCTTAACTTAGACAGGGGAACACTCTGGACTTTCTTTGACTCAAGTGCTTGGAAAGGAGCTTGGTGAAGTGGGAGGCTGTGTCTTCTGTTAGAGTACTCTACCCTGTGCCCTATCATTCTGTGTCTCTTGTCTTGGAGTATTTCATTCCTTTAACTTTGAGTGGTTTTTATAGATTATTCTTTTTGTTTCACAAAGAACAGAGCCACTACTTGCATAGTAGATCCAATGAAACAGCTGTGTTTTAATGAAATTTACCAAGCTTTTAGTGCACCAGTGGGCAGCCTTCACTACTACCCAAAGAGACTCCTGAGCCTTCTGATGTTCTTCCCATGTAATTAATCTCTAATGCTCGATTTTGTGCAATATGTAATAATGCTTCCTAGATAGAAATGAGAGTTTCAGCCAAAAGCCATATTAAAGATGAAGAGAGAGAAGCTTCTGAAACAATTGGTTTTCAAGAGAGCAACTAAGTGTGAACTTTATTAAAGGGAAAAGAAATAATGGAAATATCTTGCATTAAGTAAAATCACTTGACGTTTTCCATTTTTCAGATTCTTTTATTTTGCTTCAGACAAATGTCTTGGGGTTTGTTTTTACAATGTATATTGTGTGTTATGTTATACTTGTAGCCTCATAGATTTAATAGGGGTAAAAAAAAGATTTGCTGACCTGAGGAATTGAAATAAAAGGGAGGAGGAACAAAAGAATCTCACACTGTGATTAATCCTGCAATAGAATTTCAATTCATTTCCCTACAAATATTTGGGACATTAACTCCAATCAATGATTTTTAATTTCAAACTAATGGATGCATTAAAACTGACACAAGTCATATAGAAATCACTTTGTAGCTTTCACTATGCTACATATTACTGTACCAGATCACATGAGTCTCACGCACCCCTGAAAGGAAGGAGAGACCATTTTATTTCCATTTTCAAATAACAAAACAATGGGTTGCAGAAATTAACTTGTCTACAGTCAACTAGATAGTTAACACAATCAATGGCTTCCAATTGGTCATCACATGCTTCTCCACTAGATCCCCCATACTATTTTCATGTTAGCCCTTTAAAAATGCTTCATGTGTACCCCAGTGTAAACCTCATGCGATAGTGAAGTCATGGTGGTGAATGGAAGATTAAGACAATGTTACCTGGGAGACATCATTCCAATGTTCTCTAAAAATTCCCACTTAGAACTATGCAGCTTGTAGTACAAAAGATTTATCTCTCAATGGCATTTATTTTTTCCTGTACTCATCCTTCTCCTGGATTGGACCCACTGTAAAACAGTATCTCTCTTTGTCTGGATTCTCCTTGTTCTATGCCAGTATCCCAATCCATTTGGTATGCTGTGCTATAAATGTCAGCATCATCACCAACTCTCTCCTCTCACTCATATTAAACTGCCAAGTTCAAGTTAAATGACTCTAGTCCTAACAGTTCTGTTTATCTCTATTCTCTTTGCTCACAATTGAATTCTAATCAGATCTGCTCATCACAGGACAAGTCATTCTTTTAGTCCCAATTCAGATCTTGGTTGAAATGTTTTGCCTGTTTCCCACTTCCATCTGAAGATTTCTTACTGATTTCTCTCTGTTTGCACATTAGACATTCATCCACAGCTTCCTTCACATGGTGTATCCTCAGAAATCATTTGATACTATTATTCTGGGAGCAAAGTTAGTTGGATTTCATGGGAAGGGTCAGGTCCCTTCAGAATATTCCTAAGTATATTCAAATATAAGTCAAATGATTCTGGAAGAAAGAATCTCGTAGTTGAGATCATGAAATAGTTATACTTGAACTACTTTCCTATTTTCGAAGAACATTTTTCTCCACATTATTTTTAAATTTATAATTTTTAATTAAATGTAATTATATCACTGTCCCCTTCCCTGCCTTTCCTGTAAGCCCTCCAATGCTTATTACCTCCAACCTCTCCGTTATTCCTCCTCTCACATTGTCAAGCCAGAAAGAGAGAGAGAGAGAGAGAGAGAGAGAGAGAGAGAGAGAGAGAGAGAGAGAGAATTGGCATTTTAAAAACTGTGAGAGGATTACTAATCTAATAATATTCAGTATCAGTTTAACTTTCTAGCACAGCTTGATTACTGAGTCTTGATTACCATCGTCACTTTAGTGAATATGAACTGAGAGGCAAATTCAGCTAACCAGTGTCATAATCTAGGCAGCATGGTGGATATTTCTAATTCTGCCTGATTTTCACCACTAGAATGATTAATGTGTGCATGAGGTGAGCATGTGTGTGTGTGAGTGTGTGTTCATGTGTGTGTGTGTGAGTGTGTGTGCATGTGTGTGTGCATGTGTGTGTGTGAGTGTGTCTGTGTGTGGGTGTGTCTGTGTGAGTGTGTGAGTGCATGTGTGTATGAGTGTGTGCATGTGTGTGTGAGTGTGTGTGTGCATGTGTGTGAGTGTGTGTGAGTGTGTGTGAGTGTGTGTGAGTGTGTGAGTGTATGTGTGCGTGAGTGTGTGTGCAAGTGTGTGCATGTGTGTGTGAGTGTATGCATGTGTGTGTGAATGTGTGAGTGTGTGTGCATGTGTGTGTGTGAGTGTGTGTGCATGTGTGAGTGTGTGCATGTGTGTGTGAGTGTGTGTGTATGTGTGTGTGATATGAGCATTGTGCATATGCTGGCACACATGTCACAATACTTGTGTGGTGGTCAGAGAACAACGTTGTGGAGTCAGCCATCTCCTTCAAGCTTTATTTTGAATCCAGGGGTTGAACTCAGGCCATGAACCTAACACAATGATAGCCCTCATCCACTCCACCTCACCAACTTATTTCTCGCTAGTTTAAAGATTCTGTATACACAAGAACGTTTGTGTTTGTGTGTGTGTGTGTGTGTGTGTGTGTGTGTGTGTGTGTTTCATGTTTCCCTAGAAGTTAGTCCAGCAAGTCTTAAGATTTTTCATTAACTTTAATTCTGAACATACAAATATTCACATTAAAACTCAAAGTATAGTTGCACTGTGCAAGAAATAAAAAGTCTATGATAAAACTCCTAACTCTAAACAAGTTAATGAAGAAAGGATCTATTGGACTTTCAAATCCTGTTTATAGTCCCTCATGTCAGGGAAGTCAAAGAATGAGGTCACATCCTGGTCACTTCCTATCCGTAGTCAAGAGCAGAAAAGAATGAACCCATGAAACCTTTTTGTTTCATGATAATTTTCACCTGCTTTATACAATTCTGGACGTTCTGTCTAAGGAATGGTGCCTCCCACAGTGGGCTGTCTCTTTCTAATCAGTTAACAATTAAGATGGTCCTTCACAGGCATAACCATAGGCCAATCTGATCTAGATACTTTCTCATTGATATTTTCTTCCTATTTGATTTTAGGTTGTAATAAGTTAACATTTTAAACAAATCATCACAGTCTGCTATGTTGGTACCATGACATCACTATCCCCAAGTCTCTAGTTAATCTCACAATCTCAAAACACAGGCTGGCTCCATTCCTCACTCACAGCTTTTATTGGCAGACGGCCCATGGTTCTGTCATCTCCAGTGCCCTTGGGTCTCCATTATAACTGACTTCACTTTCACCAATCATGAACCTCACATAGCCTCTCTCAGAGCCTCCATGTAGGGACAACAAGGTGGCAAACCTCAGCTACTTTGATCCACTTAATGTGGAATTTTCCTACCTTCAAAAACTGTGTGAAGAGCACTTACTCATTGCCCAGGTCTTATGGAAACTTGAGATGTAGCCTGGACCCCTTGACAGCTTCTGTGTGCTGTTCCTGAGAAAACATGTTCTTCCTATTGTCCCAGTGAAGGAAGAGGGTTTCACAGCTACTTCTTCTGCCACAGCATGATAAGATGATACACTTCCCCAGCCAGCATGTTACATGAATGGCCCCTCATCCTATCCCTGATAGTTTTTGATCCAAAACCTCACAAGCTCATCATTGCCCAACATTCTCTTAGCATTTCCCCTCTTGCAAGCTCCCGCAAAAATGTCCCATTTAGAAGGGATCTATCAATGGCTCTCCATTGCAAAGTTCCAGGGTAGGCATAGATACAGACACACAAAGGGATGAAGTGAGCGCCTGATCTTTACCTTGGCACTTATTCGTGTACATCCAAAACCCAAGAGGTGATGAATGCCTGCATTTCCTTATACTTATAGTGATTTTAGTTAAAGGAGTAGGATATCTCTGCACAGCAACTATAGTAGTATTATTTAGAACAGCTCATAAGTAGAACCACTTCAATAGTCATCTATTAATAAAGTGAAAAACAGTAGGATGTGATAAATTGGTACAGTAGAGTGAAAAGTAAGAAAAAAATAAACTACTGACACATACCCCAACATGAATGAATACCCATACATGAAGCTCCAGAAAAGATAGCTCTGAAATATGTGTTCTTTATCTTTCTGTTTATTATGATTGTCTAGATAAGGCAAATCTTATACAAAAAGGAAGCACATAATTGGTTACTGTATTCTAGATCCATAAGGAGGTCCAATGGGCACAAGATACAATTCACATCCTGGAGCCTAGAACAGACATCAGGTTGGTGAATGGAGGGATACAGAACTAAAAACTCTAATTTGTAATTTCTAGTGAATTGAAAGAATTCTTAGGAAGTGGTCTGATTTAGGGCTGGAAATTATATAGTGTCTCTGAAGAAGATGAGTAATACACACCGCACTTTGCAGGTGGGACGCAGGCTTGTATTAGAAATGGGGCGTCGCATCTTTGGGAATGACAAGTATGTTCTAGACTTGGGCAAAGGTGACAGTTTCACAATTCTACAAACTTGAAAAATTTCATGTTAGCCATATGACAATTTAAAGAAGATTTCTAACGCATTGGTAACAGGAAACTGAACACATCACCTCAGGTGTAGGTGTTAGCATGTGGAATGGGAGTCACTTTGTCTTTTTGCTGTGATTTTTGGTCAAGGGAGCAAGTGCCAGGGAGAAAGGCTGTCATTAGTCTGAGATTTTTGTGTCTGACATCCACCGTCATGACCACAACGTACTGGCAGTTACAAGCTATCATTGATTAAAACTACTGGTCACAAATACAGTTTTTAAAAGCAAACGCACACAGTCCAAATGAGACTTGCTCTTTATTATAAAGCCAGATTATTGTGTCCTAAACCAGCATAGAATATCTGTAGATTGTTCAGTTTATACTACCAAAATTCAAGGCTTTGAACATTATATATTTTTCTATAGGATTTATAAAGAATATTAAATATATTATATAGAGAAAACATATTTTTCCTTTAAAATGCCATATATCCATGATGTGAGATAGTAAGTTAAACCAGTTTCCTTGAATGTGGTATCTTGAATGTTTACCACAATGTGGTAAACAAAGCATCTAAAAATAATGTAATGATAAAATCTGATGGTGTCTGTTTTTATCCTTAATTAATAGAATTTATGTTAGTGACTACAGAAGAGTTTATACCTGGACATTTTCACTGAGCAGCGACAATTGAACTCTGTACCCTTGGTGACATTTATATTGGGAGCAAGCACTTTTGTTTTTGAAATTCTTATTTAATTCACCCAACAATCTTTTGACTTACAAGTCTCTCTTACTTAGCTTAGATCAGCTGTCAGAAGCTGTGAGCTCTGAGGGGCTCATATGCTTGCCAGAATACCCTTCACTTGGTGGCAGACCTCAAATGAGCAAGCTCGGTGCTGGGCTCCTATACCCTTGCAGCCAAAATGTTACAATAGTCTTTAAACTCTTCCTCCCTTCAGCTCTCAGGGGGAATTGCACTGATAAGGTTTGTGCTCATCAAAAGGATGGAAGGACAGCAGCTCTGTCAATCCCAGGATACAACATGCTGGAAAGGGCGGTTTCTCCCCTGAGAAACTATTATGAAGAACTGTAGTTCTCCAGTGCCCATCATGAATGAATCACTCTACTTCAGTTATTGTTCCTGTGGATTCCTCTTCCTCTTGTCTTTCTCCCCCACCCTCAAGCAGTTTTTAAAGTCCAAGGGGATTCCAAATTGTATCTGACCTATTGATTCCAAGAGGCAGCCAAGTCCAATGGGCGTGCAATATAATTTGCAACCTGGAGCTCAGAAAAGACTGGCTGGCTAATTGAGGGACATGAATTAGTAAACCATAATTTGGGATTTCTGGTGAATGAAAAGAAATATTTTTTAAAAGTGTTCTTCTTCAGAGTTTAAAATTTAGATGATGTATCTGAACAAGTTGAGTGTTGCATAAAGCACTCTGAAGATAGAAGCTAATATTTTTATTACTAATATTTATAAAATCTATCCTCAGTGAGTCCAGGCTCCACATTTGTATATGCATGCTATCTTCTTTCTTGTATTTTTACCAGAGCGTGTTGAAGAGTAGGAGGCCATTGTACAAAACCTGTCAATTCTCACCCCCTTGACGCTCTAGGAAAAGACTTTGTGGGAGGTAGCAGGATCACCTTGCCGATTAAACCACCCTGCAACACAGCACGGGCATCTAGCAGAGACTGGTCTATTTGACAGCTGTGTCTTGCACACAGATTTGAACATACAGCTTAGTATAAATGCCATGCTACGGTCCAAGATAGTGGATAATTCAATTCTGTTTAATTCAACCAAATCTTTATTTCCTGCTAACCTGTGCCCCGATTGCCATATTAGTGTCTCTGGAGATGTTAAAAATATGTTAAGACATGTTCCACAGATTTAAAGAGTTAAGAATGTAATTGAAGGAGCTTACAATTGAATTGGTTAAGAAAGGGGAGGGGTACGTTATATATTTGAGTAGATACCTTTCATTTTATGTATTTTGACATTACATTGGACAATCGAGGCATAGACATAGTTTGGAGGAAAGGAATATATAAAATGGAGATGAAATTTCATGCTGTGCTTTAGGTAACAGCCCTTCCCAAGCCCCTGTTCTACAAAATAAGTAGAGAGACATAGAGGATTAGATATATAATGTGTGGCCACTCTTCAGTAACCACTATTGAACTTCAAAATGAGTTTAGTCATTAGCTTTGACAAATGAGGAGCCTTTTATTGATTTTTACACATGTCTATCATGGGATCTATTTAAAGAGAACAGTCAATTCTAAGAAAGATTATGTTAATCTTATTGGTGTGATATCCTAATGGGACAGGGGAGAGCAGAGACAGAAAAAAATGAAAATCCTAGAAACTACCAAGTCTCATTTCCTAAGATCAATTCAAAAAAAGAATTTGGGAGAAACTAACAAGTGTATTTGTTTTTCTGTGAAAACTAAGAACATATTGATAAACCACCCTGACAGTGTTAACCAACGCCTGAGAAGTTCACGGAAAGGACATTGACAGGAGAGCTACAATTACTAATTTATTTGTCTTTTTATGGCTCGGCTAAGAGCATCTTAGGTAGTCTAGCACATGGCAGCCCGTCAAACTTCACAGGCTAGCTGTCAGAGTTTTGACTGACATGGAAGCAGTGTTTGCCCTTGCCTTCAGTGGAGTACATGCAGGTAAGACAGCTTGTTGGGAATTTTTATTTCATGCTCCCAGGATTTGTGGCTGCACTTTTATTGAATGTTCTGACAATAAAAAAAAAAAAAAAAAAAAATCCCACTCCCGAAATTTCCAAGGTTTCTGCTGCAAGCACTTCTCCACTTAAGCAAGATCTTCCTGTGGGATTAGACAACGCTAGGGGCTTTGCTGACACCTTCTGATCTCCAAGACAGCTGTTTAGTACCTCGGAGACCATTTCATGGTTTTTGTTGTTAACTTTGCTGGAAAGACATTCAAAAGAAAAAAAAAAAAAAAAGGAAAGAATTAGCCGTGAGAAGGCTGAGCAGGGCTCTGGGGCGATGTCATAATTTTGAACTGGTAAATGCCAAGTTGTGCCTTCCCAAAATTTCCACTCCCTCCCTCCAGATATATGTGTTAAGCTTCTCATTCCCTAAGAATCTTCTATATCCGTTCTAGATCTCTCTCTCTCTCTCTCTCTCTCTCTCTCTCTCTCTCCCCTACAAATTGAATTTCTAAACTAAAACCACTTACATACAGTTTTGAATCCTGGACCATTTCTTCTTGAAGAAATCTTTTCAATTATCTAAGTATTATAGACCAGTGTCACAGCACTTAAAATATTTGGAAAATATATTTGGAAAAATGTTCCTTGTAATGTGGCAGGAGATGTGTTAGCTGGATAACGGCAGCTGCCCAGAGTTCTTCATCTGTGCTGCACATATCAATTACATCAGTTAATTTTTCATAGGTATTTTCCATAGAATATTTCTATTATTCATCAATAGTTTCTAAGGTATGATTGAAACTATCATGATTTGAGTCCCCGTACGTGCCCCCAAACTTGTTCTAAATTTTTACATTATAATGTCAGGCAGGGTGATGCATTCCTAGACATAATCCAAGATGTTGGAGAATTTGAAGAAGGAACATAGGAAATTCAAGTCACCTTTAGCTATGTTGCAAGTTTGAGGCTGGCCTGGGCTACCTGAGAAGACCAATCTCTGATGATGATGATGATGATGGTGATGATGATGATGATGATGATGATGATGATGATGGTGGTGATGATGATGATGAGGCAGAGACAGAACACAGGTAGGAGATGGAACTATTTCGAAAGTATGCTGTAGCAGTTAAGGAGAGAGTTATTTCCTAAGGAAGTATGTGGTACATGCTGAGGACAGCTGTGCAATCAGTTAACATTTGTTGAATTCATCATTCTGGAATATAATCCATAACAAAATTATGTTCATTTCATAGAAGAAGGACTATTTCATCTCTACTTTAAGTGTAGGAAGAATACAGACTCATGCAATCCATTATTTTAAGACAATCAGATGTATTATTATGAAAGTAAATCATTTTATTGTGCAAATACAGACACACTTGATTATTCCATGTACATGCTAATTCCAAAACCACAGGGCACTGAGAACAACAAAATACGTTCCTTGTTCAGTCCACATGTACAATAAACTTTTCTGAGGGCTTGATATTCACGTCCATATGCAGGAGAAGCACAAAAGGAGACAGAGATAAATGCCACAGTGAGTCTTAACATTTTATATAGTAGGAGCACACTTTAATTGTCTTAGAATGCCAATCCTGAAGAGGTCAAGATAGGGGAATCCCCAAAGGGGATTGGCTAGCTAGACTGACTATCATTCGGATGGTGAATTTCATCTTCAGTGACAGACCCTGGCTCAAAGATTAAGATAGAGAGGGATACAGGGCAGTACTTGATGTCTACCTGTGGCCTCCACAGAGGAATACTCAGGCTAGTGTCCACACACACACACACACATGTGCAGGCACACACACACACACACACACACACACACATGTGCAGGCACACACACACACATGCGCACACATGATCACATTTATAAAAAAAGTCAGGTCCAAGGAATGTTCCATAGCCACGTGTTTTTGTTTTATTATAGAACAATCCTTCCAGGTGACTATGGCAGGTGTTATATTCTGATTTGTTTTTAACTTAGGAAATCTGAAATTTGGCAGTAAAGTAGCCCCTTCAATGCTGTGAGCTGTGTGCATTGGGAGTGGTGTCTGACTATCTTGAGTCTGGCTGAGCTAGTAGTAGTGGGTTTATCAGTAGTGTGGACCATATCAGGCCTGCCATGAGAAGTGCCCCTCAGATGTATACTGCCCTGAGTCTGCTTTATCCTCAAATTTTTGCCTTGTGAGCTTCTTTGCACTGAGTTCTGATGCAATTTGACTAGGAGCCTCTAGTGTTGGGTTTTAGACATGTACCGAATCAGGCCTTTGCCCTGACCTCTACCTGGCCGCCAGGAGGAAATGGTCTAGTTCCTGTGGAAATGGAGCTGCAGATCACATGCTTCCCAGGCTGCATGAGCTTACGCCTTCAGTGCAGGCTGCTGACAGGAGAAATGTCCCACAGAATCACAAGTCAAATTTTTGTGGGACTTACTAAAGCTGGGCTTTAAAAATGTGTTATCTCACAGTCATGTTAACATTCTCATGTGTTTAACATTTGACTTTTTGTCATAGAAGCTTATTCCCTTCCTCTGTTCTTGTATTAATATGCCTTATTGGCTGGAGAATGTGTGAGAACATTCCAATTTCATAAAGAGGCATCAGGAAGATATGGAAAGATAATTATTTGTAAATCACAACATAAAGATCACACCATTCTAGGTTGCGAATTCCCATTGATATTCAGCTACACCTCTGTGCTCTGTAAGGGCTGAGACTCCCCCCTGAGAACTTGTCTCTGGGAAAATCGGGCTTTTGAAACATTAGAGAGAATATTGACTTGACCATTTACAAAACTGTAGAAAGATTGGCTTAATTATTACTGTATCAACAGTAAGAATATGGGTATGCATTTATCTATTTTCATAATCCTTACAGTGAAATCACACATTTTCTTAAAACGCCATTTTGCTGTGATGGGGATGCTTTTGGTCTCGCAGGATTACTGGTTGTGCTGTTGTTTCTGTAAGGTCCAGATGCTTTCAAGATGCTGTTAACTGTGAGGTCCGTGTGCTTAGGAAGACTCCAGCTTTAACCATTGCCTAGGAACAATAGAGTTTAACACTTCAAGATTCACTTGTAAATATAGATATTTATACAGTATGACTTTGTGATGTCCTCAAAATTAAAATAGGCATAATTTCAGTTATGTCAAGGGCTTTTATTTTTAGAATAATAACAAAGTTGACTTAAATATAATTAAGTAATGTGATGATAAAATGTCAATTATTGAATGAAAAATTTTAAAACATGTCAAAGTTGTTTTTAGCTTTGAGCAGGTTTTGAAGTCTTGTCAATAGATGGGAAGAACAAAAGTTCACCTTAAAACACATTTCTTTTTCCTTTAAAATGAGCTAACAATTATCTGGCAAGTTAATATGAAAGTTTAATGCCTTAAAATTAATACAATAGTAGTTCTTCTTTTCCTTCAATGTTTTCTTATAGAATAATGTTGTGCTGTTCACATTTTAACATTTGTAGCTGCTTCGCATGACTGTTCTCGGTGATGGAACTTGATTTTTCTAGATTTGCCAGTCATTTTCTTATATATCTTCTACGAAATTAATCTAGTATTGATAGTGTAGAAGCTGGGGACCTCAAAGCAGACCAATGATTCATTGCTAGGAACATTTACAAGTAAAGATGAGTAGACAAAGGCTATACCGTAGGGTGCACTGTAGCTTCCAAGATCAGATTTTTGGTTTTCTTTCTATGTTTTTTTTTGGGGGGGTGTTTACAAGGGCGGAAGAGGATATAAAGGGGCAGAAATATGAGTGGG
The DNA here is from genome assembly GCA_028551405.1 of Uromys caudimaculatus. NCBI lineage: Eukaryota > Metazoa > Chordata > Mammalia > Rodentia > Muridae > Uromys > Uromys caudimaculatus. The sequence goes on from CM052701.1 coordinate 59,150,886, forward strand.
CTTGGGGTGCATGATGTGAAATTTACAAAGAATCAAAAAGAGTTTTTAAAATGATCTTCATATTTACAGTCTTTCATATTAACTGTCTAATCCTTACTGTGTTTCCTTACCAGGCATCTTATTAACACTTAGGGAACCCAAACAAGAAACATATGTGTCTTTCCTAGCATGAGCAAAGCCTGAAACTCCTGTGCTGTCTTTATTGACACATCATTTCATTAGCTTCATCTACTCCTCCTTCACTACCATTTTTAATTTATTTTTATATTTTTAATTATATGTGTATGTGTGTTGTTGGTGTGGAGGTTTGTGCACATGAGTGCAGCACTAAGAGAGGCCGGAAAGGAGCATCAGATCCCCAGAAGCTGGAGTTACAGGTGGCTGTGAACAGCCGGCCATGGGTGATGGGAACCAAACTCAGGTCTTCTGCAAAAGCAGTACATGCTCTCAACTGTTGAGCCATCTCTCCAACCTCTCCAACATGTTTGCTTTCTTTATATCTCCAGCCATTTCCCAGAGGCACTACATATTTTAGTTTCAGCTAATATTGCAATAAAGCAACTTCCCAGCATATATAAAGATTGCTTCCATTGTACTGTATTCTAATAAGTGTCAATATTCATTTTTGTCTAAAAACAATGCACATAATTTACATAAAAAACATGTATAAAAGAATTAAAATGATCTTCAAACCATTCAGTAAGCTGTGATCTTTTGACTGTCTGTAATCAGTGGTTTTCTGAAATAAGACAGCAGAAGGTTGATGGTACATGCACCTTCACACACAAACACAGAGGGAGGGAGGGAGGGAGGGAAGGAGGGAGGGAGGGAGAGAGAGAGAGAGAGAGAGAGAGAGAGAGAGAGAGAGAGAGAGAGAGAGAGAGTCACATTTTTTTAAAGACAAAAGAGAGCAGCAAAGTTTGTCTCATCAACTTAGGCCCCATATATGAGCAACCTGTTTGTCGAACGTGACACTGCAGCCTAGCAGTTCACCTTTGGCGCGTCTTTCTTTCCAGTTGGAGTCAATTCTCTCAAACTCTCCCACCATATACTCAACTAAGGCTGTGTAACCTTTGAAGAATCTGTGGTCATTTCGCCTGTGCTCATGATTTCTTTTACAGCAGTGAATAGCATCCTCAGGAAAACTTCCCCAGCTTCCAGAGCAATTCTTCAACTGCTAAAATTCTGAAGAGAACACAGCAATCCATTCAGTCTCAGGCTCCATTTTTACTTCTAGTTCCTTTTCTATTTCTATTATCTTGTCAGTTACCTCCTGACTAAATTCTTGAGCTCATGAAATCATCCATTAGGTTGATGATCACCCATTTCTTTCCAACTCCTGTTAAAACTGATGATTTCAGTCATTCCTATGAATGATGACATCTCTTAAAGGTATGTAGAACAATGAACCATTTCTAGATGTTTCTTTTCTTTTCTTTTATTTATTATTCTAGATCCATCAAAGTGGTCACTATCCATGGCAGCTACAGCCCGATAAGCATGTATCTCAAAAATTAAAATCCAAAAGTCAAAATTAATCTATGATCAATGGGCTAAGGATGGATAATGTATTAGGAGACCCAAGAACAATATTAACTTCTTCATACATCTCGATGGACATTCTTGCCTGGCCTACTACCTTATCAGTGAACAATAATGTTTTGAAAGAAACCAATTTTCTTTCAGAGCTTGGAGTTGGTCTCAACAGTGAGCTCAGCATATTTAATGAATCATGTTATAATCAGATATGCTGTCATGTAAGCTTTATTATTCACTATAGACTACAGAGGAAGTACATTGAGCTTCATTCTCAAGGACCACGGGGTTGTTAGAAAGTAAATAAACATTGGCTTCAACTTAGAGCCACAGCCCATAAGCCCATCTTTTAAAGTATGAAGCCTGGCATTGACTTCTCTCTAGCTGTGAAAATTCTGCAATACACCTGTGGCAGTTTGAATAGGAATCAACCCCACAGGCTCATACATTTGGATGTTTGGTCACCAGGGAGTGGCAATACTTGATATGGTGTAGGATGTGTGGCCTTGTTGGAGGAAGTGTGTCAATAGGGGCAGGTTTGGATTTTGGAACTTCCAATGCTCAGACCTCGTCCAGCCTCTCTCTCTCTCTCTCTCTCTCTCTCTCTCTCTCTCTCTCTCTCTCTCTCTCTCTCTCTCTCTCCTCACAATCTGGATGTATAACTCTCAGACACCTCTCTAGTACCATGTTAGGCCTGTGTGCTGCCATGCTTCCTGCCAAGATGATAATGGACAAAACCTCTACAACTGTAAGCCAGCCCCAATAAAATGTTTTTCTCAATAAGAGATGCCATGGTCACAGTGGGTGTCTATTCATACCAATATAACACTGACTAAGACAGCACCTTTCTCTAATAGAAAATTGGTTTTGTTTTTTCACACTGAAAATCTGTTTACTCTTACCACATTCTTGGTGCTCCTGACTAGACTTTCCAAATGACTCACTTAATCTGGCCTCCCTGTGAACACTCACCCTTTCACTGTGTTCATTTATTCTGCAAAGTCAGCTTCTTGCCTTGAACTTCAGTTACTGACTTTTAGGTTTCAACTTTTCTTCTGTAGCTTAATTATGTTTTCTTAACCTTCATTTAATCAAAGATAGGCCTTTCCTCTGGATCGAGCTTTGACTTAAGGAAGTACTGTCAACTTTCAATCTTTGTGTATGAAGTTCTCTCTGCATCAATAGTGAGGTTGCTTCCCTTTTGCTTCAGAGTTCATCCTTTACTCAGCAACATGGATAAAGGTTTGAATCCAGAAGCTTGGCAGTCATCATATCTTGGTTTTCAATATGCCTTCTTCCTTAATCTGAATAATGTCTCATTGTATCTAATGTGAGGGACGTGTGACTCTTGGCTTCACTTGACTGCTTAGAGGCCATTAGAAATCAGTCAGTGGCCTAATTGCAATATGTACAGTGTCTCAAGGGAAAAGGAGGCCAGAGGAGAGCAACAGAGATGAGGAATGAGTCAGCACATAAGAAACGTGCTGCATCCCGTGGGTAGTTTGGTGAGTCCAAACAATAAACAGTAATGTCTGATATCGTTTAGTTCAGATTTTCCTAATATAACAGCAAAGAATCTGAAATGTGCCTGCACTTTCCAACTGTGGAAACCACAGCACATTAGGAAATGGTGACAATAGACTCCCTCCACTTCACACAGGATCCCATAGATTGCAGGTAAAAGACACCCTGCATGAGAAACACAGCAACTCAAAATGCAACAAAGGAGCTTAGACCTGACTCCTCCTTCTAACTAGGGAACCTTGTCTCGTGGGTGTAGCAGGAAGAGGTTTCATCCCATCTTTATTTATGCCTTTCAGATAACCATCCAAACAAATAAAACCCAAGAGAAATAGGGATCTGGTACTGGAAAGCTAGCTTTAGAACCATCTCTATCTTTGAGGTTCTTGTCAAAGCTAAGTTTCCTCAACATGGTAGGGTGGTGGCTACAACTCCTGTGGTGTGCTCCCCTTGTAGTAAGTCCAGGCTCCAATACTAATGTCATTGAGCTTTCTTACACTCTCAGTTGAGATCATTGTCACTAGCATGTTTTTAAAGCATTTTCTTTTATTTCACTAATGAGCTATTTTCTGTAGACTATTGAGCAGCTTTATAAATCTTACTAATGTTGCTGAGCAGATTCCAAACAAGACAAGATGACAAACCAGGACCCATTCCGTATTTCCAGCTAAGTATCTTTCACTGCCCAGGCTCCCTTGAGTAGATGACCTCGCCCCATGCACTTAAGCTAGTCATGACATATGAATTAAGCCAGATTCTCTCCTTTTTCAACCTGGTTGATTTTATTTTTGACAGCCTAGTTATATTTTAATTTTACTTAATTAAACGTAGATATCTTTCTTCATAGTCTTCAAAGTTATTAGGATTTTGTAGAATGCTAAATTTCTTTGAATATATGAGGATGACCAGTGTGTCTGCCTTTCTTTTTGTATACGGTCAGTACCTTTCCAATGCTAGACAGAGTCCTTGTTAAATAATGCTTTTAACTTGTAGCAATTATTATTGTTTTTGAAAACTGAGTCTAGGGAGCAGTGGCTTGTGGCTTTTTGCATTTGCATACGAATTATAATAATGTACCATATCTTCTTGTAGGGTGTGAATGTGAGATCCTCGCGTAGATGTGTCTACCAAGTCACACATAAGGCAGGAAAAAAGATATAAAGAACATTTGGGGGAGGCACTTTTCCTTCCCGAGCCAAAGTTAGGAATCTGCAAGTGCCCATCCAGTGATGAATGCAGATCTGCTGTGGAGCTGTCAATCATTTGCATGTCCCACATCTGGGGCAGCATCTGCTCTGGGTTGTGAAAAGAAAATCAAGAAAATTGGAGTAAACATCATGACACAATATCAAATCTGTGTAACTAACAAATGTATTGTGAATCCAGGGGCCATGTAGCAATGTGAGACCCATACCAAGATGCTTGATAATTATATTTCTCAACACCCTTTAGAAAATACCATACTCTAGGCCTGGGAATAACAAGCTTTTGCATAACAGCACTGGGCCTATAAAGAAGAAACTCATTAAGCTACCTGTAGCAGGCCTCTACCCCAGTCTGCACTGGCTTGGTGAGCTTAATGAGGTGATAATGAGGAGAAAATGGTTTAGCTCCTTTTTGGCCTGGTGTGTGATGGGTAGGGAAATCCAAGTCTTCAGTGAAGCAGCCACCAAACAGCCCAATTCATCATTCAGGGTGGGTCTATATCACAGAAATAATTTGCTTCTAGGTCCCCAAGTTATTTGGCTCCCTGGTCTATGGAAACAAAGCAAGCTATTCATTCACTATTGAAGGGTCTGTCAGAATAACACCAATAAAGGGTGTTAGACTAGTTGGTCATTAGCATTTGAAGGGAATGGCCAAATAACCCCAACAAAGGGTGTTAAACCAATCCACATTGTAGGTAGGGAAGTAGAGAGGCTGTGAAATTCTAAGTGGATTAGTGCCAGCATTATTTTCTCACTATGAGTCTGGCCTCCTCCTTAAGACTTCATGTTCTCTCAAGGCTGGAGCAAAGCTCCTTGGCCAAGCCCTCCTCTTCTTTTCTCTGTAAGGAAACTAAAGCAGCAAATGAGAGTTAAGAATATAACATTTAGCATGTTAGAGGCAAGAAGAGATCACAATACCAAACTTCTGGGCATCCAAGGCACAGATATCAAGTTCAGTAGGAGAGTCTTTGGCAGGACCCAGGAGAGGCAAAGGAAACTGGAGCAGTGCTGGGTTCATTTGATTCAAGCTTGTCTCTGTAATGCCACATGCTGCTTACCACAATGCTCTTGATGCAGAAATGAGATAAAATTAGAAAGGAAGGCTGGTATCAAGTTCTCGAGAACACAGTCTATAAGCCATCACGGAATCTAGGGTTTGCACAGAAATTCTCCCTATAATGCCTTAAAGAAAGACATTTGTTCTGTAGTTGAAAACAGCCCAGACAAGTCAGAACACATATATTGTTGTGTTCTAATCAAGGATCCATACTAACTATGCTTCTGGGTGAGGAACATCAAAATTGCGCATGTGTGCTCTATAGTACAGAGATTTTTATCTAAGCATTTCGTTCTTCAAATACCTCTCATTTTGCCTGATATAATGACCTGTAATTCTGTCTACTTCCTTGATGATATGATTTTTTTCTTTATGATGGGATAATATTTCTATATATATTCCATTTATATTATTTATTCATCTCTTCATGGGCACTTAGGATGATTCCATGATGTCACTAACAATTTATACCATGATCAACACAGACATGCAGGTGTGTATGTTATTAAACTCCTGGAAACATATGCAGAAACAGAATAGTGAGATCCTAATCTGATGCCTGTAAATATTGGGTATTTTCTCTCATATATGGAGCATGCTGGCCTCGTGCACCTTAAAATATTCTTAAACTTATTTTTTTACAATTCCTCTCTACATTATTTTTGTTTTAACAGGATGAGAAATATTTTATAAGTAAGCAGCTTATAACTAGACTTCTTCCTTTTTAAGCACTATCACTTTTGTTTCATATGACCTAAGGTCACAGTAACTACTTGTCTTGGGAGATGTCACATAAGAAGGCTCTATCCTGAGGGGCACTGATTACTTACATTTATTTTTTATTAGTGAAAGAACATTTCGTACAAGTCTTGGTTTGCATAGAATTTTGTTAATTCTATTAAAAGAGATTAAATTGCATTGGATTTTACTAAATGTGTTTTCTTTATTTATTGGGGAAATAACTTACCTGTATGACGGTGTGTGTGTGCGCGTGCATGTGCGCACACACACGTCTGTTGGTCTCGCTACATAAGCAATAAATTAATTTTGACTTCCTACAATAAAAACAATGTGCACTTTTGTGTGTGTCAATTTTCTGTCTTTGAAAAGTTCTGCATATAAATTTATGAATAAAGTAGACTTGAGATTTATTTCCCTTTATACCCTTTCCTGATTTGAGGTTATTATAGCCTATTCTAATGGTAGAGCTGCAGTATCTCTTTTTATGCCTTCTGGCATAGTCCAAAGAGATTGAAATCGTATAGTTTTTTAGTAATTGGTAGAATTTTTATTGGCAAAACCACCTGGCCCTGATTTTCAAGTACAGACCTTCAATAAAAGCATAATATATGCTTGCAATATCATTTATGATGCTATATTATCTAAAAATGTCTTTTCTATGTTTTCATAGATAGCCATTAATATATTCATAAGGTTTTCTCAGTTTCATTTAAACATAGGCTTTATAAAAATATTTTCCATGATCTAAAATTTCTTATGCATATTCCCTGTGTTTTAAAACTTTCTCTTCCTTAATCTTTTTTTCCCAGTTCTTTTTCAGAGAACCTTGATTTTATACATAGATTTTTAGAATGACTTACTTTTTTTATTACTTTTCTATTGCATTTGGTTTAACTACGCTATCAACTTTGTTGATCCCTTATGAATTTTTAGTTTTTAATGGTAAAAATTGTGAGTTTTGAATTTGCTGACTAGGCTCAGTTTTTATGATCTTGATATGGTTGGCAACACTAATTTCCTATATTAAATGAATAATTTGTAATTTTAGTTATTCTTTCATAATAATTTAGTTCAGGGAGAACCCTTTATCACTTGCAGCACATTTGACAAGTTGCATTGCATGGGGTCTACACATTGCTCAGTGGAAATGTTTTATTCCTCTTTGTTTTAGTTTCTCTCTGTGTGTTGCTATGTTGATACGTTTGTGGAAGTCAGAGGACAATCTTGGCATGTCTGCCCTTGCCTTCCACCTTGTTTGATTCAGGACTTCTTGCTGTCCATTGTTGTATATGCCAGTCTAAGCAGTCTGTGAGTTTCTAGAAAATATCCTGTCTCAGTTTCCCACCTCTCGTTAGTATGGATTACAAACTCCCCCTACAATGCTTGGCTTCACCTGGGTCCTAGGAACCTGAGCTCAGATCCTCAGTCATGCAAGACAAACACATTACCTCCTGAGCCATCTTTTCTGCTCAGTTTTAAGTTTTCTCTCCAAATTCCATTCTGTTTATCTACTTATACCATGCTATTTTAGGCCATCTTCCCATTTTTCAAAATGTTGTTTTGGCTCATTGTGTTGCAATTAATTTCTTATTAAATTGGATCAGCTTTTAGAAAAGCTCTGTCCTAAGGCCCCACGAACTCATCTCAGGCTGAACTTTAGGATTTAGCCCTGGGGAGCATCTGCCTGTCTGCATCTTGCTGCTCTCATTTCCGCTCACTGTTCCTTCATTAAGAGTTTGTTGCTCCTGCAGAGGCTTCCTTTTCTTGAATGTGACTTCAGCAGTGTTCGTTTGTGACTGTCCTCTGCTGATCTAGCTGTAGTGATGCAGACTTTTGCACAATCTCTGATTAGTCTCTATAAGACAAGCTTAGCTTAAACTACAATTATTAAAGCTTCTTTACAAAGTCGAAAGAATATACGGGCATTCAGAATTTTGAAATGTCACAATAATTTCACCTAGTCAGTATGCTCTCAAATTCCCCAAATGCAGGGACAAGGTGGGAAAGGGTTCGAATAACACATGTCATCAGTCTGAGTCTGCTTTAGCTAAGTGAGCTTAAATTCTGGTTATCATCATCTTTTTGTATTGATTTAAAAGATCCTTCCTTGCTCTTTGTGAAAGACAAGTAAAGAGAATAGATGGTATGACCACATTTTCTTGGCTGTATGAAGACACAATTAGAAATAGATGAACACTGAGTCTTTCCATTCTGAGAAAACATATCTCTTTCTAAAAGCATGAAAATTGTATTCCCTATGGGTTACCAGCTAGTGAATAATTCAAGGTAAACACTGTGTTTTCCTTCAGTTGATTCTGGACCAATATTTAGAATGTTTCTCATTGTTCTCTTGTCCTTAACAACAATCTGATGCTGCCCTCCAGTTACTAATAATTATTGCTGCACCCAGCTGCCACTTATGGATTGAGATTTTAGTGCTGTCTCTGTCAGTAAATGCAGATGGATAATCCATCCCTCAAATCAAAGTTCAAGAATGACCCCCTGGAAGAAGCCACTGGGGACAGAATGGCGGCTTCGCTTGCAACACATGGCCAGACAGCTCAGAAAGAGCAGGCTCATAGAATTGAAACAAGTTTGACGCAGTGGGATTTACAAAGTCAGAATCCAGGAAAAGGAAACTGAGTTTGCAAGGTTAAGAAAACATAAGAAGTGGCCTTGAGTGTCACAGGACCATGGTCTGTGGAAATAAGCATTGTAAGTGTACTTATAAAATGCAGGTGGTTTGGGGGTATGCAGGTCAGAATTTTTTAAATTTATAATGTAGAGAAAATTTTTCTCTTATAAGTCATGGTGGCTGTTAGAAGATTAGATACACATACACACACACACACACACACACACACACACACACGTACATATGCTTCAAAAAATATGTCAATAGCTTATGAGGAAAATGCTGGAAATCTAGATTTTTTGGAATTCTATATAGTTTTTAAATTCAGTGGAAACAGTGAAAGTCAACCCCATTGTTAACAGCTTTTGTTGGATTCTTACAAATTAATATTAAAAATAAAATTTAAAAATATTTACTTCTGAGATCATATTCTTAGGAAATCAACACATATAACCACTACTGACCTTAATAGTTATAAAATAATGTAATGTGATAGTTATAAATATTAGTATATAGCACTGAGAAAATTATATAAGTAATAATCCCAGTTTGTAAGAATTAGCAAAATGATTTAAGATTGATGGATTTGTATGAATCTGTCAGTAGAAAGTCCAAATTTTAGCACTTTGATTGGTTAACAGTTGCAATAATATATACTAATTGGAGACCCGGCTACATACAGATACTCTTAAAAATTAAATAACTAATAATCAAAATCAACCTTCCCATTAACTATAGGAAGTGCATGAATTTGGTGTTTCTTCTTTTCTTTTTATTCAGCCTAAAATTCCTGCTAATTTTTAATTTTGAATTACAATTAATAATCTTACAATGATACAGTGAAAATGTCTGATTAATTTACCTGGCAGCAGTTGTAGGGAACACGGAGGCTTTTACAGCCTTTGGGGTTTTTTTAGATGCACACGCATCACTTGATGGTTTCATGCATTTGGGCAGTGTGTTTCAGTTGCTCTCAGTCCTCATTCCTCATCCTGGTCCTCCTCATCCTCCTACTGACACTTTTCTTCCCAGTGTGTCCCCCTCCCACTTTCATGTCTTCCTTTGTCTATGTGACCTACCAAGTTCAGTTTCTTGTCTTATGAAGGGTATGACACATTTGCTAGAGCAAAGGGAATGTATTAGTGACTACATCTATAATAAAATGACAGCTAACTCCTCCTGCCCCACCACAACCCTAAACTGTCAGTAGTTCTTAGGAGGGGTGGAGCCGCCTAGGTCCTTACCCCACCACAGTGCAGTTGCACTGGGCCCAATCCAGTGTGGATGCCCAGCAGACAGCTTGTGTAGTCCTTCTCAGGAACAGCTCTCTCCATGATGGATGGGTTTTCACAGATCACTCTGAGAAGTTGTGTCTTGTGTATCAATTTTCTTCTGAGAAATAGATCTGGAATGGGGGCAGCATTGTTTGTCAATGTCCCCCTGTGATTGTTAGCAGTGCATCCTTGCACATATTGTTTCAGACAAAAAATTAGTATTTTGCATTAGAAGAGGATAATTAGGCAATAAGACACAAAAGCGTGTGTGGTTACCATGAGATAAACACACACATGGGGTGTTATGAGGCACAGCCAAGTGTCTATAATCCCTCTAGGGTATGATTATCTCGCGATAACCACACACCCTGGAGTTGCCTTATTGCTATTATAAAATATCTTTATTATAGGAAAAAATGTGCATTTTTGTGCAGAAAGGAGACGGAGCTGGCAATTTAGAATGCCGAACAGCAATTTCAGCTGAGCTATGTGGTTTACATAGATTAATCTATCCCATTGGAATGTTTTCCCAGCCAAAAAAATGTTCCCTAAATCCAAGCAGTCATAATCTGCAGTGATGTGCAGCTATTTGGAGCATTTGAGAAATTCCCTGCCTGGTTCTTAGGCTGTTGGTTTGATGGTTGCATGGGGTGAATATTGGGATTCCGAAGGATGGCAACTTCTATGTATGTAGTCTCTGGAAGTTTGTTGTTCTAGGCACCAGATAGTGATCCATGTTAGCATTAGAATTCCACGCTATGGGTTCATCTGGCTTCTCAACCAGAACACCTTAAGGTCTTTACAGAAATAACACATAACAGCAGAAAATTTGGAGAGGAAAGTGTATGAGGTAGGAAGAAGAAAAGTGGGACCAAAGCCTAAAGGTAAAAGAGATTAGTTACTGTAAAAAGCAGGAAAGAGATAGCAAATCTCACACAATCACCCTAAAAATGGAGGGTTTTAAATCTGGAGAACTTAAAGCCAAGACCCAAAGGAGCAGGAGGGTCAGAAGTATGAGGTCAGCCTGGCCTACATGGTTACTTACAGGCTGGTCTGAGCTATGTAACCAGAGTCTGTCTCAAAGAAAAGAAAGGAAAAAAGAAGACACTTCCAGAACAAAAACACTTTAGAGAGAAATAGAAACATTCAAAACTATCCAAATTACCTTAAAGACTACATGTCTCTATAGCTGAAAGGTAGACTTCATTTAAAGGAAAATCATGGTGAAATATTGATTTGATTTGACTGCAAGAATGCACTTTTCAATTTTCAGTAGTTGTAAAATATAAACTTTTCTGATAAAAAAAATTACTGAAGCAAATGTTGAAAATGGATTCTTCCTTCCCAGAAGCTCCCTCCTAGCTCTAAGACTGATTACATGACCAAAGCACAAGGAATTGCTTCTTGCTGTCTGAGATGAATGTCAACTTCTTCACAAGTCTTGAGATTCCAAAGGAGGCTTTTTATGTCATAATCTATGAATAGAAAACAGTAATTATTTCAGGTATCATGAGTTATTAAGTAGAATAGATGCATGAAAATAAAACTTTTTAAAGACTTATTTGGTGTTTAAGACTTAAGAATTCACTACGCACATCTTATCAGATTCAAAAATTATAATTTTCTGAGTCTGATCAATTATTAACTTGATAGTCAAAAGCTGTAATAAAATCAGAGGATAGGCAGTCAACATTTTATCTTAATAAATTTTCAATTTTGTTAAACAAATTGTGAGGTAAAATCAGCATTAGGTTAGGCTATAAATTACATGCAAAATAAATCAATATTTATATCCATATTTGTACATTCAGATCTTTAGGGGAAAATATGCTGATAATTTATTCTAGCTAAATTATGTTTACTTTCATAGTCATCAAGATGTGTCAAATCTAATGCAAGCCTATTGTTTATATGGAATATAAAATCAATGTAATTGATTTGATTGAAATTTTAAAATCTTCAATGAATATGTGCCATGCCTTTTTAAATGCAGAAAAGCCAGTAATTGCCTTAAATATAAAAATAAAATAGCATATAGAAATCTTCCACCTACCCATGGCAATGCGTTATTATTCGTTTCTGTATTTCACTAACTGATAGGCTTTCATGTAAAATCAATACCTCTCAGTCTAATGCGGTTTGCATTGTTATATGGTGGGTTATAGAAACTAAAATATAGTTTTGATGAATAACTTCAAGTCTTTATTTCATAATAAACTTGCCATGGGGGAAATTTAAAGGGGCACCATTTGTTTTCTAAATATGTAACAGCATCTCTCACATAATTGACAATTGTTTCATCGGAATGCTATCATTTCTAGTCTAAATCCCCATCTTTTAATTTAGCCCTAGGCCATACCTTTTAAAGAAATTGCTATCCATGAAATATCAAATACTTCAACAGGGCCAGACTTGTGTACCTCCCTAGTGGAGCTGTGTGAAAAATTTCACACCTACACTGAAACTGCCAAAATATGCTACTCCAGTCTTCTCAGTACCGAGGGGAAACATATACTTTTCCCCTTTGGGCAGTTTTGACAGTTTTAATACAAGTGAAAAGCAGGTTTTGCCAGCATAGAAAATGGGGAAAGGAAGAAATTATAACATGAGAACTTCCTAGTCTTACAAGGGAAAGAAGAGTAGAAAGCTTATGCTCCGTGCTTCCTTCTATCCCAGAATGACCACTGAGCCAATTTTGCCATGGAAGGGGAGGGAGGGTAGACATTTTAAGGGTAAAATCAATACTAAATACAAATAATAAAAAAAAGACAATAAACCTTGAGCTTCCTGAAGCATTTTCCTCCAAGATTAAGTCAAAAGCAAAGCTAGATAGTTGTAGACTTCATCGCACACTGGCAGTCTCCTGCCCCTCTCCCATCCCAGTACCATTAAGATTAAGAAGTCTTTCTTAACATTATGGGAGAATGATAAAAATATAAAAGTCAACTAACTTCCTCCAGAGACACCTCACTGCCCTCTGGGGAATAGACGTATACACCTTTCCTTCCCTGTTTTCTTTCCCTTCAGGGTTTTGAAGAATGATGCAATCCTAAGGAAGAGAGAGAAGCTTGTCTACTGGAAGGTTTTAAAATAGAAAATTGGTACTTAGGACATCTCCTTTCTTCAATCCCTGCAATCCCACAGCACCCAAAGGGCTTGGGGGGGGGTGCTGGTAATAACGGGCTGAAAATGCATTAGATGGAAGTCTGGGGTATGTCTGTACAGAGGTTTCCGGACCTGTGAATTTCTGTAGTAGTTTACATTCTTTAGTCATGCTTTAAAACAATTGAACACGAGCATCACCATCAAGTTACTGAAACAGCAAATGTGCTCAGCACTTGGTCCCCACTCCAGCTCATCTGGTAGAATAAATGACTTTAAGAATATTTGTAATGAATTTGAACTTGACTCTTATGTAGAAGTCTGCATTACATGCAGCTCACAGCATTCACATACAGATGCATTATTATTATTATTATTATTATTATTATTATTATTATTATTATTATTTTGTCACTTTGAAGATAGGGTTACTGACAGAGGAAAAATTAATGTTTGATGTGAAAAGAACAAATTGTTTTCATGGTGTTTGACTTTTATAATAATCTTAGAAGAGGCAAATTTGGGGTTCTAGGTTTATAATTTATTTAAAAACCTACCAATGGATGGATCATAGCATCTGTCCTTTGAATTACTTTATAATTTGCTCAACAAATAATTTAGTCATAAGAGCCAATAGAATTGTATTTTTACCTTTTTATCTCAAGCACCATATGCTGCTGAAATTACAGAGGCACATGCACAAAAAACAAAAACAAAAACAAAACAAAAAACACACACATGGCAGTATCTTGGGAAAAAAGGGACAGAAAAGCAGTATGTTTTATCACTCTTTGTATATTTATTTTTTAAGATTTCTTTGTCTTTAATGTGTATGGGTGTTTTGCCTGTATGCATGTATCCAATGGAGTTCACAAGGGGATGTCAGATCTCCTGAGATTGGAGTTACACATGGTATTGAGGTGCCATTTGGGTTGCGGGGGTTGAGTGTAAATTCTCTCGAAGAGCAGTCAGTGAGTGGCCTTCACTGCTGAGCCACCTCTTCAGATCTCGATTTTATAGTTTTTAAAGGGGACTTTGCTAGTTCCATGATGCTAACTTTGTACTTTGCATTAATGCTCAGATCCTCTTTCTGATCGGTAGATTTTGCCCAAGCATTTTCAGGCAGTGTATCTATGGACTGCATCTACTCACTGTTTCATTTACTCTAGGTGATGTCTTTCTGTGAGTTGTCATCTGCCGTTTTTCTCCACAGGAATCACTCTTCCTGCCCACTGTCATCTCCCATATCTGTGGAAACTAGGTCCAGCACAGTCCCAATCTATGTTCACAAGCTCTGGAACACTGTCAGGCATCACCATGGGAAATATTTTCATGGTACCCACTAGTCTGGAGACAATGGCAAGTTGCACCTCCTGCCTTCTTTTCCTTTTATGCTTTATAATTTTGGGGTTAAGAGTTTTTATTGTTAAATAATTTTAGCTTCTCACTTCTGAAGACTAAGATCTATAGGGCTGTCTAGGTATTGAGATGGAAGCAATGCTCCAGGGACTTCAGACAGAAACTGAACTCCATGATAGTGTCCTTCAACGACATATGCAGACCCATAGATAAAGCTTTCACCCTGGGGTTCCACTTAGGACAATTTCTTTACAATTCTCCTCCCCTGAAATGGACCTTCATACCCAGCAAGACAGAGAGTGCTAATTTTCTTCCAATGTCCAACTGTTCCTTTAGCTTAATGATGTAATCTCCCCAGGAACTCACTTATAAATTTCAGTACAGCATGTGGCAAATCAGATAAACATTATATTTCCTGGTCTTTTTCCTGATGAGTACTTAAATTAACAAGAAATGACATTTAGAGTTTTGGCCACTAAAACTATAGCACTTCCTCTCCTTTCTTGCCTTTTCTTCCTGGCTGAGAAATAACAAGAGCGCAAGCAGCTGCCTCAGCCCAGAGGTGGAAACCACAGAGGAAAGGGAGCAAAGCAGGGGAGCAGGGCAGCCACCAGGACACTGCAGTTCCCATGGAAAAAGCAAGAGCTCCATTCCTGCCTAAGTCTCCCCTGAATGGTAGTGGGAGAGGAAACAGGCTCCTCACCTGTCATTCTTCATGGAATTTTAAATATTTATTATATTACTTTAATTTTATTATATTATTTGACCCTTAAAAAACAGTCCATGCTGATGAGAGAGCAAGAAGCTGTCTCACTGTGTTCTAAGTAATAGAGAAGTTGAGTGACATCTATCAACTTCTTTCTAAGAACATAATCCCATGATTATATCACTGAAGCAGCAAGGAAAGATGCCTGGGCATTTTTAACATTGAGATTTACACAGCCTACAATAAACTGAACACTTGTCTCAAAAAAAAAAAAAAAAAAAAAAAAAACCAACCAACCAACAAAAAAACCATGAGATCACATATGAACATAGACTATGGAGGCTAAGCAGATAAAATCACTTGTCACCCAAGCATGAAGACTCAAGTTCAAGTCCTCAGCACCCAGAGAAAAACCTAGGCATAAATGGGCACACTAGTCACTTTAGTACTGTTAAGGGAGGTTGGTAGAGACAGGAGGATTGCAGGAGATTGTACTTGTCCACCTAGATGTGGTTGAGTGAGAGAGAGAGAGACCTCAATTCAAGAAAATAAAGCACAAAGTGTGCAGACACTCAAACACACACACACACACACACACACACACACACACACACACACACACACACACGGTGAAAACTTTACAGACAACATTACTTTACTGATATGATTAATTTTATTTTAGCCTACTCAGAGCCTCTTACATGTACATATACATACACACTTGAATTAGTTAATGGAACACTCCAATGCTACATCCATTGACTGAATATGTGTTTGTGTGCAGCAGGCAGACGGCTCCATGGAGATGTGTCACAGAAGAGTTTGTGACACATAAGAAACGGTTCCTTGTGCTGCTCTCTCTTCATTTCTTGTTTGTTGGTTTTTTCTATTCTGATTTGTTTGTTTTTGTTTTGTCTTATTTTATTATTATTCTTTAGATGCCTGTTTGTTTTCTAACAAGAGAGAGGAAGTGTATGGATTTTCATGAGAGGGAAGGAAGGAAGGATTTTGGACAAGTCAAGGAGGTCAAATGGTAGTTGTAATATATTTTATGAAAAAAAAGGTCAATTTTCACTAAAAGAAAAATAAAGGGAAAAAATGGCCAAAAAATCACTTGAATTTCATCCATATTTTAATTCAGATGAGAATTTTTTTAAAAAAAAAAATCACTAAAACGATTTAGGAACAGCACACTTTGTCATCGAAGTTTGTGTGTTTGCTTGTGTGCATTTAGGGAAATGTATATTATCTCTGATAATCTCTCTTAAGAAAGGGTTAGTGAAAATGTGGTTCAGGAAAACATTTAGGAAAAATAAGAAAGGAAATGATTAGTTGAGGTAAAAAAAAAATGGGGTATTTTGTGGGCGTTACACCAGCAGGGGACCTAGTGCTTGCTTACTTGCAGTATGTGGAAGGAATTTTCAGTGTCATATACAGCTTCCTCTAAGGTTCTACATAGCCTTGGTTTTTTAGTTTTTCATTTTGTTTTGTTTTGTTTTCATGAGCGTAGCTGTGAAATGTTCCTTGGTCTGAGTAGATGGGTTTAAGGGGAATTTCAGGGGAAGGCTTGTCCTCTGAGGTAGCTTGTTCTTCCTGCTCCCTCCATCCTATTTAATTATTAAACCAGAGAAAATTCCCCTGGGAGCAACAAGGCCTCTAAGGGAACATTGCAGGAACTCAAGAGATGAGAAACAGTTTGTAAATGAGCATTTTAAACATGAAAACACTCCGTTTTTAAAACCAGTGAGTATAAACTACCAATGAGAGACATGAGTTGACAGCTGGGACTCTTCATCTGTCTGGCCCAGAGATTCTGAGTGGATTGCTGAGGAGGAAAAGCAGGGCTGAGGGAGCTTGGGCCTGTCAGAATCTGCAGAGAATCCTTAGGCTCACCATTTCAAACCAAATTCAAACCTTCCAGGGCCTGAGATTAAAGAGAATGTTTACAGAAAAATAAAAGAGGCTTGAAAATGCTTATTAAGAGGCATCTTAGAAATCTTTAGAATGTGTCAGCTGTGACGATTTATATGCAAATGAGCCAGAATGTGCTTAGCATATATTATAGAGGGTTTTCAGATTTTATCCAGTCCATGCTGATCATGGAGAAAGAAATACATACCCACAGAGCCATTGGAGCTTGAAGCCAGGGTGCTTGGCCACTCCTAGAAGGAATCTGAGCAAGTCTAGGGAGTTCTTTCCATTTAGTATCTTAAGGATAGTTCAACTCCCAGGGCTGTGCTCTGAATCTAGAGGGTTTGGAGGGTCCTGGGAGCAGGAGTTACTGTCAGAAGTTTGGGTTTTTGACTGAAGAGGACTTGTCAAAAACTTACCCTATGCCTGGATGTTTCAGAGACCACAATACTACCCTGATCTTAATTGGGCTTTGTACTATGTCTGGGCTTCAGACAGCCTCTAATCTGAAGCAACCTCTCTCGGTGGCAGGATCGGAAATGGGGTCCTGAGCCTTTGCTAATCATAGTCTGAATTTCTAAATATGTTCTTAAAGTTCAGGAAGTTACTATAGTGTGGAGGATGTAGATAAATGTAAATAGAGACAAAAATCTGCTGCCAAGTCATCAACCTGTCTTGACCAGGAAAGCAGTGACAAGGTTTTATAACAAGCTAAAATAGATCACTATGGGTAATTTTGCAACTTCTGTGTCCCTCTCTAGTGCTAAGTGACTAATGGTCATCAGAAGAAATACAGATACAAGCCATCATAACACAAAGTAAATGGGAAATTTGGGGTGTATATATGTGTTTTGTTCTATCAAATATGCAGATCTTCCACAATGTGTGTGTTACCATACAGATGCCTGGAATATCAGATTGTTACCAGCCCGTCACAGTCAGTCCACATACATGAGGGACCAGCAATCACAGACCAGTAGTGCTTTGCTCTTTTCATATTCTTCCTCAGACTCAACAACCCAGCCTGGAGAGGAGGTGATGTGGTAGAGAAATACAAAGTAAACACAAGTTTGCTTTGACTGAATAACCCCCCTTCCCGTTCTTTCCTTGTTCAGCTGCCCTTCTATGGTTCTATTCACGTCTACTCTTCTTCAATTGCCAGATACAGTCATTTTATTTAGTAACATTTGGCCAAGAAGACTGAAGAGATAATTGTTTGTAAAAGGTACCTTACTGTGTTTAAATATAAGTATGCACCTATTGGATAATAGTTTGATTTCCTTTCATTCAATTTTTTCTTATAGTTCACCTTTTCATTATAAGTGTAAGGCAGCTTTTCCCCAGATCATTCTTTTATGAAAGGATTTCTCCCAGAGATGGGGGCAGAGTTTGAGAAGACAAGAAGAGAATAACGAAGAACCCAAACCAACAATGGAATAAAATATCCCCACTGTGAGGTTGAAAGGGGAAGAGGGGAAATGTATCATTGGAGCTCAGGGACAGGGTTGATGTCTGTAGGGGCGGTGATTGTAGCTAGAGCTGTCAGTGTAGGAAGGAGTCAAGGTAAAATGCTCAGACTCTTCCAAGGCCATGGGTAGGTAGTCTGTTGGTGTTAGTGAGCATGGCAGAGGAAGATATGGTTAAGATCATGCTATCCTAATTCCATCCTTTCTTTTAGTTTTATACTATGTTCCCTTCTAGTTCACCATGTGCTAGGTTCTAAGATAATGAGCTCTGACTATAGAATTCAAAGTCCATTTTAAGTCTCTTTCCCTAACTATCATAATATGTTATCTTAATTGTCCCTTAATTATTTTTGTCTCTCCAATTCATCTTGTTCTATATAATCTAATTAATGCTCTTAAATGTTGCACAATTTATTTACTATATCACTCTAACACCCAGAAAGAAGTAGTTTACTTTCTTCATTGGTTTTCCAATTATGGATAATGACTTTACTTTCCATGTCCTGGAGTATACACACAATCTCTGACATTTATGCTTTCTACCTGCCTCCTATCTAGTTTGTAAGATTATATGTCCTTTTTTTTTCTTTCATTGACTCAAATCTCCTTAAAGAAAAGTTATTATAGTTTCTTGCATCTGGGGTCCCTTAAACATTTGCCAGAGGAATTAACTTAAGAGTGATTAAAAGTTCATCACTCCACATAACTTGCAATTATATATAAATTCAGGTTCTGTCTTCTCCAAGGCTATGTTGGACACTCCCATACACACTCTGAATGCTGAACCTAACAACTCTTATCATAGTCACCCTGCTCACAAATGGCTGAGCCATGATCAAGCCAGGTTCTATGTCATTTCAGAGATTACATTTATAGGCTCTGCTATATTTCTTCTCAGTGTCAAAAGCAAAAATACATTTAGGCAATGAGATAAGGAAATCATTTTGTAGAAATGTGGTAATTGAAATAATTCCTACACCTGAATGGGTTTTGGATGGTAGACCCACTAAGACAGGTTCTACACACAAGAAAGGAGACAGGTACCTAGTGTGTTGAAGTGTTTGACATTGGTAGGAAACATGCATTTTTATGGCCGTGATGATATTATGGAGGAGATTTGCTGGAGGAGATCTTTGCTGCAATCTATAAGGCCTCCAGACACAAGCCTAGGGGAAAACTGCGGGCTGTAAATCCATAAGCAGCCAAGTATATCCAGCAGAACAGTTAGCACGCTTTTGAGTATGGAGCCACTAGCACAGTGTTCTGGTTGCTTCTCTAACAAGGGCTGTTAGAAACAGTACATTAAGTCACAAAGTGACTTTGATAGTGAAAACTTTAAATGCCTAAAGGAGGAAGGGACATTATTTAGATCTTGAATGTGGCAGCACTGAATAAATACTGCACACATGTGGGTCTTCAGATGGGTAGTGGCAGCATGGGCTGCTGTGGCATTCTTGGGAAAATAACCTCAAAAGACACTGAAAAGGAGTCTGAGGGACTTCCAGGAGCATGACCTGGCTTCTCAAGGAATATATTGTTTAGCATTCCTATATAGTAAATCTTCCGTGCTTTGTTTTCTCAAATGTATATAGTCTTCTTAATGGTTATTAAGTTAATTAGTAGATTTAAGTTTTTAAAGTAAGCTATTACTCCCTCAGCTATTGCTAATAGAACATTTTAAAAAATTATTCAGGGCCTTTAATCTGTGATATATTGTGTATTTTTGTATGTCTTAAACCATTTATTTTTCTATTATAATTTCTCTTTGGGTTTTAATTTACACAATTAATTAAATTAATTAATTTATCCCCCAAACCCATAATCTCAACCTTTGCTTTCATGATCCATCTTTTGAAAACTTTTTGAGAAGTCCAGAGAGATGTCTCAGTGGTTACAAGTGTATAATGCTCTTTCAGATGACTAAGTTTTGTTTCCAGCACCCATGTCAGGCAGCTCACAACTCTCCCTAAGTCCAGCTCTAGGGGACCTGATGCCCTCTTTTAGCCTTGATCAGGCATTGAACTTGTAATAATCCTGCCTTCCCTTCCCGAGTAGCTTGTCTTATAAGCATGACCATCAGGCACCACATTTTTGATTTTGTTTTTAACGTGCTATTAATTTCTAATAAAGTTTTTAATACTTCCAGTGTCTGGTTCTCCTGCTTGTTTGGTGTTACATGGTTTTGGCCCTAGTGAGAGACTGGGTACATTTAAAGATCACCAGGCTCTTGTTTACATGATGATACAGTCTCCTCTATATAGGACTACCTTTCCTCTATAAGGCAAACAGAACAGAGGTATCATCAGGCTGCTTCAACCAGGCATAAGAAATGGATGGGACTGCAGATCTGGTAAAACTTAGGGTTCCTCTCCTTATTGTTAATCCCTATGGTTGCCATCCTAGAAACCTATATGTTCACTACCACCCCTTTGTGTGAGTTATATACTCTCTCCTAATTAAAGTGAAACACAAAAGTCATTTCTGGCCACTAACATTACTCTGCTTATTTTCACATGGTTCTGACCCCATGGCTTCAGAAATCAATGAGTATCTTGAAGGAGAGGCCATATGTATTTCAGTGGCCTGATTCTCCATCCCTTTACCTTAAACCTTCTTGTCTTTCATTTCTTCTCTCAAATCTCCAGAGATGGCTTGTTTCTCTGTACCTCATAAATACAACACCTATATTCTCAGCAGTTTATTCTGTTCCCAGCATCCAGTAATGTCTAAAACTTGAGAGAAAATTAATTACAGAACTACAGATTACTCTCCATAGTTGCCCTTCCCTTCTCTGGACACCTTTTCTCTTCTTGCTCTGATTGCTCCAGCAGCATTCTGACACTCTAGTTTTCTTTATTTGATATGACTTTCCTTATGGTTCTCAGGGGGAATGGTGGCCTATGACAAGCTACAGTTTTCCATATGAGCAGCAGTAGTTGTCATGAATAACAAACAATTTCAAGGGAAAGAACGGATCTTCAGTAATTAAAGATGTGTGTCAATTAGACAGGTGAGGACTATGAATTAGGCACCTGAGCTGTGATGCTGTCCCTGCAGCCCCTTATCTGTATTGCAATAACCACATTACATTTTTTTTGTAGTATTCCTTATACTATTTTTTTATTCCAAATTTCAAAGTTTTAATGATATGAGCCCTAAGGGAATTTATTTCTGTGAGTTGTGGTGAGCTTAAAGACATTTCTTTGCTTTGTGTGAGCTTGTATTCTCAGGATTTAAATGTTATTAGTGTACACGTGAACTTTCATGAACTGTCACAGAGCATTGTGCATAATCCTCAAACAAATAATAAGCAGTGAAATCAAACACTTGGAACATGATTCGTCTTCAAAGAACCATTAATACTGGATTAGTCATCACAACCAAAACATCTTTAAATAATCAAGAAAAAAAATCTGCAAAATAGTTCATATTGACCATTGTAATTAAGATGATCAAATGTCCTTGTTTGGCTTGTACATTCTCAGTTTATGTTTGTTGTCCTTGAGTAATTATTAATAGTGTTCCTTTGGCTTTCAAAACTATTTGTTCAAATGTTGTGGTCACTCTAATGTTAACCCCAAGAGAAAGGAACAC
>CM052701.1:59173095-59224223 GCA_028551405.1 Uromys caudimaculatus
AAGGAGCTGAGGGAGTCTGCAGCCCCATGGAGGGAGCAACAGTGTCAAATGGCCTGACCACCCCCCCCCCCCGGGTCCTCCTGGAGGCTGGACCACCAACCAAAGAATACACATGGAGGGACCCATGGTTTGGACCACATACGTGGCAGAGGAGGCCTTGTTTACATGGGGAGGAGAGGCCCCAGTAAAGGGGACTGTCAAGATGGGAATATGGGAGTGGGTGGGTGGGTGGGTGGGAGGTGGAATAACCTCATAGAGGTGGGGGAGGGGGAGGGGATAGGTGGTTTCCAAAGAGGAGACCTAGAAAGGGGGAAACATTGGAAATGTAAATAAAGTATCAAAAAAAAAAAAAAAAAGAAAAGAAAAGAAAAAGAAAAAGAAATTGGAATACACCAGAAAGATAAAAATGGCACTGACTGAAGCTACTATCGAAAGGATCTAGAATATCCAGGCATTGTTTGAATCCTTAGACTCACAACTTGACAGTTTTCCAAATGTGTTGGTGTTTTTCACAGAAGAGTGAGAATCATTTGGACAAGGTGCTATTCACAACAAACCAATACAAGTATCATCTAGAAAGTACTAGGGTTTCCCATCGACACAAACAACTAACACAAAAAGTATGACAAAGTGCAAACGCCATGGCTGCAGAGCTTTCATGCAGGGGCATCACACCTCTGATACTCAGTGTCTCCAGAGATCTGTCTCCTGTATAGTACAGAGACATCAGCTCAGCTGAGGAACTGAAGCATCTTCAGATTAAATATTATTGCAGTTTTCTACTTGCTTTCCTATCTAAAGGAAAACATTTAAGTAGTTATTTTATAGGCAAATGTGTGAGAGATTTTGAAAGACATTAGAAAATTGTAGAGCTTTATCAATAATTCATCATTATATTACTGTTGCCATTAATTGTCTTTACTGATTGCAGAACATAAGTAAAAATTTTTTTTGAAAAAATATAACCTTATTACATCTGGGCTTCTAGTTTCCATCAGTGACTCGTTACTGGGAAGTTGTTGCTGTCTGTGTTGGTGGAGGTTACAGGGCACTACCTGGTCATGTTTCTCAGGTGCTATTTCTTGGGACAGATCTCTTTCACTGGGACCTGAGGCTTGCTTATTAGGCTAGCTGTGGTGGGCATTTTGGTGCTGGGATTACAACAGTGTGCCACAATATATGCTTTACTTTTAATGTACATTCTGGAGATGAAACTCAGATCATCAGGACTGCAAAGCAAACACTCTATTGACTGAGCTATCTTGCTGTCATTGAAAATATATGTAAACTTTCTTAAAACATTGTAAAAATTCTATGTAATCATTCTTTCCCAAAATTGTGTGAGAAACTGAGAAAATACAATGTGCTTGATGACTTTTTATTGTTTTATGCACATTTTAGTTTAGCCCTGTTTTCAACTGTTGTGGACTAAAGATATAGCCTAGTGTTACAGAGGTAGCCTAATATGTTAGAGGCATCAAGTTCAATTACTACAGTTAAGACCGCCTCTAGCAATAGATCTTCATTGTCTATAAATGAAAATAGTTATATTCATTATGAACAAATTGAATAAAAATCTAGTAATAGAGTATAATTTTGATTTAGGGGGTTAGAAATTAACATATCTTCTTATAGTTTATTAATATACATTCTTTTTAAGATAAAAGTATATACATTTATGAATATATACACATATACATACATATGATAAATAAATAAATAGATATTCTGAGTCATTCATATGGCAAAATCATTTTAGTTAAATAGGTCCTAATTTTATAACATAACAGGAAAATAAAATAAATGTCTTCTACCCTTGGTATTGTGTATTCCAACTCCCCTAGATATACTTTTGAATAGAAGAAGATTGACATTTACCAGCTCCTAAGTTAAGAAGCACATAACTGGCCCAAATCTCTGTATAACCTGTATTTG
This sequence comes from Uromys caudimaculatus, assembly GCA_028551405.1. Taxonomy (NCBI): domain Eukaryota; kingdom Metazoa; phylum Chordata; class Mammalia; order Rodentia; family Muridae; genus Uromys; species Uromys caudimaculatus. The sequence continues at coordinate 59,175,031 of CM052701.1, forward strand.
GGTACACGCACATCTACACCAGATTTAACCTGACTAGATACAAGTTTTATTGTGTCTTTGTGTGTATACCATGCTCTGTATTTAACAAAGTTGTAATTAACATTTTCCAGTCTTACTGTATTGAAAGAGAAATTCCTGTTAATGACTATGCTTTACAGTAGCTGTTTATTTACTGAACTGACTGATCTGATATCACTTGGCTTCCTGAGTTGGTCTTTGATGTTGGAGTTTGATCCCACTTACATCTGTGTTACCATTTATGGCAACACATTTCTGGGAAATTTTCTGAGGAACCTCCTCCCCCTAAACACACACACACACACACACACACACACACACACACACACACACACACACACAGACACATGCATCTCATCTTTATCCACACAAGTTATAGCCCAGATTACCCTACAAAATAATGTAATATGTGCAATAATCTTCATCATCACCACAACAGACCACATGACCCAGCTATATCACTCATATTTATGGTCATTAATTACATTAAAGTCTCTAAATTATATAATTTTTAATTTGTTAAGAAATAAAATTATTGGCTTTATCAGAATCCAGAGTAATTTAATTGTTCAATAGACTTGGTACTGAATAATCTATCTTGAACCTTAAGATGATAGATATATCAACAGAGTAGTTATTGGATGGACTTGGTTATTTTGCACATGTGTATATATAAAACATATTTGCTAAATCTTCCAGTATCTAGTACAGGAATTATGGCAGAATCTTCAGAGATGTAATCTTACATTTTCCTACTGTTATGAATCATACTGTAAATATCTTATATGTAGGACATCTGAAATATGAACCCCAAAGGGGTCATGGCCCACAGCTTGCAAACCATTGGTATAAGGAAAGCCTTTAGTTGAGATGGCTTGGAGAATATGATCTATAGTTACCGTTGTCAGAGATGACTCTGAAACTGGAAGGAGAGGATATATCTGAGGAAGGAGCCAGTCTCTGTACTGTACAGAGACCTTGGTAATATCACTTTGGCTCTCTACTGGCCAACAGACTGTGTCTCTGTCCTTTCAGATCATCTCTGTCCTTTCAGATCCTGGATCACTTCTCCTTTACTTCAACTTGTGTATGAAAATGCTTTTCTCCTCAGACTCTATGACACCTCCCTTGCCCCAACCTTCAGCTCAGAGATTACTACATCAGGAAAGGTAAGAAAACTCTACCTCAAGCTACAACTGGTTAGGTGATCATTCTGCAAAGACAGAGATGTTATTTCCCTTCAGTCTCTGATGGCAGGCTTAGCTCTCTTTGAACCAACAGAGTAACGCAAGGAATTCTTGTCCTTCTGTTGCTGTTCTTTGGATTGGTCCTTAAACATCAGTTAAGCCTGTCTAAAGAGGGCTTCATACACTCTCTCTCACCCTTTAGTAGTTTATAGTCATTATGCAATATCAATTCTTGTTATGGCATTTTCAAACACAGATATTATATATATGATGATATTCACTCACTTCTACTACCAATTTCCCTCCCCCTGCTGGGTATCTTCCTTTTCTTTTCCTAAATAGTGTTCTTCATATATGTGTGTGTGTGTGTGTGTGTGTGTGTGTATGTGTGTGTGTGTGTGTGTATTTAAATTTAGGTTATGTGCATGAGAAAATATCTAACATTGGTTTTTCTGAGTCTGGTTTATTTTGCTCATCATGAGAACTTACAGTTCTATTAAAATTTCTTACAAATAAAATATTTTTTCTTTTTAGTTACATAGAAATCCATATATATATATATATATATATGTGTGTGTATATATAGTTGTATAAAACTCCATATATATTAATTCTATCTATATCTATGTTTATATCAATCTTTCATTATCTATTCATCTTTTGATAGCTGACTCTATACCTTTGTTATTATGAATCATACCACATAAAATATATATGTGTAGACATCTGTGTTATACACTGACTTGCAGCTCCTTCAGGTATACACACAGAAATGGTGTAGCTGGGTCTGGCAGTTCTGTTCTATTATTTATTCATTTAAGGCTGAGCCTCAAGTAGCTCAAAGTAGCCTGAACTCCTTACATGACTAAGAATGATCTTAAACTTCTGGCTTCTGCCTCCATCTTCTAAGAGCTCAAGCTACTGGAGTGCACTATAGTACCTGGCTGGACTGAGACTGGAGATGGAAGCTGGTATGGCTACACTCTTTAACTATGCACTTTGTATTATAGTATACTTCTCTCTCTGACCTTGTGTGAAATACATTGTTATTATTTACTGAGTATTTTATAGCTTCTAATTTATGATGGTGAAATAGATACTGGAAAAATTTGACTAACTATTGTGTGTGTATCCCCCTCATTATAAACAAATAAGCTTTCATTGTAAGTAAAGTTGGTTGCAAACACTTAGGTGATAGGCAAAGGAAGGTCTGGACATTAAGACTGACTTCAGCTCCATTATAAATTCCAGCCCAACTTAGGTTACAGGAAACTCTGTTACACACACACACACATACACACACACACACACACACACACACACACACACACACACACACACACATGAACAAACAGTGAAGCTTTGAAGATATTAGTCATGATGAATCAGTTTTTAAAAAATTGTCTTTCTTGTTATGTGAAGTCCTGTACCTATTAGGATGTTGGCCTGACTTTAGAACAGTTAGAAAGTTCTTATGTAATTGGAATTACTAAGGAAATATTTAAGTCAAGCCTTTGAAGCCTTGAAGATCAGAAGTCAGCTTATGTTTTAATCAAATAGTTGGAAACTTACAATACAATTGGACCAAGTCAGTTCTACTCTGGAACAGAATTGCTAAAGGACTCATATATTGAAATATACGACTTTATATCTTCAGTTTAGGTTACCTCTGTGTACACTTAAAACTATTGAATTCTTTACAGTTCTGCTATGGGAATATTGCTCTTAGGGTTAGTGACCAAAGCTGCATTTTATAGCTTGGTGATAAAATTTCTGATAGTGATGATTCTCTAATCCTATGGAAAACTCAAAGGACAGGACAGTTCTGTTCCCAACACTCTAGAGGGAGGCAATATAAGTAAAGAAAGGCTTATTTAGCTCATGCTTAGAGATAAGGTGGTCCATTATGATGGTGAAAGCTGGATGCTGGAAGTGACTCTGTGTTGGTACAAGCATGTAGCCCACTTGATTTTCCAGTAATGGACCCGAGCAGAGAGAACCAGAGTAGAATTAGGGTCAGGTTTAAGCTTCCAAAACCAGGCCCTCAATAACTGTTTCTATCAGCCATGCCTTCCATCTTAGGGATTCACAACTTTCTAAGTAGCACCACAAGGCTGAGACCAAGCATTGGAAACTGGAACCTAGTTAGAACATCTCAGATCTAAGCTGAATAGCTGAGAACATTGTATCATGAGCTGAGAAAACAGTAGTTGTTTTGGGTCAGAAAACTATGGTGTCTCTAAGATGAGACAATGTCTGTAACAAACTAACCACACGACTCACCAAGGCCTCTGTCATCATATATGCTACAGATCTTCAGCCATCTCCTCTGTTGGAAGAGATGCGGTCATCAGATACCATGGATGGATTCATAGGCTTGGTGTACATTCATAAAATAGTCTTTCATTTACCCACTCATTGAGTCAGTCATAGAACAGTTTATATCCACTCTTTGATTGACACTTCAGTAAGTGTTAGTGATATAGCTCTGAAAAAATGAAGACGTTTATGAAGATTACATGTTCCATGTGATTAAAAATCATGCCTAATAATTCTTACCTTTAACTTCCATTTCCTGGGCTTCATACAGATACACCATCATATTTCCAAAATCAAAATTTGATTTTAATCAATTACATATAAAGTAGTGTCCTTTATATTTTCTTTTGTGTTCTTGTCTGTCTATATTTTCAAAATGAAAACTTCCTATGTCTGTATTATTCAATCATTTATATTTTGTTTTGCACTATGTATTTAAATTAAACTCTAATTTAGCTAGGCAAGGGGTCTGCTTCTTTAACAAGACCAAGAAAATGGATGTACTATATCCTAAGTTAAAAAGAGTATCAGATAATGGAACATGTCAATATTTCAAAGGAGAAAATTATGTGTTAATCTTAAGACAAGGTGATTTGGGATTCTTAAGGTCTGGTGTACATGAGAAGATGATATCCACAGATATGAAGGTTTGGTGGGCACCTCTAGAGAGTTTCTCTTTTTTCCCAAACTAGACAGAAACTCATAGCACCAGAAACAGGGACAGTTTATTAGAAAAGTGTATTCCTTTAAGAGATAAAGGGAGTTGAGTTAGGGGAAAAGATATATGATACAAGTGACCTCATTTCACAAGAATGGGGCTTTCATGTTGCATGGTGAGGGCTTTAGGTAATTTCCATAGTGTCGGGTTCCTCCCATATGTTCTTATATGTGGGTTTGCATGCAATTTCATACCTCTTACATTTTATTACCATTTCCACCTAGAACTGTGTGTTTAACATTAGGAATCATAGATCACATTCAGATACTTGGGGGTGTCTTCTGAGCCATGCCTGAGGTCAAGTCAATCCTTGTCAGCCTTAACTGGGAGTTTTTATTCTTATTTACAAATGGATTTTTCTCTTCTAACTTTTCAGCCTTTGTAGCAGGCCTTGGGGAACTCACTTCCTGCTCTATCTGGCCCCTGAATCCGTATGGGTGTTCATTCCTTAGTCTGGCTCTATACATGCTGTTTTAGCACTCAAGAAATAATAATTCCATTTGGAGAGCAGGAAACCAAGTGCCTTTTTACTATTGATTTGGGGGAAAATGTCATTCCAAAGAATTGCTATTGCATTTGCCCCTACTACTCAAAATTTAATTCAGCCTTTTAGCCTATTTAGTGGCTTAATTATGACATGTTGTAAATACAAGATTAGTACATCTGCCTCCCTGAAGATCACAGCATGATTCATGTGTCCCACCATTCCGCTTCCCAGACAATGCTTTTCATCACTATAACCAATGTTTGTATGTAAAGTAAAATAAAATTCTAACTCCATCTCTTTCTCTCTCTCTCTCTCTCTCTCTCTCTCTCTCTCTCTCTCTCTCTCTCTCTCTCTCTCTCTCTCACACACACACACACACACACACACACACACACACACACACACACACACACATCATGGAAATTTAAAACTGAAAGCAAGAGATACCTAAGGATGTTTGTCTTTCTGCCTAGCCATGGGCTTGGAAAGAGGACTCTTGCTTTATGAACTGTGGCTGTGAGGGAGGAAGAGGTTAACACTGAGGACAGCCAAACTAAGTGAAGCCCAGTGCCTGGGCAATAATGAAACAAAGAGGAGCACCAGGCAAGAGGAATTAAACCTCTGTGAGAATTCTGCCAGTCCCCTGGAGCAACAGACCTCTCTCATGGTCACACTATCAGGAAGCAGGGTAGTTGGAGAGGCTAACAACACATGTCTACAAAGTTCTTATTTACTTCAAATATGTTACAAAGAGTGACAGAGAGAGAGAGAGAGAGAGAGAGAGAGAGAGAGAGAGAGAGAGAGAGAGAGAACCAGAATTCCATATCAGTACCAATTTTGGTTCATTAAAAAGTAAGTGAAGTTCACTTATGAATACTTTTTCTTCATAGGAAAAGTTCTAGAAATAAAAAACTTATTTCTGCACACAGACACCTCAGTCCTGTCTAACAACCACCTGAATAGTTTGTTGAATTCAAATGAAGCAAGCACTACAGGATTAAAATAAAATTATTATGACCCATAAAAATTCATACAAAGCATCTAATTGGCAAGATCTGCTGGTACAGGACCCTGGATTTATGAAAGGTTCTGTGTGCACTGGTCATCTTACCTGCTGCTCTGAAGCCCACACTTTTAGAGGCTTCACTTAACTTTTAGATGAAGCTTGGGCATCTGTCTTTATCACGTAATCATCCGTTGAAAAATTTTAAAAATAAATATTTGTGTATGTAGTTGGAGAGTGTGATGATGTTGGATGATATGGCACCCATATTCTGGGCATCTGAATATGTGGTCCCTATGATGACATTGCTTGAGTATGCTTAGGAGGAGTGGCTTTGTGGGAGAAAATACCTCACTGGGGCAGGTTTCGAAGTTTCGAGTTCCATGCCCAGTCTCCAGTTCATTTCCTCTGCTTCCTATTTTTGATCTGAGACATGAGGCCTCTTTTTCCAGGTTTAGCTTCTATGTCTGTCATATGTCCCATCACTAAGGATCCTAACCCTCTGGAACTATACGTCCCAAATAAACTCTATTCTGAGTTGCCTTTCTGGGTGGTATGTGTGGATGTCACTGGTTGACACAAAACATCTTTCCCTTGCTAATTTTTTGAGGCAGAGTCTTTTACTGACAACATCTAGACAGGCTGGCGAAGGAGTTCTGCAGATGGAGTATCTCTTTTGTGTCTGCATTCAGCACTAGGGTTATTATGTATGCAAAACCAGTTTATACTTCAATGTGGGTACTAAGAATCCACGCATGGGTCCTTAAGCTTCTGCAGCAGACATTTTACCAGCTGAACCATCTCCTTAATACCTTTCATTTGGGAAATATAAGTTGCCCTGTAGTTAACTTCTTGGGCCTCATACTTTTCAACCTGTTACTTGTTCAAGTGGTTGCTCCATCTGTAACATCCACCTGGTTTGGACCCATCTACTTCTCCATTTTTTCCAGGAAACCATGCAGGGTTCTCTAGCTAAAGTAATATCTCTTCATTACATCTATAACTCATTTGGTGCATCTTCCTCTTTCCTCCTCTCTTAGCACTATGAGCTTTTATATATGAGAGGGACATGCCTGTCACCTTCATTATTATGCTCCCATGGTAACAAGAACTCAGTGGTGGGTCCCCTTACTTGAACATGATTTAAGAAAGGATCAAATTTTTGGATGACTTAATAGTAATTTCAACTTTTAAACTTAATTTTTACAGTGTGTCATACTAGATGCAATGTCCTTCTTATATCAGGCACTGTGTTTGGAGCTTTATTATTTCTGTTCTTCACACTCCTAAAAAGTGGATGATCTTACATATTTATAATGAATTATTGAGGTCTTGCAATAAGTGTACTTGGACACACTAGCCTCTGTATTCTGCTTGTTTTACATTGTTTTGATGTATTCCCTGTATTAGTTTTTATTTTAATATTTTTTAGATGTATTTATTTTGTGTGTATGAGTGTTTTGTCTGTATGTATGTATGTGCACCACATGCAAGTTTGTGTCAATGCAGGTCAAGTGATGGCATCAGGTGTCTTGGAACTTGAGTTATGGTTATGATAGAGCAAAGAAATACATGCAGACAAAACACTCACCTTAGATTCTTCAAGCTAGTCTCTAGCCTCACAGCATTTTCCTACCCTGTGACATTTAATCTGATTTCCATTTTTGTGGACTTATCTAATTCTGCATATTTTATCTAAAAGGGATGCTGTGCATTTTTGAAAAGTCATTTAGCATAAAATATTCAAGTTTTTTTACTCATGGTATAGCATGTATTAGCAATTTATTCTCATTTTTTGCTTAAGAGAAGGTCAACACGGGCACATTGTGATGTTTGTCAAATTGGGAAGATCTAGAATCATGTAGGGGACAACCCTGTTAATATACAGAGATTGGAATAACTGAGTTGGGGTGACCCATCCTACTTGTAGGTGCTATCATTCCAGGTGCTGAGGTGCTGGGCCAAATAAAAAGAGGAAGTGAATTGAGCATTGGCAAGCTTCTAGCTCTGCTTCCTGACTGTGAACACAGTGTGACCAACTGCCTCAAGTTCCTTGGCTATGCTTTCTCTCCCAGGATGGGTGATACCTTCAAATGATGAGCCAAAACATACCCTTCTTACCTTAAGCTGCTTTAATTAGGCATCTTGTTATTTCTATGAGAAAAGTGGTGAAGACATGCACAGTCCTTTATCCACTGATGGACATCTGATTTTCTATCTCAATATTAGCACTGTTGGGAGAGCAGCAAGGAGAATGCTGTGCACCCCAAGTGGATTCGGTTCTGGCTGTCATGTCCTTTCATTCTTCCAGTTTTAACCTATCCATGACTTTTGATTTGGTGTGACATGCTTATAGACAGCAGGTGTTGCTCATGCTTTCTCTCAAGTATGCCAAACTGTTTCTTAATTGGAAAGTTCTAGCTATTTGTGTTTAAAATAATTGTTGATAAGTACTAACATTGGCTATTTACCTATCTGATTTTCATATGTCTTCTTGCAGTAGATGGGAATTAACCTATAGAGCCTCAATTAGACATTTCCAGAGAATGAGCATTTATTCCTAAATAAGATATCTTCATCCAAAATATTCATTCTTAATAGAATATACAATTCTAGTACAATGGAGCCCCCTTACTTTTATGTTGCTAAAACAAATGGTATTTTTATATAATCAGCATTGATTAGTAATTACCTTATTCATTTTCTTTTAAATCACAGGGTAGTAGAAACGTCACAATCCCAAGCAGATAATAATGATGGCTTTCATATTTACCTATGTGCTGACTCTTAGTGTCATTGCTGATTTCTTCACATGACTTTGCATCACTGCCTGTAGGACTTTCTTAGTAGAAAGATTTACTTGTAATTAACTCTTTAAATATGTTGTTTATATGACAATGTCTCATTTATAGGGATACTATTTAATTTATAGGGATAATTTTGATAGATATGGAATTTCTAGTGAACACTTTAATATCTTATCCCAGTGCTTCTGGATCCTATGTGTTCTCATGGCATATTGGCTGTCAATCTTTTTTGTTGTTGTTGTTTGCTTATTTGATGTTTTTAGCCCCAGTTGTCCTGTAACTCTCTTTGTAGATCAAGCTGGCCTCAAATTTACAGAGATCGCCCTGCCTCTGCCTCCTGAGTGCTGGGATTCAGGGTGTGTGCCCCAATGCCTGGCTTCCTTGGCTGTCAGTCTTGTTGAATATTCATCATATATGAGATGTGTTTCTTTCTTGCCACCTCAAGATTCTCTTTGCCTTTTGAATTTTTTTTTTTGATGCAGATTTCCTTGAATTCATCTTCCATTGGTTTTCCTGACATTAGCAATGAACACCAGCAATGCAGGCAGTCAACTTTAATGCTAGGCTAAAGAGTTGGGCCTGTGAGCTGGACATTTGATAAACAACTGGACTCTTTTAAAATGTAGCTTTCCTACCTGGTAAGCATTTATTGGTTTTGTTTTCTAGCTTTTTGTGGAAATGAAGAGTTTGAAGTTCCCTTATTATCAGTTTTGTTCATGTTAGTCTATAAATGATTTTATTTTAATAGTCCAACAGAACTCAAAGAAACAGCTAGAGTTCCAATGAGGAACTGAGAAAAGAAAGATTCATATCTGATATATCAGAACTTACAATACACTCCTAGGTTATAATTCATTAAGGGAACCCACATTTCTCAGCAAATCTCTTCATCTCATCACTATGATTATTAAGTGTTTGTTTTGTTTAATAATAAAAACATACAAAGATGGACTATTCTTGTAGAGTTAATAAAAAAGAATTCGTGGTTTAAATAAAAAGCTAAACTAAGAAGTAACAGTGATCATTTTAGATCATCCACACACATCTTCCAGGTGAGGAAAGATATGGCAGCCTGTACAGTGATCTCATGCCTGAGCTTTATACTCTCACAGTCTCTCAGGAAGTGCCAAAGGACAACTATCCCACGAGTGAAAAAATTGGGTTGCTAAGTTAAATCAGACAACACTGAGGAAATATCCTGAATAGATTTTAGTTTTGAGAGTTGATCAGTTCAAAACTCCCACAACTGTATTTATGAGCTCCGAGTAAAACCCTTCTGAAAATGACTAGGGCAATCCAGATTAAACATGTCCAGATTTCTTTCCCAGGAACTCTGGATTGAAGCAAATAGACATTTCCAAGTCTAGTGAAAATTTCAGACCATATCTGAGTTGAGTCATATCCTTTGGTGATTGCCTATTTCTGAAAAAAGTAAATAGGTTTTTTTGACGAAAAATAAAAACCTCAAGGATCTGAGTTTGAGTCTCATTGTGTTTCATCATTGGGTTTCTTTATTAACATTGTTAAGGGGCATAAATTGGCATAGGCTTTCCTAATTGTGAGTTACAGCTTCAGTACAGGGATAATAAAGAAGACTGATGTAATATTTGAGCAGGGACTGGGAAGCCTCAACACTGATTATAGAATGTGTCAGAACTTGTCTTTCAAGTTCACATAAGAGCGAAAAGTAGAAAGCTTCAGGGCAAGGAACCATTGGAAATCCTTTGTCTGAAAACAAAGGAGATGTTTGCATCCTATTCTTTCTGACCTCAGAATGAGAGAACTTCTACAGCCAGGGAGGGGGTTTTAATGTCATAGTTTGAACATGACTCAACATTTTAAATTAAACGCATTGCTTAAGCCTTCTTATAAATTTCCTGGTTCCGTTGCTTCACAGTATTGGATATATCTCTGTTTCCTTTGCGTTCATAGATCTAAATAATGAAAATTCTTTATAGTTCATCCAAAGCTCACTGACTCGGCCATGTGGCTATCACACTGTATGAGTAATTTCCAGGATGCTTCCTATTTTTTTACACTGAGCTGCATGCCAAGGTAACTTTTAGACAGTACAATGGCTTGGGTATTAAGCAATTATCCAGACTTATGTTGGCTCTCTTATGGAGAAGTTCCTACAACAATAGATCTGCAAAGGCAGGTACACTTTATTATGGGTGAATCACTCTTGTTGGAGAAGGGTCCCCTTACTTTATATCCTTTCCTCACATTCTTATGTGCCAATGAGTCAAGTGCTTTTTCTCCTCCTGCCATCCCCCTCTTCCTTTCCCTCCTCTTCTCCTTCTGGTCTTAGAGAAATCTGTCAATAGATATCCAAAGACAGCAGTAATTAAGTACGCTGGGCAATTAAGTAAGGAAACACAATATCTTGTTAGCAATGGGTGTCCACTGTTGGGTGACATTTTGATAAACTGCTTCAATATAGTGTATAGCATTTTGGTATCTTTTCACTTTTAAAAGGTCACACTCTCTGAAAAGTAACACAGAGAAAGCTGATATTTAAAAGGTATAGGGAAATTCAAACATGTAGCCAGCTGCACTTTTAGGTATATTATCTTTACCTTTCCATCCAAAATATCTCTGCCTTCACATTCCACATTTGTCAGTTTCCATATTGCAAGAGTTGGGCATAGAGCCTTCTATCTATCTCCCCAGTCCGTATTTGTTCTTACTCAAAACTTCACTGTGTTTTCAGTAAGGAATTTAGCAGTGGTCTCTCTTGAGCAGACCTGTGTGGTGCTTGGTGTCTTGCTAAGAAGCATCATATAAGCTTATTCTTTTCCTTAACCCTGGTAGTGAAGCTTTTAAGCATATTCTTGAAGCCACAGTGAGATGCACACTGCTGCACATGGAAGGAGGTCATAGACAATTTCGCCATAACTCTAGGCTACAGTTTCCTGCCAAATGATCCACAGATACCAAAATGCTTTTGAAAATCCTTAGGTGCTTCAATAGAAGCCCAGATGAGGTTAGTTACACACATTTTGTAGTTCACAGGCTTATTGTGACAAGGTCCTCTGCGTAACTCTTGAGAATGCCTTTGAAAACAAGTGTGCTTTTCCATCAACTGATTTTCTGATCCTATGAGTAATGGTGAGCTTGATCTAGTTTGTCTTATACATAAATAAAACTTTCTAGGTTTCAATTTAGTATGAAAATGATGTGTATTCCTAAGGCAACTTTAAGACCAAAAATTAAAGACAAAATTACCAGCTTCTTAAATGACCTGCCTTTGGCTCTTTATGTATCATGATGGAAATGAGCTTCCTCTCACTCCTGGGTCCTGCTTGATTACATGTTGAGGAGGAGTTTGGCACAACCATCTTTTAATTACAGGAGAATTCTTGCTTTCAGTTACCCTCTATGGATTATGAAATGCCACAGTAATTTCTTTTCCAGTCCCATTCCAGAAGTCTGAGATTTGAAGCAAATAGATCTGTGTGAGCACTGCATGGCCATGGCGAGCCCAGACAGTGGTCCCATTGTTCAGTACATGGGCCACAATCATTGACATGCAATGACATATCTGCACTTTCAAAGCCTACTTATATTTCACCTAGTGCACAATCATTTAAATAACATTTAGTTATACACATTTTGTAGTTCACAGGCTTCAGACAGCAATACTCCCCATAGTAAAACAACTGATAATAGACTGGTTAAAAAAGTTGAGGAAGTCAATAAGGCTGCAGTATATTTACATCAAATACCCTATTCCATTGCATCTGCTCTGAAACTCAATGAAAGAATGAAATTCAGTCAATAAGGCTCTCATGTCTATAAGGCTTCCATACATTTAATGCCTTTATTCATCTTTGACTAATGTAATAAAGCATACTCTCCTATTAAACCACACCCATTACCCATATGACTTATTTAAAGTGAGAGCTCATTAAACTTATTCATGACCTATTATCCAAGCACTTGAAACCTGGTTTTGTCAGTCCTGCCTCTGACCACTCTCCTTCTCTTCTACACTGGCTCTGACACACTGAACGTCCTATCAGTTTGTTTCAGGGAATTTGCCATTTCTCTGACCACTCATCCTGTTAATGGGCCTTTTGCCAATGGGTCTTTTGCTGTAGTCTGTTCTCTGACTTTCCTGTTTGTTCTGGATCTCCAGTGGAGTGGTGTGTCCTGATTCTTGCTGATGTGATAAAACCTAGATCTAGTACTTAGCTGCAGTTTCTGGATTTTTCCAATCTTGAGCCCTTATTGCTGATGGATTTTTTTCATACATTTGCTAGCTCTCCCTGAACAAACAATTCTAGAATCTGTTATTCCATCTCTGTCTAACTAGTAGTCCCTATGGGTAGTGACAGTAAAGAAACAAGAATTATTGATTAAATGCGAATGTAGCTGCAGTTTTACACACTCCTTAATGGGTTTTCATTGAACTCTAAGAAGCACACACAGAATGAAGAGACTGGTAGTTCACGTTGATGGTGAGGTAGAAAAATTATTATGTATTGAGTAGCTTCAGGAGGCTAAGCATTTTACTTTTTTCATGGCCAGAAAAAAAGCTTCTTGGGTTTAAGAGAAGGAAAACGGAACATATATGCAATGGTGACACTAGACATAAAGGAGACAGGTTTTAGAGCAAGGGAATAGAAACATCCTATTCTTTTTAAAAAGCAACAGGCACAACATGATAAGAGAAGGTGAGCGGTCAATGGGCCACAAACACTGATTCAACATAAAAACACAAACCAATTCAGAAATCAGACTCAGAGAATGGAATGTTTGAATTTTAGCAAAGCAAATACAAAGGACATATCTCTTTTTTATTTTTTTATTTTTTGATACTTTATTTACATTTGCAATGTTTCCCCCTTTCTAGGTCTCCTCTTTGGAAACCCCCTATCCCCTCCTCCTCCCCCGCCTCTATGAGGGTATTCCACCTCCCACCTACCCACCTACCCAATCCCATATTCCAACCTTGGCATTCCCCTTTACTGGGGCCTCTAACACCCTCAGGCCCAAGGGCCTCTCCTCCCCCTGATGGCCAACAAGGCCCTCCTCTGCTACATATGTGGTCCGAACCATGGGTCCCTCCATGTGTATTCTTTGGTTGGTGGTCCAGCCTCCAGGAGGACCTGGGGGTCAGGCCAGTTGACACTGTTGCTCCCTCCATGGGGCTGCAAACTCCCTAAGCTCCTTCAGTCCCTTCTCCAACTCCTCCATCTGGGACCTCACTCTCAGTCCAGAGGTTACTGTTAAGTGAAACTTGGGCATTCTGAACTTTTGGGCTAATATTCACTTATCAGTGAGAACATACCATGTTCCTTCTTTTGTGACTGAGTTACCTTGCTCAGGATGATATTTTCAAGATCTATCCATTTGCCTGCAAATTTCATTAAGTCATTGTTTTTAATAGATGAGTAGTACTCCATTGTGTAAATGTACCACACTTTCTGTATCCGTTCCTCTGATGAGGGACATCTGGGTTGTTTCCAGCTTCTGGCTTTTGTACATGGAAGGATTCCCAAAATATCTTTAAATAAATGAGTTGACAAAGTAAATGATATGATATATCAGAAATATAAACAATATTATGGGTGCACTCACTCATATATTTTAAAATAACCTACTTTGCTGTGCCAAAATAAATCTGATTTACAATACAATGCATTTAACTTTCTAGTAGATATTATGTAAAGACCTTAGTTGCTTCTCCAATTGCTTCCTTCTGAATATTAAAAGTTTATGATTTCTCAGGTCATTAATTTACCATACCATTTCTCAGCAATTTTTTTACATTGTTTGACGATTATGTATCTTCCTGCTAAACTTTTTTGTATGGTATATACAGTGTTACCTACTGCTCAGATAATGCCCTATTAATTTCAGTGGATTTCTCTTGACATAACAATGAATTTGCGCTAAAGGGCAAATAGTACCTTCATATGTATCCAGGCTGCATCCCAATTGAGTCCATCCATCCCATTATACATTTATAGGTGTTACCACTAATACCACTGTTACACAGCTGAAATGGTCTGACCTAAAAAATGGCCATGTGAAAAGCTGGCTTAAGTTTCATGCATTTTTACTTGCAGACTATCTGGTTAGAGGAACAGAAGCCTCTGAGATGAAATTCCCTCCAACGTGAACATGCTAACATGACCCCTCTGGCAGTAACGCTGTAGCACTTCTCACATGTTTTTTCCTGAGATCCCAATGATAGATTTGGTGTAGGGTCAGCGTATTAGAAAGCCAAACAACTGTCCAATTTCAAGCTCGCAGTGGTGAATGATGTATCAGCACAGGAGAGGATAGGTTCTTCCTCATTTGCTCTGGAATTATTGATAGGATAATTGAAGCTTTTATGAAGTCTTCAAAAACCCAGTTTACCACTGAGAATCTTTAAGGATATAAGTTTTAAACACATGTTCACTGTATATATGAATATATATTTTGAGGTATTTGTAATGTTCTATCTCTCATTAGACATGGACAAACCATTCTTGCAAAGCTGACTTAAGATACAGGAGCAACCTGGAAAACATACTTCATGGAATATCCCACTCAGACATCTTCTGAGAGAAAATACACATTTTGTAGGATTTCATCAAGTTTTCTTACTTTTCCATATGTTAGAAATCTCAAATACAAATAGTATAATATTGGTGAAGACAAACAAAACAACTGCCAGGTCTACACTATGGTTAAAAGAGAACTAAAGTTGAATTTCTATTTCTGACATAATAACACATTAAATACAGACTGATGGTATACCAGTAGGTTTGAATTAGTTCATCCAGATATGTCCAACTTCTCTCTTTTCTCATTATGGAGACCCACACAAAAACCATTTTAACACCAATAGGTGCAAATTGTTCTATGTTTAAAATGAGAATTAAAATAATCTACTATTTTATATCCTTATATGGATTCAATAGAATATTTTGAACCATCATCTTTGGAAATTTGAAATCCATATATATGGTTTTACTGTTATTAAAACACATATTGTTCTTGTTTTTAGTGTTTGTCTTCTCTCTTAAGTCCTCTCCTTTGCTCTCTTTCTCTCATAATTTTAAGAATTTAACTATTTAAAAGTGTGCTTTGAAGACCACAGGATCTTTAGGCATGATTCATGAATTCTTGCTCACACCTTTAGCCAGTTATATTATTATAAGATGGCTTTATTTAGCATGATGCATAATTGGATTATAAATAGGTGAGTGCATAAGCATACAAGCACCATTATGTGAATGCATACGGATCAGTAACATATATAAAATGACACAGTGAATTTTGAGATGCTGAAAATGTGGATGCAAAATACAAAGGACTTATGGAATTCTTTCTGTAGCAGGAAGTATGAGAACCATTAATCATGTTATAACTTAAAAGATAGAAATGTGTAGCAAGCAGAAAGAATTCAGTTCAGGTCTGCTGGCCCAAATACAATGGGCTGAATAGCAAAGCCTTGAGATTTCTTAGATGCATAATGTTCTCACAAATGGCCCATGCTATGCTAATAAAACTATTGTGACTAGGGGCTTTTGCAGTAGAAACTGACAGATGAGGCAGAGTTAAGTACTTTTTCAGACAAGCTACTACAGTAAATCATTAAGGCACACAAACAATCATCCTTCATCAGCCTGCAATTTGTTTCATAGCGATTGCAAATCGAAAACAATGTAAACAAACAAATCGACAACTAATGAACATCCCCCACTGCTCACTGGAAATAGATCTACAACTTTACAAGAACACTTTATCCAACACATTGTCAACTCATTGTAAACACATCTACAACTCATAAACAACTCATTACCCAGGATGTTGTCACCTCGTTGCAATTAAAGCCAAATGCTAACTGTACTGTATATTCCTGCACTGAATCAGAGTATAGGACTGGAAAGAAAATCGAGGAGAGCCAGTTCAACAATGAGAAAGCTTCCTTCCCCCTACACATCACTTTGACTTCTAAAATCATCTGACCAGGCTCATATAGAAATTGTACTGCATTTTAAGCTTTTCCTCAGGTAGCCCACATTTTCCACTCACACGGGAAGGCAGCAGTTTCTCAACATGAGTCTCTTTCATAGAGGAAAAGAAAATGTGTAAAGTATTCCCCAAGCAGTAGTAAAACTCACAGCTTTTACTGTAATGGCTTTGTGTGAACTGCGTTTAGCGTCCTTACCTGGTATATAATCTTTTGGTTGGGGCTGGTATTTTTTTAGTACTCGGCTGGATGATTATTTTTGGAAAGTAAACTTGAACTTAGAATGTCACCACAATTTTCTTGTAATGTTAACTTTACCTAAGGATTTAAGTGGGTTTATTTGGCAATTTGATATGCATAATTCTATAGAAGTACTGCTAGGCTATGTGTGTGCATGTGCATAGCATACACGTGATGGGTACACAACACATAAAGAGATCTTTCCGTAGCATTTGATACATTATACAAAAAGGGTATTTATCAGAGCGGGGTGCCATTTTATAGTAATTTAATTCCTAATTCTGGCCAAACTTCAGCTCTCTTGGTTAATCTATGTGGAAGATGGAGGGATTTGAATTATAATTTTATAAAATTAAAAGATTTTTACAGATCTAAGATATAATCTTATGTACACAGTTATAACACCATATTTATAAGCATCAATCACATTGTACAAATCTTACCAATCAATAGAAAATGGGGACAAATTAGAAAGGAAGGAAAAATGAAAATTAAAAAGTATGGATTCTGTCTAGCTCTGGTTCTAAAGGATTTTCAAACTTTCAGCTTTATAAAAACTTTAATTTACATTTATTTATTGTGTGTGTGTTCATATGTGTATGTTCATTTGTGTCTTCATATGTGTGTGTGCGTTCATGTGTATGTTTGTGTTCATGTGTGTGTGTGTGTGTGCATGGAGGTCAGAAGACATCCTACAGAAGTCGTCTTTTTTCATCTATATTGATCTGAGGATAAAACTCAGATCATCTGGCCTGGTAGCAAACTTTTTTACTCACGTAGACATTTTGCTGACCCCACAACTCTAAAAGACTGTATTCAAAGAGTTAATCAGAGATTTCTTCTTGAGAAATTAGCAAGATGATCTCTAAGCTTCACAGTAAACTTTATTCTAAGTGTCCTATGTATCTTCAATGCATCTAGGACTAGAGTGTTTGGAAGAGATGGAATGTCTTAAAAGAGATGAATATTTTCTATAGAAACACTGGGAATTGTCAGGGCTTTGAGTCCAGGTAACTGAAATTAAATTGTTTCCTTCGGGCTATGTAACCCTTCTCTGAGCCCTAGTTTCTGCGTCTGTATTATGAGACTGGAGGTTTATTGTGAGGATTAAAGTTGAAAACACCTTTAGTTCATGGTGCCGAGAAAGTGTCTCATAAATGGTGGTGATGATGAGGATGAGGATGACGATGACGATGATGGTGGTGGTGGTGATGATGATGATGATGGATGACAATGATGATGAAGAAGATGGCAACAAACATCTAGGAGGACAAAAGCAGCAAACTTGCTGTCTTAGAAAGAAATCTCAGGCCAGCCAACAAGAACATGATTTTGTTCACTTATCCCTATGTCATGTCCTACTGTCTTCTCTTCCACTGGAGATAAGTCACACTATTGTATGCTAATGTCTTCTTGGGAAACCTTTTTAGTAAAGAGCCAAGCACTTTCTATTTCTCTGTTCTGTGGAATAGTCAATGAAAAACATATCCTAAGTGGCTGTGTACTGTTGCTGATTGATCTTTCAAAGTTAATAATACTGACTACATTTATAATGTAAAAGACTCTTGAAATTTTCCTATGCACATATGTAACAAGTCAAGATACTAAACTCATTTTTAAAAGGTCAATGGTTATGATGTAAAGTGAACCATGAGTAAAAAGATGTGTGCTTGAGTCAGTAAGTAAACATTTCAGCTTGAATTAGTTCCCTAACTTGGCTACAGGAAATTGAGCATTTTTTATTTACATTGTCACCTCTCGCTCTGTCCATTCCAAGTTATTTACAAATTATTTAGTCATTCAGCAAATAAGAGTTTCATGTTTCTCTTTAAGAGATGTTTAGCTTTAAATGACGTAGTTATTTGTATATTTGTGTCTCTGCGTGGGTTTGTGTACATGAGTCCAGTGCCTAGATAAGAGAGCATCAGATCCACTGGAGATAAAATTAGGTGGGTTCTAGGAACTAAGTTTGTGCCATTTTCAAAGAACAGTGTGTGGA
Organism: Uromys caudimaculatus; assembly: GCA_028551405.1. Taxonomy (NCBI): domain Eukaryota; kingdom Metazoa; phylum Chordata; class Mammalia; order Rodentia; family Muridae; genus Uromys; species Uromys caudimaculatus. The sequence goes on from CM052701.1 coordinate 59,193,784, forward strand.
TATGGCCGTACAGGCAGGTACCAGCAATGGAATTTTTAATAAAAAGTCACCTGTGTCATACTTGGTAGCGAGAGTGATATCCTTGAGACCTTGTGCCATTTTCAAAAATTGAACATGATCTCCAAATGACTGGAAGTTTGTTCTGATGCCACAGACAAGGCAAAATATCTTACTTCCAAAGGACAGTCGACCTAAGCAGGCACTTGATTGGTTGCTACTACTAGCTCCTTACTCCACTACACCAAAACCCAAAACGCTCTCCAATTATTCTGGTCAAAACAAACTCACTTGAGGTTGTTAATGGCCTGCTACTCATTTTCAGGTAGGCTGATGTTTCATTTGGGAAGAGCAACTGTTCTTTGAAATAGCTTTATAGAATAACAGTCTTGTTTCCACGGATGGCATTTCTAACCAACATGAAGGATATATTTATGATACCAAATAGGATAGAAAATGAATAGAAACCTGACGTGTTTGTTACCTTTCTCTGGGCTGGAAGCAAATATCTGATAAGGAGTAAACTAAAGGAAAAAGGCTCTTTCTTGGTTCATAGTTCAAGTAATACAGTTGACCATGGCCAGGAAGGCATAGGCATGAAATCAGCTCCTGTTCATCACAGTGGAAGGCTAATTGCCACATCTCTGTTGGAGCAGGAGATAGAGAGGGGAACGCAGGCACCCAGCTGGTGTATCCTTTCTTCCTTTTATTCATTCTTGGCTTCCAATCCATAGGATTATGTCATTATATTCAAGTTGGGTCTTCCTTCATCACTTAATCATCTCTGGAAACAACCTCACAGAGAAGCCAGGGAGTGTGTCCTCTAGTGGATTTCAAATCCAATGAAGCTGATGAAAGTTAGCTGCCATGTGAGAGGATGCTTCCAAGTACTTGCTGAGCATGAAGTGTCCTTCAGTGCTCCACTCAGTATCCACTCACTAGTACATTTGCAAAGCATTCTTCAGAAGGAAGCAGCGGCATAGAGAGGCTATCTCCCACTCTCTTTGTGCAAGCACTGATAACAAGATTACAGTGGTTGGGCCATAGTATGAACCCAGGTGTACTAAGGGTGAACTTACAAACTTTAGTTTAGTGATACCTCTGCCATGTTCCAACAAAATAAATCAAAGGCTATAGCATCTTACACTAAGCCATAAAAACATTCTGTTGGAGCAGAGTCACATTGATAGTGACATAAAGTGAATTGGCTAAATGAAAGGCAAATTAAGGTTTGGAGGCTTATTTACACTCCAGGTCTGTGTGTGTTAATCTCTACTGTTTTTAAAATGATCTAGCTCCTGACGTTTTGCATAAACTTTGTAGTTTTTAACTCCCCAAATGGTCTTTAACTGATCTGTCCTCTCCATGGCCAGCTAGGTCAGAGCTTTTGGGTGGCTTTACAAAGGAAAATGCTCTGATGTAAGTGGAATAGACTGAGGACCTTGTGAACTAAAAGATATCATGCCAATATCTCAGCAAGGCAATGATATCATACCCTCTATGCGGAGTAGGAGTCCCTGGGGAGCAGAATGCATCCTGTATTACTTACTGCTCAGTTCTCTATCATTCTCTCCATTGCACCATCCATTTTTTTTTTGGAGGGGGAGTCCCCCACACCCAGATTGTTTTTGAAGTATATCAAATTTCCAGATGAAATATATGTTTAGAATGCGCTAATATCTTTCAGGTGTGAGGAAAGGACATAGGCACATTGTGCTACGAGTAGCAGGCATTTTGGACACAGAGTTGTGAAGAAGTGAGCACTGTAAACTTTATTCAAGCAGGATGTTGTGTGTAACCTCCGGTCCTGTCTTATCTGCTCCTAAGCAAATGGGGTCAGAGATGATTTAGAATCCAAAAGGAAGCGAAACCCAAGATCCCCTATAAAAACAGACGTAAACGATTTTAACAAATGTTCTCCTTTATTTTCCTTCCCTGAGACATTTTATTTTATTTGTGAGATCTGAGCTTCCCAGGAATGTGCATCCTTTCACTGAATCACGCTGCTCATAAAACAGAGAGAAAGCCTAGAGTTTGAGGCTTACAGTATCATTGCTATTTAATGTCATATTGTTCCTGGAAGCAATAGGAGAGGAAACTCTCCATAAACCCTCGTCAGTCTTACTCTGCCAATATGGAGCTAACCAAGCCAATGAAAGTTCAGACTATACATTGTGCTTAAAACAAATGAATTCTGCCAACTCCCACACCATCTGGCTGTTTTTCTCCTTCACTTTGTCATAACTCATCCTGTTCTCTCCTTCTGTACTTTCTCTACCCTTCTGCTGCACAGTCTCTTCTGAATTTGCCTATTTGGCACTCTGATGAGACTAGCTCAGACCTTTCCTCTCTGTCTGGGCTGACATGGGTAAATTCCAGATAACTAGGAGTGGTTGAAATATGTATGCTTAGAAATTTTATATGAACATCTGCTGAGCAAATGAAGAAGCTTTCTAACACAAACCTAGACTCCATTTGGTCGAGATAGATTTAGTTTTTCTTTTCTCTTCCTATGTAAGATTATAGCATTTGGCCTATTTGGCCTTTTTTTCTTTTTTTTTAAATTTATAATACTGTACCCACACTGAAAAATATCCCAAAATGTGCAATAAAGAAAATTTCTTAATAAGTAACATGTTTTAATATCTATACTAAATATTTATTTTGCTCTGTGATAAAAAAAAAATACTAAAAATAAAAAGTAAAATAAATAGTGTTATATTAAATTTTCTTTTAAAACAAAATGTCCAGGTAATTAGACATTCATTCACTTTTCTGTTTTACTACTATAAAATAGAGAGAAAATTTTCATTGAAAACAAGTGGTTGTCAATTGCTGGTTTTTTTTTTTTTTCCTTTAATAAAACTATCTTCAATATTTCTCATCGAATTTCCGTTACTTACAGGAATTTTTCAGAAAAAACTTTCCAACATATTTCTATCCCTTCATGTTTGGATCCCCTCAGCTGAGGATAGTGAGCTGTGGCTCTAAGCCTACCCCCCTGGAGGTAGAAGGAGGAACAGAACACCAAGGTAAGTCTTCAGATTCCATTATCATGAACTTGAGGCCAGTCTGGGTTATGCTGACACTGCCTCAGAAGTAAAAGCAAACACCAATAACAAACACACAAACAAAAATTAGTTCTTATTTTAAGCGAGAGATCCAACCCAGGACTTTAGGAAAGTCATTTTGTAGTGAGCTACACTTGGTTCATTTTGTTGTTGTTTGTTGTTTTGTTTGTTTTATTTTTGGCTCAGGAGTCTTCCTATGATGACTAGGCTGATCTGGAACATGCAATTTGCCTAGTCCAGCCTTTCACAGGGAATGAAGTGTACACCACTATACATGCAGAAAAGGGGTTGTAAATCAGCATGTGTCAGTATGTGGTATTTTATAAAACACATTTGTAAAGTGTATCCGTATTAACTTTTAATTTATTTATTTAATTTAGACAAAAGAGACTACTGGTGGAAAATTTTGCAAATAAAGATCCTATGTATTTAATTCATATAAATAATGTCTATGGAAGTTCTTGAAGGAAAATACAAATAGTTTGTTCTACTTTAAGATCAATGTTGGAAGTTAATAATATATAGTATGATATATATGCATTAATTTATAGTTTTTAAAAACATAGTTCTTGAATCATCGTGTTTACCTTTATAAAAATTTAACTAATTTTCATTATAAAGTGTTGTCAAATTACTAAAGAAACTACTTCACTTTAACTTTTTTTTTTATTGTTTAATGATGAAACGCTTGGAACCATGAATGACATGTCTCAACATCTGTCAGAATTGTGATGGATTAGTAAGGAAAGAGTTAATCATATAGGCAAGCAGACCATCTCCAGGAAGTAAACTCAGGATGTCAAGGTTCAGATGGGTCAAGGCCTCATGGAGTCAAAGATCAGGAAAAGCCAAAGTTCAGAAAGCTTGAGACCTTGGGAAACATGCCCTGGAGAATTTCAAGGAAGCAACCATTTAAGAAGCCAACATTGTCCCATATTGTCCCAGAATGGAGTGAGATCACACTCCCAAGCTACACCCCTGAGCAGAGCTGCCCACTATTGCAAAGACTGGAACTATGTATAAGATAAACAAAAGCCTTTTCCATGAGGGCTTATGACCTTACAGCCAACAGAGCAGAGGACTCAGGAGATTGCAAGAGAACATTAAAGCAAATGCAAGCATTTAGCACTGGTTGCAATAGCAAGAGAATAGAAGTCATTGACTCTATCAGGCCTTGACCTGCTTGACCCTTGACCCCTGAGAGTAGCTCTCTAGAACATATACATGGTCAATACAGCTCATATCAGAATTGGGCCTTTAAACCAAAGTAAAGATGTGTGAGGGACACAGGGACAACACAGTGGGGAAGCTTGGGCTCTGAGTCCCTAGATGTAGAGTAGACTAAACCCCTGCCTCGCATGTATTAAGGGTGGCACTGCTTTAGTTTGACTCTTTGAATTTCAGTTTTCTTTTTAATAAGTAGTAGTAATAACAAAGTTTATGCTTTCCTTCCAGAGTTCATCATGTATTTGGAGATAACTAAACCATAGCTGAAATATATTGAATGTGAATAACAAACAGAAGAGAGTGTAGCCATTATCATTGCTTTTTATTTAAAATTCTAGGCTAGAAATAGAAAGATGTTTGAGATCTGTAAAATAACCAGAGAGACCAAAGGACAGAATTTCCTCTACTTCATCCTACTCTGCTGACTCAGTTTTCCTAAACCTTTATTTCTTTTGAAACTCCCGAGAAATTCATCTGGTCAGTTAGTTTTTCAGTTATTATACTGAACAATTAACAGCATTAGTTAAATGAACTTCATCTTCTAGTTCTCATTTTGAGTTAATCCATTTTGAAAATGATGATAAATGGTCCACTAGGAATATACTGTAACCCCAGCACAAGCTATCCTAGGTATATTAGGTTTCAGTAAACATTAATGAAATTAATAAATAGGGGCCTGTATTTATAGTCAAATATTTGTCAAGATGTGGAGCTGGGAACTGCCATTATGTTCAAATTCAAGATTCAAATAAGAATATTAAATGTTCATCTAAAGATCTATGTAAGATATATTCACATACATATCTGGCTATCTTCTCATTTAGAGACATGGCTTTAATTTTGATTGCATTCTTCATCTTCATCGCCCAGGCTTAACATTACTAGGGAGATTTCATGGAAAATTCACTAATTATTTCAGTGGTTATTGATTTTTTATTTTGTGTCTAAGTTTACCAAGGACTTATAGGCCATTCTTTTTGTGTTATGACAGGGATGGCAATACCACAAATATGGGTTAGATCCAAAGGAGCTCAGAATTAGAAGTACAAATGGTCAATGGAGATCAGAGAGTGACCACTTGCATATTTTCAGGGTCAGTTTGTTCATCAGGCCATTTAAATGAATGGGTTCATTAAAGAGTTATCACAATGAGAAATAAGCACTATCTGAGGAGTGAAAAGAAGATGAACAGAGAAAGAATGACTCACAAGATGGACAGAGAAGTGACTGGAGAAGAAGGGAGAAAATTGGGTAAGCAGATCAGCATTGATCTTCATAGTCAGAGTGATAATGGACTTCAAGAAGAACTCGCAGTAAACTTTCTGTTGTTTATCATTATCAGATGATACAATAACAGAAAGAACCATTTAATTAATGAGATGATGAGGCAGGTTTTTTCCCTCACTTAAGGTTTCAAAATTTACATTAACATGCATTTCAGGAATTAATGGTTGGTAAATTTCATACAAGGATAGACACTAATATTTCAAATAGATACATTAACTATAAAATAAGTAAACTGGCAATAAAAGAGAGGAGAAAATTCAAGTTAGAAAAAAATAGGAGTGTCCACTTCCTGGTGAAGAATGGGACTAGGGCTAAATGCATCCTTGCCCACACATGGTTTTTGAGTTGTAGTATGGGTATTCTGAGCTTTGGGGCTAATATCCATTTATCAGTGAGTATATACCATGTATGTCCTTTTTGGTCTGGGTTCCTTCACTCAGGATATTTTCTAGTTCCATCCATTTGCCTACAAAGTTCATGAAGTCGTCATTTTTAATAGCTGAGTAGTATTCCATTGTATAAATGTACCACATTTTTCTGTATCCATTCTTTTATTGAGGGACATCTGGGTTGTTTCCAACTTCTGGCTATTATAAATAAGGCTGCTATAAACATAGCAGAGCACATGTTCTTGTCCTGTATTGTAGCATCTTTTGGATGTATACCCAGGAGTGGTACAGCTGGGTCTTCAGGTAGAGCTATTTCCAATTTTCTGAGGAACCACCTCAGAAATTTTCAATTTTCAATTTTCTGAGGACTGATTTCCAAAGTGGTTGTACCAGCTTGAAATTCCACCAGCAGTGAAGGAGTGTTCTTCTTTCTCCACATCCTTACCAGCATCTGTTGTCCCCTGAGTTCTTGATCTTAGCCATTCTGATTGGTGTGAGGTGGAATTTCAGGGTAGTTTTGATTTGCGTTTTGCTGATGACTAAGAATGTTGAACATTTCTTTAGATGCTTCTTGGCTATTCAAGAATCCTCAGTTGGGAATTCTTTGCTTAACTCTGTATACTATTTTTTAATTGGGTTATGTGGTTCTCTGGGGTCTAAATTCTTGAGTTCTTTGTATATTTTGGATATTAGCCCTCTATCAGATGTAGGGTTGGAAAAATTCTTTTCCCAATCTGTTGGTTGCCATTTGTCCTGTTGGCAGTGTCCTTTGCTTTACAGAAGCATTTCAGTTTCATGAGGTCTCATTTGTCAATTGTTGATCCTAGAGCCTGAGCCATTGGTGGTCTGTTCAGGAACTTTTCCCCTGTGCCCATGTTTACAAGGCTCTTTGTCACTTTGTCTTCGATTAGATTCAGCATATCTGGTTTTTTGTGAAGGTCCTTGATTTACTTGAATTTGAGCTTTGTACACAGAGTTAAAAATGAATCAATTTGCTCTCTTCTACATGTAGTTCACCAGTTAGAACAGCACCATTTGTTGAAAATGCTGTATTTTTTCCACTGGGTAGTTTGAGCTTCTTTGTCAAAGATCAAGTGACCATAGGTGTGTAGGTTTATTTCTGGGTCTTCAATTCTATTCCACTGGTCTACCTGACTGTCTCTGTATCAATACCATGTGGGTTTTTATCACTATTGCTCTGTAATATAGCTTGAGGACAGGAATGATGATTCCTCCAGAAGTTCTTTAATTGTTCAGAATTGTTTTCACTATTCTGGGTTTTTTGTTATTCCAGATGAATTTGAGAATTGCTCTTTCTATCTCTGTGAAGAATTGATTTGGAATTTTGATGGGGATTGCATTGAATCTGTAGATTGCTTTTTGTAAGGTGGCCATTTTATTATGTTAATTCTACCGATCCATGAATGTGGGAGTTCTTTCCATTTGAGGTCTTCTTTGATTTCTTTCTTCAGAGACTTGAAATTCTTATCATACAAATCTTTCACTTGCTTGGTTAGAGTTACAGTCTTTGAGGAATGTGAGATGGCTGACAGGTAGAACTCAGAACATGCAGACTGGGTGGCTCTCTGTGTCTTCATAAAATGATGCATCACTCTTTACTATTAAATTTATTTAAGGAGAAATAAGAGGCTTTTAAAGAAAATGATGAGCAGAATCTTTTTTTTTTAATGCTACTGAAGAGAAAGGGAAACTACATATTGTCTTGAGGGAACATTTAGTGCTGATATGAAATGGTACAGCACAATGGGTATTTTTTAGTGTCGATCATTCTTATTAATGTTATTTTTTATCATCCATCCATTCCTCTATCAATGCCTCCATCAATAAACTAATTCATAAAACATTTACTCTGAGTAAGAGAATGTACTTGGTTCTAGATTCATAGATGGTTTCTACCCTCACGGTGTTCCCAGTTTAATACAGTGAACATCATGCAATACAGAATGTAAACATCAGAGTACAGCAGCGTGTGGCCAAAGCAATTGTGTATTTGAAGAAGGCATAGGAATAGCACTAGAGACAGAAGGATTTCATCTATTAGAGGGTCAAAATTTCCTCTTAGAGAAGATAAAATTTAGCTTGGCAGTATATTGGTAAATAGAGATAATTGGGAGGACTTTTCAGTTTCTAATTACCATTGGCAGGCTACAGTAAGTAAAAATCTCACTTCTACCCTCCAAATTTTCTGGACTACATCTTTAGATCACCCGATAATGGTGTGTTCCTGCTGTGCTCAAAACAGTGTATAGAACTGTGTCTACTCCATTTTTAAATGTCTTCAAATTACCTTACTTTTCTTCCATCAAACATGCTTTTTCTTTTGATTTATCAGGTGGGGCTTTTCTGTACGTAATGACCTTAATGTTATTTAAGTGAAGTGCCATTAGTAAAAACCCATGTATGTCATTTTCGATGAGGTAAAGAGTTAGATACATGGGAGAGATTTGACATTGGGCTTCAGTAAAGGCAAAATTTTATGGTAATTTGTTTTTTTCTTATCTATTTTTTTATTTTTTGGAGAACTTTATACATAATTTTCACCTCTCACTGTCCACCCTCTAACTCCTTCCCTCTACCCCACTTCCTTTCAAACTCATTGCTTCTTCTTGAATTATTAAACACACAGAGACATACACAGAGACATACACAGAGACATACACAGACACACACAGACACACACACACACACACACACACACACACACACACACACACACACACACACACACACTTGCTGACACCCTTTGACATTGCCCTTACCAACATGAGTTAAGGCTCACCACTTGGGATTGCATAACCTATCAACAAACTAGTCCTTGGTGAAAACTGATCTTTCGTCTCTCAACAGCAACTGGTTGTTTATAGCAATACATCTTGGGTTGGAACCTTGTGACATTTCCTCCATCCACTTTGGCATACCAACTGGTGTGCTCATTATGCAGTTCTTGTTTAGATAACTATATTTTTGAGATATCATGGGTGCAGCAAGAAATTTATTTTTTGATTAAAAAATATTCAGAACAAAATGATTCATCATCAGATCATAGTCTCAAATAGAAAACCCCCAGATATTTAAAGCAATAAAGGAAGACAAATAGCAGAAAGACTTACATGTTGAATGACAAGTGGTTTTTTTGAATAGCAAATAGAATATTGAAAGTTAATTACTTATTTTGATACTTTAAACATTTAGATCACATATTCATACTTTAAAATAATCTCTTTATCAGAAATTATTCACTTTAGACATTCTTCTATTTTTGTCATCTAAAACACACACTGCTATCATGAGTACACAGCTATCCCAGACACTTTCTGAATAAAAATTCTTCAAGAGGAAATCCTGGCTTCATTACAACTCTCTTTTTAATCTGTTAAAATTCTATCCAAATTTGCTTTCTTTAATTGCATGGGAGATTTAGAGAAACATCCAAGAATCTCCAGGGCTTTTAACCTTTTTTTCCCTCACTTGTTTCCAAACTGTGTCTGTGTTGTCAGACAAAATATTGATATAGCTTCCTTAGCAAGATTTAGTAGAATCTAGGACAGTGATTTATAGAGGAGAGGCAAAACTGTGCTAGCTCCAGGTCTGGAAGTCTAAGGTTTGTATTGGTATCCATTTGGGATGGTATTTCCTCTACTTGCTTATAAAAATAAAAATGCTGTATGAGTGAGTGAGCCAGGAACACAAGGCATACTGTTAAAATTGTATTTGCTACTTGCAAGTCCAGAGGTATGTTTGTGTGTTCAGGCTCTCCATGTGACACATGTCAGTGCAGTAAAGAGGCTCACGTAGTGTTCCTAAGAGCACCCTAAGATTGAACAAAAGTCTGTTACACTCTGAGTGTCAGAAAGTAAAGCAGAAGATGTATGACTTTGGACTAAAATATCAGACTAAAGAGACGAAGTGTATATTGCATAGGCAATATGATTGTGTGGATATAAGGATCTCCTATATGTCACAACTTATGAGCACAAATGATACCTGTGTGCATTCACATGCACATGTTTATGGTGTATATTATTTCTATATATGAATATGCGCATACTATTATTCCTGTCCTTGGGGTCTGGGTATGTCAATCTAGCTGCTGAGAAACAGGCCACACTGGCCCTTTGCCTCCAACAGGATGTCCTGGCGTAGACTTCAGCATGTGGCAGGCAGCCAGTACAATACATCACTACAGCTGGATTAGGAGGATAACAGAAGGTCAGACCAGAAATAGGAGTAAATCTTTACGGTAGGATTGTGGAGGAGGGTAGGGAGATTGCTTATCTTTTTTTTTTAATCCCAAAGTACTATTTCTACAGCCAAAATGGAAGGAAATAGCTATCATTCAGAAAGGGGTGAATAAAAGGACAGTGGAGCTGTTGAACTAGGGCAAGCACTTCCAGGAAGCTGCAACTTCACTCTCAGTCAAATTGGAGAGCCTGCAGTACAGGGCCACACAAGAACCACCCCAAGACCTTGGATCCTGGGTTCAAGGGCTGTTGATGTCAATCTTTGCCCCAGGAAATGAACACGCTATTTAAAACGTTTCACCATGGCTGCTGCATTACATAGGCAGCTTGGTATGTTTTCGTATTAGCTAAAGGAAGATACCTTATTCACCAAGAGGCTGTCCCACCTTAGTCGGGACTTTTAGTTTGAACTCTTTGAGTCTCACAAATCTGCTTAAAGTAGATAGTCTTCAAGAAGGCATAGAGTTTGTTTTGAGGCAATCCACTTTTGGTTTCTATTTCAATACTTTATAGATCTCAGAAATGGTTTTTGAATAATAAGCTCAAAACAATATAAGAACATTTTGCTTATTAGCATAACTCTTTTACCAACTACATCTTCTCTCCACACAAAAATATAAGGATTCAAAATTTGCACTTGGTTGCCATCTGTTTTCTCTCTGAAATCACTTTTCAGCTCCTTTCTTTGGGTTGTTATTAAGATATTTTAAATCATGATGTTCTTACACAGCATGTCAGATAGAAATAATGATAATAAAATAAGTGTGTTAGAGCCATTTACTTAGAAACTGAAGAAAGAAAATTAGCAAATGTTTAATTCTAGGCAGAGGGCCAAACTATCCCCAACTCCCTCCTCCATCTGCCCTTGCCACATTTTAAAAACCCGACCTTCAAGGATACATTTCTTTAACTGTAACAGCAGAGTTTCTACAGAGTTCAGGGGTCAGGGATCAGAAAGACTGAAACCAAGCCTCAGTCCTACCATCTATTTAGAGATGATCTTTTAAAAGGTTGCTTACCTCTTCTGTGCTTGGGAATCTCCATTAACACTCCAGGGTCAATGGTAATCTCATGCGTAGGTTTGCTGTGGGGCTCACTTGTATTAGTGTAACATATCTAGGACAGCATTTGATGGGAGGACCCCAAAATGCTCTCTGTAATTATGTTTTCAGGCCTGCCCACAATGAAATAGGGTCACTGGCTTCATTTGCCTGCCTTTTTTCAAGGCTGTACCTTAATGTAGTCTTTAACATTTTTATAGATGACCATTTGTCTTTGCATCTGTATTCATGAACAGGCGATTTTCTAATACATCTGGATAGCATCTAGCTTCTCATCCTTAAATCCTTACTCAACTCTCCTTAATGGGCACAAAGGGACTTTCTGTGGAGTCAGCACACTGTCATGTCCCCAGTTCCCTTTGCTTAGTGTACATTTGGAGCACGGCCAAATCCCCATTAAATTTTATATTAATCATGTCGATTAGACTCCACTGGAAAAGAAAAATAAGGGTGCTGGAGAGGGTGACATTTCCATTTGAACATATGTGTTAGTCTTGTTTTTTGTTTTTGTTTTAACTATCGAATACTGTGTAGCCTGTATTCAGTATGTCTGTGTTGGTGGAAAACAGTCATCTTGAAGGAGTTTCTTTTGGTTTAACTTTGGTACAGCTAAGATTGTAATGAAGTCTGATTATCCAGGTGCATGGTTATCGCATACTCTCACAGCGGAAGGTCTTCGAGTGTACCCACAGATGTTGGGTACACACCTGAATGTGGATAAAGACGTTTCTTGGCTTCACACTGCTCTTTCCCTTCCTGGTACTCGTGTTTCCTCCCCATCTCCTTAGGCCTGGAATGGCTGTTATTTTGTTGGTTTTCAGCTTTGGGGTGTGTGTATGTGTGAGTGTATGTATGTATATGTATGTGTAAGTATGTGTATGTGTATTTAGAAGTGTGTGAGCAGGGACATGCATATGTGTGTGTGTGTGTGTGTGTGTGTGTGTGTGTGTGTGTGTGTGTGTGTTCATATGAACCCAGGAATCTTCTTTGATGGCTCTTTCCATGTTTATTCATTTAAGCAGGTTCTCACAACCGAACCCACAGCTCACTGATACAAGCAGCCTAGCTAGGGAAACTGTTCTAGGGATCCTGCTTCTACATTTCAAGAACTAGAATTGCAGACAGACCGCTATGCCCACATGGCATTTACATTGGTTCTGGGGATCCAATCTTAGGTCCCCACACTTGTGCAGTAAATACTTTGTATACTAAGTCATGTCCGAAGGCCCTACAAATCTTAAAAGTTGACATCTAAAATGCTTCATTGCATGTTAAAATACTCACAAAAATACAATTCCTGATTTGCTGTTCATGTTGTCATTAAACAAAAACTCCAAAACATTACTGAGATTTTTAACATACCATAATCTATTTAAAAGTAGGTAGAAAGACGTGTGTGTGTGTGTGTGTGTGTGTGTGTGTGTGTGTGTGTGTGCATGTTGCTATCCTCTAGGCTTCATGTGAAGTGAGGTACCCCAAGTGATAGTCTAAAAAGTTGGAAGCACCATAAATTTCCTTTCTCTTTTCAAATTCCGTGTCGAATTTTCCTGCTGATTTTTATCTTAATATCCATGTTCTTTTTCTATGTTCTTTAATTTATTACTCGATGTGACTTCTCTGTAACAAGCATGTGAATTAAAATATTACTTAATATTTTGTTATAAAGGGATACAGTTAAAATATCATTTCAGATTTACTTATCACTATAAACATTGTTTATATCAGTAAATAAATGATTAAACAGTGGGAATGAGTTGTATGCTACTATAACCATCATATGTAACAAATTTCACTATTTCATCTTACACACATTTCTTAAGAGGATGGATGTGTCTGTTTCATTTTCAGTTGATGTATGTAATATGTATTTATATGTGAGTTTTAATGCCAGAATGAAACAGAGTTCAGAGTCAATTCTATTCATCTTTCACTTATAGATACAGGAATGGGGAAAACCTTATTCATACTAATAGGTGTTTAGACAAGGAAGGAGTTTTGTCAGAGATCTGGCATTCAATTCTTTCTGCTGTTGGAGCTCTATGCCAAAATATCATAGAATGATTCATCATCAAAAAATATCTTTAGTGCTCTGTATCTAACAAGTTGACTAAGTGCTCCTTCAACTTTATTGAGAGCAAAGAATGATAGACAGCCTGCCATAGGAAAGCCTTTGCCACCATCATTACAGTCATTCATGTCCACTGCTCCTGGGAAGGCTATCAAGACCTAGCCAATAGGTAGTAATTATTCTTGCTACGCACTTACTTTGAAGGACATTATTTAGCTTTGATTCACTTAAACTAAAGTTGGGAAAATAAATTTTTTTGTCAATTTCAAACATCGTTTTAAATATATTTAAACAAAAATATTTATATTTATATTTAAAAAAAACCTAATCCTTTCACATCACCACATGCTTTAAATGTCGTTTGTCAAGGTTTAATTTGGGTTGGTGGCTCATAACTGTAATCCCGGTTCTTGGGCGGGATAGGCAAAAAGGATAACAAGTTTAAAACTAAGCAGGCTACAAAACAAAGTTCAAGACAACCTGGTCCACATAGAGAGACCCTGCTCCAAAATAAACATCATGAAACACGCAAAAGGAAACAACAACAACAAAATAATTGTATCTACAGATTTGATTCATCTCATTTTATAAAATGTCCACCATTTAACCTATGTGAAAAAGCCACTTTTGATATTCTGACCACTCAAATCAAACTAAAACTTTGATACAAAAAAAGCCCTATCCCAAATATTACATGTTTTCCTGTAATGTTTTATTTATATATTCTAATTTTCACAAATTTGACTTTTATAGGTAAGTGGCAGATCAGGCATGCCAGCTTGAAACCTAAAATAATTTAGATTCTCTGCTCTCTTCCTGTCTCCTAGAAGAGGCCAATGCTTTGCTTTGCTGGCAGAGGGCTCTCCAAAAGAACTGCTCATTCAGAGACAATAGTTAACAAAGGAAAATGATTAAGATTGTCCTTGGAAATATCACAATGTCCCTCCTCCACCACCACCACACATAATTTACTTATAAAGCTAGATTCAAATCTATCATGATGAACTGAACTTCCCCCTTGAGTAATGTACACTCTTCATTTTAAAAGAAAGGAACGAAAGAGAAAGACCTTATTTTGTGACACTTTGGTAACAGGAGGCATGCCAGACAATAATATTAGAACTTATTCCATCCAGACAACAATATTAGAAATTATTCCATCTTCTGCCATTTAGGAACCATTTACACTGTTGGCATGGGCAAGCGAGGTAAGGAACTAGCATAGTACATAGCTTCCAAACCATAACATTGGAAAGTGCATGTGGGTGTTAAAGACAAAGATTTCACATAGATGAAATGTATCTTGTGTAAAACTCACTAGTTTTTAGGACTTTAACTCTCTATGAGTATGATATTAGGACTGGAAGTAATATATACCTCATATCCAAGTAGAAAGAAGAACCACTAACTGTATGATATCTGGCTGCTGAGGAGTTTCTCTTTCCACCAGGCTTTAGGTGCCTAATATCCCATCATCAAATCTTTGCTTGCTTTTATCACTCCAAAAGTTCTCTTTCAACCCCTGGTTGAAAGAGTTGATCTTGTAAACTTACAACTTATATTTGTAGTTTATACTTTTATATAACAAAATTGTGGCCCTATAAAACTGTGTGATATGTAGGTCTGGTATACATAGTGAGAGTAGAAAATGACATGATAGAAAGGTCTCACTGGACTACTCTTTTCTGTTTGAGGTTAGTGTGTGCTGTATGGGCAAGACGCAGGAAATGGTGTATATCTAATGGTCTTGCTGTGGTATGGGATAAAAAGGTAATTAAATCTGTTTGTGTTCTTTGTAATTACAACACCTCTTCTACCTGTCTAACAATGCTGTTGAGAGGATCAAAACAAATTACCTATCCTTTATTTTCTGGAAAGCAATTTTCTTTGAAAGGTATAAAACACTATGCAGTTTCAGGTCATAGTTATGGTCATTATTCCAGAGGGTTCATCTTTCAGGCCAGGAAGTAGTAGGCAAATGACTCATGTGAAAATTAAATTCCTGGTCTGGAAAAATAATAACATCAGTGTCTCATCATTTTTTGAACAAATAGTCACAAGAAAGGCCTGCATATATCAGGGTTGAAATAACTTGCTTAAAAAAAAATGATGATGTAAACAAGATAGAACTCACATATCTTATCATCACACAGTTAAGACCTTGAGAGTTCAGCCTAGACTTCCATTTCTGTTTTAGTGCCTTTCTTTCTATGTCCCATACCAAGCCTCTTAAATGTTTATGTCCTTCCACCTCTGTGTTCATGATGTTTACCAAAGGAGAGAACTACTCTCCTGTGGACAGATGAGTTCTTAGCTCCCTTTAACACCCGACCTAACTGTTGTGTTAGGGAAAGGAATTGTGTGATCCTCTCTGTTCCCATAGTTTTACCTTTCATCTATTTTCTCTGACTTCAAAAATTTAAATTCATTTGCTACATATCTTTTGTTAAAGAATTTGCTAGGTTTTTTACAGTGGATAGCTAAAATTCTTAATGTCAAATTTATTAACAGATGTTTATAGCAACTAATTTGTAGGCTATATAAAAAAGTATCTAAAAATTATATAACATAACTTTGAGTTAATTAACATGGAAAGAACTCAGTTGTGGCAAGCACAGGACATTATTGGGAGGGGAAAAATGGCAGCATCTGTTTGTAGGTATACTAACACTTTGTGAGAAGACACACATTTAAACCAACTGTGTTTTAAAAAGTCATAGTATGTGTTGTGCACAGCCCTGGGGTTGCTTGTATTTTGATGCAAATTCTGCTCTCCTGGGAGGGGCTTTGGACAAGGAGTGAGTTATGTACTCATGTGACTTCTTGTGAACTAATCCCCTAATGAATAAAGGAGACAATACTGGGCAAGTAGGAGGGACTTCCAGATTGGAGAGGGGAGGAGAGGAGCAGGAAAGAGAGAAGATCCTCTTGGAATGGGGACAGCATAAGGGGTAAGTTGTAGATGCTAGAATTTCCAGGTATCAGGGTGGATTCATCAGGATTTAGATTTAATTAGGCTTACAAGATTAGGATTTTAGTTGTTGCAGCCAGAGATTTAGTTACCATTGTTTCTGAACTAAGTTTGTGTTGCATTTTCTTTCACATGGTGGCTTGTCTGGGTTCCAGAGAGAAAGGTATAGCAGCAGTGTGGGTTTGCCTGATGTGCCCCACTAAGGCCATGGGGGATTTGAAGCACGGGGCTGGGCGTGGTAGTGACCCACCAGTGGGAACCTAGCAAGCAGTGAGGAGAGATTGTGGCACTCTGAGTCAGAACTCCAAGAGATAAAAGCAGGCTGGCCATTGCTCGCCAGTGCATGGCTGGCCAGGCCAACAGGGCTGAGAGAACAAGGGCATAGCACGGGAACTTGCTATATTCTTTCTTTTTAATATTTCCTGCAACAGATATGAAACAGGGGAAACTTGATCCTTCCCGAGAGTCCAAGTACAGCAGCAGCTTCAGATCTACTACCAAATGACAATGGGAAAGACAGCAAAGGAGAAGCTTAATGAAAAGGATTCACAAAGAACAACTTATGTACAGGAACATTTTGGAGCTTGTTGGAAATCTTGGTTGTTTCCTAAAGTGATGATAGTGATTTTGAGGTCACATGATTCACAAAACATTTATCAAATCATTATTTTTGTCCGGAGCTGTTCAGAGCCCAGAGCTCAGGGTGAAAGAGACAATGTTATTATTTCACTCTGAGCAGGGTACTTCTAAATAAAGGAGCAAACACTAACATGTGAATGACAAATTTGGGGCAATTGTGTCCACCTGGTTTTTAGCCCTTAATGGATTTTAATTCCTTAACCAAATTAAGGTTTGTTTTGTCTGTTTCTTTCCTTAAAGTTATGAGCATAAGACTTTCCTTTCCTTTTCATTTCCATCTTCCAAAAGGGTCACTCATAAAATGAGCACTACTCAGTTTTGATCTGAAATACTCGTATCTTCTCTAAGTCATATGGTAAAGCTGATGGCTGACTCTACATTATGAAGAGGTGGGGCTTATGGGAGGTGACTAGGTCAGGAGGCCAAAATGCTCATCATGAGATTAGTGTTCATATTAAAGAGGCTCCAGGGAGCTTGGTGGCTCCTTCTACCCTGTAATTACATAATTGGAAGAGGCCATCTATGAAGCAGAGAGAGTGAGTCAACACTGGGCACAGAATCTGCTGATGCCTTCTTTGGTCTTAGACTTTTAAGTATCTAGAACTCTAAAAAGTGTAACCATTGTTGCTTATAAAACAATTACTGTGCTACATTTTGTTGCATTAGCCCCAAGGGACTAAGACAAGCATTAAGACTGAGACAGAGTCCCAACAACCTCCATTCAGATTGCCATCAGTTATCTTAGATAGAATCCAATTGATAGAATCTTACTATGTTGGATGTGAAGGAATTATATCATGGTGCATAATAACAAATATGTAAACATTTATATTAGATTTAATGAAGTCTCATATAAATTAATACATGAAACATCTAAAACATTATTAGAAAAAGCATGTTGTGCCAGAAAAAAAGTTATTGTTACATATATTTGCAATAAACAGGACTTCAAATGTGAACACCATAAAGATAGGTTTTTGATTTAACTATTTTGGCTAATTTACTTAGTACATTCAAACAGAAGAGCAATGCAATGTCTTAACCAGATGGTCTTAGGCAAGATATTTAACTCTTATAATAGCCATTATCATCCATTAATAGTAACCTACCTATGAAAATTATTGTAAAGGTTGTGGTGTAAAATGGCATTTAAATGTCTGTTGTTGCCCCAGGTATACTTTTCCCCTTAGTGCTGTTAGGATAATATACGACTATTATCTGATATTTCTTTCCCTCCTTCCCCATAAGCTCTTTTCCCCCACTTAGGGTTTCTTATTTCTATGCCGATCTTCTTGTTGCGTAATAACTTCTCAAACACTGCAGTGTCTGGAGTTACATGTTTACAAACACATTTGTTGTGATGGTTACTGTTAATGGTCAACATGACAGAACCTAGAACAATCTGAGAGATGGCATGTGGGCATGCCTGTGGGGAACTATATTGATTACATTAATCAAGGTGGGGAGACCTATCCATTGTGGTTGACACCTTTTCCTCACTGGAGTCCTGGTATGTATAAACAGAGATACTGACATTCATGCCTTAATCGCTGTCCTGCCTGTGAGCACGGTGTGACTTGCTCCTTCAAGCTTCTGCCTCCTTGTGTTCTCTTTCTGATGGAGGACATGTGGACTGTGAAGAAGAATCAACGCTTTCTCCTTTAAGTTGCTTTTCTCAGGGCATTTGTTTTTATCAGAGCAATGGGAAACATAGCTATAGTACTAGAGAGTTCCAGTGTAGAAAACTTCAGCCAGATGGTGGGTTGGCCTTAATATGATAGTTCTAACTAGTTGTGAGACTAAGAAGCTGTACATTGGTTTAGAGAGCTACTGGGATACTGCACAGTGTTGTGTTTATGTAGCCAGAGGCAAAGTAGGAGTCTTTCCAGGAGTGTCAGAAAGCAAAGTGGCTGGAGAATGTGTGGGGCTACCCAATAGCGTGCAAGTCCACATGACTTCTACACTTAGGCCCTTTCATAAATGCTTTTACCTTGTGAAGATCTCACTCTGTACCTAGTTAGCTGGAGTTCTGTATAGAGAAGAAGTCATGTAGAGGTGTTCTTCCTTGACTAGATCCCAGATTATAGAGCAAAGGAATAAGCCCGTTAACCAACATTTTGACAGCAAGCATGATGAAATTTGCATATGGGTTAAATATTCAATTATAATGTTGATTGTGGCTTATTTTTATTTTTATGATGTTTACTTATGGGGTAAATTTTATCACACTTGTAACTTAATTTTAGGTGGCTTAACAGAAACCATTTGAAATAAACACTTAAGTATTTATGCATGTATATATGTATGTATGCATGTATGTATGTATGTATCTACAGATGGATGGATAGATGGATTGATGGATGGATGGATGTGGACAGAGAAAAAAGGAAGAACAGCAAAAAATTTGGTAACTTTAGCTGAGGAGTACATGTGTGTTTTATTACATTACTCTTTTTAGATATATTTCTTTAATTATTTTATATGCATGAGGGTTTTGCCTGCATGTATGTAGTACATCATGTGAGTACCTGGTGCCTGAGGAGGTCAGAAGAAAGCATCAGACTCCCTGGGACTGGAACTACAAATGGTTGTGAGCTGCCATGTGGGTGCTGGGAATTGAACCTGGGTCCTCTGCAGGGGCAACAAGTACTCTTAATCAGTAAGGCAATTCTCCAGCCCAAGTATATATAAAAAACTAAGCTCAAAATTTAAAATAAGGAGGCAACAAAAGTAATTCTTTAAAGAGGTAACAGAGAATACATAGCTCTTACTATGAAGCAAGAAATTTTAAAAAGGAAGATGAGCAGACTCCTAAGTTAAGTAGTCTGGGGTCCCAGTGATAATTAGAACATCTGTCTCTTTACAACGCAGCACTAGACAACTTATAGGACTTTGTTAAGCCTCAAAGTTAACACTATTAAGAACACCCTCTTGCTTTCTCACTTTAACTCCTGCGGTGACTAAATAAGATAACACACAAGCATAGCATCCCAACCTGATACATCCTGCTATTGTTGTTATCAGAGAACCTGGGAAAAATTGATATTGCTGTGTATTCAATCTATGTTTTCTATCTTGTTGATTTTTTTCCCTTCTGGCTTTTAAAACTTGTCTTAAAGAAGCTGAGGTATCAGTAAAAGCAGGTGTTTCGCAGGATATTAGGTCTAAACAGAAAGCCCTTTCTATAGTGTAGGTGACACAGAAGTGGCATCCCACTCACTGTCATCACTAAAGCCAACAATAAGAAAATCATTTAAAGATCAGTGCTTAGAAATTTCAACTTCAGAGCACTAGCAGAAACAAAAGGAGAAAATTGCAGTTCTCTGTGTAATAACTAAGCCTCTTGTTATGTGCCCCTGTATTAAATATAAAAAAAATTTTATTTCCTTTGTATAGGAAATTCAATTGGACCTGAAAAGAGGGTCAACCAAGAACTGTGACAGCCACAATAAAATGTGCATGGTGCTAATAGTCCAATTCCAGCTACATGTGACTGAAGATAACCAAACAGATACAATGTAGCTTTCATAAAACTCAGAGGCTTCATGAAGAATTAGCAGGAGATTTGTGCTCTCTGTTTACCAAGAGAAGGTTGGCCAAGGACTGAGATTTATGCCATGAAATTTAAATGGTTTTCTCCTGAGGTTTTCTTGACATTATCATTGTGTGCGGCTGAGTTGGTTTATTGGTTCTTTTGCATAGGGATTGTTTTTGGAAGAGTGGGGAGTTTGGGGAGGATATGGGAGTAAGGGTAACCTATTTCTTTAATAAAACTAGAACTTACAGGTCTCTAGGGAATTTTAAAGTAGGGAATTTGGGTGAGTAACACATGCACGAGTCTGAATGGTGAAGCAGAATCAACAACATTTATAAATTACATTGGGGGAAAAACAGAAAATGGCACAATCCAAGTTCTTTTGTTGGGGTGTTTATGACATAACACATGGCTTCATCCCTCCAGGCTTCTGAAATTAGAATGCCTGTGCTGGAAGATTTTTATGGATCAGACTTTGAATTCACAAGCAAGCGTGAGGGAATTTTGCACAAACATGAAACCTCCCACTGAACTCAGATCCAGGTATTTGAGCTTCTGGGAAAGGTTATTCACAACATGCCCAGCACACCTACACTCATCAGCTTAGAAACAAAGTGATTCACGTTGACGACAGAGGGGAGGCCATTCCTAGGAGCAATTCCAGCAGAATTTAATTACCAAGAGGATGGCTAAATGATGGCACACTGTGCTAAAGGCAGCAGTAGGTGCAGATTGTAAATTGGGAAGCTGAGAGAAACAGAAAATCAAACTGGAAAACAAATCAGCTTTCTAAAAACTATCCCAGGGTTAACTTGAACAAGCCTCAGTGGATAGGAGAGTCAAGCTTTTATCCTTTCAAATTCCCTGGGCTTCAAAAGACACCTCAAAAGCAATTCATTGATTGCCACAAAGGCCAGGGACCTGTGTCATCCAACCAATTGAATTCTTTTGTGCTGTACATGTGCTTACCTTATACTGTCAGTTCCCATACGGTTTTATCTCTCCATGTATACATTTCTCACTCGCTACGCAGGACACAATTATTCTATTCTTGCCAACGTTCACCGTGTAATCACCTTGGGAACTGACATTTCATTCTCGCCCTTGCAATACACAAGGGGAATTAAAAGTCCATGTCTTATGTCTCTAATGTTCTATTCCTTCCATTCATTTCAAGGATAGTAGCTAAATATCAATGTAAAAAAGAATTCATTCCAAGTTACAACTGAGGGAAAGGAAGGCATATCCAACAGCTGCTATGCCATTCTTCAAAGGACTGTAATTCTGGACAAGGGAATAAAGAGAGGTAAAGCCAATGTTAAAGTGCCAAAGGAGCAGAGGATGCTTATAAAAGGAATGGCACACAGGACTACTTAGAAGCCTGAGCTCAGCTCACAGAGAAGTCGGTAGCAGTTGGCAACCCAGGCTCATGTGGGGAGAGGCAGCTTTGACGTCCTGTGTTCCAGTTCCTGTTGAATCAGATCCCTCGAATGTTGCTTGGGGTATGGCACTTGGTTCCAAACAAACTTTAGCAAATCAGCAGCATATTTTCAACTACAGGAAATCAAACATGATTTCTACTGCATACCACAAACCAGCTAAAAGCTCAGTGACGCTTCAGTGCCTCTCCAAAATGCTTAGGTGCTTAGGGCACTGGGGAGAGAGCAGCCTTTTCTCCTGAGTAATTGTCAATGGTTCCCATTCAATATTCTCTCTCTCTCTCTCTCTCTCTCTCTCTCTCTCTCTCTCTCTCTCTCTCTGTTATGAAGCAATTCTACACCCCCCTGTCCCTGCAACTCCCAACCTTGCTTGCTTCCAGTGCTTCAGAACCAGGCTCCTTATGTTTTAAAACAATAATGCAATTGACATTTATTGGGCAGGTGGTAGCCAGACGTCTTCCCTGTAGGGAGATAAAATTATTTTAGGAGTTTCTCCTTCTTCCTTGCCTTTCTGACTAAGTGAATCTCAGCACCTGAACCAAACCACAGAGGTCATCCATTAGCTGAGAGAAGAAACTAATTCGGCCTTCCCTGGCACCTCTCCTATCCAGCAACCTCCTAATAGATTGCATAGGGCTAACTGGGAGGCTGGAGCAAGGGTGTTTGTGTGCAGGTGGCACACCATGTTCTTTGTACCTTAAAACCTAACATATTAGGACCTATAATGAGAGGGTGAGAATGGACACTAATTTGTTGACTGGCATAACTTAGACTAAGCCGTCTATTTCCCCTAGCTGTCAGACAACTATGTTGTGCTTGGTCTAAAACAGCACCTACATGAATAGGCACCACGTTAGGACCTTAGGTTTAAAACACACTTGACAGGTTTCAACCAATATTTGATTGGCATCACGGTTACCATGACAGCCTAAAGTATAGATGAAATGTGTGGGGTGGATTTATCCTCTGCCTTCCAGTGGCTTCTCACCCAGAAGATGAGAGGGCAGATTGATTAAGAAAGCCCAGAAGAATAAGTAAAGGTGAGGAATCAGCTAATGTAGCCCTACATGAAGAATTGTGTTACTTATTTTTAGATTTATGCTTCGAAGACAAAAAAAAAAAATCTATATGAGCCCTTGCTTCCCTGTATCTTTCCTTCAAGCATGTGTGTGCGTGTGTGTGCATGTGCATGTACGTGTGCGTGTGTGTGTGTGTGTGTGTGTGTCTGTGTGTCTGTGTGTCTGTGTGCCTTTCAATTTCATTGCTGACCTTTATTCCAAAGACATACTTTGGCATTGTCTTGTGTTGATTTATAGCTTACTTTTAACTTTGCCAAAACTTTTCGCATATGACAAAAGCCGGGGAATCCAAAGTAAGTTGTATCCTTTTTTTGTGAATGTTATAGTGTGGTTATCTTAAGTGGACTTTGTGCTCTTTGTCAATATTTATTGATGGGATCCACCGGCACTTGGAATGATGCCCTCCAGAGGAGTATTAGCCACTGGCAAGCTAAGCAGGGAAGGGAGTGGTCCTGCTGTAGACCAGAGCTACCCAGGCAGCATTAGGGTGCTCCAGGGGCCATTGACAAAATGTCAAACATTTCAAATTCCTGGCTAGCTCCCTCCTAATGCCTAATACCATGGTAAGTGGAATTGTGACTGTTCCTTCTAAGGGGCCCACAGACACAAAAATGGACACATATACACACAGAACATTATAGACTCTCCATTTTCTTTCTTTCTCCTTCAGTTGCATGCTTCTCTCTCCCTCTCTGTCTCTCACATGTGTGCTCACACACAGACACACAAATAGTCTACAGGGAAATTAAGCGGTGCCAATGAAACACTGTACTGAGAAAGTTCTTGGATAAATTAACAACACAATTACATTACATGACATGCCACAAGATGGATGAGGAAAACTTGGCTGGTATTATGTTCTGTTTTCAAATTGCAATTTATTTGAGGGTTTTAATGGATGCCTTATTAAAACATCTCGGCCCTGGTCAGGTTTCAGCATATGTCACAGTGGTCTGTGATTGATGACACCCTCTGCTGCTTCTCTTGCACATTTGCAGGGAATTTAAGCAAAGAGGGAATGAGCTGAGGCCTGGCTTGGTATTGATCGTGCCGAGGTGTGCTGCCTGGGAGCACAGTCTAATAACATTCTCTTAGCAGAACTGCTTCACATGAAGGCATTTATTACAAGAACCAAAGTGTTATATTGCTCAGAATAAAAGAATATTGTACAAACAAAAGAGTTAGCAGTGAGTGGGAAAGAAAAGAGAGCTGCAGCATGCTAGGACCCACGACTTGTTATCTTTTAGATGCCACATTTCTGAGTGCTGATAGGAAAATCCTAAATAGAAATGGGCTCTAGAAATGAAAAAAAAAGAGGAAAGTACTGTGAGCCTTGTCTTTGTTTACACAGAGCAGGAAGAGGTAAAGAACTGAGATACACAATAGGTGGCTTCTGGTTGGGAACTGAGAGAAGAGAGCCTTAAAGTCGCTGGAAAAATAAGTAAAAACACAAAACAAACAATAAAACTAAACCAGCCAACCAAACAAACAAATAAAACTCCAAAACCAAACAAAACAAAAATTGGGGCACAGGGCTTTACTCCTTCAGCCCATTGTGTGTCAATTAGTAGAATGGAAGAATGTTTTCCCCTTCTCAGGCAAACAAAAAGATCTCTTCATACCTAAGGGGTAGTTATACACTCAATGCCCTGTAACAATTTAGTAGATGTTTGTCATGATTTAACTTTAAAATCATTCTATTGAAAATTTTATTACTGGAAATGTGATAAACCCTTATGAACATGGTTACATTTTCATATTGTTCATTAGAAAAATGCACGATTCTAAATGTATAGATACCAAATATATTGGCATATTTAGTCATAGATAAAAGATTAAAATGTAACAGCAGGCAATTTTTTGCCTAGGGTAAGTAAATGGAAAACATAATTTTCACCTTTGTATTTCTCTGCATCTTCTGTAACTTTCTATAATAAATATGCATTAACTTTAAAAACAAGATAGAAAAGATATTTTAAAGAAATGCATGTCTCTGAAGACTATTTAGAGAAGGATCTAGAATAAATATAATCTCAAAGACAAAGATTCATTTTGCAGCAGTGTGCCCAAGTCTCTTTTTTTAGTAAGCGCGGTCTGTGAATTGAATATTAAAATAAAAACCTAGGAACAAGCGAAACAATAATAATGTACCCAGGAAAGCCAGTTAGAAATCTGAAGAAAAAATACAAAAACCGAAGAAAACCATCAGCAATACCTTTAGACTTGTCCATTCCGGCCCAGGGTTCTTGCTTCCTTTTTCCTTTTTTCTTGCTTGACCTACTATGATTGTCATTATTTGAACTGCCACATTTATTATTTTGTTAGCCTGTGAGGGCCTATAAAAATCTCACCTAATTATATTGAATCACCTAACATCCCAGACCAAGCCAAACAGGATGAGAAAATGGCCAACAGCTTTCCTTGAAATGGAAGAGAAAAATAGTCAGGAAACAAACAAGTAGCAAAAACCAAGACTGCTCAAGGAAGCCAGCTTTATGGGTCTCCCAAGAAATGGATACCAAAAACATTTTTTAAATGTTGACAGAAATTGTTAAGTTGTAAAAATGGATTTCCTAGCATTGTCAGTTGAATGTACCTTCTAATGTACAAAATACTAAATTTACAGTCTTGGGATAGATTGTGATAGCTTTGGTGGAGTGATACTGGGAAGGAAAAGGAAATACGACTTAACCTCCCCTGCTCTTTTTTTCCGTGGATTTTAGATTTCATATCCCTCTTCTGTGTCATCGCAGGGCCCCCATCTTTGGTGATTGAATGCAGTTCTTTTTCTTTTACTGTGGAAGTGACTATATACCATCAAAACCTCTAGGTTTCTTTGTTCTAGCATGAAGAACTGACTTCCAATCTTAAGGAGTTGCTTCATTTAACAGATAACTTACCAAGCACTTCTTGAGTGTCATCTCAGCATAAAGGGACATTCCTCCTAGTGTGTTATGATGTGAACATCTTTCAGAACCTTTGTCGCTCTCACATGCCATGAGCAATTCAGCAACCCACCGAAAGCAGACTAGACTGAAACAGAAGCCATGCAGTAACAGTGAGGTGTGGGTGCTGACATGGTAAGACTAGAAATGTTTCCAAATTTTTGTTGTCCAGGTCTGCATATGAAAAGAGCCATGGAGGAACACAGATGTGCTATGTTGTATTGGGATAATTCCATGTAGCATGTCACTATAGTGAGTTACCAGCCAAGTTCCAATAGATTCCAGGACCAGATAATTTGTTAACCTCTATTACAGTGGTGTGTGTGTGTGTGTGTGTGTGTGTGTGTAGTGTAGTGTGATAGAAACTAGAGCCGCAAGCCAATAAAAATTACAGGACTGATGAGTCTGGATGGCCTCATTCCTATTGTTCAGTGCTAGTTTTCCAGGAAGCCATGGGGTCAAGGTCTCTATCATGCATCAAAGGCTGGTTCTTTCACCTAGTGCCTGTACTCTGAAAGTATAGAGTATGTGAGGCAACCTGGTGTATAAACACTTTTCAAGTTCTTGTTTACATTATGCTTGCTGATATCCCATCAACTTAAATAAGCCACAAAGTCAAAGCCGAAGTCAGTTCATAAAGGAACCATGACAGCAAGGAGAAAAGAAAGTGGAATTCACTATGGCTCATTATTGGGTTCTGTGCTCACTAAGATTCTGGCTACTATAATGGGAAGGGGGTGTCTGGAGTTTGTACTGCAAATCCTGGTCACAATAAATGAATGGAATAAATGTGAATAAAGCTATTGGGAGAAGAATAATGGATAATGAGTCATCAAATATATGAAAAATGACCACCATGGAGTCATGATTAGATTTCTGACCTTGAGTTAACCAAACCCAGATAGAACCTATTTTATTCTGTGGGACATTCTGAACTGTGTACAGGTATTCATAAGGAATACCTTATGGTATCAATATACGGCTTCCAACAATGACCATGAAGATCTTATAAACTAGCCAATGAGACTGTGGCTTATCATGTTGGTCGTTTAATTTGAACACTCATAATAACTATCCCTCAAATGATTTAGATTACATCTACTTAAATTTCAGCTCTTATGTCCAAAAGGAAAATAATAGCCAAATATAAAATGTGTATTTAAAAATTGTATTGCTACCGTGAAAATGTGTTATGTTTTACAAGTAGTTGCTTTCCGTTTAGTTGCTAAACCACAGTTACTGAACGAAATGACATGACTAAAAGTGCATAGAGCAAAAAAATAAGTAGGTATTTTTCTGGCAGTTTGGAGCACAAATATAACCTCCCAACCCGGAACATCCAAAGGTTACATCGCAAAACCGAGTCCATTAACCTTTCTAAATGGTTGTGATATTAAAAACTGACTCTTAATAGCTAAGGGTCATCATCTAATGCAATAACCATCAGCAATAAAGAATTATGGATTAAGAACATTATCTATCTATGAAATGGTCATTTATGACACTAGTGCAGGGACCATCTCTAAAATGCACATATACCCACAGTCAAGAGTTCAGATCTAATAATATACATTATGCTTTTATTAGTGCAGTTATGATATTAGTGAGTTTTAAGAGAAAATCATAACATTTTTAAAGGCCCAGGGTGTTTACTTCAAACATGAAACTAACAAAGAGAAAGTCTTTAGATTTCCCTTTTATGGAGCTATAACCGAGCCAGGTAAGACTGATTGACTCAGAGGGTCATATAAGAAAAGAAACATGCTTTTAAATTGTCTAAGTCCCATGTCAGCAGGAAAATTTTAGTCCATATGAACTCACATGGAAAGAGCCACTCACATGGAAGCTTATGTTCTTTTTATTTAATGGACAATTCTTCACTTGGGTTGAACCTTTGGCCATTTTTGTAGTATAAAGAATTTATTCAATATGTATTCATAGAATAATTAATATTATCAATAGACACAGGTATGCTATGTTGAATTCCACATATATGCAAGACATTAATTTCCTAACATGGATTTAATCTTAGCCAACATTTTGAAAAACTAGAAATTGCCATAAAATAGCTTCCCTCTTCAAAAATAGAACTATCAAATATTCAATATAAGCTATATTTTTAAATAAAATGCACAGAATGTAACTTATGTTTTTCCTCATCCACATAAACAAAATGAAATGTACTCATGGCTGAAATTATGTTTGACTTTATTTTAAGGAAAAAAAATACAAGAAAAGCATGTCAGGAGTAGGTATTAATTTGTGGTGCTTTTCACCTTCGGTAATCATTTTTAAAAAAATCTTTTGTCGAGAACACTTCTGTGGTTTTAAACATTATTTGAAATCTACTTACTTACATTTCCATGTCTATATGTAATTAATACATATCATTGCTAGAACAATACATCTTTTATGGAGCATAAATGATGCTCCATATTCAAATTACTTGATATTCCCCACAAACACTAAATATTAAAAAAAGTCAGTGTTAAAAAAAATCCTTGAGATATGTAGGTGTGGCAGTATATGTGTAGTATCAGAAGGCAGAGTACCAAAGATAGCCGTAGTGATGAGTTCAAGGCCAGCAAGTCCTGCAGAGCAAGTTGCTGACCTTGTAGGATACTGGTTCTCAATCTATGACTTGTGATATCTCTGGCAAACCTCTATGTCCAAAAGTATTTACATTATAATTTATAACAGTAGCAAAATTACAGTTATGAAGTAGCAACAAAAATAATTTTATAGTTGTGGATCACCACAACATGAGAAATTTTATAGTGTTGCAGCATTAGGAAGATTGAGAATTACTGTGCTAGGACTATACTACATGAACCAGAAGAGGATTTTTCTCCAAACATTGGGTTGGCTACTCTTTGGATCTTATAGTTTTCTATCTGTATTACTGTGGGAGATAAATTTATGTTTCTTGTGAACTAGTTGATTCATGGTAATTAGTTATAATATTCTAAATAGACTTAGATAGTCACCAAGTAGCAATATAGTTGAGAGCTATATATTTCGTTGTTTGATATACTTCCTTAGGACAATCTTCCTAAATCCTATATTTATCAGACTTGTTTCACTGGCATAATAATCTGCCATGAAATAAGAAATACACCCTATGGTTAGCAAGTCACATAAGCTTACAATGAAATTTCTAGTATTCTCTGGTTACTTTATAACGTCTACAATAGCCATTGAGCTGTGTGGGATGGCATGTGCGTTCTCCATTGTCTTTCAACTTCTTTTTTAGCCTGCTACTTCTCTTATCACCCATCTATCCTCTCCTTTTCGTTTTAAGATGCTATAAATGATGATGAAATAGATTAGCTCTTTTTCTGTATCTTATTTCTCCAACTTTCTGAACAACAAACAAACTTTATTTCAACCTCTGTCAATTCATCACCGATTTAGTTCCAATATGAGGGAGAAAAGTCTATAATATGAGTGACCACTCAGGAGTTTAGGTTAGGTCAGTCCCGTAGAAACAATTAGACAGATACATTCAAAGTAATCACCTTAGAGCACAACCTACCTAGTCCATAAATAGAATATTGCTAAAAATAAATGGAGTGCCTCCTCTGGAGTTGTTTTGGGGTACATAACACATTCTATAGAATATTTGTATAAATTATATAAATTTGGGTATGGTTTATTTAAAAACTAGGTCAGAGAATGGATCAGACAAGCTGTTTGTTTTCAGACCCCATTAGAAGTCAGATATTTATCATGCAGAAATATTTAAAGTTAAGCCCTTTTCAAAAAGAAATATGGTTCTGTTTAGATAATTTAGCAGACTTTGCCTGTCTTCAGTCAGAAGGCAAGGTCTCATTTGTCTCCAGGAGCCTGACGACTCACAAAAGCCACAGTCGCCTAAGGAGGAACAGGGCGATCACTGGAATTCTTACATAGTTTGAAGATATTTTAAGATTGGACAAGGTATAAAAATGATGGTTTCCCACCATGAAGCACTATGTGTGACCCCTGGAACTTTAAAAAAAAACAAACCATGAGCACTGTTCATGTATTTCCAGTTAGATATCTTAAAAAACTTCAGCTGCACTGCTCCATTACAGGTCACTGACCCTGGCAAATGTTGCCTGATTTATTCAAAATAACGGTCGAGGAGTTCATCTAAATTCTTGTTCACGTTTCTGATTACCACTACTCTCTCCCCTTTCAGAAACTGACCTTGCCATGGCACATACAGCATTTGATAGCTATTCACTAAGTAGATAGATGGACCTTTGCTTTCTACTTACTTACTGCCTAGATGAATCTAAAAAGAGAAAGACTTGAACACACACTCTAGGATATGTGACCCTCAGGGGAATTGTCCAGAACGTAGTGAAAGTTCTTGTATCATCATTTCCTCCCCACTGTATCATTTCCTCCACACTGTATCATTTCCTCCACACTGTATCATTTCCTCCCCACTGTATCATTTCCTCCCCACTGTATCATTTCCTC
>CM052701.1:59224723-59276140 GCA_028551405.1 Uromys caudimaculatus
TTTCCTCCACACTGTATCATTTCCTCCACACTGTATCATTTCCACCACACTGTATCATTTCCTCCTCACTGTATCATTTCCTCCACACTGTATCATTTCCTCCTCACTGTATCATTTCCTCCACACTGTATCATTTCCTCCTCACTGTGTCATTTCCTCCCCACTGTATCATTTCCTCCACACTGTATCATTTCCTCCACACTGTATCATTTCCTCCACACTGTATCATTTCCTCCCCACTGTATCATTTCCTCCCCACTGTATCATTTCCTCATCCCCCTATAATTTCCTCACCCCGTATCATTTCCTCATCCCCGTATCATTTCCTCCCCACTGTATCATTTCCTCCCCACTGTATCATTTCCTCCCCACTGTATCATTTCCTCTCCACTGAATCACTTCCTCTCCAGTATGTTTTGAAGCATTAAAGTTTTGAAGATTCACTGGCTTTTAAACATGAACATAATACGATTCATTTTTAAAGCAAATTGAAATTTCTACTTTATCCTTATTTTCTCATTTTCAAAGTACATATACACCATACACACAGTTTTCTAAGTATATTGAAAGTAATAACTTGTAATATTTACATGAACTGAAAAAAATCTACTATTGCTCTCAATGCCTAGAACACAACTTGTCAAATTATCCATCTAAATATTTTGCAGAAAATACTTTCTTTTAAAATGTGTTTTTAAAATTATATATTTCTGTGTGGAGGTATGTATGCATGTGAACATAAGTGCCTATGGTGTCCTGAGAATATGTTGGACCCCTGGAGCTGGAGTAATAGACAGTTGTGAGCTCCTAACGAGGGTGCTGAAAACCAAACTCAGGTCCTTGGTAAGAGCAGTAAGTGCTCTTAATAACTGACCATTCTCCAGGCCCTGAAATGTTTTCTCTTCTTACTACCTTCTGGGGCGCTCATGCACTCAGAATCTCAAACGTTTCTTATCAAGGAGCTGTAGTTCAGCAGACAAGCCAAACAAAAATGCTTGTTTGCTTCTTTGTTTGCATTGCTTTTTGTTCCTAATGATGCTCTTAATGTCTGTTTTTACAGACATGGTATCATGTCTTCCTTGCTGGCTGGAGGTCAGTCTCTGCTAGTGGAGGGTGCTAGTGAAGCATTCTAAGGGGAAGCGACTTCTATTCCTGACTCTCAGATGACTTTCTTCTTCTGTGGCTCTACTTAACATCCAGAGGAACTCCTATCCCCGAATTAAAGTCCTATAATGACAGAAATCATATTTGAGCTCTGGGAATCACATGGTGTGGCAAATCCTTATTAAAACCTCTGTATTATCAGGGGTTGGCTTGGGGGTGTACATGTGATCCCCTTCCCATGTTGTAAATGACCATGCATATGTGAGGAATATTCTTGAGGCACTTACTCTAGAATATGCCTGTTTTGCTGCTCTCAAATGTATATTCTACACTGGGCATATCCCCTGACCTTTGATCTCCTGCTCACTCTTTTCCTACCCGTCCCCCTCTCATTAGTTTATTGCTGTTATTGTTGTTACAATCCACAAGACAAACACAATACTAATTTATATCTCTAGTGTTACTGAGTAGAAATATGAACCTGGAGACCAAGAGCAATGATTGGTACACTGAGAGTCAGAGCATTGGAAAAGGAATTGTTCCGGATCCTAGGGGAGCATTTGAACTGCCACTCCAACCCGAACCACCTTCCCCTGCAAACTTATGATGTAGCTCATAACCCCCAAATACTTAAAATACCTTGGTTTTTCTAATGAATTGCAGCACAAAACAAGCTAGAGTTTCTCAAAATGTATTAGCAAACACTGCCGGCCCATAGCCATGAACCAACACTCTTGTTTGGACTACTGTAAAAAAATGGATCCTTGCCTTCTAGCCTTAAAACCCACTTCTCTAGCTGCCTATCCAGAGGTTTAGAGAATAACCTGAAAATTACTTGCTGTTCTGAAAAAGAGCCATAGATTTTGACTTTTGAGACTTAGATAGAACCCTTTTTTCATTTTACTTTTCTTTCTGTTTTCCATTTTACTAGTTTTAATTTTCTAAAGTGATTTTTTTTCTATATTTTGTACCGGGTAAATAATAGCAAATTAGTTTAAAGCATGGGCTTATATAAATAGAATTTTCTCAGTGAGGCAAATCATGTGAAACATAACTTAGACAGTCTTTATTTGCCACATGAAATGGATATTATAGGAACTGCCTCATGAAAGCACCCTATAGCATAGGGAGCAAGCACTGTTTGCAGTGAACTAAACTCACATACATAACATCTTAAATTTTACCTTGAAAAACAAATCACTGAGAGACAGACTTTGGGAACCATTGGGAAATGTATCCACTCATTTTGTGTCTCACTAAAAATGTTGAGTAGAAGCTTGAATCTTGTTAGGAAAAGTGGGATGCTTTCTTCCAGGAAAAATAAGCTAACTTTCCAGAAGCAGTTAGTGCCTGGGTTCTTCACCCTGTGAAGACATGGACAAGGGTGATGAACCAGAACAGCTTAGGGAAAAGAGCCAGTTGAAAGCCACCCACCATCTCCAGCAATAAGATCTGTGCTTCATCTCGTGTCTGCAAAGAATGGATGTAGAACTCAGAGAAGCAATAAAACCTATGGAAAGCTCTGCTTTCTCATTAATTTCTCCTCACATTTTTTTTTCTGGGTCAATTCGAGCAATGAAGATCTGACCATAAGATAATGAACATCGTTCTGACATACAGTTAAGTACTGCATAAAGTGGCAGAGCTCACAAAAATTAAGTAAATAAATTACAAGTTTATTACTGGAACACACTTCTTAGTTTAATCAGGGCTAGGAACGTTTGCAAGTGTTTGCCAGTAAAAAAAAAAAAAAAATGTGCCTTCCAAATTCCAATCCTATGCGATTTAAATTCTAAACATTATATAGTCGATACAGAGTTTACGCAGTGACGGTGAGGAAAAAAATCTATGTTTATGGAACCATTACTTCACAAAGCATTTTTTCAAGAAGAACGTGGAAACCTTGAATTTCTAAATTGTTTTCCTTCAGAATAATTGTCAGTTTTAGCACTGCAAATGGCTTGACAAGGCAATACAGCTTTGTATCTCCACAGATCTGCCTCAGTGTGAATGGTTACACCATGACATTTGGTGACCATTAGGCAAAGTTAATCTGACAGATTCCCCACACACATGCACTCCCATGCCACACCCACTGGCAGTAAAAAGACTCAGAACATGGGGACAAGCCTTGGAAAATGTCCCATGGTTCTCTTAACCCTCACCTCATCAATACCTACTCATCTGTGCATTCCCTGAGAGAATCAAAGGAAGAGAACACACTTAAGGGCTAATTCTAAGGTTTCAGGATCACCAGAGCTAGAGGGGCACAGTTAGTCTTTGGGACACAAGATCATAGATAATAGTTTTTGCTTCTTTAAAAAAATTATTATTTTTTTTTGATACTTTATATACATTTCCAATGTTTCCCCTTTTCTGAGTCCCCTCTTTGGATACCCCCCAATCCCCTCCCCAACCCGCCTCTAGGAGGGAATTCCACCTCCCACCCCCCTCCCGACCACCCATCCCCATATTCCCGCCTTGACATTCCCCTTTACTGAGGCCTCTAACATCCTCATTCTTTCACTGGGGAAGAGGCAGTTGACATGTTTAGAAACCTGCAAATACTCCGATATAACCTTTGAGGAGAGCTGTGTTCAGCACTAGCGTGGAACATGAGGATATATTTCTGAGGATATGTTTCATGAGGGCACTTTCTGACCTGGGGAGAATCTGATATTAGTGTAAGCATGGCATGCCTTTGATCATGTCCGTGCCCAGGACTCTTGAAGTAAGAAGCTACTTTGGGAAGTTTTTTCCCTCTTGGTTTTGTTTGGTTTTATGTGAGTTTCCATGTAAAACAAAACTTGAACCAAATGATGAGGTCTCACTTAGAGGAAAATTGTTAAAATATAGTTCTGCACAAACACTACAAAACAGTGCTTGACTGTCAGATTGTCTCCGGCATGGGGCTGCTAGTGCTAGCTGCTTCCTACCTCAACACTTACAGTCCTATATGATTTGATTTGGATGTATGGAGGCTGTCTGGGATTTTTATGTGTCCCTTTATTTTTCTTATCATCTCTAAACTGTGCCCTTAAAAATAATAGCCTTTTAGAATCACCAGGAAACGAAAATTTATCTTTCTCACCTTCTGTTCATTTTCCTCCAAACACACATATCTTGTGGGCTTCCTTTCATAAAATAAAACATAATCAGCCACTTACAAATACAAAATAAACCCAGTTTACCCTAATAGAGTTG
This sequence comes from Uromys caudimaculatus, assembly GCA_028551405.1. Lineage (NCBI taxonomy): Eukaryota > Metazoa > Chordata > Mammalia > Rodentia > Muridae > Uromys > Uromys caudimaculatus. The sequence goes on from CM052701.1 coordinate 59,229,032, forward strand.
TTATTACAAAGAGAAACGTGTATTGATGCACATAGCCAGCTAATAAAAGGATGCATCTATGCGGTATTTTCCCTGTCCACAAATGCTAGGACCTTCAATTTTTTTTTTCTAAATTTTCTGTTAAACTAATTCTGTGTGATAGGCAAATATGTCCTCCACATGCTGGTGAATTAAAATTCAGCTTTCAGTGAATAAGATTAATTGCCTCTTCAGACAAAGCTGGATTTGCACTCCTATTAGAGAAAAGGGAGGGGGGAGAAGCAAGGGGCAGGGTGCCAGCCAGACTGCAGTATTCAGTTACACGTGAAATGATTTGTAATTCTGAGTAATCACTTAGGACAAGCCCTTGCACCGTTTTATCTATACATGACTCTAGGCCAAAGTCAATACTCATAGTAAAATAATGAGATGAAGCTAACTGAGCCCTTTTATTAATGCTCCTAGGAGCAAATCTGATGCTTGAGTTTCTCCCATTGAAAGTATCCACTTCTTCCTAAAAAATGAACAAGTGGGTCAGGACACCCAGTAGCAGCAAGGGTACCTGTTTCAGCAAAATTATAAATAACAGACCCTTCTTTCCTCCCCTATTTTTGCTTGTGCACAAGGCTTCACCCAGCCGCAGGTGAAAGCACATGAATTTTGCATTATCTCTAGGCTCATTAAAGAGATCTGGCTCTCTCCTAATAGTTTCCCCTGACTTAGGGAACACAAACACACACACACACACACACACACACACACACACACACACACACACACACACGACCTCAAGGAAAACAATGCACAGTACTTTTTCTTTCTCTTCTGTCTTATGCTGAAGAAAATCAACGGTTCTAGCAATTGTGAAGCTTTTTTTCAGAGTCAACACAGAGCTGTCAGATAAATGAGGTGGGTAACCAGCTGTTGAAGTTTCCTGGGAGAAGAGCCTGGGAAGAGAGTGGGTGCTGGAATGGAAGGTGAAAGGAGAACCTCTCTTTTCAGTCTCAGGTTTTGTTTTACTGTGTTGTTATTGGTCAGGTTTCCAATTTGACAAATACATTCCATAAGTAAATAGCCATCTCATTGCATGGCAGGAAATGCATTAATCTCTGTGTGGCTGATGACTTGAAATTCTAATAGGAAAATTAAAAAGAAAAAACCCTATGTCATTTTCTAAAGCTTGAGGAGTGGGAGGAAGAAACTAATGCCTATGGTGGGTAGATACTGCTTCTTAATGCAAAAACTCAATGAAATGTGTCTCTCCACAGGAAAAAGAATATCTATAACAACTTTTCTTTATTAAGACAAATATCACCAGATAATTTGTCTCCTAAGCCAAGCCAAGTAGGTATGATAGAAGAATGGCATAAAGAATAACAGATATTCAAATTCCAGATTTGGTGTCCTACCAGTTGGATGTCTTTTGAAGTCACTTGGGCTACATTTGAGCAGAGTTTTCTCAAATACCTGGTTATACATTTTTATACAAAGTTGTTTTGACACTTATTTGAACATCTGACATGTAGCCATGATACTTACAGACCTCCTTCCCTGTATTACTCAGATTACTGGAGATTTGAAAATTCCAAAGAAGTATAACACGGAAAAATTCAATTCAATTATCCAATCATTCCTTCAAACATTTGTTACATTTGAGCTGTCAGTAAATGATGACAATAGCTTTTTGGAACTCATTTTCGCTGGTGTGTTCATTAAAAGATACCAGAAGATGTGAAATTGCATTCCAAGCACCTTATGCAGACAGCTAACCAAACAATGAACAATGCACCTTAGAAGTGTCAATGAAGGGATCTAAGTACCCTACTCATAAAGTATTAACTGAGTTCATGACAAAGCTCAACTTTGAGAAATACTGTTGCTGGATGTAAGGGCTCACTAAAGACTTATCAAAGGGAAAATGTGATCAGATATTCGGTATAAGAGGATGTATTTTTTTCTGGGGACTAACTGGAGAGCACCAACCAGAAAGTGATACAAACCCAGCACAAAATCTGTATAAGTGGCACTACTGACGAAGGGCACAGCCATGAGATGAGAGGCTGGGGATATGGGCAGTTGGGTGTTGGTCCTGGAGGATGGAGGGATCAGGATACTTCAAGTTCTTAGGTTTGGCTTCTACTGTAAATGTTTACATGGGGTTTCTACCAGGTTCCATAGAAAAAAATAATTTGTAGGGTTATATATTATATTTGCACATGCAAAGTTTAGTAAAATGGTTGAGTTCTAGGATCAGACAAGATAAATTCAAAACCTTTGTTGCTGAATCTTTGTGAGACATAGGAAAGTTACTCTCTAACATGTAAACATAGGGACAAAGCAGGGATTTTTGATAAGAGTAGTTAAAAGAAGAAAAGAATATGGCTGGGGAGATGACTTTGTTAACAAATCACTTAATGGCAAACCTGACATCCTGAATTGAAACTAACAAAATCCCGCTTAAAGAGCTGAAAGCTACAAGATCTGCAATCTGTACCTGGAGATAGGAGACAAGTTCAGGTAGAGAGCTGGATACTTCTGACTTCTACTAACTAGCATTGTCAGATACAAGCCTGCAACTTCCACAAATAAATTAAAAAAGAAAACATAAGAGGGTTTAGGGAATGATCACAGTGTTAATGATCATTATTAATTTCAATGTCATCACCATATCCAGCGCAAACCAAACAATCTGAAACTCACAGAATATCTAAAGAGCTGAAAGCTACAACATCTACAATCTCTACCTGGAGTAGAGATATATAGAAATTTAGATAGGGAATATAGATATTTAGACAGAGAAATATTCTATGGCTGACCGTTAAGCCATTTTAGACACAATTATTCAGAAAGAGAAGAGAATGAGAAGAAATACAGCTTAATGATATTCTTATTACACATGCCTTATTGGACAGATGTGTTCAATGATGCTAAAGTGTGCTCCTAAGGACAGGAAGAGAGCAGTTTCTGTGGCAGTTGGGTATGTGACATGGGTAGTCAACAGTAGCACGTGTTTTGGAAAAAATGAGTCAAATAAAGTCAAAGACTGTCCACTATGCTTGACAAGTCATAAGACAGTGATGACCTTCCTTTGTATGGATTCAGAGGAAAACACCTATGGGAGTTGAAGAACTAAAATCTTTATGTATAAAGGAAAACTCTAAAGTGCATAAAACAGTCTTAGGATATGGCATGCTGATTTAAAGAAGTTCAACTCAAGTTCAGAGAAATGAGTCAGTACAGCAGGGAATAAAATGGTTCATGGAAGATAATCTGAACAAAAAAATGAAAAGTGGTGGAATAATGAAAAGAAAACAAGAAAGAAAGAAAGAAGGAAGGAAGGAAGGAAGGAAGGAAGGAAGGAAGGAAGGAAGGAAGGAAGGAAGGAAGGAAAGAAAGAAAGAAAGAAAGAAAGAAAGAAAGAAAGAAAGAAAGAAAGAAAGAAAGAAAGAAAGGGTTTAGGCCCTAGTAGCAGAGGCAATTTCTTCCTTCTCTAAATGGAGGCATACAAAGGAAGAGTCAATGTGGCAAATATGATACCAGATATGAAGGTGAGCACATTCCTACCAGAGAACCTCATGTTTCCCTCTAAAGTGTGGTTAAATGTCTTGTGAATACGAGGGGGCTACCTGGGGAGGTAAGTCAGAGGGGATCGCTAAGAATTTACAATAATAAGGGACAAGGGAGTCGGTCAGTGTCTTGTAAAACCCAGCAGGCTATATTAAGGCTTGTAACAAATTGTATGCTTATTTGATTTTTCTTTAGCTATTTCCAAAACATGGGTGGCTGTGTGATCAAAGAAGATGGATTGTGGGTTTAATTTAAGTTAATGTTTATAGCACACAGGTGGCAGAAGGACCAAGCTATAAAAGAAGAGAGAGATGGTATTGCAGAGCACAGAGTTAAAATAACAAACCAGGATTTAGTAAAGAAATGTGTGGAGGCAGAGCGAAAAGAAAACAGAGGACTTAAGTGTGAGCCTCAATAAGACTGAAGAAGGGGGAAAGAAGAGCAAAAGAGTAAGAGAATGGAAGGACAGAAGTCAAGGAAAGACAGTAAAAGCCAAGGTCACTAGTTCTAAGCATTGGTGAAATGGTGAACATGGCTGGCATCGAGAATATTTAATGTTTGGAATTTCACAGTTACACAGATGGCTGCTCCTTGTTATGGAGTATAGTCATGGTGCTCAACGTGCTCAATATACACAGAAACAACAATCAGTTCCTCAGCTGCTGAGCTTTGAAAACTTCTGGAGGATCCTAAAGGCAAAGAGATCTACACAGAGGGAGGGAGCACTCGAGAACCACCATGCTGATTGTGTCATTTCAGTGACCAACATAGATTAACCTGTTCTAGTTAAACAATATTTTTAAGCTATGAGTCCATTGACTGAAGAGGAAGGAGACTGAGGTCCATCTTGTAAGATGTTAAGCAAGGATGCCTTATGTCATTCACAGGCACATGAAACTGTCTAGGATGTTAGTAGAATTTATAGAGAAAGCACTTAGGGAATGTTCAAGTCCTCAGTAAATACAAAATGCAACTAAAGGAGCAGTGAGGACTCAGTGAAAACTCCATGACTTGGCAGTCACAGGTGATCCACAATTCCCAGAAAGATGAAGAAAACCAGTGAGTTGAGGTCAGGATGGTCATTACTCCATTGGAATACTATGCTACTGTTCTCGTCAATGTTCATTCTGTGTGAGATATGACTTCTGGACTCTACCTACACATAAATATTATCAATGTTCTTTTACATAAGACAAATTATGAACATATTTATTGAGACTTTCTTTTGGCTTCTATTTAAAACAAAGTCATGCGAGTAGAGTCTGTGTGGTGAGTTCTAGAGAGGATTGTTGGATATCAACCTCAACTCTACAGTTCTCTCTATGTTATCCCTGCTTTCTTGCTTCTTTTGTCTTTTTTTTTTTATTTAGTATTTTCTCCCTTGATCTCTGTGTCCATCAATGTCCATTCTTAGATTTCTAAAACTGCACAAAAGCTCTATTCTCATAGATTCTAGAATATTTAAGATCTGAATAAAAAACATAGGTAAATAAATACACTCAGAGCTATATTAATTTTTTATGTATTTTCATTACCTGCCGTTGACTTTTCCTAGATCTGACTTTTGTTATTTATATTCTATGGGCTCTGATGAATCAAATTGTTTTTCTTGGTTTCTCTGTGTGAGAATATATCCATCACTTACCCCGTCATTTTCCTAAATCTGTTTACAGATTCAATAGTTTTAAACTACTATATTAAAACTAAAAAAAATTTTTTTAAGTCAAAATAAAGCTGGTGGTGCTGTAATATTGACACTACTAAAAGCATCTATGCAAGTGTCTAAATGCATTCTAACTAGCAGTACTTAAAATGATTTAAAATAAATGTTTATTGCAAACTATAAATAAGAATGAATACACAAACATTTAAGTACTAGTTTGGGGTGAAAATTATCTTAGTTGAAGGGCTTTCTCATTTAGAAAATTCTTTATTTTTCAACAACATAAGGATAAAAAGAAGTATTTCCAGGTTCTTTAAGAGAGCACCTAGAAATGAGCTCAATAAAACAATGAGCATTTTCTATATTAAATAAAACAAAGCAACTCTTGTTTGTTATTCTGAATAAATTGTATTAGGAAACCCTTTGTGCTTGTTCTCTTCAATAATATCTCTAGGAAAAAAAGAAATAAATAAAGAAACAAAGAAAGAAATAAAATCCTTAACATTTTATTTGGCTATTTAAGAGTTCCCTTTGGAATGGCAGTAGACAGATCTTGATATCACCATGTATAAATAAATAATATGAAGCTTCTATGTCCAGATACAATTCTGAAATCAGATAAGTGGCTTTCATTTATCTCTTATTATTTTAGTGGTGGGAGGCCAAGCTTTCCCTTCTCTCAATTGCCTGCAGTCCTCCCAAGATTGCTCCCCTGAGGCTCGCGATGGCCTGGGGGATGTATTTAGGATCTCATCAGCCCTTTTAATCTGATTGCCATTCTACATTTGAATCTCTGCTCCTGGGTCCTCTCATAAATTGGGAAGAGCTGCACACCCACCTCCGTCACTAGACACGCTTTCTTTTTCCCTCCTCCACCATGTCAGGTCATAACAGCTAGGAGTTCCACATCCCACCTGACAATTCTACATCATTATGTAAATGAGTGTGCTGACACTCTTCTCCAATAGTCAACAATGGAAGATGGACTACCCCCACTTTTAACTTTCAAAATGTTATTTAATAGCATCCTGGTTGCCAGTGAAGATTACATAATTTACAAAAAGAGAAATGGGCTACATCAGTAAATGTCTCTATTTTTTGAAACATACATTTACTTAACATTTTAAATATGTTAGGAATTGGACTAGACATTAAAAACATGTAGATCAATAAACATGATTCCTGCCTTCAAAACCTCACAGACAAGGAAAAAAACAGTCATGTACATAAAATACTTTAATGAAGTATGGCCAAGATACTTGAAGTTTAAAGTTGTATTTAAGCACTGAGGATGAATTTACTAGCAAATGTAAGGAGGGCAGGAATGGTCAAGTTGAAAAATACACAGATGCCCGATTTCACATAGAATAGTCTGATGTCCAGGGGTGAATGAGGTACATCCCTAAAAATGGATATTACAAATTTCCATGAGGCAATAATGATATATATGATTAGTATCAAGATGTCCATATGGTAGTAGATGTCAGAAATCTCATGGCAGTGCAGAAGATATGCATGACTCCTAGAATCCTTGAGCACTACAGTATGCATTACGGAACCAGGCAATGTGACAATGTGGGCTCACTAACAATAAGTGCCTTTGAAAAACAAAACAAAAGGCACTGATTTAAAAAATAAAGAATATGCTAGGGCTAGACAGACAAAACAATGGTTAAGAACCCTGACTTCTCTTCCAGAGTAGCCATGGTCTGTTTCTAATACCCACATGGCAGCTCACAACATTCTATATCTCTGTTTCTAACTCCAATTCTAGGAAATTGGATACCATCTTCTGGCTTCCTTGGGCCACCGGCTCACACATGCTGCACATAGATAAATGGAAGCAAAGCACTGATACACATAAAGTGGAAATAAAGTAAAGGAAGTATCTTTTCCCCTACATAAAGTGTCATAGGTTAGAGAAGAATTTGTAGAAATTAAGAAACTGTAATTCTTGACAGAGTTAACTCCTCAAGACTATGCCATTAGAGTGTGGCATTCCTGGAGAGCTAGATGCATTTCATTGTTTTAGCGAGAGACATTTCTTCAGTGATGTAGTCACTGGTAAGGGCCCCATGCTCCTGTAAATGGAGACTCTATGTTGCTGAGATTTCAAGAGGATACCTTGTGATATATTTATAGGAGACACAGTCTCACAGAAAACTTTCTGCTCCTCTGCCCCCTCTTCCCCAATGATCTCTGAGCTTTAGGTGCAGAAAATGTGTTGTAGATCTATTGGTCAGGATTTCTGAAATACACTATCTCTTGTTCTCTAAATTTTGATCAATTGTGATTTTCTGTAATGGTCTTCATTTGTTTCCAAAAGAAGTTTCCTTAATGAAGGGTGAGAACCCTACTTCTCTACAAGTATAAAGATAAATATATAGAATGTGGTCATGACTTACGCTTGTTTAGTACAATGGTGGTTGTAAGTTCATATCCAAGATATATGACTTTACTAGTGTTAAATAGTTGGCTGGGTTTTCAGTACCAAGTATGGTTTTTCTCTTGTTGAATGAGCCTTAGGTCCAATTAGTGAGTCATTGGTTACAATCAAGGTATGCCTGCCACTATTATACCTTCTGAGTTATTATGCGATGCTGATAATTGTACTTCATAGGCACCATGCTGGGTAGGACTACTATCTGCTCCTCTCCCTTGGGGCTTGCATGGTGCTTTCATGGACCTCAGAGGAAAAGTTTGGAAGGAAAAGACATATTTGATGGTAATGTATTTTTTCTATAAGTTTTCTATCAACCATGGAATTGTATTTGTCAATGATCTAAATTTGTATTTCAAATATAAACTACTGCCTCCACCTTTTTTTCTTCAAATTCACTCTGGATACAGCCTGAGTAATCTTGCAAAAACACGAATCAAATTTTATTATTCTACTGCTTGAGGAGTTAATTGTCTTTATGTAATCTTTAAATAGGTAGCAATTTTGTTTGCTTTTCTTGGGAGATGTTCTGGTTTATACCTATTACTCTAGCTTCATTTTGAACAGCATTCATTTTAATTTTCCAAATGGTTCCATTTGGACAATAAATTATATAGTCACCCCACTCTTAAAACACAAAAGTTCTCTTACCTACTTTACAAATCTCTTCTTCCTGCACACTAGACAACTTGACAGCACTAATATTTTCTGCTTCAAAATCCTTGCACATCCTGTTTTTCTGAATATAACACATTTAATCTTCTGTGTAATGGTTTGTATATGCTTGGCATAGGGAGTGGCACTATTAGAAGGTGTGACCCTGTTGGAGTAGGTGTGTCACTGTGAGTGTGGGCTTAAGACCCTCATCCTAGCTGCCTGGAAACCAGTATTCTGCTAGCAGCCTTCAGATGAAGATATACAACTCTCAGCTCCTCCTGTTCCATGCCTGCCTGAATGCTGCCATGTTCCTGCCTTGATGATAATGGACTGAACCTCTGAACCTGTATGCCAGCCCAATTAAGTGTTGTCCTTATAAGAGTTGCCTTGGTCATGGTGTCTATTCAGAGCAGTAAAACCTTAACTAAGCTTTATGTTACTCTTTACCAACTATACACTGAAGGACATTTTCTATAACAGGCATTTCTCTGTTCAAAGATAATACATTTCTACAAGGACCTTATGATTTGTTGAATCTTCCCAGTTTTGTTCCTAATGTAAATGCATTTGTACTTCAATTACATTTATGTGTTTTTCAGCCTATATAATATCTATGAGAGTAAAGTAAACCATAGTTTCCATAGCAAAACATATTGTGTCTAGTATAGTGCTGAAATAAGATATGAGTTTTATCTACTGCTGCAGAAAGAATAGAGACTACAGGAGAGAGAAATGACAAACTTAATAAACTTGTCCTGGGCCTGTACAGATATAAAATCACTGATTCCTAATTTTGTTGAATTCAAGAAGATATTGATAGGAGATGTCAAGATGTAAAGAATATATAGAAATGTCAAGACTGTTGTAGAAATGAATTTCAAGCTTAATATTCCAACAGAAATGGACAAATTACACAGATGCAATAACTTGATTACTTGTATAATTGAGGGAGGTTCAGTTACCCTTACAAAACAGTAAATTAAATAAGAGGATAAAATAATGAATCTTTAGCTTTGGGAAAAGAAGTTATTTGAGATTATATATCAAATTATTCCTTGGATAAGGGTTGTAGGAGAAGAAATTTTAGAGCCTGAAAGGCCCTGGGCATTGACCAATTTAGTTGACTAATTATGCAGCAAATAAAAACAGCTCAGAAAACTAAGGTTAAAATGATGAAGTCCAGAGTGATAAATGGTTTCCATATTTCTCTGTAATCGTGCAAATCTCTCACAACGATATTTGTTATCTTACTAGAGACTCACACGAAATCTAATGAACACATTGCTTAAGAGATGAAAACAGACACACTATGTCTATTTTACGTTAACCTTTGTATAATCTTCCTGACTAAGACTAATCTTCTAGATCCCACTGTCCTTGCTTCAGAAAAGGATTGAGATGTAATGTTATAACAGACTGGGTTCGTAGGACCCAATTGCAAAGGTGAATTTTTAATTATACTTCAAAACATTATTTTTTGATGTAACATAATTAATAGATTATTTCTTTAATAAATTGCATCTTTGGACTATTCCTTCAGGTATACTTTATTGCTCACTTCACACAGCATTTTCACATGAGAGATTCAAACAATGAAATCACAATCACCTTTTTGAACTTTAAGAATTACAAAAACAACACTTCTTACAATGTTACTTGTTTTAAAGAGTTAAGTCCCCAAAATACTTTAATTGTTAAAAGTTTTATTGTATTTTTGGTAATGTTTATGCGTGTGTGTGTGTGTGTATGTGTGTGTGTGTGTGTGTGTGTGTGTGTGTGCATTCACATAAGATCATATGGCCACAGAGGACAGAAAGGACACTTGATCTACTGGAGCTGTGCTTAGAGGCAATGATAACTGTGCAATGTAGGTCCTAGAAAGCCATCTCAGGGCTTGTGCAAGAGTAGAACACACTTTTAATCACTGAATCTTCTCTCTGGCCCTGTGTAAAAAAACTTTAGTGTGTAAAAATTGTATGCACTTTATAGGAAGCACATGCCACTTGTATTTCGGAACAAGAAGAGAAGAATTTACTATCCCCCATTCCAAACGAGAAAGTCAGATCCTAAGAAGCATCTCTTCCGGTGAGAATTCCCACCCCTGCCGCATAGCAAACGCTACAAGAGCAGCACAAGCTTGTACAATCTGCATTATGACTATGCAAATATCTCAGCAGAACTCCTGAGAATGAGACCAAGGATTTTCCATAGGCATTCTTTCCCCTAGAAATTCCTACACACTCCACAAACATAACACATACACAGTGATTCACAGAGGTACCCAGACGTTATTACTTGTCTAGCTCTACAATATGAATATGCTCTGCCAGTTTTTATGTTGATTCTGGTTTTAATAAATATGAAAATTATTTTACATGTTTAAATATGAATGTTAAGGAATTTAAGCACTCACAGAAGGTATTTAAAAGAACAATGTCTATACAATAAAAATACTTGTCAAGGAGCCCCAAGAACACAACAAATGACTAGAAGGGAGAGATGGATATGGAAGGAATTATTTATTCATCAAGACTCCCCCAGTGTAGAACATTACGTCCAAGCTCGAAAGCTTCCCATGCCCCACCCCGAAATGTAAGGCAGTATTTAGCAGTTATGTGAACAATGACTTTGAAGGCTGCTAAGAGCCCCATGTGAGGTTTTTATTACAAAGGCCTTATTTCAGATATGTCAGGTTTAACTTGAAATTGTAATTTCTTCCATAGAAGTCAGGGCTTGGCTTCTTTTCTGGGGTATTTTGGTTTCCCTTGTTTGGAGACCGGGTGACTAATGATGCTCTGGAAACGATTAACTTAAAAAGCAGCAGCTAAGAGCATTTGATCCTCCTTTGATGAAGTGTGAACACTAGATCCTTTCCCCCAAAGTGGAGCTGGACTAAGCTAGCTCTGAGGGAAGGGAGAGAGTGGGAGTGGGGAGGTGGGGGGGTGCATTCATTATGGCTGCTTTATCTCTCAGAAGCTATTTCAAGAGATCACTGGTGGAAACCGCCTATAGTCAACCTCCTATTTTCACTCTGCATTTGACATCAAGGTTGTCAATACGACATAATCATCTCTGTCAAAAGCATCATTCATTTCCAAACTGCAGAGTTATTTACAGTCGTGTCTTCACTCAATGTAACACTACCACTCAACACTCAGCTGTCCTTTCTCTGTTCTGACGAAACATTCGGGCAGACATCTAAAGAAACTCTATTTTAGGTTAGGCTAACAACCTGAAAATGAACCCATAAAGAAAAACTTCTTCCCTTGTCCAAATACCATTTGGACAAATGGATAAAGTTTTTCATGAAAACTGGCATTTCAAAATGAGTTCTGTTTGGTAAGAGACACGGTGCTGAAAAGTGACATTTATAATGACAGCAATATGGATCCCCATTAACAAAGACTGGGTCATATTGTGCTCTAATTATAACCATTTTCAGTGTGTGTGTGTGTGTGTGTGTGTGTGTGTGTGTGTGTGTGTGTGTGTGTGTGTGTGTGTGTTTAATTTAGAAATCAATTAGAATAACATAGCTCCCCGCCGAAGAACCCACTATAAGTCTCTGTTTACAGAAACATGGCTGGTATGGGCCTTTGATTACAGTTAAATAGAGAATACTGTGAGACAAACTTAGGCTTGTGCATCTAAGCACCCAGATGAGTAGCTATTGACTTGCTACATTCTTCAGTGCCAGCAAAGACCTAAAAGCTGTGCAGCATATGAAGAAATGACGTTGATACAAAGAAACAGGGGCTAATGGAAATCAGGCAGGGTTCTTAAGAAGGCTTTGCTTACTCATCTCTTTCATCTTCTGTCTCAGAGAACAAATCTTAGTATAACCAAAACTCTGCATTTCCCAATGGCACTACTTAGGATTTTTAAATTTCCCCTAGCAGAAGACATAACAACGGCTAAGAAGGGAGGGATGAAATTGGGGAAACTCTGAAGCAGTTTTCAAGCTTATTTGGCAATGTAAGTTTGGTTGTTTAATGGTTTCCAGAAGTTATTAATTCCTCATTTTTCAGAAGAGAAGCATAAATATTATCACTCCATGTGGGGCTCCTTCTCCTCAATATCAAATGTCTAAAATGCATGAACTACAGGATAAATCTGACTCTTTAAGCATATTTTTGTCATATGAACAAATTTTCCCTGAAATTGGAGCATTTTATATTAATAGTTACTACTAAACTTGAGGATTTTGTGAACCAACCGGTTCACTTTGCGTAACTGATGGAATTTGGATCTCTGCATCTCATTTAAGTGCATTATCGTTGTTCCCATTTTATGGATGAGGTAGTTGACAGGGATTCAGGGATTTTCTTGGTGTTCTGTAGTTTTTACTAAAAGTAGTGTAACTGCCCTTGCCATCAACGTAAGTCGTATATGAAGTTTATATTCTCTCATATGAAGTTTCTATTCTAATTCTCCAAATCATCCTTGAGAAGGAAGTATTGGTATCTGCCTTTCAACAGAAGAAGAATCAACAGACCACTGAAAAATTGACAGCTGACACTGGAAAATATTCTCCATGATTTTGCTGGGTTCAAATGGAAGCATCTCACTCTCAACCAAAGCTCTCCTTTGCTAGCTCAACCAGGCACACTATGACGAATGAGTATTTCAATCCACACATTTAGCTCGTGCAGTGATTCTTCTCTTTTCCGTCCTAATGAAAATGTGAGGAGGCTGAAGGGGTTGGCATCATGACCCCATTTGCATTTCCTTCTGTGTTTTGGGGTCTCATCCTTGGCTCCTGAGGCATACCCAGCCATCCTGAGCTTTGATTCAGAGTCATACCTTCCCATCACGGCATCCCTTGGCTCTGCCAGCAATCCTAATGCTTATTTCTATGTTCTCCCATCTAAGACTTGTGTTTTCTTATTAGTTATCCAGGGCCAGGGCACCATGACCCTAAGAACACAGAAAGTTGGCATTTTTCTGCCTTTCTCTTGTTTACTCTGTTTTCACTATGTGCATTTGCCATGACAACAGGCCATTTTACCCCAGTCCATCTATCTTTTATCATTATCTTCCTAAAACACGCATTTCTATTATTTCTTATTCATAAAGCATGAAAAAATATTAAGTCCTATTTTTTCATTACATACACACAGTTACAGCAACTAGAAACAATATTTTCTACTCTGAAGTAACTCATACATAATAATAATTGTGAGGTCTTTTTAATGAACACATCATTTATGGTGATTGTTACTGTCTTCATGCATGTGTCTATAATTATATGTATTATGCTCTTTCACCTTCCTGCTGCTCACGGTCTTGATTAAAATGAAAAAAAAAAAAAAAACCAAAAGTCCAGCTTATAAGCATTAGTTATTGAATTGTCACCTCCTCGCTCTACTTATTGACAATAATTTGGAAATAGCAAACATCAAGTCTGATTTATTAGGCCATCCATTTCCCATGGCCTGGGGCCACTTCTAAGTGATTAATGATGTGTGGGCTCGTTGCAATATTAAAGAGATCAACCTGAACCCTAACTCTAAGCAGATCAACTCTTCAGAGGCTTGCAATAATTTGCTTATTTTTTATTTCTAGATAGTAACAATTAAATGAGTTAATCGCTGTTATTCTTCACTTTTAAAAAATAGGCTCCGATAATCTAAATTTCGATAGTATACTTCTCCTGAAAATATGGATCTCTTTTGAAGTGATGTAGTTAGTGGTGAATAATATTGAATAAATGAGCACACACATGTGCATATAGCTACAAAATTCTAAATAAATAAAGGAAAGGGTCTTTCTGGGGATGTTTTACTCAAAATATTATAATTATATAGTTATTCTAGAAACCTTCTTTCATTATAGCTTTTATTTTAAGAGAATTTTACAGCCTATCATTCACATTTTCAATTTTGCAATATATTTTACATTTTTTTCCCTTGGTAGTTAGAGCAAGTAATGTTGGAAATGGAAGCAAACTAGGGCATGGCAGGACTGCTCAGGGTCATTGACTGATCTAGTGCTTACACCCAGCCTGGATTTCTAGCTTTGGCTCTTCTCATCCTCCTGCTTACATCAGAAATGCACTATAAAATGTGAAGAGTACAGTTCCATCATTTAAATAATATTTGTATTATACTTTGTTGAATTTGGCATGATGAAAGAAAAAAAACTTTTCTGATTAATTTAATTTCTGGTTTCTAAAGTCCAATGAATTCAATCCTGAAAATATATAGTAAACAACATAAAAGTATTTAAACTTTAATCCAAAAGCCATTTCTAAATCATCCAGTACTTTAGTGTTTTAATTTTCCATTAGATTTTATTATTTTGTAGCCATATTATCAGCTAAGAGATTTAGGGCTGGGAGAGCAAAACAATACCTCCAGTTAGCATATATGGATAACAACTGCCTTCTGGCTACCAAGTAGAAATAAATCATCAAGAAATAAAAGATAGTGTTTTGATGTAGGAATATTTTAAGTGTTATTAGAGAAATTGGGGTTCCCATTGCAGAACGATTTTATTAAAGTTTGAGGGAAAACAATAGGCATGCAAGCAGTAAACCTTGACAACTGCTGACCCAAAGTCATGGGCATACATTTTGAGCCAGGATTTGAGGAAGGGGGCTGGTTCAACCATGTAGGTTGGCCAGCAGCTGTAAGGCAGAAGGTGAGGGGTAGAAAAGAGGGAGAAAGCAGAGATGGGGGAGAAAGAGGTGGAGGGAAGGAGAGAGAGAGAGAGAATAGATGTTACACTTTTAAACTTTTAACTCAAAAGAAGGCAGCTACATGGTCAAGGCTCTGAAGCTCTATGGGGGAGGAACATTGGGGAAAATGTTATCTTATTAAAGAGATATTTATTCTTCTGTCACTTTAGCATATCTTCAGGTGAATTAGTTTCATTGGAAGATGGACTCCTGGCTAAGTGATTGGCAGGCCCAACTGTATTAAACCTTTAGTGAAGAGAGAATTGTATATAATATTGAAATCTTTTGAGCAGATCAGAATGTCATGTCTTCACCAAGGGTCAGATCTATTCCGTATTTTGAATAGGAGGCAAAAGGATGGGCAGATCTGCTGTTTACCTTCCTAATACTACCAGAAAAATGGGAGGTGAGGTGCAAAACTGATCAGAAGACTGAGTCCCCTCCTTGTTGACTTCCAAGGCTACTAATACCTGTCCAGTTTATCTAACATTCCCCTCTCAGGATCTGAGATGGTGAAATTATTTAGGAGATGGAGTGAGATTGAGGTACAGACATAACCGGTTTCCTTTGTTGAAAACCCAGAGATCCAGTTCCAACGCTGTTCTCCAGGAGGAAGTAGAGTCTAGAGTGGAGCTTGCTTTCACCCTCCTTCCAGACAAGGCTGCTTATTTTTGAGAACAGAAAGATCATAAGAAACCAGGGGTCAGTGCTAGCATTCCTAGCCTCAGGCTAGGACAGACCCAAACACATTTCTGGTTTGAATTGCTCACTTTCAGGGTCCCCCAGCCTAAAATGGCTTGAGCACTTCTGATCTTTTATTCTTTTCCTTCGTGCTTTTATGTTCGGTCATAAAAAGCTTTTCATCACGTGAAGCCAGTTTTTCTAAACCAGGACTTCTTCTTCATCATATGATAATCACAAATATTTTGAAAATATACTTTAGGCACATGTGTGTTGGCTTGCCCCTTAAAAGCAATTAGTGCAGCCTAGGAAGCTTCCCCCAAAGCTCGAATCTCCCTCAGTCATGTCTAAGTCACAGTCTCCCAAGGAGACCACACCAGTGTAAAAGCTCTTTATTAGAGTTCTGAGCTTTAAACAACTGATAAGAGTCTCTGGAGCCATTCTGAGGGACAGTTTACACGCAATGACTGTGTAATGGAATATCGAAGCCCTCAAGGGATTCGGGTGTGTCACTTTTCCTGCTTTTGAGAGGTGGATCAACTTAAATGGTGAGCCACACCAGGTGGATGGAAGAGATGTAGGGCTAAAGGAAGATTCTCAGAGTCCATGTACCCACCCCTGTTACCTGTCAAAAAGTCTCTATTGGTTCTATTAAAGAAGAAACTGAAGAATGCCATCTGTGAGATTATTTTGAATAGTGTGAAAAATTGAAGTGATTGAAATCATGACTGACAAAGACAAAAGAGAGAAAAGGGGCTCTTCTTTTTTACTTTCGATGACCGTAACTCCATGGATAAGATTCTCTTTAAGTAGCGTCACAGCATGAATGGCCACAAATGTGAAGCAAGGAGAGTCCCAAGGCAAAAAGAGATAACTGTTGCTTCATCCAGGCAAAGAGCACAAAGGGGTTCTGGAAACTTTGGTGATGGAGGTAGAGGTGGTTTTGGTGCCAATTATAATATGGGTTGTGGAGAAAATATCAGTGGTCCTTGTGGCTTTTGTCAAAGCTGTGTTAGTGGGTATGATGGCAGTAGGGGTGGCTATAAAGGATTTGGTAATTACTAAAGCCATTTTGGAGATTGTGGAAGCTACAATAATTTGGGTAATTATGACAATCTGTCTCAAAATTTAGGATAGAAACTACAGGGACAGAGGCTCTGACCTCTGTAGTGGTGAAGGACAAAATTTTGCTAAGCCACCGAAACCAAACTGGTTGCAGTGGTGCCAGCAGCAGAAGCAATAGTTATGGCAACAAAGGAAGATTCTAATTATGGCCAAGAAACACAAAAGCCAAGCAGGAGAATACAACCAGAGAAGTAAGTGACAGGAAAACCAATGGGTACAACATATTTGCTGACTCATTCATGCACAGTATTGTTACAAAGAATTATGTTATATTATTTATTATTATGTGTATTAGTATATAAACTGGAGAGTTATATTTATTATTAATTTTTTAAACAGGTTATGTTCACATCTGTTTGTTGGAAAGTGGAAAGTATCCCAACAAAGGGTTTTGATGTAGACTCTTTTCCAATCCATGTTGTTGATTGCCCAATGTACTAGTCTACTCATAACGCTGAATAAATGAAAGGAGAAAATGTACTTCTTATGCTTTGCCATGAAGTGTTTGTAGTAGACTAACATAGGCATCACCAGCTCCATTTGAATTTATAAGTTGCAGATACCACGTGTTCTTTGTTTCATTTGGTTTGGTTTGGTTTCTATGCATGATCTTGGCCATTGCGCTGTGGCCCTGAATGGCTGCAGATGATGAGAACTAGTCATAAACTGGAGGAATAAAGTTCATGTGGAAGTGGCCTCTGTGTGTGCACTGACGCTCTGCCAATTCGCCATAGTTTTTCTTTTTCTTTTGTTTTTCACTTTAAACAGCAAAAATTAATCATAATGAAGTTTATAAGACTGTAATCCTGAAACGGGTCTTATTGGGTGTCAGAAATGTATGCTGCTCTACAAGCTTCTAGGTGGGGGAGCCTTCCCTTGTGTAACTTCCAGAGGTTGCCTGCTCTCCTTGGCTAAAAACCACATCACATCAGAAGCCACTGTCCCAGCCGCTTACCTTCCCCCACACCTTCTGCCTTCCACCACAAGGGCCCTTGTGATTCTAATGAGACCTGCAAATAGAAAGGTAATTCTTCCTCCCAGGCCCTTTGTCAATCAGGTTTGGGGAAGCCATTCTGCCCAGCAGCATACATGTAATATAATTTTCAAATCACCATTGAGATAAATGTCATTAAAATACTTTTATGTGGAATTCATTTTTATGTAGATACTGAGATTTTTATATAAAGAATCTGAGTTAAAAATACTACCTGCTAGTTGTTTTTAAAACATGCTTCACATTTGTTTAGTAAATGAAATAATAAAGTGTTCGTGCAATTTAAAGAAAATGGATTTTCTTTCATGTAATAGCATGTATAAGTTTGAACTGTGAAAAATATTTTAAACTGAACATGTATCATGAAATATATTAAAAATAAAGATTTCAATTAAAATTAACATTTATGTGTCTCTTGCTAATAGCTAATTCAGAAATCAGCTGTGACCTCATTAGTAAGGAAGACAGGGGTGCTCTGTTATATAATCTAATTCCTATGATTGAGGAGTTAAAGAAATGTTGGACCATAAGAATTAATCAAAGGTAAGACAGAGAATGATTTAGCCTGTGGTTCAAGCACCACCTCCTTCTATGTTTCTGAAGTTATATTCATTACAATATAGCAATTAGGCCATTCAGATGTATATTCTCTGCTATTTAAATATTTTAAAAATATTTTAATTAAAAATTTTACTGTTTTTTATAATAATCTAGGTATTACTGCATTTGTTTTTGAAATTAATTCTGCTCTTTAGTGTTAAAAATTATGTCTTGTGTCTATTTATGTTTTCCTTGGCCATATTAGCAATAGCTCATTAAAACCATGAAGTCTATAAATACATATTATTTCAGTAGAATGTTGTAGCCTTCATCCCAGGAGTAGGTTGAGTTGAATGTCTTCCAAGTTTTAAGATCAGTGCCATGACATTGGTTCCTAGAGACAGGTCACAGTAGGATGCGGGTACTTACATCATAAACCAGCAAATACTACAGATGAGGATGTTGGTTTTCAAAGAGAGTTGATTGTTCAACACTTACTGGCATTTCTTTATATGCATGTGTATACATAAACACATACACATACATATGCATGCACACACGCACACATGCACAGTTAAAATTTAAAGCCTATTCTTTAACAAGTCATGGCTAGTTAGGAAACTGTGTTTTCTATTAAATAACATGACACATTCTGAACTGTTTAATCTTTCTTCCACTCAGATCTCGGATTATAGTTGGCTATTGTCACACAGTTACAGGACAAAGGTCATGGAGGAAAGTAAGTATCTGTTTTTCAGCTTCCCATGATCAAAATAAAGCACTGAGAATCTGCACATCACTGTTGGAGGATTCTAGCTCCAATGTGAAGCCTTACCCCCATCATAAGAATGCATCAGATAAATTAAAATGTAAAGTCCTAATACTAAAATAATATTTTAGTGAATAAATGCTCAGTCCTCACTATCAAGGGAAAAAACAAACAAACAAACAAGGGAAGACAGACACTATTGGGTACCTTAGGAGGTTAGAGACACATTACAATAAACACTGTGTACGAGTCAGAGTGGGCCATGAACTAATGCAAGGCCATTAGTGGGGAAAAGGGCAGAGCAAGAAATCGTCACCTTAATAAATAGAACCATAGAAATGCGCCTTTTTCTAGTCTTAATAATTCGTGAGATGTTATCTGGGGAAGTTCAATAAAAGATCTTCAAAACTTTGATGTTATTTTCCAAGTCTACATCTAATGTTACCTATGAATACAAAACTAAAAAAAGATATGCATGTATGTGTGTGTGTGTGTGTATATATATATATATATATATATATATATATATATATATGTATATAAATATATATTTAAGAGTATATGCTTTGGAATTAGTGTACCATGGCTTTGAATCTCTCATTTTACAAGACTGTAATTTTAGACAAACTGTTGACATTATTTTCACATTTACAGTATTCTTTTCTCATCTATGAGATAGAAGTGATGACTATATTTTTTCAGAAAAATTTGCATTTAATTAAGGTAATGTTTTCTAAACTTCCAGTGCCTGACATATAGTATGCATAGCTAATGAAGTTGTGTGATGTTTACTTGGAGAAAAATATAGGAAGACTGTGGCAGTTTTCTGACAATTATATGGTTCCAAATGCCCTTACCTCTCTCCTTCAAGTCATCAAACATGTGATTACAAAGAAAAAGAAGTATGAGTTTTTAAAAGATGCAATTAAAATGTCCCACTGAAATGTCATTGTATAAGGGCCACAGTCATGGGCCAAATAGAAAGAATGATATGAGCAGCAGGAGGGCTGGTTTGAGTTGACCCAGTGCAGTACCAGCTACATGTGGGAACCTGATAATATAAATAGAGTGTCAGGGCCTTGTAATTAAATTCTGGAAACTTAGAGTCCTGATTCTGAATGGGTAATAGCATAGTTGCCTGCCAACTCTTACCTGCTTGCTCCTAGTGTGGGGAAGGCATGCCTCTCTGTGCACATATTGCAAATATATGGCAGCTTGGCAGTGAAATGTGCTTATATGTTTGCCAGAGATAGTCCCTGTTAACAAGCAACATGAATATACTATCAGTCAAGGTTGTGGGCTAAGGACAAAATATTCAAAGTGATGTTGCTCAATTTCTGTGCTTCCTATTGATTTCTCTATATGTATGCATATATGTATATTTGTGCATATATATATCCATATATGTATATATACATATACGCAGAAATTGTATATGCAATTGTATATATATATATAAAACACTATTAATATACATATTAAAATTTCTATAATAAAAATGTAAGGGCTGGGAATGTAGTGATAGAGAATTTGCCTGGCATTGGTGAGATACTAGATACAATTTCCAGCATTACAAAAAATTTAACTAAATATAAATAAGTAGAAATTAATTTGAAAAATCGAGAAAGGTTACATTTAGCGCAATATGTTCTGTATATCATATTCACCTTTTCTTATATAAATTGACTAAAAAACTTCTAAATGGTATGACCCACCAATTAGAAAATATATATTACTTGAGCTTTATAAATTATTTTAGTAAAAATCCTACTGCAGACAATATCACATACTCCCAGTTATTGTAACCACACTCCTAAAGTAAAATTTATACCGTTTGGATACGGATCAAAAGTCAGAACTCTAACCAACAGCATCAATAATAAGAAAAGAAAAATCATGAGTAATCTTTGTACTATTGCCAGGAGAGAAGAGAGAAGCTAGAGTCAATGAACTGTCCTGATTATATCTGGAACCCCACACCTGTAATTAGGTTTAAAAGCACAGCTTTCTGACTCTCAGTTCAAAATACTCAGCAGGCCTTTCTCTACCCAGGCTTGAAGCAAAAGCTCTCTCAGGGAGCAACTGAGGTTCTGAAAACAGCTTCCTGCTCTGATGTCCAGACTTAACTATTTATCTCTGTGGCTATGAAGGGGGGCAAATTCTTCCATTCCTTCAGGGCCTTTATGGATGCTTTCTGTTCAGTTCAGTATTCTGCCCTTCATAAATAAGAGTGCCGGGATGACACAGGGAAGCAGTCCATTTATCCCAGGACTGAAATGTTTACTCTACCTTGCATTTAACTAGTTTACAATTTTGGAGACATTTGAAGTACTCGTTGGCTCAGTGGTGCAATATTGTTTTAAAGTTATTTCTGACCATATCAGACACTTTTAGACCTTCAATGATGAGCAAACCCCAGAGGCAAAATACAATAAAGATTTAAGGGCCGTTCAGTGAAGCACCGTGGCTTCCGTGGGCAGGAGCTGAGGAGAAGTGGGAGGGCTGCCCTGGTGGTTATTTCTGATAGTGCTTTTGTTTGTTTTATTTTCAATTTATGCCAGCACTTTGTGGGGCTGGGTAACAAAGCATATGCTTTCACCGAACCACATCAAAGTTTATATGTGTGTGCGTGTGTGTGTGTCTGCGTGTACATGTGTGTGTATATATACATATATATGTTTTTGTGCTATTGCTGGTCTTTATGATTTGGTAAACAAAGCATGTTCGAAGCCAAAAAATACTCAGGAATGAAACTCAGATTCCCTCTATTATTCCTCATGGCAACCTCATGTGAATGACTCTCTGTATGCATGGGAAAAAAATAACATGGGCTTAATTCTGCATCCCCCATCCGTCTAGAAAACAAACAAGCAAACAACAACAACAAAACAAGAAACCTAGTTGACCTTACTGATTTTTTTCCCATGGCAGTCCATGTGGAACCCTCATGCACTATGGAAGTTGGCCAGTCTAGAAAAACTTCCCTGTTCATTTTGGGATTGTATTCTCCGTGCTCTGCATCAAACTGTGGGGTGTCTTCAGCAATATGTTCTTACCATGTAGTTATTGAGTGTAACCAAAGACAATCAATGCCTTATATGATGTTTTAGACATTTATAGGCATCATGGTAACATATAGGCAAGTGTCTCACAGCTTGCTCAATGATTGTCATTTAATGAACCATGTAGTCTTGGAGCAATACTATTCATTCATCCATGATAATTCCATTGTTTAAATGACATTTTTGAGGTTGTCTTTTTAAAGTTAGCTTACTAACTCGTGGGTTTTTGTATTAAATATATAAAATACGTCATTCTGTGTATAAATGCATGTACATATAGTCACACATAGACTGAGACACTATGACCACTATCTGTTGTATTGGTTACTTTTCTGTTTTGGTGATAAAACACTCTCTAAAAAGCATCTTGGAGAGGTAATGTTGTGTTTCAGTTCACACTTCCAGATAACAGTCAATAACTGAGTGTTGTCGGGCAGGAACTTGTCGCTCTCTCATTACTTACTCTATAACCTTATTACCGATCCTGCCCGTCTTTGGAAACTATCAGATTTTTAGATTGGCTTCTGGTATCACTCTTAAATGATTTCCAAAGAACATTCCATTGATAAATTCATAAGTCAATAATAATTCTGTATCAATTTAAACCATTTGGCATTGACAAAGGTATCACTTCTTTCTTAGGATACTCCATTTGGTGAAGTTTGTTCTTCTGTATCTCTTTGCTGTTCTTTTTCACCTACTAGATTTCTCAACTGCTGAGCATCTCAGGGCTCACTTAGTGAACTTCATTTCTTTTTACTTGGGTGTCTAATCTAAAGTTATTCTAACATTTTCTCCAACCAGATTTCTTACCTTCAGTGTTTCGCCCTACCTCAGTTTAAAGGCTTCTTTAATTTGCCATTGAGTTCATGCTAAGGGCACTGTTGGCTCATGCTGGGCTCACATATCACAATATCATCAAATATTGTTGGTTCTTCTTTAAGAACCCTCCTCCATCCATACTGACCTATCCAGCCACTGCCATTTCAAGAATTATTCCCTTGGCCACCCAACTGATTTTGTCACTCCAACCTTTGCCCTTTTTAGTTAGTTGTCTGTGTAGCAAAATTATTACATCATTTCATGTCTCAGCTCAAAGTTCTCTCACAGTCTCACGTTTATGCCAGCAAAAGTCAAAGCACTTGCATGAAATAGCCAATGACACCCAGGTAACCCAGCCTGTTCTTTGTTGCCTAATTTCTTTGTACCCTTCTCTTTCTCATCCTCTTTTTCACTCTGCTCTTGCCCCATAAACCTGTTACAGATTTCTCATCTCCATGCATTCTCACTGTAATCCCCTTCTCCTATAAGGTCTTTTCCTTAGATACACACATAGCCTATTATACCCCTATCTTCTTTCTTAAATGTTAGCCCACTAATATCTTTATGTGGCCACTTATTCAAAACAGAATAACTACCATCCATCCAGTCACGTGCTGAATTTTCTGAGAATGGTACCAATACATACCCTCTCTATTTCAGTGTAACTAAGTTTTCTATCACCCACCTCATCCTGTCCATATTAGAGCACAAATTGTGAGTAGAGGAAGTTGGAGCATTTTCTTATGTTGATTGCTAAAACCTCTAGAGAAACTTATATGTCTAGCATATGAATGAACAAATATTGTAATTAAGTTTCTCAAATACAAAATTCTCATCTAGATGTTTTATATTCCAATATATGGCCACCTGCTGATGTTTTACACATACATACAAATGAAATGTTCTATCTACTATCAGCTAAAGGAGAACAATGGGCTGGCATTATTATCTTTTCCTGTAAAATAATGACAAAAAATACACTCCAGATTTGCATCTTCTTGGCTTTGCACTCTATTCATTCATGCTATTCTCTTGTCAAAGGAAAACTGAGACACTATCAGTGACTCAATACATTCTGAATACTGTGAGTATTGCACATGTGCTTTCTAGCATCACTTACTATCACAGTTTCCAGAAGAAAGTCAGACATTCGTGATCACATCCAGCTTGACTTCACCATCTACACTGCTGAGAAAAAAGAACTGTGCTGCTCCATACCACCTAGAATATCCAGTAAGACTCTTAAACATATCTTTGAACTATTTTGGATAAAGTAACTGTAGACTGTATGATGTTGATGGAAATTGATAGTGGATGTAAAAATTTAATGGAGAAGTCAAAGTGTTATGTTTCTGAATTAGAGAGGATTAAGGTGGTCTTGAACCTTGGGCAATGTTATAAAACATGTGCTCTCATGTCCCTTCTTGCTTTTATTTTTGATTCTGTATTTCAGTTTCCAAGTCAGGTTACCTCATTAACAATATTTTCCTTTAAGTGACAGAAATGAAAGCAGATAATATTCTTAGACATACTCTGCTTTTTCTTATCTGCATAGTTACCTGTGAATCTTTTGGAAACTATCAATAATTGAATATGATGCCACAGTTGTAAAATTCAAGTGCAAGTGTGAATTTATGTCTCTGTTCCATGCTGTGAGACACACAGGTTCAGGTTTGCTTTAGAGTTGTTCAGGCTTTGGATTTTTTTGTTAATGTTTAGAAAAAAAACCTTGGCCCTGGAGAGAGCTTCCTGTTCCCCCAGAGAATCTCAGTTGGGGTCCCAACAAACACATCAGGAAGCTCACACTGTCTGTATATACACCTATCCACCTCCATGTAACCAAGGCCCTTTTCTGTTCTCCATGGGTGTTCACATACACACAAACACACATAAGTAAATACTTAAATAATAAAATAAACAATAAAAACTCATATAAAGAAAAAGTCATTTTATTATGTCTATCAACTTTGAAATTCAAGATTAAATCACTTGGGCCCTTACTTCCTCTGTTCAGAGCATTCACGATGTTTTGTCCGTCTCTGTTGCATAGACTGAGATTCTGTACACTTATAGTCCCTATGGCATTGTTGTCTATCTCACTATCTGACCATGAACTTAAATCAACTCTTGCATACTCAATAAAAAAGAAAAAATATTATCTAAGTAATTTTGCAGCACACTGCTGAAAAGAATCTTGTAGCACACTGAAAATTCAAAAGACCAAAAATATTCCTTAAGTTTTATCTGTATTATTTGAAAAATGAGTTGTAGTAAGAATAAGAAACTACAATGGTCCATTTATATCATGATAAGAATTATTTCTAAAGATAATTTCTATAATTTTTGAGAGACATCAGCTGCCTGGGCAAGGCCAAGGCATTAATTGTACAGAAAGGGTTAGGAGAAATACTTATGTACCTTTCATTGTTACATAACCTCATTTTGGAGTTAATATCAGTTCTGCCTCCAATATCATTTATCTGACACTTGGTAAATGAGTTGTCAGCAAAGGGGAAAATATATTAATAGTTCAGATTGGTTGAAAAGGGAGCTCTTACATGTTTTACCAGAAATTTCCTCCTTCAGTTAACTCAATATCTTTTCTGACACATTTGTGTTGCACTAAAGTGTCTTTTATAGTGTGTCAGAGTTATGAATACTGATAGACCTTCCCCTAAAGTGCCCCTCAAGTTCACTGCCATTTGCTCATTAGGCTTGCTTTTTATTGCATGTCAGAAAGTACCTCCCTTAAGCACCTCCTAATAAATGGGAATTGATGGGACTATGTCTACAGAGCAAGTGGTAAATTCAAAGGTCTTAAGTGAGGAAGTCTGTAAGGCTTCGAAAACTAGGGCATGCACCTATTGGTCTTGATCTGCAACACAGGGGATAGTTTATTTGATTCTAAGATAAGCAGTGAGTTCTTAAGCAGTGAGTTCTTAAGCAGTATTTGAAGTTCAAAAGAGGAAACAATTCATTTTTCCATTAAAAAGAGGACAAGATAAACTATTTTTTAAGATGCCTCCAGAATCTTCCTCAACACAATTCAAATGAAAATTTACTCATTTGGATCCTACAAAGTCTAACATTATAGGAAGTGTCAATACAATGTTTTAAACTCAGAAATAAAATGAAAATGGTGGGTAGATGAAGATGTACAGGCAAAGGGCATGGCGGTACAGCAGGCAGGGGGGCTTATGGTGTTATGTGCTGTTGCACACAGAAGGTGACGATGAAGCCTGTAGCAGGGAAGGTAAAAGGCTGACAACTATGAACCATGCTGCTCCCCCAGAAGCATGAGCCCAGCCACGAAATTCAAGCTCACGCTCCCTAGCCCTGGGAACTTTTTGATCACCAGGAAAACACACACACACACACACACACACACACACACACACACACACACACACACACACACACACACACTATGGAGCTATTTAATTCATGGGTTGTTTCTGAGCTGGGTTTAACAAGCATCTATTATAATATGAAAGTTTGAATTAAGCATTGAACTGAGATATAGAAACAGACTGATTCTGTGGATTCCATTGTGATAATTGTTGGTTTGTATATTTAAAAGAAAAACAGAAGAATCAATTAGCCAGGAAGGGACAACCACCCAACAACCAATCACTGGAAAAACAAGGAAAGCCAGGATCATAAAGGCTTCTCCGACACTGCAAGTCAATGTTTTCCAAACATTTATCTGCTGTTTTCAAGGTTTGGCCATAAGCACCAAGCATTACTAATGTAACATGATTATTTAAATCAGCCTTTCCATATGTAACAATGTATGTGATTCACTAGCTTAATCCTGCTTGTACTAAACTACACAACTACAAAAATTAAATATTTGGGGACTTTGGGTCTACTTTAATCTTCTCATTTTGCCTTGGTTATAGGCTTGATTTTGGTGGAACATTAAACTAAATGAGAAGCATGAAATGTTTCGCACATATTTTAGAGATATATTTAAGTGATGGACAGTACAGAGGAGTATGTGAAATGGAAAATATCATTGTGACAATAATAGGAAAATGTAACTTCTTCAGACAAGAATCAAGCACATACACATATATACATACATACATAATACAGATAGTGGCATATATGCATATATATATACACATACATATATACACATATATGTATACATATATATATATTTATACTATAAACATATATTTTAGGGATATTATTTTAGACAGGGTATAAAGTAATATCGGCCAGTTTTGGTCACTTTGCAATATAAACAAATTATTCTATAATTATAGCATTAGGAAAAGCAGGCTTAATATTAATATTATTTGTTTATAGTTTAGACTCTATCTCTTATAGAAAAATGCAGAGAGTTCTTAAAGTTAATTTTCTCATAAGATTATTAAAGTTGAGATTATAAATAGTAAAGACTGCAGAGTTGGGGGGGCAAGTCTACTGTACCTTCAGGCTAAACAACCCCCATTGTTTAATGAGTGTTAAATTTAGCTATGTGCTCTTTACAAAGGTCAACATCAGATCTAACTTGCTCTTGGGCTTTATGATCTCTGCTGAACCTTGCTACCTAAAGGATATGCCCACATGGAAAAACACAGTGTTGTTTTCCTATGTTAAGAAATGTCCAAGCCTCCTAGAATTTCTACTGACAGTTCCCTACACACAGACTTGAGTTTCAAACCTAATAGATTTTGCTAATAGGA
Source organism: Uromys caudimaculatus (assembly GCA_028551405.1). Lineage (NCBI taxonomy): Eukaryota > Metazoa > Chordata > Mammalia > Rodentia > Muridae > Uromys > Uromys caudimaculatus. Next base: position 59,256,704 of record CM052701.1, read on the forward strand.
AGAGGGGAAGCGTTAGACCTGTGAAGGTAAGTAGCACATCAGGGCTCATGGGGCAGGAAACCTGAATGGCAGAGGTAAGCGTGCAATGAAATGCTAAAACAGAAACCTGTGGACAGCCATAATTGCTGAATACTTCACTCTGTTGCTGACTACTAACCAACAAACCACCCCCCAAACTTATGATAATGAAAGAAAGAAAAAGAAAAAAAAAATTACTATCTCTTAAGTCTGGAGTTGACTGGACTCATCTACATAGTTGTCAGTTGAGATCCCTCATATGCTTTCAAACAGCTGTCAGGTAGGCAGGGAATCCTCAGCAGGGGTGGATGGCTGGCATTTGATGCTATCTATCAGCTGGAAGCTTAACTAGACAGGGGCTCCTAGATGTGGTTTAGTCATGTGGCTCTTGCTTTTCACAGTATGAGGCTAAGATCTCAGAGGAAATATCCAAAGAAAAAACATTCCAAAACCAGACACAAGATCTGCCAGTCCATTTAAGGATAATGCTCAGAGTTGGAACAGAGTGCTTTTTTTTTTTTTTTTTGCTACATCCTTTAACAGGGCAACCATGTGGCCCAAAAAGAATCTAAAGGGGATTGGAGAAAAACTGATGAGGGCAAAGCAAAATAATAATGCACAACAGAGTGAGAAGCGGAAAATATTTTAGTGAACATATGTGGGAACTAGAATATATCAAATACTCTGAGAGCTCAATGAATCCAAGAATCAAGGCAAATATAAAGTATATAATTATATATTTGGAGGATATTAGTTTAGGCCAAGTACAAAGTCATGTCAGCATGGAATTTCAGTTCCAGCAACTTTGACATATTAAAAAAATCATTGAGAAGCTACGGCTACAGGAGAGAAACCTAGACTAAAATGCCTTTCTGGTTGTATATTTTATCAGACATAATGACTTGGTATAGTAACTGGGCCTCATCTATATATCTGGAGGACAAGAATATAGCTTGACTGATTTGTGAAAGCCCTTCCAATTTTTCAGTAATGAAGAAACCATTTTCTTATTGTAGGATAGGAACAGTGATAAGTGCATGAATTTCTCATAACATACATTGAATTGGCTTTTCTGGGAATCAAGAGTTGAATTAAAGAATGATATTTTCTCTTAGATTAGTCTTTTAGCTTTGTGGCCCTATAAAAAGTCCTAAAAACCACTTTTCTATTACTTTCCTTCCTTAATGTATAAACATTACATCATTTGTCATTTATTATAAAATTTTCTCTAACTTGATTCTGATAATTAAGCTCTTGCTTGCTGACAGATATGAAAATTTATTAAATTCATAAAGATTACATAGGTTGCATGGAACATAATTTTATACAAGAAGCATGGAAATCCATGGATTTTGATATCCACAAAATTCATGTATTGGAACCCAACCTACATGAATACCAATGTATGATTATATTTATTTGAAAATCTACATGGAGTTTTCTATATTCTTAAGTCTACCAATGAAGAGGGGAAACTCGTGTGTATGTGTGTGTGTGTGTGTGTGTGTGTGTGTGTGTGTGTAGTGATGACTGAATTAATCATATGTCAACAAAGACCAACACAAATTATTTGCCTCTTTTCCCAGGAAATTTGATGTAATCCACATACAAACGTGTGTTCTGTGCTCTGCTTAAGTGCTCTGTGCTTCCGAGGCTTGGTGACTTGGACGTGCTTTGGTCAGTGGCCACCACAAATTAGAAAGCTAGAAAGGAACTATAAATGCCAGCCCTCTTCTGCATAGAGGTTGTAGAGTAGCTTGACATGGTATATAACCCTTGCTACCGTACATTTGAATAGTGACAGGTATACACAGTAGGAATAAGTAACCTGTACTTTTGTAAACAGTAACTACTTCCTGGACTTCTGGAGTTTCTCAAAATAAGATTCTGGGATGTCAGAATTTCCAGTTCCAGCCAGGGGTAACTGTCCTTTCTGTCAATACTACTCTTTCTCTCAAGGAAGATGGTAGTTAGGTTGCAGCATATTTCAACTCTTTTGTCTAAATTCTGCAGGAACATGTGATGGTTTTAGAATCTTCTTGAAATATCTGTGTTTGCATCATTCTGCCTGGCTATATGAGATGATTGTAAAGGCCTCCCCATGTCAGAAGGGGCCACTTGAAGGAAAGCAAAAAGAAAGAGGGAGAGAAAGGAAAAGCTGTCTACTAAAATATATTTTTCTCTTTTGAAAGTATTTTCTTATGTGTATTAAGGTTAGTGATCAATTTTGAGCATGTTTCTATTGCCTCCTTTGTCTCTAAATCTAATTTTTGGCAATCATGAAGGAAGAAGAGACAATAGGGCTTGTAATGATTATTAAAAACAAAACTAAACCGCTGTTCTTCAAGGTATTGTTGATAGGAAATGTTATGAAAACATGTCTTAGTAGGGATCCAAAAGTCAGAAGATAATTGTTTGTACCCTGGGAGATATCTTACCAGACACTCTGTGACCTTTGGATCTACATGCAGAGCACAGAGAATGAGAGCTAGGGTCTTGGAAAGCAGCTAATACGATTCTGTGTTTGAAGACCTGGGTTCAGTTTCTGAACTCCTTACCTGCTGTATTACTCTGAATACATACTTAGTGTCCTTTTAGTCATCTTCCTGTCTGAACATTGGTGGTAAAAACTACCTCATTGCATTGTTTAAATAACCAAATGTAATAACATAAGGAAATGATAGCTCTGAGTTGGTAGTTATTTACAACTCATATCCCCAAGTACTTCTTTCTTATGGTTTTATGTAATAAAGACTTCTTAATACAATACCTCATAGCATGGTTCTTAAAATTCTTAATTGTGTAAAACGAGTCCACAGCTACCGTTAGCCAACAAGTAAGAAATTTAGTATTTGCTGTTTTTCTTTCTTGGTTATAAAGTTATTTTTATCATACAAAGCTCCTATAATTTCCATGATTACAGTTTATACCCCAACACTCTAGAAATATCACTAACAGTTGTAATATAAAGAAAAATTATAAGATTCAGCAAACATTAACATTCTCATACCCATGTTTCCAAGCCCCTGTGTCTGGTAACATTCTATGGTGGCATGTCATAGGTGGTTATCTCTCATCTTGAAAGACCGGTTTTGATCCTGCATACATGAAAACGAATGACTTGATTTTGAAATGTATTAACTCTTAGTCTTGCTCCGATAGGGTCAAACCAGGTGAGTGAATGATGAACTGACTATAGATGTAGATATGGCGTCTTTTCTATTGCCATGATAAACTCACCTGACATCAAGCCACTTGGGGAAGAAAGGATTTATTTTGGATTATAGTTTCAGAGAGAGAGACAGAGACAGAGAGACAGAGAAAGAGACAGAGATACAGAGACAAAGAGACAAAGAGAGACAGAGATAGACAGAGAGAGACAGAGTGAGAGACAGACAGAGAAACTCTCAGGCAGGGTAAAGTCTGAAAGTAGGCCCTCAGTGACATACTGCATCTAGCTAGGCCACACTCCTAAAGGTTCCATAACCTTCACATACAGCAACACAGACTGGGGACCAAATGTTCAAATATGTGATCCTACAGAGTACATTTCTCATTCAGACCACTACATTCTACTTTTGACCTCTAGAGGCTCAAGGCTATCGCACAATACAAAATGCATTTATTCCGACTTCAAATACCCCATAGTCTTAAACAGTCTCAGTAATGTTTAAAAGTCCAATGACCCTTACCAAACATAAGACAATCTCTTAGCTGTGACCCGAATAAAATAAAAAACTGAATTGAATACCTTCAACATATAATGGCACAGAATATACATTCCCAATTCCAAAGGGAGAAATGGTGGTAGATGAGGAAAAAATTTATCAAAGCAAGACTGAAAGCCAGCAGGACAAACAGCAAACCAGTAGCTCCATATTTGGCACCTCTGGCTTCAGTTTCAAAAGCCTTGGATCTCTCTGCCCCTCCCACACTGCTGTCTGCATCACAAATCTCACTCTAGGGCTAGTTGTATTCCCTGTTTGCAGCTGTACTTGGCAGATGTCTTACAGCTCTGACATCTCGAGCATCTTATAGGGTCTCCATCACAACCCAGGCTTCAACTTCACAATTTGAGTCATTAGAGCCTCGGGGACTCTGACCCTGCCATAAAATGCCTGTCCTCATCAGCTTTTTTGAAAATAGGTAGGAAGAATTCATAAACCCTCAACACTGCATCTTTCATGCCTCCCAAATCAGTGCCATGTAGACAACACTGATAAGTTTGGTTAAAAGCTTGAGGTTTAACCTGACTATTTGTGCCACAGTTTAAGCAGCTTCCTTTATCTGGGGCTGGTGAAAATCTTCCTAGGAGAGAATGCCTAAGGCTTTGTTTTCTTTCTTTCTTTCTTTCTTTCTTTCTTTCTTTCTTTCTTTCTTTCTTTCTTTCTTTCTTTCTTTCTTTCTTTCTTTCCTTTTCTTTTTTCTTTTTGATACTTTATTTACATTTCAAATGTTTTCCCCTTTCCAGGTCTCCCCTTTGGAAACCCCCTATCCCATCCCTCCTCCCCCTGCCTCTATGAGGGTGCTCCCCCACCCACCCACTCCCATCTACCCTCCCTGGCATTCCCTATACTGAGGCATCTAACACTCTCAGACCCAAGGGCCTCTCCTCCCACTTATGGCCAACAAGGCCCTCCTCTGCCACATATGTTGCCAGCACCATGAATCCCTCCATATGCATTCTTTGGTTGGTGGTTCAGTCTCTGGGAGCACTGGGGGCCTGATCAGTTGACACTGTTGCTCCTTCCCTATGGGGCAGTAAACTCCCTCAGCTCCTTCAGTCCCTTCCCTAACTCCTCCATCTGAAACCCCAAGCTCAGTCCAACAGTTCCTGTGAATTGAATTATGGGTGTTCCAAACTTTTGGGCTAATATCCACTTGTCAGTGTGTACATACCATGTTTGTTCTTTTGTGACTGAGTTACCTCACTCGGGATGATATTTTCAAGTTCCATCCATTTGCCTGCAAATTTCATTAAGTCATTGTTTTAATAGCTGAGTAGTATTCCATTGTGTAAATGTACCACATTTTCTGTATTCATTCCTCTGTTGAGGGATATCTGGGTTGTTACCAGCTTCTCGCTATTATAAACATGGCTGCTATGAACAGAGTGGGGCATGTGTCCTTATTATATGTTGGAGCATCTTCTGGGTATATACCCAGGAGTGGTATAGCTGAAGGGCTGAGAAGCACCTAAAGAAATGTTCAACATCCTTAGTCATCAGGGAAATGCAAATCAAAACAACCCTGAGATTCCACTTCACACCAGTCAGAATCAAAAACTAAGATCAAAAACTCAGGTGACAGCAGATGCTGGCGAGGATGTGGAGAAAGAGGAACACTCCTCCACTGTTGGTGGGACTGCAAGCTGGTACAACCACTCTGGAAATCAGTTTGGTGGACCCTCAGAAAATTGGACATAATACTACCTAAGGCTCTGTTTTCATAGGCTGCCAGATCAGCTAGGCATAGTAACCTTCTTCCTAGGGAGCTTTCCTGTGGTTCCAGATCAGAGTAGGCAATTTATCTTTTATAATACTGATCTCTCTGACACTTCAGCTTCTTTTTGAGCACACAAGTTGTCTACAACATCAGGTACTCAGTGCCCTTTTCCTTTTCAAACTATATATTCAACAATGTATACTTTTTGCTCATTTTCACTGTATAGCTTCATAAGAGTAATAATTAATATCAATTCCACAGACTTAATGTTATCCTGTCTTGAAGTTTCATCTTTCAAAAAATTAGTTAACTCATTTGTTTATTCATTTGTTTCTTTTTGAGAGAGAATCTCACTATGTAGTTCTGGCAATCCTGGAAGTTCTTGTGACCAGTTTGACCTTGAGCACATAGTGAACTACTGTGCACTCTGAGTGTTAGGGTTAAAGTCTCTATCTCTGTCTCTGTCTCTGTCTCTGTCTCTCTCTGTCTCTCTCTCTCTCTCTCTCTTTCCTTCTCTCTCTCTCTCTCTCTCTCTCTCTCACACACACACATATACATACATATATGCGTGTGTGTATATGTGTGTATACCTCAACACATCTACTCAAAATTAGTCCATTACTTTTAAATTCAACCTTATGCAAGTCCTCAGAATATAGGCAGAATGCAACCAAAATCACATACAAATTGCCCCTAATCTCTGTTTCTCAGAGTGCTAGCTCCCTCCTGAGACCTAAAAATGAGGACTCTTCGGTCTACATCTCTCTTGGCATTATTACCTTAACACTTTAAAATAGAGGGCCCATTAAACTGTTTACAAGTGTCAATGGGTTTATCCTGCTCAAAGTTCCAAACTCTCCAATGAAATATTCCAAAGAAATGAAAGTCACATGGCCAGGGCGAATGTAGCAGCATCCCACTATAGAACCAATTACCTTATTAGTTATATTTCTGCTTCTGTACTAAATTATCTTAATGAATAGCAATCTAGAGGGAAGTAAGGATTTATTTTAGTGTATAGAGTCCATCATGACAGGAAAAACATATCAACATTCAGGGAAAATGAGACAACAGGAATAGAAAGCTTTCTGGTGGCATTTTCATCTGTATGAAAGAAACAGACAAAGAGCAGGATACAGGGTGAAGCCCTTACTCTAAAAGCCTGCACTATTGACGTGCTTCTTCTGACAAGATCTCACCTCATAAAGATTCCAGAACTTTCCCTAACAGAGCCACCAAATGGGTATCAAGTGTTTAAATACATGAGCATATGGGGGACATTTCTCATTCAAACCACCACAGATGTCAGTTGTCCCTTGGGGCACTCAGGTATAGGCTGCTATACACAAAACGGAAGGGCTCATATGATGTGTAAAGGTATGGATCAGAAGAACTATAATCAGTGAATTTAAAGCTCAGTGGTGCCCTTTGCTTTATTTACATAGTCGAAATGAAAGGGGTTTTTGCCTATTTTTTTATTATTTTTTATTTTTATTTTTTTCTAAAATAAGATAGTGAAATGAGTTAGAAGACAAGGATGAAGGGTCTTTAGAATCTTCTATTTCTTTCCAGGTTTGTGAGTTCTTCCTGGGTTCTTGTGGTGAAGAATCTAGTCATATCCTCTGTAGAGAAGACACATCTTACAGAAATTGCATCTTCCCTGATTGTAGCCAAATTACTCGAGTTCCTGTTCAGTCTTTCAACTTTGCCTGCTGTCTTTGGTTTTGTTATTTCCACCGCTGTCTTAAAATTTCAATGATGAAATTTACATAAACATCTCTTTAGCATTTGTTCTAAGAATTGTGATGGGATATTAGTAAATTCATTTATGATTCTTGGAGGCCAATAGGACTGATATAATCAATGTGAATACTCAACTAATGCCAGCAGCAGGAAGCTTGAGAATACAAATGTTCTCTTCTGCAGCATTATTCAAACATAACATTTTTGCTTATATATGTCTGTGTGTATCATTATAAAAAGAGGATCTACCGGAATACAGAACCAGTGAATCCGTAGCAACCTTATCGAGGTGGTTCCAATGAGAGTGGCCCTACAGCTTCCTAGTGAGTGGCACTATTAGGAAGTGTAGCCTTGTTGGAGAAAGTGCGGAATTGTTTCACTGGGGATGGGTTTTGAGGTTTCTGAAGCTCAATCTAGGTCCAGTGGTTTATACTTCCTTCTGTATCTCTGAGGATCCAGAGGTAAAACTCCTCAGCCCCTCTCAAGCCTGCAGTCAACCATGCTTCCTATCATGACAATGGACTACACCTCTCAACTGTAAGCCAGCTCCCAACTAAATGCTTTCCTTGTATGAGTTTCTGTGGTCCAAGTGTCTTTTCTTAGCAATTGAAACCCTAACTAAGACACTTAGGATGACTGTGTTAGACTTCACAATCACACACTACTAATCCCTAGCTTACCTGTCAGGCATGTGCTGACTCTGAGCAGCAGATACACATGTGCTACACTTGATTGACAAAGAAGAGTTTAAGCTTCACTTTAGTTACAACAATGTTTTCGGAAGTATGTTTCCTTCTTAGGCTTAGATCAGGTTTTTACATCTTATAATCCAAAATAGAAAATATCGGATAGTCTCAGATGCGGGACTGGAAAACAATGAACGTATTCATCATTTTTTGGCATGAATCAGCCTGGTCCCAGAAGAACATTAAATTGTCATTGACCTTAAAACATTTTCAGCTTAAAGTCTCATACAACTATGGAAGTCAATGTATTTTTTTTTTTTTTTTTTTTTTTTGGTACTTCAATATTCTGTTCCAAACTCAGCCACAAAAGTAAACTTTGGCCAAGGTGATTAAGCTTCAGCAACACACCAAATGAGACTTGCCAAAGTAATACTTTCCCTCTCATTTTAATCCTCTGCCTATCCTGGGTGAAATCGGCCCATGTGTTTCTATGTTATTTATATGTAGAAATGTTTCGCCAGTTGTGCTATGGCCAGAGACACGCTGGTAGTGTGAGCAAGCTATTCTCTCTGTCCTCCACCTCTCCATGGGTCTGAATCCAAAAGAGTTTTCTAACTTTTTGAAGTACAAACAGTGAGAATCCCTTCAGCTTAGAACTTGGAAAAATGTGAACCCTTGCTTCTCCTTTTCTATCAAATGCTTATAAGCAATCATTTGAATGTAGTTTTCCAAGATAATAATGTCATATTGAATTGCATAGTTTTCCTTTGATGTTGAAAGCAGATGAAAGAACCCAATATTGGAAAGCACGTCCAAGTTTGCCACAAAGAGATTAAATAATCACCCTTTGTATTTGCCTCTATGAACACAGTCACTTTCTGTAAGTAGTATTCAAACCATGATGTGTCTTTTTCAATATTAAAAATGAATATATATGACATAATATGGAAAAGTTAGCTTTTTCTGAACGTTCCTACACCAGCCATGCCATCCATACCCAGTATCCCTTCCACACATTTCATTTTTCTTTTGAAAATAATTTAATGCATCTGTTGCAATTCCTGAAGTGAAAAGAAAAAAGGACATAAACACTACTGAAAGTAACACACGTTGTTGACAGACTCCAGGCCAATAGACTTGGAAACCCTAAGCAACCTGCCAAGGAAACCTCACGATTTATCCCACAAAAGCACACTTTGTATGAAGGCCAGCCACAGAGCCAGGGCCAGAGCACTAAAGAAATGGTCCTCCAGGGAAGTAACTGGCCTAGCTGCAATTTTAATGTCAAACTTACTGAACCCATATAACGGAATGCTCTCAAGGTATTGCTTATTTATTTCATTAAGTCATCTGTAAACATCAAACAACTGGAGGCCACACTCTCCTGCGATGTTGTGTTAGGTTCTTACATAGAAAGGATGTATAGAATGAGACATAAGGGAATTGAAAAGTTAGCAGAACACAGACGACTGGGTAATAATATGAGGAGTGTCAGAGCCAAGAGGCTTGGGTTTAAAAATTTTGATATTAAATGTATTTTCTCTTTGAGTACATTTATTTCTCTGTCTCAGTTTACTTAAATAAGAAACTGCAAACAGCAAGAGTTATATAATAGTTCCAAAAGACATTTTTGCAATAGCTCACTCATTTTCTCTTTTTTATTCACTTTACATCCTGATCACTGCCCCAGCTCTCTGGAACCCCCTTCCACAGTCCCATCTCTCCCTTCCCTTCTCCTGTGAGAGGGTGGAACACCCCTGGGTATTCCTAGACCCTGGCACATCAAGTCTGTTCAGGGCTAGGCATATCCTCTCCCACTGAGGCCAGACAAGGCAACACAGCTAGAATAACACATCATATAGACAGACAACAGCTTTCGCAATAGCCCTCACTCCAGTTGTTCAGGACCCACATGAAGACCAAGCTGCACATCTCCTACATTTGTCCAGCCTGTGTATGTTCTTTGGTTGGTGGTTCAGTCTCTGAGAACCCCTGGATCCAGGTTAGTTGACTCTGTTGGTCTTTCTGTGGAGTTCCTATTACCTTAATCCTTTCCTCGACTCTTCCAGAAGATTCCTTAATCTCCATCTGCTGTTTGGCTATGGGTGTCTACATCTGTCTAGGTCAGCTTCTTGGTGGAGCCTCTCAGAGGACAGCCATGTTAGATTCCTATCTGTAAGTATAACAAAGTATCATTAATAGTGTCAGGGATTGGTGCTTGCCCCATGGAATGGGTCTCTAGTCGGGCTAGTTATTGGTTGGCCCTTGCCTCAGTCTCTGCTCCATCCCCGTCTATGCATTTCTGGTAGATGGGATACATTTTGGGTTGAAAGTTTTATGCATGGGTTGGTTCTATATCCCCAACACTGTGAGTCTGAGTTAAGGTCCTCCCCTACTCCAGGACTCTGGAATTTTCTTGAGATGCTCCCCAAACCCTCACATCTGCCAGTTGCAGATTTTCATTCATTTTCACGGTCATCTGGCCATCTCTCATATCCCATCCCACACCATTTCTTGACCCCACCCATTCTGCTCCCCATGCCCTCTCCCACTCAGTCCTCACCCTCCATCTACCTCCTACAATTATTATATTCTTCCTTCTAAGAGAGATTTGAGAATCCTCACTTGAGCCTTCCTTCTTGTTTAGCTTGTTTCAGTCTGTGGAGTATACTATGGGTATTCTGTATTCTATGGCTAATAGCCACTTTAAAGTGAGTATATAACATGCCTATCCTTTGGGTCTGGTTTACTTCCTTCAGGATGATATCCTGAAGTTCCATCCATTTACCTGAAAACATCATAATATCAGCAATGGAGGCGAGTTCCCCTTGCTCCACATCCTTGCCATATGGGCTATCACTTCAGTTTTTGGCCTTAACTAATCAAAAAAGTGTAAAGTGGAATCTCAGAATTGTTTTGATTTGCATTTTCCTGATGACTAAGGACTTTGAACATTTCTTTAAGTGATTCTCCACCATTCATGATTCCTCTTTTGAGAATTCTCTATATAGCTCTGAACTTCATTTTAAATTGGGTTATTTGGGTTATTGGTGTCTAATTTCTTGAATGCTTTATAGATTCTGGATAGGATTCCTCTGTTAAATATAGGGTTGGTAAAGATTTTTTACTAATCTATAGGCCATTGTTTTGTCCTATTGACAATGTTCTTTCCTTTACAGAAGCTTTTTAGTTTCATGAGGTCCCAATTATCAATTGTTGATCTTAGAGTCTGAGCCATTGGTGTTCTGCTCAGGAAGTTGTGTCCTGTACCAATGAGTTCAAGGTGATTTCTCACTTTCTGTTCTATTAGATTGGGTGTATCTGTTTTTTTGTTGTTGTTGTTGTTGTAGTTGTTGTTGTTGTTGCTGCTGCTGCTGATGGTGATGATGATGATGATGTCTTTGATCTGCTTGGACTTGAGTTTTGTGCAGGGTGATAAATATGGATCTATTTTTATTCCTTTACATGTAGACATTCATGTTTGAACAGCACCATTTGTTGGAGATGCTTTCTTTTATCATTGTATGGTCTTGCCTTCCTTGTCAAACACCAAGTGTCCATAGCTGTGTGGGTTTATTACAGGTTCTTCAATTCATTTTGTGAGTGTTTTATTGAGTATTTTTGCATCAATGTTCATAAGAGAAATCAGTCTGAAGGTCTCTTTCTTTGTTGAGTCTTTGTGTGGTTTAGGTATAAGGGTGACTGTGGCCTCATAGGATGAGTTTGGCAGTGTTTTTTGAGTTACTATTATGTGGAATAGTTTGAGGATTTATTGGTATTATGTCTTCTTTGAAAGTCTGGTAGAATTCTTCACTAAAACCATCTAGTCCTGGGTGGTTTCTGTTTTTATTTGTTGATATTGAAAGATTTTTAATGACTGCTATTTCCTTAAGGGTTTTATGGCTGATTAAACAGTTTACTTGATCTTGACTTAGCTTTGGTAAGTGGTATTTTCTAATTTTGTGGAGTACAGGGTTTTGAAGTAAGACCTAATGATTCTTAGAATTTCTTCATTGACCATTGTTATATCTCCCTTTTCAACTCTGATTTTGTTTATTTGGATACTGTCTCTGTCTTTTCATTACTTTGGCTGAGAGATTGTCTGTCTTGTTGATTTTTCTCGAAGAACCAGCTCTTGGTTTTGCTAATTCTTTGTATTGTTTTCTTTGTTTCTAACTGATTGATTTCTTCCCTGATTTTGATTATTTCATGCCTTCTATTCTTCTTTGGTGTTTTTGCTTGTTTTCTAGAGTTTTCATGTCTACTTTTAAATTGCTGGTATGATAACATTCTAATTTCTTTATGGAAGCACTTAGTGCTATGAACTTTCCTTTTAACATTGCTTTCATTGTATCCCATAAATTTGGGTATTTTGTGCCTTAATTTTCATTGAATTCTATAAAGTCTTTAAATTCTTTATTCCTTCCCTGACCCAGAGATCACTGAGTAGAGAGTTGTTCAGTTTCCATGAGTGTGTAGGTTTTCTGGTATTTCTGTTGTTGTTGAAGTTCAGGCTTAATCCATGATGGTTTGATAAGATACAAGGCATTATTTCAATTTTATTGTATACATTGAGGCTTGTAAGATACTGAGAAGAATGTATATTCTTTTGTGTTTGGATAAAATATTCTAAAGATGTGTGTTAGGGCCTTTTGATTCATAATGTCTGCTTGTTTTATTATTTTGCTATTTAATTTTTGTCTGGATAACCTGTCAATTGGTGAGAATGGAGTGTTGAAGTCTCCCACTATAAATATATGCAGTTCAATATGAGATTTAAGCTTTAGCAATCTTTCTTTTCCAAGTGTGTGTGCCCTTGCATTTGGGGCATCGATGTTCAGAATTGAGATATCATCTTGGAAGTTTTTTCCTCTGATGTCTATGAAGTGTTCTTCCCAGTCTCTTTTGATTAATTTTTTTAAAAGTCTATTTTATTAGATATTAGAATGGCTAGTAGAGACTGCTCCTAACTCACTCATTTTATCCCCATGTCTTTTATGAGAAACTAGCTCACTGTCAGTTAAGATTCCTGGCATAACATCTTTAGAAACCCAGTTACATGATTACTTCCTCCAGGAAGAGTTTAAAAAGAAATCCAATCACCTCTTCTCTTTTATTTGACCTCACCTCATTCAAGTAGTGACTAAAACATTTATGGGGATTTATTATGTTTGATGATAAGGGCTATTTCTAGCTGTTTAATTAATTAATTAATTAATTAACAAAATTTATTTTATATTTCTCTCTTTTCCTTTGCTTCATTCTTTGTCTTTACTATGCAAATATATAGATCATAAGTTTGATAACAGTTTATTTGTTTCAATAACTAACAGGGAAATTTAATAGAATAGTATTTAATTTGAAAATCCTTAAACACAATCAAATTTATTAACACACAAGAAAAATAAAATAAAAGATTCATACAATTTAAATACACAAAAAAACAATTAAGATGACAAATTCTGATAACAACATGTTTTGCGTTGTGGAACCAATCTCCACTTTATTTTTATCATTTAAATCAGAAATTCTTCCTCTTCCACTCCTTGAAAATCACCATTCTGATTTCTGTATGAATTTTACTCTTATAGATGGCTTAGGAGATGAAGCTATGCAGTATTTGTCTTCTTGTGATGGGTTGATTTCAGTTAAACATAATCTCAGGTTTTATCTATAGTGTAATATGCATCTCAAATCTTTCCACCTCAGGTCAAATACTATACAAGTATATGCTATATTTTCTATATGCATTGAACCACTGAGGAACACTTGATATATTTATACTTTTCAGTTATCATGAATGATGGTATTGTGGAAATAGATATACATATATATTTTTGAATCCCTGCTTTCAATTATTTAGAGCATAGTTCTATAAGTGGAGTTGCTGTAAGGAGTTTTCATATATAATAAATTCAGATATTTTCATTATTGCTGAAATTATTGAAGAAGTGATTGGTACTTTGCTTATTTCATAATAAATTGTAAAAGTAACTTTTATTTTCCAGATGTAATTGTTGTCACAGAGGCTTACTGCTGAATAAGCTCACAATTTCTAGTTCTTTCTGAACTCTGGATGTCTCATTTGACTCAGCTGTTCTGCCTCAAACTTCTCTCCAAGGTAACTGATTCAATCTGGCTTCTCTTGACTTCTCACTGAATTGCTCTGCTTACCCTCAAACTAACTTTGGCAATTTGTTCTAACCTTCTGGCTCCTTCTTAGTCTCTGGCTTCAACTGCCACTGTATGCACTCACAAAAGAACTCATCTTCACTGTACTCCACTCATTCAGTGAATCTGCACTGAACTGTAGAACTGATTGCTGCTCTCTCTGTGTGCTGCTTCTAAGTAGCTGCTCTTTCCTGTCTGTTCTCATAAGAGTTAGGCATATCCTTTCTCTGACTCATTCTCTCAAATGCTTGTCTAATTTGTCACCTTGTTTTACCTTTGATTAGACGTGACTTTGAAACATGGTGCTTCCTTCTACCTTCATTGTTTGGGATTAAAGGTGTATAGTAAGAGGAGTCTGTATCCCATCCAGAGCGATTAAAGGTGTGCCATTCCAACTGGATCATACTGACCTAGGTCTTTGGATATAATCCCTTGCCAGAGCAGCCAATTCTACAATTAGTATTGATAACAGGCATTGGTGATGAATGTAAGGACCAGTTTGATGTGTTCCATTTTTTAGGAAGTTCATTTATATGGCTTGAACTTCATGTCATAAACAGTCACAAAGTACAATTGTATCTTTGAGAAAGAGAGGAAAAGCTTCATACAAGAGATATCTTTGAATTGATTCTCTGGTTACAAGTAGAATTTCACTAACCAGAGGAGAAAGACATCCTAGGGCAAAGAAAGAGTAAGTACAAAGACATGAGAGGTGGTAAATCCTAATTTCATTTACTTCAGTGAAATCACAACATCAAAGCCATTTTGGCAAAGGCATGAAATTGCAGGAGTTTAGAGCATAGTCAGGTTTGGAGGAGATGTGAGAGACAGGAGCTGACAAAGTAATAATGCAAATTTAAATTAGAGATAAAAGAGGCCTAAGTGGAGTCTTTAGGAGGATACCTAACTTAAGTCACTTCTGGGGAGTTTGGATGGTATAGTTTGGTGAAGATAAATGGCCACTGAAAAACATAGGAGAGAATTAATGAGGACTACCTTCCTGATTGGTTATTTTGGGTAGAAGTGACTAGTAGAAAGAGTGTGGCGGTTCAACTTTGCATTTCCTCTTACTAGCTGTCACTTAAACCTTCTCAGTCTCAGGAGCCTGTCTATAAAATAAGAACAATTATACCCAAAGGATGATGAAGCCTGCTCCACAAGGCACATAAGTAAATGCTTTGGACATTGTTACATACAGTGCAAGTGTGAGGTGATGTCAATATTACTGTTATATACTCATCATTCTGATAATTTATTCAATGTATTCAGTACATTATTTTAAATGTACCTTCCTACTAACAAGGCAGCTTATTTCCCCTAATATTACAAGGTTGAATAAATCAAACTTCATTAAGCAGAAATCAATTCTTTCCAGTCCCTTGCATTTAAAATTAATAATGTAAAATAGTGTGGTAGTAAAGAAAATAGAGCTGACGAATCATTTCAGACTTACTTTGATCCATTTTAGATCATGTTTTCTCAAGGTTGTATGACCTTTACTATCAATAAGAACAAAAATTTATAGATAGGCTTAATATTCTCAAATGTTCTTCTTCTATAACCTTGCAGTTTCTCTGACACATATGCATATAAAAGGAAGAAATGTGGAATGTTGTCAAGCTGATTTGATGCCATGAGAATGGGAATTATATACATGCAACTATTGTTGAGGTATTTAAAGTAGTACAGCTGCAAGGGAGAACATTTTAGTTTTGAACTGACATAGACTCTAGACACAATGATGATAATGGAAGTTAGCAAGACTGACCATTTATTCCATACATTAGCAGTCGTGCACTGTACACTGCTCAGCTATACCACAAGAGGAAGGCATGGCAGCTCTTCAAGGTTTTGTTGCTCTGTGAGAAGAGACAGAAAGAAAATAGCAATTATTTTGTGAATCTTGAATAAATTTACTGAGAATCTGACTCAGAAAGTAAAAGATGGAACTGTGAATAGGAATACTAGCCCTCTCACATGCGCAGAGGCAGGAGAATAACTGTGAGAATGATTTGGAGACACATTTTTAACTGAGCAAAAAGTTTCGTTTAAGCCATAAAGTAAGAGGTTGTTTGCATTGACTAGACCATATATTAGTATATATGTCACATAATGTTTAAGAGGACAGTAATCCCTGATACACATAGGAGAAGTTGCTTAGCATTTTAAATATCCATTCAATTTGTAAAGTAGGAAGTAATGGAATTCAAGAGCAAGCATGGTGATCTTACATTTGATGTGACCAAGAGTATGTGCCTTTGTTGGCCAGCTAGATTCTGGATCGGTGGTTTTACTGACTCTGTTGGTGATTTAATAGAGTCCCTAACTAGTACAGCATCTACCTCTAAGAAGAAATTTCTCTTTGATTCTCATGCTGTGTTGAGTTAGTTTGACACAAGCTAGGGTCACTTAGGGAGAACCTCGACTAATTATATGCCCTCACCAGATTGATATTGGGTGGCCTGTTTCATAAATTCCAGCAGGTTTAACGATCAGGGGAGATGCACTGGAAGTCTCAGCTGTAGTATAGACAGACACTGCACTGCAAGAAATACTAATTGGAAATATGGCTTTCATGGATAACTGGGATATATAATGACTCATTGTTAGCCATACTAGGCCAGGATAGAGAAGAAGTCGACTTTCATACTTCAGATCTGTTAGAATAACTCTAGACAATGGATTAACTACAGTGTCCTGCTCCTTTTTTCAGAAGCAATTCCAATTGCTAAGATTCAACTTCTCAGGGAATCTTTGTACTGTCATCCCCATGATTCCTAGAATTTTAGTGTGGTGGCTAAAGAAGAAATTGTCCATTTTCTAGGTAATATATTATAACAATGTAATACATCAAAAGAAAATATTTTACAAATTATTCTTATCCTTCTAGGCTCTAATAATACTGGTTTAAAAATGAAATATGACATAAAGGGTACACATCATTTTTGCAGCCATGTTTTGAAGCCCTGATTGGTCAGCATCAGTATCCTAGTACCTCTCCCCAGTCATCTTATCACACTTAATGGTTAATACTATCATATTATAACTCTTGAAATACCAGAAAAATATCTACCTTCTTTGGACATCACCATAGCTGTATGAAACCATAGTCATTAGATTCCACTGTGGGCTGAAAACCCCAGGCAAACTGAATTACTCACCTATCATAGAGGCCTAAAAGCCTCTCTTCACCACTTCTTGGGTTTTTTCAACTACTCATTCTCCACAAAAGAATTCTGCAATTGCCCTTAACAAGAACTAATCACAATTTTGTTGAAATGATATTGGAATCTACCACTCCTCTGTCTTTGCCATTACCTAGTCCTCACTTGCCAGAAAGTATACTCTATAAAGATGTATTTAGTCTTGCATCCTTAATACATAACATGGTGCTTTGAGCAAAGCAGGTACTCACTAAACTCCTACTTACTGAATAGACATATAAATCGCAGTCATACTTACATACATGCTTTAGAGTTTTTCTATCTTAAAAGCAGAGGCTATGAGTAAGCAATAGGGACAACATCCACTTTTAAAGCCAGTTTTAAAGTCACCCATGTGCTCCAGCTTGCAAGGTGATCGGTCAATCCATCTGAACTGTACAAATACTTCTTGAGCACTACCCTGTCCTCTGGTGCTCAGAGGAAAAGATTCTCTTGAAACAGTTCCCTCCTGTGTCTACTTTTTAACATCCAAACATATGGGATGAAAAAGTTCACAGTGTTTCTTCATTGAACAAACACTTATTTAGCGATTTCTGTGTGAGCTGTTCAGCACTTTTTTTGCTCTATTTTCTTTCTCCAATTTACCTTGAATGGTGTGCACAACGACCTTTCCTCTGTTGCACTCTGCATGGACTTGATTATGAATAATTATTTAATCATTGCATGGGTGTGGGGCGATCTTCTGGGTTACCCACCAGAGTCTGTGACAATGATATACTCTTAATGCACATCTTTCAAGTTCTTTGCAACCTAGTAGAATTCTATGGTCACCCTCTTCGAAGCATCTTAGAACCCTGTGTTTTCATCCCATGACCCTTCTAACTGAACATCGAGATTGTAGTGCTGCTATAGGTTACAGGGTGTCCAGTTCTTCCACCCACAGTGACATTACATGTACAGGCTATTTATTGACTAGAATGAGTCACAGGGCCCTATGTAAGTGCAGTGGATTTGGTTAAAAGTAAAGAACTAGATTTAGTTACATACTATTTATCAATCACAGGTTTTATTGCATGATCTTCCAGAACACTCCTTGAGTAAACCAACATAATCACAGACCATTTAACTAGACTGTATGTTTGGCAGCATGGTCTACTCTCTGACAGCAGAAGAGACTGGAAAAGATGAAAGGTCACCTAAGATTACAGAGCTAGTTAGAGGTGATACAGGGGAATAAATAAGTTTTCCAGAATCTCCAATCAGTAAAAATAATCTGTGGCTTAAAAATGCTTTCAAAACACAAACCTATCATTACCTGTGGTACCCAATCAGAAGAGGGCATTAAATTCAGATAAAAACAACCTTTCTAGGTCAGCCAAAGCCAAGAGTTTCACATAATTTTATTAACTAGACTAAGAACCTTCTATCTAATTTCTGTAGAAATTTTGGTACCTTGAGCTTTACATCTTCAATACCATGTATTATTTGGTATGAGAAATTCAGTAAGCAGGATTTGAATTTTGCTGAAATCTGTAGCCTGGGTTTCAAATTTTCATTAACTATGTATTTTGTCATCCCACATCAAATAAAGATAGTTAAAGTTGGGATTTAAAAATTGAGCACCATTTGTTGAACATATATGAACTGAATTATAACTTGTATCACAAAGCACTTGATTTATGTAGATTAATTTCCTCTATTTAAATGTTTTAATGATATTAAAATTAGATTTAAAATTCAACTATTTAATTTCATGTAATAGCTGAAAACACATTTGGCAGAGAGGATGTTTTAAGGAGACTAGTCTCAAAATTGCTGTCTTGTGGTTCTGCTTAGAAAATGCCCAAATATACAGAGCTTACCATCTCTCTTCCATCTTCAAAGTCTCTTCATGAGTCCATACCAAATATATTGTTTTACTCACAAGTGGTAAAATGGTGATAATGGCAAAAATAAATCAAACTTCTTATTAGAAGATGGGATTCCCAGGGATGCAGGGATGGTTCAATATCCGGAAATCTATCAATGTAATCCACTATATAAACAAACTCAAAGAAAAAAACCACATGGTCATCTCCTTAGATGCTGAAAAAGCATTTGACAAAATTCAGCATCCCTTCATGATAAAAGTCTTGGAAAGATCAGGAATTCAAGGCCCATACCTGAACATAGTAAAAGCAATATACAGCAAGCCAGCAGCCAACATCAAA
>CM052701.1:59276640-59294545 GCA_028551405.1 Uromys caudimaculatus
GTTCAGCTTCTTCTGCCTTTTCAAGTTCTGCTTCTTTGGTGCAATGCCTTCCAGCAGTGCATGGAGATCAGTAATGTTTTCAGATCTGATGCCAGCATCAATCGGATAAATTATCTGGCAAACGGAGCTAAGAGAACAGGCAATGGGCCGGCACCCTCTGATGAGTGTGTGCTCTCCCTTCCTTCTCTGTAAGCCAATTAGTTTTCTGAGTTAGCATGACTCTTTCTAGTCCAAGCAAATGTTTAAAGAGAACATTCTATCATGCAGCTCAATATGCTGCTGCCTAATGATAGGTCTTCTGAAGACTGTTTTTACTATAGTGTTATATGGTATAACAAGAAGAACATAGAGGGTTTCTCAGACTAACTCCATAACTTCGAGACTGCCACTCAAAACTATAGCATACACACTTATCCATAACAGGCCATATTTATTAACTCTAATCAAGATAACCTCTACTTACTTCCAAGTATTACATGTCAGCATTACAGGGATCTAGCTCAAACCATTTAATCTGCCTGAGCTATGAAATAGGGAGCTTAGTGTGCTTAGCTTTTCCCTCTCATGGTGTATGAGTATAAAAGAGAGAAATATTTTTAAAAGAAAAAAATTTAAAGAATAAATTGAAAAATTATAACACACTACAATTGCAAGATTGTTCTTTGGTAGAGGCAAAACCATTAATTAATTTTCTGCTACCATAAAATATAAATAACCAAATAATTTGTAACAATAGAGACTTATTTGGCTGGTGGTTCTGTTCTCAAGGCCAGGAGATCTGAGAACATGGCACAGTCTTGTCCTGACCTTTGCTCAAAACACCCTCATTCTACCATAGTAGAGCACAGAAAATCGTATGGCAACACAGGGCAAGTATATCAGAGAACGCTCACTGTCAAAACAAAGCCATTAACTCACCAACCATGTATGACTTAATCCATTAATGAAGACAGATTTCTCACCATCTCATCTCCCAAAAGTCCTGTCTCCTAAGATCATTAAAATATTAATTTGAAGACTTGGTCTTTAAAGCAAATAAAAAGAACACATTAAAAGTACAAGAGCAATAATCTGAACACCAGTTTAGAATATTTCCAAAAATTATATTCCTCATGACCCAGCAAGATTCTTTCTGGTTATATGCATCAGCAAAAGTCTTTCATATTATTAGATAGAAAGAACCACAAAACTCTCATTATGTCACATAAGAAATAGGAAATGAACTGAGCATTATCCACAGATGAACATAATTACCACTGCCTCATGTACACAAACCAATGTAGAAATACTTCAAACAACTATGAGTGGAAAACAGCTAGTAACAATACAAGGTAAAGTATGGCATGATATAAACTTTAAATACACAGTGAAATATAATGAACTGGTTTTAGGTATGAATATTTGGAGAAGAATCTTACACAATATGTATGGCTATGGTATACACATACTTGAGAAAAATAATTACCTCAGGAGCAGAGGAGAAAAGAGGAATGGGAGTTCTGTACTGTGCTCTTCGACATCTAATATTTTAAAAGAAAATATAAGAAAGTTTTGAGTAAAATGGCAGATTGCTAATTTCTATTACATCTGTAATATGGGTAGTAGGATTCTCTTGTATTAGTTTCATCATGGAAAATAATAAATCAATGAAAACACTTCATGATTATGAACCAAATATTTAATTAGAACATACTGGGCAAAATTTATGGCGGTCTTATTGGTCACAGTGGCCATTTCTTGTTGAGTGACTACTGAAGTCGGTGTTAGCTTAATACATAGAATAAACAGTCCCATGTAAGTAGGATAAAGGAATTGAATTCCAAATATCAGCTGTGAGTATCTTTCAGATAATACCTGCATTTTGATAAGCTCAGAAAAGTAATAGAAGCATCCAGGTATGCTGCCCCATTGTTCAGACATCATCTTCCACCACCCTCTTGCTCATCGTCCAGTTTTCTTATACTGTCTCTTTGAAGCTTCAGGCATCCCATGTTCAGACTCGGCCTGGGGCTTTCAGCTTCCTATTTTCTGCTTGCTGTCCTTCTTCTCAGGTTAGATCAACAGTCCCCTTCTCTAGCTCACCAAGGAATGCCTGGCTAAAGCTGAGCCTTAGCAGCCACCCATCCCTCTGTCTCTTTACATTCAGGAACCAAGTTTTGAATAATTTTCTTATATTTTTGGTTGTGAGCCTAGCCTTTAATGGCTGAGCCATCTCTCCAGCCCTTGAATAATTTTCTTTACACTCATCACCAATATCAAATCACTCTAATGTTTTATTGATATTTGTCTCTCCTTTCACAAAACACAGGTTCATGCTTACTGACACATCTCTGGGAAATAGAACAGGGCTTGGCACAAAAGGCATTTAGTAAGAATTGAATGAATGAAAGTGTCAACAGGTCCTAAAAGCTTTATAAACTAGAGTGAGGAATGTAGATACAAATAGCTTCTTTCTCTATCTGTTAGAATTAATGGCCCTAAAAGCTAGCCATCTCCTAAACAAGCAACTAAAGGAAGAAAAGATTCATAGTTCAAGACTAAAGTCAATCGCAGTGGGACATCCTGGGGGTAGGAACCTGAGGCATGTGGTAACATTACAATCCGTCAGGAATCAGAGAACAATGATGGTGGTGCCCTGCTAGCTTTCTGATTTTTATGCAGTGTAGCATCCAGTCCAGGGAATGTTGTTGCCTATTTTTAGAGTGGGTCTTCCCACCCCAGTGAACCTCATCAAGATAATCCCTCACAGGCATAACCAGAGATCAACATAACCTAAGTCACACACATGGATGTGTTTGGAATCCAATCTCCTTCAGCTGATGATCAGTTTTATTATCACAACTTTCTTCTGTTTCTCTAGAAAATCCTACCTAAAGGGAATAATATATCAGTTTCAGTAGGTGCACCATGATAGAGATCCTTTAACAATTTTTTCCTTAGAGATTAACAAATATACATATATACCTGCTTCTAAACCAATGTAAAGGCCTTTGCTGATAAATATGGTACAGCTTAATAATCTTGTATCTTTTATACTATGTAAAGAGATATCTAGCTCAATTGCTAGGTATTGTTATTACCAATTTTGTGCTACTTCTTTGTAGAGGAGGGAAAGTGGAAGAGATAATTTTCACTAGAGAAACACAAATTAGAACAATGTCATGAATAAATTTCACCAAAATTTAATAATTAATGTTAAGAACTTTCCCAGTTCTGTTCCATATATATATATATAATTATTGATATAATGTCCTATATTTTAAGTAAAACAAAACAATAGTCTGTCTTTGAAATTTCTGCCAAGCAATTATCATGTGACTAAATACTAAACAGGAAACCTTTCCACTGATTACTACACTACTTACAAATTTTAGCTTTCAAATGCCATGAGAATATGCTCTTTGTCA
Organism: Uromys caudimaculatus; assembly: GCA_028551405.1. Lineage (NCBI taxonomy): Eukaryota > Metazoa > Chordata > Mammalia > Rodentia > Muridae > Uromys > Uromys caudimaculatus. The sequence continues at coordinate 59,280,048 of CM052701.1, forward strand.
CAAGTATAGTATTTCTCCCAGCAGATTTCTACATTATACAAAGATTCATACAATTTAAGAGTTCCATTACAAATTCCCCAAAGAGTTTCTTTCTTTTTTGTATTTTCTTGGTTTTGTGTGCAGCAAGCCTAGAGTTCACAAAGGAAATTCCATTCCTATGTTAAAATTTGAAATGGCAGTTTCTATTTTAGAAGACCTTTGCATCAGTGGTTTTGTAAGGAGAAACTTGTGTTACTTTTAAAAATGGAAAGAAACTAGTGAAGTATTGCTTAGCTTGCGATTCTTGAGAGCACGGTATGCAGAGAAACATAAAATGCTCTATTTGTATGTCACTTGGATGCACAAAGTTGACACCTTTCATAAATAGGATAGACAACCTTTATGGAATGTTAGGACAACTTCCCGAACAGTCTGTAAATGAAAACTACCTTTTCACCACTTGTTCTATGCTTGAAGTCTCTTCCAGTTATGGCCTTTCTCTGTGCCCTGTCATTCTCTCCTAGAACTCTGCTACTTCTCATGCCCATGGAATAACAAATTTATACACACACACACACACACACACACACACACACACACAATCTCAGACTATCAATAATGTGTGTTTACTCTCTTGGCAGTATCCCATTATATATGTTTCATAAATTACAGATACATTCAGAAATTAATGGCTGTTTGAGCTCATGTATTTTGGACAGTTAAAAACGAAGCTGCAGTAAATATTTACATATAAGTTTTTGTATGGGCTCATGCTTTCATTTCTCTTGGACTCATGTTTGTTTATAAGTGATACTGTTGAGTGGTATGTTAAGAATATGTCTTAATTTGTGCAAATGGTCAGCCTAGCTTCCAAAGGGCTTTTACCATTATACGTTTTTACCTATGAGATATGAAGTATTTAGGGAGTTTGAAAAAATTCAGAAAGGAGTTTAAGGATGTGACAGGGAAGACAGAATAGTAATCTCCCTCACAACTACTCTCCTTCTTCTCTCTACTTCATCATGCTTACCTTTACCTATCCATGGACAAAGATGGATATTACTCAGAAGTTGTATCCCTTTCTCTGGATACAGCGCGTGTTTACCTTCGATCACCAAAGTTCTCTTGCAGCCTGGTGACCTGCCTATTCCCCCTGCCATTTCACATCCATCAGTCTTCCAAACTTTCACTGCCCTCATCTGTGACCTTTTCCCTCGTTGGATCTCATTACCTGTGTGTTCCTTGCTTGTCACTGCCCAGTGACCTGTGTTCACCTTTCCCTTTCCTTTGGTAAGACTGGGGTCTTTAGTTTGACTCTCACTGAAAACTAGCCCAAACCATAGCTATTACAGCCAATTTAATAGACAATTAAAGTACCATGTATATAATTACAGCCAAATACCTTCCCATAAGAAAAACTGGCTAACCAAATTAGATCTTAAACATGATGATGGGTATTATACTATTTTGTGTTGGCAAGCAGGCACAGAGCAGGTTGAGCAATTGATATGTTCTCTAATTCTTTACTTATCTAGTGTGCCTACTATGCACAGGACCCTCTATAGGTTAGGAGATCAATAGCTTGTAAGCAGGATTTCATGCTCCTAAAAATCTGCATTATATACAAGTAGAGTCTGTTGTATTCTCAATTTCTATTTAGGGAAGTGTAGTATGTGTTTATAAAATGTTCTATCTATCCTACATAATATGAATGCAATTTTTTCAACAATGAAAAGTTATTTCTAAAGCCAATTATGCTAATTAGTGATACATCACCTTTACCAAGAACAAATACCTATATTTAACACTTAAAAAGAATATGACCAAAAATCAGGTGTAATAGGCACATTTTTGATTAACTTCTGACTGCATCTAAAGCTTGAATTTCTGATGAGGATGGTGCCTAGTACAATCTCAGCGATCACTGCAAATGTCACTCAAGGTGCTCCGGGTAATTATAGAATTACTTCAAATTGTAGACCACACATCAACCCTTAAATCCTGTCTTGGAATTTACATTTACTGAAATCCCATGATATACTAGGTGTACACTGATTTTACATATCTCATCTAGAAAATATTACTTAAATTGCTATCATAGGGTAGCTCTACTTTACAAAGACGAAATCCAGTTTGCCTAAATTATGAAAAACAATGTGGCTGGAACTCACATCTACATCTACCTATGTGTAAAACAATATTTAAAACATACTTTAGTTTAAGATATAGATATATAGATATATATCTTATATATATAATTTTCTCACACTATGTCATTGTTTTTATTCTTTTTATACTTTGTGGCTAATAAACACTTGAAGAATTTTGTTAAGGCTCTTGAATCTCTTATCAAAATGGACATATAAGCCTAATTTTTCAAAAAATTGATGTGATAATTAAAAATATATCTTTCTTCTGAAGTCTCAGTACAGATCTTATACTAAGAGTGACTATAGTGAAGAATAGTACCTTATGATTCTAATATATATTACTTGCCATATTTTTCTTCTGGCTATATATTTGAATATGTTACTTTCTTGTAAGATAATCATATACACTCTAATGTATTTTTTTCTGAAGTTTAACATCTTCACCGTAATGTAACTCTGATATCTTACTTGAAATATTTCAGGCCATAGACCACTGAACTTCAGGAACTATTGCACCGTTTCTTCATAACCATAATTGTTAGATAAACTTCCAAGGGGTGGGTTGCACCATTGTCACTATATGAGTGCCTACAAGCTCTATTTACAGTCTGTGCCCAGAACCATTGTGGATATAGGATCTTTAGCCCAGCCAGGAGTTATTTGTGCCCTACTAAGTGGCCCCTTCAGAGGGTTTGCCATGAATCACCTCTCTTCAATCACAGGAGCAAAATGCTAACCAGTACTTCTCTGCTTCCCCTCAGGTTCTTCAACTTGCTATTGACATTAAGTGAACAGTCCTAGGTTTGGCATACTACCTGGGTTCTGTGTCACATGACCAGAGGCCTTCTCTGAAGAGTATGTGAGCAACTAGTTAGTATGATTTAAACATTAATTATGAAAACAGTCACCCAAATGTCATGAAAACAAATAACCTATTGAGCCACTACAGTGCAAACTATCTTACTGCTGAGTTTCAGAGAAACAGTAGAGTGATTAGCAACAATGCATTACTAGACTCAGTTCTATTTCACAGTGTTTGACAATCCATAGGGCCCACTTCTGTTTTCCCATAAATAAGATATATAATTTAATGGTTCTCTTTTATCTCATACATCATAGTGAATCTGTGAGACCATCACTTCACCTCTTCAATCCATTTTTCAACTGTAGTATATTTACAGATATGAATGAAGAGAGTGGTTTTAGTTTTGGTTCCGTTTCATGAATGTGTATTTTTGTATTGCTACTGACAAAGTGGAGAAAGCATATTTAAATGTAGATGAAGTAGCAATGCCATTTGTCAAGAAAGACTCTGAAGTTTACTTACCATTGAATTTGGCACTGTTTAATCTGTATTGAGTCCAAACTACAGCAGCTTATTATTTGAAGTTACTAGAAGGACATCACTCCAATATTTTTTGGGAATCCAATCCTGAAGTATGTATCAAAGAATAACATGGAGTTTAAATATAACATAAACTGACCATTTATAAATGTATTATTACAGAAATTAAGGAAAGTGGTATACTATTACAACTTGATGTGCTAAGAAATAATTCCCCCACCCACTCAAAAGTGACTCTTAAGTCAAACTATCAATGGCAGCATGATAAGCAAATAAGTCTTGCTCTTGCCAGTTAGCAACAATTCCTTTAATCTCAATACTTTCCTACAAAATACTTTTGTTTCCTAAATATCATTTCAAGCACTTTCATCTTAGTTTTTATCTAACTTAAAAAAATTAAGGTTTACTATTTCCATCTTTTTTCCCATACAAAATTGGGGCAATGATAATAAGTACTTAGATGATATATTGGGAAACATAAATCAAACCATCTGGGGAAATAACCTGTAAGAGCCCGGCTATAGGACTAGGTAAGATTTCAAGATCCACCTCCACTCTGAAAAACCCTTGCAAATTGTTCTTCCCAATTTTACATTAAAAAGGTCAAAATATTGAAAACAACAGCTTTGCGGGCTCTATGCACAGTTATATGACAGATGTGTTCCCTATGATATAGAAAGCACTGAATGAGATAAAGTAGAAGACTGTTTACTTAAAACTAATGCAGTTGAAGCCATAAACGGTTGTGGACAAGTATAGGACAATTTTGATTAATTGTTGAAGAGTGAGTATGGACCCGCATGGAGGTGATAAACTCCTGGTAGCTACAGTTTTAGAGAGGACCCCACATTGTCCTGAGTAGGATTTCCAGGAATCTAAATGTGACCATCAGTGTAGAGGAATTCCTTTTAAAGATTTATTCATTTATTTATTTATTGTACAGTGTTCTGCATGCATGTATGACTGCAGGTCAGAAGAGGGCACCAGATTTCATTACAGATGGTCATGAGCCACCATGTGGTTGCTGGGAATTGGACTCAGGACCTCTCCAACAGTCAGTGTTTATAACCTCTAAGCAATCTCTCCAGCTCAGTATAGAGGAATTTTAACCCAGTAGCATGGCTGCTCTGGCAAGGGATCACATCCAAAGACCTTCTAGGTCAGTGTGATCAGGCTGGAGTAACACATGTTTAATCCCTCTGTCAGGAATACCAATATTCCCTTAGTTTACATCTTTAATCTCAAATAATGTAAGTAAGGTTACTTTGTAGAAGGAAAGAAACAACTATGTTTGAAAGTGACATGTAATTGGAGGGTGGGGAGACAAAGTGACAAAACAGTGTAGTATTATGAGTCAGAGCTAGGATATGCCCAATTCTCACAACTATCATGAGAACAGACAGGAAAGAGAAGCAACTTAAAGAGCAGCAGTATATATATAGAGAGAGGTGGGGGTGTGTATGGGAGTCTGGTTAGGACAGTTTTACAGAGACAAGTTGCAGAGAAAACAAAGTAGACACAGGTGAAGACAGAACAAGTTAGAGAATGAGAAAGAGTCAGAAGATTGGAACACATTGCCAGGATTACTTTGAGGCCAAGCAGAGGAATTCAGACTGAAGCCAAGAGAAGCCAGATTGGATCAGTCAGCTTGACAGATTAGATTGTACAGAGGCTAAAAACTTCAAGGCCTAGGCCTAGAGATAGTTAGAACAGAGAAGGAAATGCTCTGAGCTCAGTCCAAGCTGTGTACTCACACAGCTTGGGTACAGCTCTCATCTTATCACTTCATCTGAGGAAATAAAAGTGATACTTATTTTATACATCAGATAAAGGTCCATTAGCATATGGCTCTGATTTTCTCAAAAATTGAAGGAAAGCTTAATCACTGTGCAATAAATCTAAGTCTCCCTTGTATGAGAGAAGCCTGACTGAAACTTTTTTCAGATAGCCAATTACCACATTCTGCCTAGTTTAGCCCCTAAGTTCTTTTTGTCAAGTATAATGTGAGGAATACAAAATATATAGGATATGATTTTCAGTGGAATAGAACAAAACTATATAGACTGCCAGGGAATATCATAGGAATAAAGACAGAAGAAAATTCAGTAATGGAAACATTCTTTAAGCATTTAAGATCACCATCTAGATAGACAGAGGCTAATAAAGTTTTAATTACAAAATTATAAAATGACACTTTTCCCCTGTAGCTGATAGCCACACTAATTTGGTGTGCAAAAAGAATAGATTGTATTTTAGTATGACAGTTTTGTCAATTTGACACCTCCTAGATTTATCTAGAAAGACAGTCTCACTGAGAGATTGTTAACATTGGGTTGTCCTGAGGGTATGTCCATGGAAGATTGTCTTAAGGTAATTGGTATGGCAAGATCTAGCCCCTGGGAGAACAGTAATCCATAGGCAGGGAGTCCTGAACTTTATAACAGTGGTGACCAATCTGAACACAATCAAGTAAACAGGTATTAATTATTTTTCTTGATCATTCTTATCATTGGATGTAACTGGAAGTCTCAAACTCCTGTCTGTATGACTTCACCACAATGGTAGATGTTAATCTGGAGTTCTATAACGAACAAACACTTTCTTTTCTAAACTGCTTTTTGTTGGGTTATTTCCATTGCAACAGAAATAAAGTAGCACATATAGTGAAGCAGTTGTATGCGACACACTTTGTCTGATGAGGAATTTAAGGAAATCTAAACATCAAGAAGAGAAGCAAACTAGAGCATGATAGAAAACATGTTATCCAACTGGAAGGCAGATTAATATGCATGATTTCAGATTAATATAAATCCTTGATTTCTATTGCCCAACAAAACATGTCATATTTCAAGAAAACTTACAGAAAATATGAATACAAAAGATACAGATGCTTTGGAAGATAGATTGGCCCATGCTTATACAGTTAGCATAGATGCCTTATAATCCAGCAACTGCTCTGATATAGTTACCAGTTATATAGACTGATTTAACAGTTGTAGATCCATGAATGTTTATAGATGCCTTTTCCATGATCAGAAACAGAGAGCAACAAAAATTTCTTTTAGGAATTAGTCAAACTATGGCCTATCCATAAAATATAACTATTCTGAAAAATAATGAGTGAACTATTAAGTCACAAAAGACCAGGTTACTTAAATTCATGTCACTACTAAAAATACTAGTTTGAGAAGTGGCACAATGTGAAGGCCCAGTTATGGCTGTTATTTATTTGATTGATTGATTCATTGTTTTGTTTTGTTTCTTTTTCATTTCATGTGTATTTATGCATGTGTGTTGTGTGTGTGTGCATGTATGCAAGTGAGTGTGTGTGTGTGTGTGTGTATTCAACTGTATCTAGGCATACATGTATGAGAGTTCACAAGCATGAAGAGGCCTAACGCTGATATACAGAAATATTGTGTCTTATTCTTTGAAGCAGAACCTTTCAATCAAACACAGAGTTCACCTACATAGTTAGGCACTAGCCAGATTTCCTCAAGGATCCTCTGTTTATGCCTTCTAAATCTGGTGTTATGGAATTCTTATAGGGCCAAGCCTGACCCAGAATTCACTACTTAGTCCAAGTTGGCCTTATATCATCCCTTAGCATGATTAATGTGGAATTCAAGTTACAAGTAACCACACCTAGATAATTATATGAAATTAATTGTGAAATGTAAAAAATAGCACACAGATTAACTGAGTCACTAGAGATGGTGAAATGCAAAATAATAGGAAACAGATCAACTGAGTCAGTAGAGATACTAGGTATTTCTTTCATATTAAGCTATCCTATAGAATATTGATATGTACTTTTCAAAACCCACAGAGTGAACCTTGATATGTATGTTTTCAAAAAGCATTTAAGAAGATTCTAAAACAGGAATGTAGTATGTGACATGACCTCACTTGAATAAGTGGTTAGAAGTGCTTACCTATGCAACTTTAGAAATGAGTAGAATCTGAAAGATTAAAAACATCAGAAATTTCACATAAGTACTTACCATCACTTATAGTATCTTCCACCATGGGAAAATGAAATCGGAATTATAATTCTGCTGTCACCATGTGTGTGTATTGAAATGAAACCTGAAGTGTGTAAGTGGAAGATGCTGAGAGACAGGTTTCTCATTGCAGCAGAAATTATAAATAATCAACAGTTTGAGGCTAGAATAATTTTTGATATGATGGGTTAATGAGATGTCAATTGAATTAATGTCAATCTTCATGAAAATTTTGATGGCTACCTATAAAATATTTTAATTCATATAGTTCAGTTTACAATATTTCTTTGCTTATTAGCTTAAAAGATCAAAATAGTGATCCACAGCAGCAGGAAACATTTATACACCTGGAAGAATTATGAGTTTTAGATTGGAAGAAACATTTAAAAGATGAGTAGATAGCACCAAAACCAAAGAAATACTATAAACACAAAAGGGTACTTTACAAGGACATGAGAGACAACTAAAGAGGTGCTTCCAATGCCCAGAGCTAGAATAAAAGAAACAACAAAATAAATAAAATAGAATTTGATTAAACAAATATCCATGATCCCTACTTATATAAATAAATGATTGAATAAAGAAATTTGAGAAAATAGATGAGTCTTCCATCTAGGGGAATCCTAAATAATTTATGTAGATACTATACCCTCAGGGAGATAGAACATAACTTGCTATCACTTCAAGTTGGCTGCATGTAATGCCTCTCTTCTAAAGAATACAGTATAAGAGGGAAGGAGAAATAGTAATTTCACAGTTGGAAGACATGGCATACGCTATCTCAGTCAGGTGATCAAGTTTAAGTTCAAAATGATGTCATTTTGGTAACACAAATCCTGATCTGATGTAGAAAGAATGGCACTTTACCTCTATTATCTTCCTCTCCCAACTTATAATTTAGTCAATGAATAAGGAAAAACTTCAGAAAATGCCAATAGAAGTATAATGCATTCAACAATATTTATCAGTAGTTCTTAAAACTGCCATGTCAAGAAGTCAGAAAAGGCCAAGAAACTAAAAACCAAGAGCAAGACTATTAAATCTACTGTAGAATTCAGAATAGAATACTGTAAGAGAACGGGGACATGGTGCCATGTCTAGCATGGCTCCATGATTTAGATATAACTGGGGTGGTAAAGAAATGAAGAAATGTCAGACAAAGGGCTACACAGACAGAAAGCTGGGATCGGATGGTCTTGACTCTCCAGTGGAGAAGTCTCAGTGCCCCAGAATCTCAGTGTTTTTATTAAGTACAGTTGAACAGAGATGTGGAATTATTGCATATAGCTGGACAAGGAGGTTGGATTATTATATACAGATAAATAGAGAGGCAGAGTTTATGGTATGCAGCTAATTTCTGTAGGAGGACTCTCTGCAGGGGATCAATCTTCAGGTCATAAGAATATGAAGAGGAAAAGCTCTGGTGGAAAATTTCAGCACAAACTATCAACATTCATTCTCAGTTCCCTAGGAAGGCTTTGCCATCCCTCTGAGCCCAGGGATATGAAGTACTTAACATGACTGCACCTACATCAAAAGATGTTCACTCCACAGTTGAACATATATATATATACACACACACACACACACACACACACACACACACACACATACATACATATATATACACACACACATTCTGTATATCACATATTTACATTAAAATTCATAACAACAGCAAAATTACAGTTATGAAGTAGAAACGAAATAATTTTATGGTTGGGAACTACCACAACACGAAAAACTGTATTAAAGGGTCATAGAATTAGGAAGGCTGAGAACCACTGATAACAAATGAATTATATTAATTAATGTACATGGATGAAATAAACCATAGCAATGTAGTTGATGTTAATTAATATTTTAAATCAGATGCTTGATTTAGAAAAACTATGTGCCGCATACTATATAATCTTTCTTATATCTAAAATTCTAGAATTAAAAGTTGATTTTATTTTTAAATTACGGTGAAATAGTCCCTTACCTGAAGAAACATACTTCATACATGTCAACAGTTATCTTCCTGACAAATACAATTACCAGGAGTCTCACTGTCCAAAGAAAGTTATTAATGTGGTTAACCTGAGGAATTCAGGATCAAATAAGAATAACTATATCATGAATTGGGTAGATTACCAGTCTTTCATTTGCTATGAGTCAACCATAAAAATTAAGGCAAAGACAAATAGGTGGTAGAAAAATAGATTCTATGTAAGTTTGTCTCAGCAAAGGCATAGCAAGCTGCTTTGCCTCTTGTATATAAAATCCTATAGCCAGTGTGATGTCACTCAAGCCAATCCTGAGGGCTTCCCGTGTCACCCCCACAAGATCACTTACAGGTGGATGGGAGTTTGAAAAGATGTAAAGATTCTGGCTCTAAGCACACTTGCCAGAGCAATAAGACCCCAGGAGACTCTTGAAAAATGTAGAAAGAAATGAGATACATGCATGAAAATAATAGACTCGTTCATCACATCAGTAATTGAAGCATCTACTTTTCAAAATATTCTCATGCCTTACTTTTAGTCTTTTTCTCATCTTCCACTTTTATCAGTTTGAAAGATTTTAAGTTGTTGAAGATGTTGACACTGGGCTATTAATTTACAATCCATAAATAATTGATTTACACTCCATAAATCCATGTGGAGTTGGGAGTGGAAAGACTTTATTTTCAGTTCATTTTGTAAAACTAAAAGACAATTCAAGTTTCCCCACCCTGAAGGAATCACTTAGACAGACTATTAAGACTATCACCCTTGAGATCACAAAGCTCCCTCCTCCCTGCATATAGGCTTTTGGTTTGTTTGTTTCTAGATACATTATACTGGCAAATATTAGACTCCACAACTTTTAGTTTTTATTTTTACAAATAGGAAAACAGTCTATGATGGGGGCTCCCAGATTAAGAGATTTCATTGCATGTAAGTAGAACTCAAATGTCTTTGCTTCTGACATTGCTTATCAAGTCCATCTCATTTTTAGTCTATAATGCAAATTTTATGAATTAATCATTACCACTCCATTGTCCATTTACATATACTTAAAAAATCAATTAAGCTATAAAGAAGATAAATAAAATATTAAGCATATAGTACTAGAATAGAAAAATAATTATCTCAATATTCAAAATGTGAATCTGACCACCAGGAACTCCCTCTGAATTATCCTCGTAATCAAGATACCCGCGAACTAATACATACCCAATGGCTACTCTAGCTGAAGAGTTGACATCAGCAGGAATACACAGCTGACTCATAAGAAAGCTATGTTTCAGCATATAAGTCTCATTTCCAAACCACTTGCTTTGAACATAATGTCACCAAACTCTCTTCTAACTTTAAATCTTCCTATCTTCATAAATAGTCATATTTTAATGAAAGCCTTAAGTTCCCATGATATTTAAGGTCAAATTTTAAATGATGTAAATTTGTACGTAGTTATGTAATAGAAAGGGAAGAAAGGTGTATGTGTACACATATACACTTTAAATGTTCTCGGATCACACGAAATGTTCAGCTTCCTATTTATCATGTTCTTTGTCATTAATTTCCATTTTTTCATATCTTCTTTCATGAAATGACTCTATCTAAACTCTGTTTATTTCACAAAATGGCCCAAACAACACTGAATTATGATGTAAGAACAGAATTCATATAAAATTCTGCCTCAGTTTTTTACAAATGTTGACACAATTATATTTCATTGTAATCACTGCAGAAAGAAATTTTATTCCTGTGTTTTCCATCTGCTACTGATTTATATTATCTAAAAATATTTGTAGATTATGTTCAAGATACCATTCCAGGTATTAGACTCACAGCATTGAAGAAATTTCCAAAATACCTGATCTCCTGCAGGTCTTCTTCATGAAGGAGAGGAGAAAAACATGAACAATGAATATTATACCTAAAATAATGAATATCATGTTTTTGAAACTAGGTAGAGTAAGAGGGCTTGGGAGTGAGGATTATAGCAAGAGTGATCAAATGTGAGACAGCAGATAATAGTGACTGAGGAACACTTCCAGAAGGTGAGTAATGTATGCACGTTTGGAAATAGTATATTCCAGAATGAAAAAAATATAAATACCTCAAAATTCGGAATGTTGATAGAATAGAAGATATATGCCTTATACGTTTAAGGACTTTGGATTTGTAACTATGGAAGCCTCAGCAAAAGAAATTCCAAAACTTGGAAAGGAGAAAATAAATTCAAAGAGCAAAGAGAACTGGGGATGTGGTTCAGTGGTAGAGCAGCTTGCCTAGCAGCTTCAGGCCTTGTGTTTAATCCCCAGCACATTCCACAAACAAGGAAAGGAAGGAGGAGACAGTTTAAAAGAGAAAACAATGGGCTGGAGAAACGAGTCCGTCAAAAAGCACACATATTACTCTTGCAGAGGAGCTAGATTTGGTTCCAAGAGCTCACATTAAGTGTCTAATATTCACATGTAACTGCAGTTCCAGGGAGCCCGTCATGCTTTGCTGGCCATCCAGGCACTGCACACATATGTTGCAAGTGCATGCATGCAGGCACTCATGCATATACAAAAAATAAATAAATCCATTTTAAAATGTATAACAGATAGCAAAGTAGGGTCATTAAATGGGTCCATAATGCATTAATTGTACTAACTGGCAATGTTTTAAACATGGTACTTAGAGATTAGCAATGTCAGCTGATGCTCTGAATGCTATCTGTAAAAGTCACTCTTTAAATATGAAGGACAAAGAGATTAACATTTAAAAAAAATGAAGAAAGATTGATCGTGCTAAATCTAAAAAAATTAATTTGTTGTATTACATAAATATTAGACAAAATAATATCCAAGTAATGATTATTACAAGAATAAAGAAAGATTCAACACAAAGCAGAAGGTCAATATACCAATAAAACATAATAGTCCTAGTTGTATCTGTTTCTAATAAAAACACAGAGGTAAAAGGTTATAGAACTAAAAGAGAAGTAACTAAATTCTCCAGCAACTGAATATTTCAAAATCTCCTGCTCAATAAGTGAGTGAATACATAGACCACAGTCAAGAACAATACCATACCAACTCATCCTGATTGACACTTGTAGAATGCTCCAGCCCAAAAGGACAAAATGCATACCTTTTTTTTGAAAAATAGACATTATACACTCACAAAGACATACCAGGCTCTAGAGTAAAATAATCTCAATAAATAGAAAAGACTTGAAATCGTATAATATACATGATCTATCTATCATATCTAGAATCAGTATTTGAAATCTAGATAGCTGGGAGATATTCATACATTTGGAAATTGTATAGAAATATATATATATATATATATATATACATATCTTTATACATATATGTATATCAAGCAAAAATTTTTAAAAAATAACCATAATGGAGATCAGCAATTATTTTCAATTAGATGGAACATGAAAACACGAGATACTAAATTATGAAATGCTGCCAAACAGAGAAATGCACAGGATAAATTCATTTATAATCAAAATGATATGATGAGTCTGAACTTATATCATAGGGCACTGGAAAAGGAAGAGCAAGCTGACATTGAAGTAAGTCAAGAGAAAGAAATAACAAAGTTGAAATAAAGAAAGTAGGAAGCAAATGAGGGAAATAATACACTGACTCTCTAGATAGATAGATAGATAGATAGATAGATAGATAGATAGATAGATAGATATGTACTGTTTTAATCCAAAGTGAGTCTATTGGGACAACATACAATTGGTTTTTATGCACTTATTTGCTCAATGAATTTTGATTCCAGGTTTTAATCCCTTTAAATATAAAGTAGTTATTCATACATTAGGAAAGGATATCCAATGTAATTACTAAGCAAAAAAAAGTAGGGGTGGCTTCATTTGTATATTAAAAGATAGTTTTCTCCCCCCTTTTAAATTTATTTTTTGGATATTTACTTTATTTACATTTCAAATATTTTCCCCTTTCCAGGTCTCACCTTCAGAAACCCCTATCCCATCCTCCCTCCCCTGCCTCTATGAGGGTGCTCCCCCACCCAGCGGCCCACTCCCGTCTAACCTCCCAAGCATTCCCCTACACTAGGGCATCTAACACCCTCAGGCCCAAGGGCCTTTCCTCCCACTGATGGCCAACAAGGCCCTCCTCTGCCACATATGTGGCCAGCACCATGGGTCCCTCCATGTGTATTCTTTGGTTGGTGGTCCAGTCTCCCGGAGCTCTGGGGGGTCTGGCCAGTTGACACTGTTATTCCCTCCATGGGGCTGCAAACCCCCTAAGCTCCTTCAGCCCCTTTTCCAACTCCTCTGTCCAAAACCCCATGCTCAGTCCAACGGTTGGTTGTGAGCATCCGCCTCTGTATTTGTCAGGCTCTGCCTGAGCCTCTCAGGAGACTGCTTATCATGCTTCCATCAGCAAGCACTTCCCAGCATCCACAATAACATCTGAGTTTGGTGGCTATATATGGGATGTATTCCCAGGTGGGGCAGTCTCTGGATAGCCTTTTTTTCAGTCTCTGCTTCACACTTTGTCTCCATATTTCCCCCTGTGAATATTTTGTTCACCCTTCTAAGAAACACTGAAGCAACCACATTTTGGTCTTCCTTCTTCTTAGGCTTCATAGGGTCTGTGAATTGAATCTTGGGTATTCTGAACCTTTGGGCTAATATACATTTATCAGTGAGTATATACCATGTTTGTTCTTTTGTGACTGAGTTACCTAACTCAGGATGATATTTTCAAGTTCCATCCATTTGCCTAAAAATTTCATGAAGTCGTTGTTTTTTAATAGCTGAGTAGTATTCCATTGTGTAAATGTACAACATTTTCTGTATCCATTCTTCTGTTGAGGGACATCTGGGTTGTTTCTAGCTTCTGGCTATTATAAATATGGCTGCTATGAACACAGTGGGACATGTGTCCTTATTACATGTTGGAGCGTCTTCTGGGTATATGCCCAGGAGTAGTAAAGCTGGGTCTCAGGTAGTACTATGTCCAATTTTCTGATGATCCGCCAAACTGGTTTCCAGAGTTGTTTTACCAGC
>CM052701.1:59294645-59326549 GCA_028551405.1 Uromys caudimaculatus
TTAGAGCATAAGCCATTGGTGTTCTGTTCAGGAGCTTTTCCCCCTGTGTCCATGTGTTCGTGACTTTTCCCCACTTTCTCTTCTATTAGATTCAGTGTATCTGGTTTTATATGGAAGTCCTTGATCCACTTGGACTCAAGCTTTGTACAGGGAGATAGGAATGGATCAATTTGCATTCTTCTACATGTAGACAGCCAGTTGAGCCAGCACCATTTGTTGAAGATGCTGTCTTTTTTCCACTGGGTGGTTTTAGCTCCTTTGTCGAAGATCAAGTGATTGTAGGTGTGTGGGTTCATTTCTGAGTCTTCAATTCTATTCCATTGATCTACCTGCCTGTCACTGTACCAATACCATGCAGTTTTTACTACTGCTCTGTAGTACAGCTTGAGGTCAAGGATACTGATTCCCCCAGAAGTTCTTTTATTGTTGAGAATTGTTTTTGCTATCCTGGGATTTTGTTATTCCAAATAATTTGAGAATTTTGAATTTGAGAATTGCTCTTTCTAACTCAATACACTAACTCTTTAAAGAAACAATATAACTGAAAAGCCTATAGCACAACTAATGAAGAAAACTATAGAGAAAAATTAATATAACAGGATGTAATGTTAAGTGGATCATATTCACAGTTGCTAAAACATTACATTGATAACAAAACACAATAAATTTGACAAAACCACAAAGTCCAAAAGCTTATACAAGAATAAATAGACTAAAGAATCCTCTAAATTTAAATAAACAGAATGCAAAGCCTAAATTCTCCCCACAAATAACTTCCAAAGCCTAGATAGTGTCGCTTGAGGATTCTAACAAACGTTTGTGGAAGAAATGGTACAGTCTCCAAAATGTCTGGCCAAATTGAGGAAATGGATCATTACATTCTGTGAGGTCAGAAAGGACATCACACCAAAGCAGCCATAACTAAACAATTTGTGTGTGTGTGTGTGTGTGTGTGTGTGTGTGTGTGTGTGTGTGTGAGAGAGAGAGAGAGAGAGAGAGAGAGAGAGAGAGAGAGAGAGAAAAAATTTTAAAATGCAAATCAATATTCCACAGGCAAATAGACACATTAGCATGTAACAGCACCAAGGAAACTTAAATCTGACAATATATTAAATGTTTGTACATCAGGAGCAAATAGGACTTATGTTGACATGATCTTAGTTGAGTATTTAAAAGCAATCACTACAAATTATTTAATAAACAAGGCTTTAATAAAGAATATGGCCGTTTCCATAGATGTAGTTACACCATTTCACAAATAACCATATATCTCTATATAGTTTCATTTTGGGGTTTCCATGTGTGTTCCTTGCAGGTTCATCCCCATGCCTGCTGCCCTGCAGGAGCCTCCACCACATCCTGGTCACCTTCCTCTTCCCAGTGTCTCCCTTCTGCTCTCCTGCCACCTGCATTGTGACTCTTTTGTTCCCATTTATTTGTTGTGCTCCTCACCGTGCTCTCTCATTAACCCCTTTTACCATCTCACAGCTCTGTTTAACACAATTCTAAGTGGCCTCACTAGAAACAATGGAAAATAATGAGATCAGATTGGACAGGCAGAAAGAGGGACTTTTTTTGTTTCCATAGGTCACCATCTCTGTGTTACATCTGGTTAAGCCCACAGAAAAACTTCTAGAATTATTAAAAGAATCTAGTAAGAGAACAAATCAGAGGGTCAGTGTGAGATTTTTCTCAGTTGTTGATTTGACAAGACAGAATCACCAGAAAAAAAGCCTCTTGTAACTGTTAGGGAGTTTCTGGATGGGGTGAATTGAGGTAAGAAGACCCTAAATGTGGAGGGCATTGCCCCATGGGCTGGGGTCCAAGAATGAATAAGAAGGAACTAAGCTGAGCACTAGGATTCATCTCTTCCTGCTTACTGACAGCTGATGTAATGTGAACAACTGCCTCAAGCTCCTCCCCCCAGGACTCCCCATCATGATGGGCTATACAGAGCTGTGAGCCAGAAAAAAAAAAAAAAGCCCTTTCTAAATAGAGTTTCTTACTGCAACAAAGATGATATATTCAATTTGTGAAATGCTATTATTCATATATGCTAACAACAAACATTTGGACATTTCAGTTTAAAATAACCATGTATAATATCATGAAAATGTGAAATTGAATATAATTTGGTATATATGACTTATATATTGAAAACTATAAAATATTTGTGAGAAAAATTACAGATGATTAATATGAGTAGGTATGCTATTATAGAGATTGGAAGACTCAATAATGTTATCTTATAAATACCCATTAAACTGCTAAAGTCTGTAGTTCATCACAAATTTTCAGTTAGAAAATATAATGTGAGACAGACTTAACATCCTACATGGCAATTACATTTATAGGTATTTATTCAGGTGCTAAAAAATATGCTCACACAAAATCCTGATTGGCTTATAATTGCCCAACTCTAGAAGTAATCAAGTAATAAGTGCATATAAGCGTGTGTGTGAGTGTGTGTGTGTGTGTGTGTGTGTGTGTGTGTGTGTGTGTGTGTGTGTGTCCTCTTACATTTCTGGGGTTGCTACTGGGCTCAAGAATGATTTGAAAGACTGTGTACCTATCCTCCATCACCCCTATCATTAGTCTCTCTCAAGAGTCATCTTTCTTTGGTTTATGTTGGAGAACAAAACAAAACAAATCAAAACCTTGATATAAAGTGATATAAGTAATAGTAAAATCACAAATAAAAATCTTCACAAAACGGTACACATGGGTTCCAAACATGAGCACTTCATGTCATCAGTAGTTTGGAAATCCAAGTGAAAGCCACAGTAAGATTCCATTGCACAACCAAGTAAAAGAGATACACTCAAAAACGCTGTTGCTACTTGGGTATCAGCAGCAAACACATACACAGCTGGTGGAAAAACAAAATGACTATTGCTACTTTGGAAAATACTTAGCATAGTCTAGTGGTAATCACCAACATCTGTAACAGCTGTTTCTGTAGACAGACATTTCCATTGTTCTTGAATAAACTCATAGACGAGAGATGACCCACAGAGCTTTCAACAGTGGATGATGAAACAAGGCAGAACAACATGAAGTAAAGGGTGCATCTTCAAGAACTAGAAAATAATGGCACCGACCAACAGAAAGTGGAGTGAGCTGTATAAAACATACAGGTGAGGGAAGCAATGTAGACTGGCAGAAAAGGAACACCTTCAAAAGTGGTTAAAATAAAAGGTTTTTGTTTTGATTGGTTTTATTTTGTTTTCCAGCATAAAGCAGAGAGAGAAGCCTCTTGAGAGAGATTGATGGGGGGGGGGTGATGGAGGATGGGTACACAGTCTTTCAGATCATTCTTGAGCCCAATAGCAACCCCAGAAACGTAAGAGGAAACGTACACACACATGACACACGCACACATGCATCTTCCTACAGGAAGTCTTCACACGCTGAGCCAAAGTCCCACAAACCAATGAACTGGGGTAGATAGGCATATGTCAGGTATAATAATTTCAGAGTACAGAACACAAGCTGTGCACTGGAGAATTAGATTGTTTAGATAATTTGATGCTACACCAACAAGAACCCTGTCTCATCTATCTATTGGTTTGTTTTGTAATTATTGTTTGTTTGTTTTAAATCTTGTGCTTAATTCTGAAATTTTACACTTGGGAGAATGGAAAGTTTTGTTAATAAATTCATGATTCCATGGTCAAAACAGCCTACAGTGATGTTTAGCTGTATTTAGTTATCCTTAAGGATGCAGTGCTATTACATCATCCTGATAGTGCAAGTATACCAAGACTTACTGCAGGAAGGTGAGAATGTGGACCTGTCTCCATGGGTACCAGTGCCTCCGTTCCTATGAACAGAAGAGTTAGAAGTGAGGACTCAATCTCTTTCATGTCTCTTATTTACACTATTTCTTTCAGCCCCAACATCCATATTCATTAGTGTCTTTACATCCACATGCTATGGAAAAGAAAATGAACTTTGAGGAATATCTGGTCACCCATGAGCTCACTAAATGTTAGTTACTGTTACCATCTCTCTCGCTCTAGCTTAAGTTTGAATCCTTTGTTCTTCTTCTATTCATGTCCCATCTGTGTCTTAAGACACGGGGACTCCTCTCTTCACATAAGTCCATATTGGTGTGTCTTATCTACTTTTCAGTGGACACTATGATCAGCTGTGTGCATTAATGAACCAAACAAGCTCCTAGAGGCAAAGTCTGAATCTGTACCACCATTCCTTGATGGTGCCTGACATCTTACAATAAGTGTAATAGTAGAGTATATTTGTTCCTTTTTGCATGTATATGTGCATTCATATATGTAAGTGAGTTCTCATGTATGTGTGTGTACATGTAGAGATGAGAGGTTTTAGATAAATAACTTACTTGATCATTCTCCATTTTATTTACTGAGGCAGGGTGTCCATCTAGACCCAGAGCTCATTTTAGACAGCATGCGTCCTCTGTCTATCTCCTGAGCATTGGCTACCACCCTTGCCTGGCACTTAGTGGGCCATGGAGCTAGAAACTCTATTTCTCACATTTACACAGCAAGTACTTTGACTTCAGAGTCATCCCTTCATCCCTCATTATAATAGTTTCTTGATCTGGAAACCAAAATCGGTACTTCTTGGTTTTTAAACATACTGCCTACACCTAGTGTAAAGGCTGCAATTTTATAACATGTGAAAGTTAATGATCATAATGAAAATGTCATGTTCAGTATACCAGTATACTTAATTTTAAAATTAAGCTACACTCTCTTTCCTCACTGAGATAATCGAAAGAAACAACAAATCTAAAGAACTCTATATATCCATGCAGTGTGTAAGAGCTCACTTGACTCTCAACAGAAAGAAAAGCTAGATCATTTCGTGCTTTTGCTGAAGAAACACGTGACATTCATCAGCATAATTATATGAGAGATAGTTTCATGAGTCCCACATTCTTAGAGAATATCCTAGCAAGTGTTTTTATTTATTCTAACTTACAAAGGGAATAATTTATTATCAATTCTTCAATTATTTCATTATGCAGAACTAATAAAAAAATCTTGACATCTCAATTATGTTCAGTAAAGAGTCATGTAATTTAATAAATAATTTTTGACTTAAGTGATTATTTACTTAAAACATAGAATATGCAGGAAGAATTTGAAATCATATTTTAGTGCCATATAATGAAATAATAGTGCAATTAGATATATACAGTGCAAAATAATGACAAATGTTTTATTTAAAACTCAGTGAACAAAAGCACACCATTTGTGCTTTTTCTTCCAAGAGAACAAAATCCTACAGTATATTAATCAAAAGGGGTTTTTTATGCCTCTGTCAGCAGTGTTTTAAAGTAAACCCTTAATATCAGATCCCAATCCCCAGTTTCAATTTGCTTCCATTGGAAAGGACATTAGAGTTTATAAAATACTCCTTGATTACTTTTCTGAAGGCCTGAAATCTTGACATGTATGTGACTCGCTCTTGCTTCATCAGTACAGTGGTTGAAAGAGCAATCCCCACCGTGAACATTGCCACGTTGACTTATAGAATCATGCCCTTGAGAAAACGCCGGAGAGAGAAAGGGAGCACCAGCCACTGACAAAAATGAAATAGAACTGTCATCTGGCAGTTCTTCATAGTCTGTCAAGGAAACTATTAAAGATGTGCAAAGAGCCAGAGAGTGCTTGGGCAAAGGTTGTTAAACTACTGCTTCAAGGGCAGGTCACTGCAGGCTGATCAAGACTCTCATAAAGACAGACTGGCTCACTGAGGACAGCGGCATCTGCTGCCCCTGCCTGGCTCACCTCGGTGGGCAGTTTTCACATATGTTGCATTTGAGATGAGAGGTTCATACTAACTAATAAATTAGTTTTATTTATATATGGCAGATAGATGATAGATGAGAGAGAGAGAGAGAGAGAGAGAGAGAGAGAGAGAGAGAGAGAGAGAGAGAGAGAGATTGATTTTGAGACAGGATCTTGCTATGCAGGCCAGGATAGTCTTGATTTTGTGTTCCTCCTGCCTCAGCATCCTCAGTGCTGATATAATAGGCATATGTTAGCATAACTAGCATAAATTAACTTTTAAGTGTATCTTTTTTGTAGTAGAAAATATTTTGGTGATTTTTTAAATCTGGATTAGCAACTATATTAAAAACCTGCCCTTTGATGCAAATCCAAATATGAGCTCTGTTTGTGGCCACTTTGTAGGTCCTTAGCTGCTCAGCTTCCAGCTTCTCTGAAAACTTCTTCCCTCTTCCTCTCATTTAGGAAATCTGCAGCCTAGTTATTTTCTACATCCCCCCTCCCTCCCCCCTTCCCCCCACCCCTGCTCTCCTACTCCCTCATCTACACCCATTATATTCTCCTTACCCAGTGTTGTTTGCTGCCTGCTTTGCTCTTCATGTAGCTGAGAGATTCTCAAATTCATTAGTTAGATATGGTTATTTGTCCAAGATGTTAGTTGTCAAAAAGTCTTGGATCCTTCAGAGATGAAGGGGACAATAATAAAGGAAACCACACAATGAAGTATATTCTGTCCTAAAATTTAACAAGTCAAGTATTTGCTTTTGCTTTTGAAGGGAACTCCATTGTTACCAAAGGCTTTCTTTTTCCCCTCACAATATTAAGACAGAACTTCACCTAGGAGAGGAATAACAAGGGGCACTTGCTGACATTTTAGAGACTTGAAAAAGTCTCTTCCTGTCATGTGGTGTAGTTCACTGTCACTGTGAAGAAATTGGGGAAATTACCAAAAAAGAAAAGAATTGATTGAGCTCAAATATATTATAAAAAATGTTTTTGATAATTATTTTCTCTAAGTCTTATGGTTTATGGTTTAAAAGTCTAAAATAGACAAAAGTGTGTGGACTCACTGGCAATTGAAAAATATCTTCAGTGTTTCCACATTAGAAAAATAAATTTGTTTGTAGAAGCTAAAAAATTAGGTTAAATCACAGAGTAGTTAAATCGCCACAGTGATTGTTTAATAGAAATTTATGGTTTATTATGACTTTTGTTATAAAATCAAAGTAATTCTTTTCAACAGTCATTTAAGTTCAACGATCTCGTCCATTCATTCATTCACTGCTCATTCATTCATTCATTCTAACTCCCAGATCTCTCCGTAAGACATTTTGTTCTGAGATTAAATTTTTAGTGTTCATAGTAATACAAGGAAGGTAGGAACAACTAAAAGACACTTTTGTGTGGGGACAGAAGCCACAGAATTTTCTTCAGTTTGTATCTACACTCTCAAGGTCACATTAACTGTACATTACTTCTATTGCAAAGATTTACTTCTCCCCAAGAAGATAGAGCCATGTCAGTGATAATTTTTGGTTTGTATTCTACTGGAGTTTCCAGTGTCATCTACTCTATTTTAGGTTGTTATTTCAGATAATCCTTTCATGATTCAAAGGACCCAAAAGCACACTGTAGACTTATAATAATAACATAAGTATACTACAGATTTATAGCAACAATGATCTTTGCATTTACACTAATCTCTCAAGCAGATGGGATATATTATTTTATATTATTTTATACTAGGCTTCCCTCGAATTTTTGGCAAGACCCAAAACACAGTGTGTTTCAAGCCCAAGAGATTCTATTTCTCAGAACATTTAAAGGTGCATTGTAGAATTCAATTTACAAACTTGGCTAAGATGTAGTACGACAAATAACATAATGCCAAAAAACACTAGCTAAAGAAGTATAATATAAAAGGAGTAATTTCCTGTTGAAGAGTGGTTTTGGAAGCCTGCTGTTTAATCCAGTTTTTCTTGGAGAGATCATCAGGGGGCCATCTCCATGATTGTCACTAAATGCTTTGACCAGTAACCCAAAGCTTACAAAGTTAGGAGAGTGGCCTTTCACTAAAGGAACCAATTCTGGCCTCTGTAAATTTATTTTCTAAAAATGAGGCACAGATAGAATATTATTCACATATTGTTCTTTGAGCTTTGTTGGCATGTGGTACTTTAAAGTATATTAGTTGTTTTTCATTTCCCAGTTCATGTCATCTATATATTTTTAACTAAAACAGGACAAATTACTCCTGACTGCTCACTGTGACAGTAAAAGCAACAACAGCAAAAAGGACAAGATACATGCATTTTTAAAAATAAGCATCAATATAGAAGCCATTATTTGTTTGGTTTTTTTTCCTTCTCTTTGGGGCTAAGCATTATTCATTTTGATGACCACTTAATGTTGAAATTCTCTATTTAGGTAATAGACATTCTAGGTCATGCTAAAAATTGTACATAGGTAACCATGTTTCTGAGGCACTGCCAAGGAGGAGGAAAAGTATCAGGGTGCTCTATGTAGGTTTTACACACATGCAGTCATATTTAGCATCCTTAGAAACTCTCACAGATAGATACCATCATGTTCTTCATTTTACAAAGAAAAAACTGAGGCACAGTCAGTATCCTATATGAAGCCTTAACTGCTAGTAGGCAAAAATCTCAGGGCATGAACTCGAAACTGTGTGGTTCAGAGGCTCCATTCTTGATTGTTGCACTTACCAACTGGAAATAGAAGTTAATAAGAGCAGCCATGAGCATGGTAGCTCATCACAGGAGGCACATGAAAATATGAACTTCTAGACTAGAGATATCACCCTGCTTTATATTTTATAACTATATGAAGTGGACAGTAACTAGGAAGGACATTTGCAAAGTCAGAGAATGACATGACTGGGCCTGTTGGAAGAAAACGTCTAAAAGTGGGGAATAAGAGTAAATGAAGTCTAAACCCACTGAGAGACCACACTAAAGAGACTGTCAGTACAGGACCACAGGAACTAGATATAGGTCTGTTGCTGAGAAACTAGCTATGGAACTTCTCCAAAGAACACCCAAGTAATTTTGAACCTCCTGTCATTCATTTCAAATAAGGCATGGGACAGACTTATAATGAAGTAAAATTTGTGACTTGACTGAAATTCAAAATGATGGTTTTCTTTAGTTTGAAAGATCTAATGAGCATCTAATGGTTTTCTTTAGTTTTCTTAAATGACAACGCCATGTTACATTTAAATTTGTCTTTAAAATAATATCTCAGGGCTGGATGGATAGCCCAGTGGTTAAGACCCTTGTGTAGAGGACTTGCATTCTGGTCCCAGCACACACTTGGTGGCTCACAACATCTGTAACTCCAGTCAAGGATGTCTGATGTTCTCTTCAGATCTCAGGCACAACGCTCACATACATATGTATACACAGATATATACATATAAATGTATATATCTGTATGTGTGTATGAATACACACACATACATGCATATATATATAATTATCTTTAAAATTCCAACATCACTTCACTCCAACTCCCTGTGATAGAATATATTATGAACAAATACAGGAGCATCACCTCATTTTAATGTGATTCAATGTAGAATAATACCTGACAATGGTAGCTGCTCAAGAGATGTTTGTGAATAATACAGAAGAGCTTTTAAAATTCAGCACTTAATTCCAAAGTTAGCAAACTTGAGAGCAAAGGGACAGAAGCTATTAGGGTTTGGTTGGCATTTGAGAGGTAGGGTTTAGGAAGCAATAGATATGGAAAGAAAGGAGTGCCACCGACCAACTGAACTGCTGCAGGGCCTTGGAGAGGCAGAGGTGGGGACAACCCAGTGTGGGAAGAGTGGGGAGAAGAGCAGAGTCTTACTGAAGCCTGGAGCAACATTGTTTTGGATTAATAATTTGAATGAAATAGGCAATACAAGACCTTTTTGCTTTTGGTTCAGAAGCAGGATTCTTAAAAGGCAGGGAAAGAGAGGTCTTCTTAAACTATTATGGAGCCTGAGGCTGATGAAAACTGACATGAGTAACAACAGATGTTCTGCTTAAAACTCATTTTTGTAAAATACCAAGATGGATTAGAAATGTGCAAAACAAAAGAGTCAAACTAACCCAAATTCTTCTAATTCTCTAACTGCAGTAACAGGGCTGTAACCAATTTTATCCCCCTCCCCCACTCTCTAGGTTCAGAAGGTAATTTTATCCAGACTATAAGCCCTTCTATCTTTCAGTCCATGAAATATCATATAGTTGCTCTTAACTAAAAAGTCAAATTAAAGTTGAGGACACATTTAGGCTCTATAAAGCTATGTTTTGATAGATATATTTAGATGTTTCAGGACCAAAGTAGAATAATACAGACTTTTCCAAACTCATTAATTTTTAAAAATCAGATTTCTTTAAACTATTCTCATTTTTCCCCTAGAACATTTGGCACCTGCCATTCCTCATCTCCAGAGACTCTAGCATGAGATGGCATCTGATTTAGCACAAAATGGTACATTACATAATTTTCAGCTTTATATGTCAACATTTTATGATGTTCTGTAAATGCATCATGATTTCCAGATGTTTCACCACCTGAATCAGATTTAAATTGTGGCAAAAATTCTTTGATACAGATGCTGGGAAAAGAGAGTATATTTGTTCAAATATATCATCTCGGCCCACGCTCAAAGCACGTGCTCTCACTCTTTCTTCTTTTCCCCTTTTCTTGTGAATTTGAAAATGCACGTAAAAGATCTATCCCAATGGAAACTGCACCCCAATTCTCTTTCTTTCCTGATTTATTTCTACAACAATACTCATCTCCCTTTTCCTAAGGGTGACCTAAGGGATTCATAATGCTCACTGTCATAACCATCTCTTTTACTCAGAAGTGACAACATGCTTAAAGCAACTCAGGAGACCACTATTGAACAATGGTTCTGTGCAATGTTAAATGCTCAGAAGGTTCAATGAAACCGAGCAATTCAACACTGGTCCTCAGAGGCCAGCTGTTACATGCCATGCAAGAATGGCCAGGTTAACTAAACAACACATTTTTTGAGGAGATATCAATTTAATTCATATATACATGAGATTCTCAATAAACCACAGAAGCAAAAGAGGCTGTTGTAAGAGGGACATGATAGTCAAATAAGATATGAAAACCAAAGAAAATGGAAGGAAATATAATGAAAGATGAAAGAACATAGCCGGGTCCTGCCTTCCCATGAGCCATAGAGCTTGACAGCTGCTTCAGTACATTTTGTTACATGATTATTTGTTTTATCTTGAATTTTTTTCCTTGATGTATTGTATTGTACTATCTATTACCAACTAGTTTATACATTAAGAAATACTTTAAAAAATACCAAGGCCATTTAGAAAAAATTTAGAAAAAAATGAGAATTATAGTAAGTGTTTAACAAATCTTATTCAGGCAAATGGTCAAATACTGCTTTTGGTCAAGGGAAAGTCACATTCCATATATGCATCCATTCAGAAGCATTGCACAGGGCAGATTTTGTAAGATGTGTAAATACAGTTAGACAGAAGATTTCCAAATGGAAATCTATCTGAAAAACATATATACCATCTTCTTCATTGATGGTCAGGATGCACGTTATTGTTAACAGCTTGAATTATGATTTTTTTAGTTTCCATAAGGAAAAAGTTACCATATAAATATCTCAACTAAGACATTCCATACCCTTGTTATAAATCAACTTTAAGATTGTTCCTTCCCCCAGAGAGACCATCTTAAGATGCCACTTACAAAGACTACATTGCATTGTCTACATAGCTCTGTCTAACTTATATTTACTTACCTTAAACCATGTTACATATAAGTCACTGAGATTAAAATTTA
Organism: Uromys caudimaculatus; assembly: GCA_028551405.1. NCBI lineage: Eukaryota > Metazoa > Chordata > Mammalia > Rodentia > Muridae > Uromys > Uromys caudimaculatus. The sequence goes on from CM052701.1 coordinate 59,306,282, forward strand.
CTGTCTGTGAGGCAAACATCTATTAATTCCTATAACAGTGGGCCTTTCTTCAAAGGAACATACAATGTAAAGTAGACTTTAAAAATGTATTATTACACATGACTTTTTTCCATATAAGCATATAGAATGTAACAAATCACTATGGTACTGTCTTGAAACATGCATTTATGTTCTTCATGAGTCTGAGGCATTAGCTGTTCAGCTCTCCTGACTTGGGCTGAATTGGTTCATAGCGTCAATTGGTCTGGTTACTGCAGATTCAGGATGCTACAGCTGAGAAGACTGGAATGACTTAGCTATGACCTCTGAATGTTAACCTGCAGAGAGAATCGGTGGAAATTACAGGAAAGAAACACAGAGAAATGAGTTCAGGACATCCCTTTTGTCAACCTTCCACTGGCTAAAGCCAATTGCATGGTCAGGCCCAGCAGGAGAGCTAGAGAAATTACAAATCACATAGCCAAGGATATGATTGACGTGGCCTAACAAACAGGAGCCATTACTTCCATCTGCCACTGAATATTCTCATGGAGAAGCACAGACAAGGTAAAGGGATAGAAAGGTCTGAATCAGGAGACATTTGAGCAGAGCTCTGCATTATATAAGGTACGGGCCGTGGGGATAGCTGGGAAAACCTTCTAGATAACTCTAGATAGTGGGGCGAATGTAACTTTAATCTCATCCAGCTGCCTTACATATAAAGTAATTGTAATCAATAAAGGAGCTAAAAAAAAGTGAGGGAAATGGTCAAGATAAGGAAGAAGCCGGCAGTACAAAAGGACTCAGGATTTAATATTTCTCTAAGAATGCAGGCTGTAGGCACAAATGCCTGCAGTAACACTAAGGCCAGAAAAAAATCTTTTTCTGTATTAAAAAATATGCTTGTTAATGTCTTGAGTTCTTCATTATTATAAACAGTTTTAGCATTGAAGCCTCACATCATGGAATTTTTTTCTCAAAGTGTTTAATAAGCTATGTTTTATATCTCTGGTTTATTATGTTCATAACTCGTGAAGCTGTCCAAGAGTTCTCTCTTGCAGGAACAGAGGCATGCTCACATCTTGGAATTATAAGCATCCCCTCCTGGAGGGAGATGTGCTAACTAAATGCAAGAAGAACAGAGCACAGCCACCCCACCAAAATTACACGGCTCTAAATAGATTTTATTCTTGCTGTCACTTCATTTTATGAAAATGAAAAGTAGTTTTCACAGGTATTAAATTTTCATTTTACCCCAGAAAAGAAAAGAAAAAATTTCTGTAAAAATTGTAAGTTTCCACAGCAGCAACTTCATAAAAATGTATGATCTTGCCCCTCAGGGTGCCTCTTCACTTGTTTGAAATGAAAAGCTGTTTGTGCTCATGGTTGGGAATACACACATCAGGAAAAATTAATCATGCAAATATTTGCAAAGTGGGAACAGTAATTGTTAGGAGCCTCAGCAGTGAGCTGCTTTTCACCACCACATATAAAAACTCCAGGAAAGAATGCCAGGTGGCAGCTCATTTGCACACAGGACAGAAGTGCCATCTATGGATGGGTGTAGCTACCAAAAAACATTCTGGGTATACTCCCTAAGGAATTCAGTTTTGACAGTCAGGTTGCCAAATAGTATCAGAGTTGAAGTAATTGTCCTTAAATGTTTGCAAATGGCAGGATGGTAGGCAAGATTCTAAAATTAAAATTGGCATTTATTTGTGAGGAGTGGCTATTCATTCTGGCAATACTCTTCCTAGTTGTATTCAAGGAATATTATTATAATGCTTCTGGTTTATTTTGATTTCTGATTTGAAGGGAGAAGAGACACAGCCCTTCTTTTCTATAAGGCATTGTAATGGTTGTGGAAAGCCTAAGATAATTTAATCTGAATTGTGCTTGTCATTCCATAAAAGGAAGAAATGTTGACCAGCTCCATTGGAAGAATAATCAATAGCAATGGGAAGGGATCTGGATGGGATGGCTCTACATTTTATGTGCAATGACAACAGCATTACACCAAGGGCTCTGAATGCTGGAGAGCTAGGCAGGAAACATATTTGAAAGACACCTCACCTATGCTGTTCCCTACCAAGCTCTGTCATTCTACTCACAAGGGACAAAATGCAGGAAAAATTTAATGATGTTGTGCCAGCCCATAGCTTCAGTGACATACCAATGAAGCTGGTCCTTATTATCAAAACAGAAAGTGTGGGCTGCAATGTAAGAATGCAGTTGTAGCTCTGGAGTATGAAAGCAAAGCCAACAACAGCTAGAAGTACATCTTTTATCTGACAATAGGAAGAATGGAGTTCTCAATCTTAAGAAAGTTCCAGAACTGGATGTATAAGGCTTTTTCGAATGGGTATTTTAAAAACTATAAAATGTTGTAATTTTTTAGTTGTCTATTAGCATCACCATCTTTAAACATAATGGAAGCCATCTTTAACCTATATAAATAGGAGCATTTTCTACATCATATTTCTTAGAACACTGTAAGCCTCAAGTAGCTGCTAAGTCACCCGATGACTTCCATAACGCTGGTGTGGAATATATATATATATAATATAACTTGAGAGGATTTGCAGCCCTTCTCTTGCTTTCCTTTGAAAATAAATTTTCTCATATTCAATAATTCATTATAAATATTATCTATTTATGATAGATATTCCAAAGATGACATAAGGAATTGTCAGAGACAAAAGAATGAAATAATCATTCACATAAATAACATGCCAAAATGAAAATAGTATTTCCAGATATAGATATCTGTTGTTATTTTGTCAAACCTTTATTTGTCTTCCAACATAGTTTTAGTGATGGAATGGTATTTTTATTTTGAGTATCCAAACCACTGAACACCAATAATCAATACCTTCTACTGATGCTGGTTCTTGCTATGCACTGCTCAAGCTTCTGCACATGAATAAGCTCGCCAATTTTTAGAGAAAAAAATTTAGCCATGTAAGTTTATTGACTTAGAATGCCTGAGGTATAAAGCCAAGAATGGTATAGCTGGATCATGTAGTAAAGCTAGTTGCTTTAAAGAATGTAAATGCTGATTGCCATTGTGGATTGACTAATTTCTCTTCCTATCAGTAGTGTGTAAGTTTTCCCCTTTCCCCACATCTTCCAGCAGCATTTGTTCTGTTTATTACAGCACTATTTGCAATAAACATGCTCTTGAAACAGCTGGTGTCTATCAACTGATGAATGGATACAGAAAATGTGATACACGGACACAATGGAATTTTATTCAGCCATAAATAAGAACAAAATTATGTCTGTTGCTGGAAAATGTATGCAATTTAAGATCATCATATGAAGCCAAATTAGACCCAGAACGATAAATCTCATATGTTTTCTCTCATTTGTGGATAATAGAGTTTATATAGAAATATAAATCCATTTTGTATAGCATGAAAGCAGAAGAGAGATCAGAGTAAGAATGGATACTAGTTCGAGAGGTAAGGGTGAGAAGGGAAAAAAGGACTATGTGAGCTAAATTTGGTCAAAGTACATATATACTTAAATGTCTTTATTAAACCCAGCAGTGTACACAGTGAGTATACAGCAAACATATATGCTTAAAATAAGTTTAAAAAGATGCACTTTAAAACTCAGATGCCCTATCACTTGTGCAGTCAGGACAGAAAAATCTATATTCCTACTTGAAACACAAACTACAAACAAACCTCAGAAACATTACCCAGCACCCTGTCGGTTTCTTGCAACATCTGCAGGACTGACTGAGAAAAGTGGTGGTATTTCTGAAGGACAGGATGGAGACATGGGTTGAATGGTTCTGGAGAGTCCACCTGCCATCATTTCTACCATTGATCTGCTATCAGTCTTGCTTTTAAGTTCCGCTGGAAATTAGATTCCATATGCAGGCACTTAACCATCTTTTGTTTATGTATTTATTTTGAATATTCATGTGTCCTGAAAACTACCAAGAAAGTGGTTTTCAAAGTCAAACGCTCAGCTGCTTTTCTAACCCAGGAAACTTGGAAGGAATAGAGTGACATCGATGTTGGAAAATTAACTTTTTTATTTAGGATGATTCATCACTATATTCTTTGACAGACAGAAGTTGGAAGAAATCCCGCCGAAGAGCAGTGTGGACAGCTAGTGCTCTCCGCAGCCATCATCATTATATCAGCCCATTTTGTGGTCAAGACTGTCGTGCATGCAAGGATCCTGCATTCTGTTCGCTTCCAAAACAATGAGAATTAATAGAGAAGTAGCATCTGAGAGGGTAGCAATTCTCCAAGTATCATCAGGACACTTCCTTACTTTGCCTACAAAATTTTATTGCATGTCATGTAAAGCTATAGTCAATCCCTTCTAATCAAATCAGTTATTTCTGTTTTTTTCTAAGTATAGACAAAGTTTAAAGTCAAATATGTCAGAAGAAACCATCAATCTCCTCAGAGAGACCCAATGTCCATTATCTGTGTTTCAGATAGCAGAGGAGGAGCCAACTATTCATAAAGCTGGTGTCTTTTATGCAGTAATTACTTAGAAATAGAGTAACATGTAACTTTAATTTTTTCAAACCTTATTTTTAATGATGGTTCTTTAACTTCCCTTGTAGCCCACCACCCAACAGAGGAGGCGGAAAAGAAACAATACTGAGGAAGTGGACCTTTTCAGAAAGGTTCTTTGGAGTAACTCCTATCTGTGTTGTCTAGAAATCAGCAGTTCAGTTCACAGGTTATCAGGCAGTGACAGCTCAATCCACTCACAAACACTTCATGCGTATACCAGCAGTCCAGTTTGGTAGAGTCAGAATAGCAACAGTGGTGATGTGACCTAGCAAAGACAGCCAGGCCTCAGTTTGGGCTCTAGTCAGCTGGATGGACCTGGATGGAAACAAGGAGAAGTTCTCAGCTGTGCCTCTTTCAGGGAAGCAAAGATCAGGAAGATCATTGAAGACACAGGACTTACAGGTATTGCACACCTAGCTGTACTAATAAGCCAAGCTCTCTCTCCATCACTCTGTGGAGTCCTATTTATATCCTACAAACATCATGTGACCTCTATGTGCCTTACCTCAGCGCATGTTTTACCTCAGTTACATGTATCCAATTAGCCTGAGTCCAGGGAAGCAGCAAGAAAATGTAGCATACCACTAGAAGTTTTTTGGTGTGTTTCACCCAATGGAGTCCCTACAAATGCAGCTCAACTATGCAATGTAAGGTATACCAATAGTAACCAGTAAATTATTATGATTTAGGGCATCAGTAACTTGAAGACACATCCTTAAAGTGCATGGTCTAGCAAGTACTTGGACACACACTTTTCAGAAGAGTCTTTCACCCAGGATGGGAACTAAACTGTGCAACTAAGAAACCTAACACTATCCTTGTGATATCATTTACATGTGTTATCTTGCTGAAGTACTGATATCAGAAGACTTTTATGTGAAGGGAACATCCATTTTGGCCAGAAGGACATATCAAATCACAATAGGCAGTTTCAGGAATCCAATGTGATGCTAAATGCCTTGTCCTTCCCACCTACCAGTATTTATGAGACAAGACATTTTCCAACTTGTGAAAATTGCAAATTCAATGCTAATCATCCAACCAGATTCTTAAACTGCAGAGCTGACCTTTCCTACAGGCAATGGTATAGACTTCTTCAACTTCAGAGGTTCCTATAATTAACTGCATAAATCAAGACAAAAGATGGTGGTTTTTTGTTGTTGTTGTTGTTGTTGTTTTGTTTTGTTTTTTCGAGACAGGGTTTCTCTGTGTAGCCCTGGCTGCCCTGGAACTCACTCTGTAGACCAGGCTGGCCGCGAACTCAGAAATCTACCTGCCTCTGCCTCCCGAGTGCTGGGATTAAAGGCGTGCACCACCACTGCCCAGCTAAAACAAAAGATGTAATACTCTATTTTGCCAATCTGAGAGCACCTGTGGTATGACCACAGCTCTTGGTTTGACCAAAGACTGAACATCCATCTCCTTAATCTTGTTTGGACTAGTTTATCTTTTCAAATAGCAGTGACTTTCAATATGTAGTCACTGTCTTCTGGCAGGAACTGAGGCAGAGAGAGAGGTTTAAAAAATACAGTAATTACTGTGCAGAACTCAAATCTGCCTGCCAACAGGAGAGCACTGATTTGTGAGACACATCAAGAGGTGCTGGCAAGATCAATCTGCACAGATCCCTCTGATAGAGGAATAATGAGTTGACAAAGACCAATGTTCAGTTGGGTCCAAGCCCAATAAGATTACTATTGAGCATCTTCAATATTGTCTCTGTTTGGAACTGACACAATCAGACTGGAATCAATTGTATTTTCCATAGCACTGTCACACATGATTTTTAACTTTGGCTCATAACTCTGGAGGGGAGCCTGCAGATGTTGGCAGATTTTTACTAACTTAAGAAATGTCATTATTAAGTAGGAGTTTCACTCCATTGTAATTTGTGGCTCTGCTATGCTTCTCGGAGCTCTGTGTATTGAAGTAGTCAGACAAGGAAGAAGAGAAAGAGGGGATGAGGAATCAACTCAGAAGAGGTTTCACTTCAAACACTCCTCTTTGCATCTTTATTTTGTTTTGTTTTTGAATAATGACCAAATACCATATAGCAATGTGTAAGCTGTTTCTTAGCTTTGGGTTAATTTAAGTTGGGGATCAAAGATTTCTACTGAAACACAAAATAATGAAAATTTTTCTGCTCTGAAGCAACATAATAAAACTGTTCTGTTTCAGCATCAAAAGGCAGAGGGAGTACACTGATGGTTCTGCCTAGAAAACATTAGAAGTTGTTCAAGGAGTTGGGAAAACTAATAAACAATTGAAGTTTTAAACAAGTCTTGCAGTCTAGTCTAGTATGTTTTATGAGTCATTATTTCCACTACACAAAGCCATCAACTTCAAGTTTCATGAGATCCATTTATGTGTTGTCCAGATGGCCATTCATGTGTCTGATGCTAGCTTATGGGCCTAGCTATTGAAAAATACTATCTGACCTATGTCCATAGAATTTAGTATGAGACAAGGGCTCAGTCTTTTGCTATAAGCATAAAAATCAATGGGTGTGCTGGATATTTCCCATCTAAATGAAAACGTAGTGAGTCATGAGAGTTGTCAGACAACCAAATAGGTATCATTAGGCTTCCAGCATAATATGCTAGTATATAAATTAATTCAGATACTTACATAAAATTAAATATATAATAAAATGGCCTCTCCCACCAAATTAAGTGATTATAAAGTCTCTTCCTGGGCCCAGGATGACACCAGCAATCTGAAGCTTTATACAGAGTATACATTTATGGTCACTCTCTGATCTTCAATTATCCTCAACTACTGTCCATCCTAACCTACCTACCTTTGGGGTAGAACATATCTGTGGCAGCTAGTTATGGCCTGACTTTCTTAAATAAGTCATCCAGTCTTTGTCCCTTAGGTTGTACCTTAGTACCAGGACTCTGTAGATGAGTGAAGGTGCATTCTGAACGACCCTAAGCTTGAGGGCGTCCCTCAGGAGAAGTCCATATCATTCCCTCCAAAGCTCATTTTTACCCATTCTGTGAACCGATCCTCTCCAAAAGTTAAGGTTAGAAAACAAAACAGAAAGAAGTTAGCTATGGGTTACTTTTATCTTAACTCCATTAAAAGAGCCCAAGAACAATAAAGTCCAGGTTGTTATTTTAAAACTCAGTTAGAGAAATTGAAGGCAAACCCTAAATTAAAAATTTACAGGTTGGTAGCCTTGGAAAAGTCCTAGCTCTCCTAATCTTTACCATAATCTCATATCTCTAAATCCAGAAAGAGAGAGGGGGAGGGGAGAGGGAGAGGAAGAGGGAGAATATCTTGAGGACCCATAGAAGATAGGACTATAATTTTAAAAAGTTGAAATATTGGTACTAATGCTTGCTTTCAATTATTTCATGCTCTTTGCCAAGGAAATAATAATTTTCAGCTGGAAGATAGGAGAAAAAAATCCAATCCTTTCCACCCTAGATCTGCTTTTCCCCTCCAGGTATACAGGCACCATTGAGTACTAGGCTAGAGTGGAGGGAATGAAGCTCAACTGAGTGGGTGGGTTAGACAGTTGGGGAGGAAACAGCCCTCTGTAGAAATGGTTTCCAGTGAAACAGCTTTCTTTATGGAGGCGGGGAGCAAGAGATATGCAAACCGTGGAGAGAAGGCAGGGATTTTTTCTGGTGAGTGCACATCATTCGCTGGGGTCAAGTTGCTGGGTATGTTTCATTTGCATGATGAGGAATTCCAGATGTTTGGTGTACATGATCTTAAAAAAAGAGAGGAAGTTTAACCTTGGCCACCAGGCTACATGACCATCAAGGGCAGCAAAGGTGGGGGTCATAAAGCTTACTTATACAAGGACATACAATACAGAGCAAGGGCAAAAGCAGTCCTATTCATACTAGTCTCAGGATGAGATTTTTGGGGTTTGAACATGTCTTAAGCTTACTCTTGTTCTTGCCTGGCTCAACAGTTTGCATAGCTTTATGGCCCCACATATCCTCACCACCAGCAGCATGCCTCACCTCTTAGGTGGTTTAGATCTGGTCAGAACTGTCTACTATTTTGAGTCCTATGCCTACTAAATTCCCTGAAAACTTTTTGAAGTCAACATAGTAATCGCTTCGCTGGCGAATCAGGAAATACAGCAGTTCCATTGGAAAGCTCCCAGAGGAGCTGCTTTGTTTTCAGGAGGTTCCCTACACATCAGTTTAGTCTTAAACACTATGACCATCTAGGGAAATAATGTGGAAATGTCCAGGTATGTATTTGATTTTACTCGCTGGGTGTATAGTTTGGGTGGTTGAGTGTCTTTGCAGGATATGTAAGTAAATGTCACTGCTCATGGTTGGCCCTTATATATAAGTGAATTTAGTCTCTGCCTATTTGCTTGGCATTCTTGGCTGGGGCTAGAACTTGTACCAGGCATTCCTTGAGCTCTGGAAGTGTTTCCTGAAGGAAAGGCTTAACTCCATTCAGATCCATGGCCTCTACAGGCTCATGTTTGAATGTTTGGTCCCCAGTTAATAGAACTATTTGGAAAGGATTTAAGAGATGTGGCCATCTTAGATGAAGTGTGCCACCCCTGTCTCCATCCCACCTGTCAGCCAGGATGTAAGCTCTCAGCTATTACAGCTTCATGTCTACCTATCTGACAGAAACTGTTATCCTCTGAAACTGAATCTCTCACCTAAAGTCTTTACTTTATTACTTTTCTTGGCCATGGTGTCTCCTCACAATAATAAACAGCACCTAAGACAGGTAGATAGCAGCAGGGTTTTTTTGTTTGTTTGTTTGGGTTCGTTTGTTGTTTTTTGTTGTTGTTGTTTGTTTTGTTTTGTTTTGTTTTTGATCACCACACCAAGTTTAGGGATTAGACATCTAGCACTGGAGGATTATCATGTGAGAGGCAGAGGAAGTCCAAGCACAGATGAGGGAGAGTGCATGGTGGGGCAGCTATAATGCTAAGGCTGAAGCCTGTGCATCTGGGAAACAATTAACAGTCCCAGATTTTAGGAGAAAGAGCAATAAAGAGAGAGAAGTACCAACTAAAGACAAAATAGGGAAAATGAATGCTTTCCAAGTTCTTCCCTATTTCTGCTCCATTCAATGGGAAGTCAGCAAACTCTGGCTTCACAAGCCAGTGTTTGCTATCCATAAAGTTGGGAGGTCATAGCCTTCCAAGCCTTATTCGTTTTTTTAATGTGAACTTTCTAGAAAAAGCTTTGCTTTATGGCTGACAACTCTGTTTTGCTGGACGTAGTGGTGCATGCCTATAATCCCAACACTCAGAAGGCTGAGGCTGGACGATCTCTAGCTGAAAGCCAGTCTAGGCTTCAGAGGGAAGTCCTTGTCACAGCAAGCAAATTTTCCAAAAAGAACAGAGAAAAGAAAGTGAGTGACTATTGCCTTCTTTTTCTCTGTCTTGATGTAATCTAGTCTCACCATTCTGTACTTAATATGCCAAATGTCATGATCTGGAAGGATGATATCATTGGTATTTTCTAAGAAACATTATTATAGAAACATTTACAAGATCATGCTGGCCCCAGCAACAGTGTCAAAATGCAGTTTCATCAATAAGTATGAAAACCACAGTAAAGCAGAGAGCTATACAGCTTATACTTACTATTCACAACTGACAGAAAGAAACCGAATTCTGTTAGGTTTTGCTGATATTTAGATAACTCACTTAAGAGTACAGACCACCTTCCCCAGTTATCTGCACATGCTGCAGCCAGCCTTGCTGACTATCACTACAGCTAAGGGGAGAAATTGTCTGTGAAATAAAAAGGGATTTTACCATTTGTTAGCTGGTGGCTACATGTGACTCAATGGGTCTCTTCCTAGTAAGCCCTCTTCTTCTACTCCTCATGGGCATGAGAATGATTTCTCCAACCAGAACTCCCAGGATTTCTTCTGCCAATCATGAGCCACTGACATTAGAAAGAGCAAATGAAAAGCTTCTTCATAAGGCCACCTTCAGGTTTCAATTTAGGAAGGGGTGGGGCAACAGGGTGTTTATGAAGGTGGATCTGAAGCCAGATCATCCTGGTTTAAGTTAAAATTCTACTGTTTGTTTGTCACCAAAATCTCTATTTATCTTACTTTTTCATCCATAAAATGAATGACATAACAGATATTTGCATAGGTTAATACAGTCAAAGCTTACAGACATTGTGCAAGACAGAAACAGTGGCAATAAATGTTCATTATTTTATAAGAAAATACAGATAGTGCACTTGGAAATTAAATACTTTATATATGGTGAATGCTCATTATGGATATTAAATGTTATTATTTATTAAAATGTTAAAATAGGTTTTGAAATTAAAGCCACTAACAAATTACATTTAAATAATTTAAAGTTTAATAATATAGAAAACTATTTCTAGATGGAATAAATGGATTTTTTTTAATTATTCAGAAAGAGTATTGGGTTATTTCAGTTAATTGGGACAGAGTATATTGGGAGGAGGTTGAGTAGAGCACATCCAGGACGACAAATCTGAAAGAGCCCAACTTTGCATATAAAACATATCAGTTAAAGTGGAAGGTCACAGACTAGCTTTAGGAGGCACACTGATGGTTGCTATACTACAGAGCAGAGAATACAGGACCATGGTGGAAGACTGAGAATCAATGAGGTAAGGAAAAACCTAGAATTGATGACACAGTAATGATCTTGGGTGATCAGGCATTAGGAGAACTCTTCAAGCAGGAATCCAGATGGACTAAAAGAAAAGTCTAGCAAGAATGAACAGTCTAAGACTTTGTTTTTATGAGAGCAAGGCGCAGACTTAGGTCCAGAGAAACTGGAGATCCAAGGGTAAGCAACGGCTACTGAGTTGGAGGCTAGTTCCCAACAAGTGGCATGTTCCCGAAGACTCCATTTACAAATTCTAAAGGTTTCTAAGGTGTGTCCCCAACATTGCCGATTTTAAGCTACCTGTTTGACGTGAACTCATTTACAAAAGTCTAGTAACATTAGCAGGCTGACTGTATGTGACAATAAGTTAGTCCCAACATACATTCAGAACTAGAAAAATTACTAAAGATAAAGTCGGAAGAATTTCAGTACATAATTTTCAACTAATGGGTAAGATGAGTTAAGGGCTCCCATTTATTTTGCTAAAAGTCAGTAACTTGGTTTTGCAAGTTTAGGCAAGGCTACACATTTTTAAATTGTTTATTTTATTTATTTACATTTCAAATGTTATCCTCCTTCCCAATCTCCCCTCGGCAATTCCCCCATCCAATCCCCCCTCTCCTTTGCCTCTATGAAGGTGCTTCCCCATGCACCCACACACTTCCGCCTCACCTCTCTAGTATTCTCCTACAATGGGGCAACAAGCCTCCAGAGAACCAAGGGCCTCCCTGCCCATTGATGTCAGATAAGGCATCCCATGGTGCCAGATAAGCTGCTACCATGACCAAAACATACGCAGCTGGAGCCTTGGGTCCCTCCATGTGTACATTTTGTTGGTGGTTTGGTCCCTGAAAGCTCTGGGGGGTCCAGTTAGTTGATATCTTTGTTCTTCCTATGGGGTTGCAATCCTCTTCAGCTCCTTCAGTCTTTCCCCTTACTCTTCTATTGGCGTCCCCGGGCTCAGTCCGATGGTTGGCTGTGAGTAACTGTATTGGTCAGGTGCTGGCAGCGCCTCTCAGGGGACAGCCATACCAGGCTGTGTGTACTTCTTGGCATCAGCAATAGTGTTGGGGGTTTTTAACAGGGGAAGTCAATCAGCACAAGCCATATAAGCTGGCTTGAGAAAAGTAGTTGGAATGACTACACTATGGCCATCCCACTGTGCTTTTATCTACATATTTTGGATCAGAAAAGTGACACCATGTAATCCTGAGACACCAACACTAACTCACTAGCCAAATCAGGTTCAAAACAGATAGACCATACAGCAAGGTGGAAACACAATAGGCACTTCCATGACAGACTTAGTCTGCAGCTGCTCTTTCTCAAGAGAAAGCGTTGTCATTTTCTCTCACAAACATCATCCTGCTCTTCTGAGTTGGAGCTTGGAAGCAACTGCTGACAATAACATCAGTAACAACCATTATCAGAATAAGTTCTGAGCGACCATCTCAGCTTGGGGAGCCTTATCGTGCTGGTCTCTAAGAATTCTCACTGATGTGCATGTAAAGACTTATTTTGTGGAGCCCAGGTCATCACAGAAATGTGAGGGACCACTAGGGGCAAGGACAAGAGGATGGGGCTCTGCATTCTCATCTCAGCCTCATTCCTGAAGCCTTATGGGAAATTTACTCTCAGAAAGGCTTAAGTACTTCCTTTACATTTGAGAACGAGATGTGCGTTTTTCTGACACTGCTCCTGGCAAGCACGTTTTGAGCTGAATTGCTGCCATCTTGACCTTCCAGGCAGAAGAAGGTCACCAGGAGTCCATGGAAGGGAAATATAACAGCTGACTCAGCAAGGTTAAAGTTGGCTGAGATACTTAAGTTAATGTAAGAATAATTTTGAAATATAAAATAATAACAAGATTTAATAGTTCTATGGTATCTCTGTAGCAAATAAAAAAAAAACATTCTATAACATACACTTAAAATTACCTATATATGTTTGTGCCTCCCGACAATGGCTACTGTTGAATTTGTATCATCTAACAAAAATTCTATTTTTTTCTTTATATACACATTTCTTAAAATTTTCTACGTTTAACACCGAAGGAAATTGATACCTGCCCAGGGTAGCACAGATGAACCAAGATCTTCACTGAATTCTGTTTCTTTTGTTCTTAATATGAGAAAAGAAAAAGGGCAGTTTATCCCTTGCTGCCTCAAACAAAGACCATATCAGCTACTGTCTTTGTCTTCTTATGAATCCACTGATACAGCTAATGGCGGAATTCATGTCTGCCTCTGCAATCACTTATATCTAAGCCAACTGTCCCCAGAGGAGGAACCCCCTGCTAAATTTCATAAAATAGAATATGTACTCTGAAAAAGACCAGAGAGATGATTTACACCCCAGCCCCATGGGTTTGTATAGTTCTTAAACATTATCTCCTCCTTAGGCCAGGTTTTTATCATTAAGCATTAATGCCATTTAAAAGGCATAAAAGATTGTTATAAACTTTGAAAGATTTTAAGAGCAAATAAATGCTATCTTATCAATTTCAGAGTCAAAGAATATTAAAATTAGATTAAAAATACACAATTAACCTAATACATTTTGAATTTGGACTAATTGTTTGAAATTCAAAAGGACCCCAGGATATTTTTCACTTGAAACACAGGAATAAAAAATTCATACTAAACAGGCAGAGTTTGCCCTCAAGGTTGGAAACATTAATCATCATGCATCTAACTGTTAACTGTAAAAAATCACTTTTCTTCTGATTTAAAGAGAATTATTTAGTGAGTGTTTTTAACTTCTCTGCTTTCTCAAGCAGCAGGAGTAGCATGGGGTCAGGTCTTGGGCTCCTCTGCCTCTTCATGGCTCCCTTTACTACAAGAAGTCGCCTTTGATATCCAGGAAGTTCCAGGCCCAAGGAAGAATGCACTGAGCTTCAGAAGAAAGGAGTCTGCTAAGAATGCATCTGAGATTTAGCTCTCAAATTGAGGAAATTATTGGAGTTGAACTGGCTGAGGAGGAGGCACACAGTAACTCAAAACAAACGTGAACTTGTAAGTGACAACCAAGAGAGCAGATCTTTCCGGAACTCTTTATGGATTGTCCTATAGTCGTCAAAAGACTGTCAAGCTTGAAGAAGCAGCTAAAGAAAATGTGGTGTTTCACGGGCTGGGAGGCAACAGTTAATACTTAGAAGGAACTGATAGAGTAAATATGCATTGCAGGCACTCTATGCAGCCCTACACTTCATGTTGTAAGATTTCCTTATGTAAGACCCATGTGACTTTCTTGGTATGGAGTATGGGATGAGTAATAAAGAAATAAGATCCAGAAGACTTTGAGCTAATATTAACTTTATGTCTGACAATAGAATTTTATAACATTGCTGCCTCTAGACAATGTACTTGACATGACAAGGCAGTTAGAAATTTTAGAAAAACATCCATCACTAATTGTCTAAAACTTTATTGTTCCTTTTGTCTTGTTTGTTTTTCAAATTAAAACTCCGAATATTATCATCTCTTGACTGGTATAGCAGACCCTTATAGGACCTTCTAATACTGTTATAGAATCCACCATAGAATTAGGCCAAAGAATATAACAATTTGTTCATTCTTTAGGCAATTTTCCAGGTATTTTCTTGGGAAATAGTTCAGACAATAATTGTCACACAATTTCAACTTTTTTTCCTTTCAGGATAGACCAAATCAAAAACATTAACTTAGGGGCTGGGGAAATGGCTCAGTGGTCAAAAGCACTTGGAGAATATCAGTTTTGGTTCCCAGGAACCGTGTGGTATTTCACAATACCTGTGAATCCAGTTCCAGGGGATTTGATACACTCTTCTAACTTACGTTGGCAGGTTCCTGCACACACATGGTACAAATACATGTACTCAGGAATCCAGTCATACTAAATAAATAAATAAATAAATAAATAAATAAATAAATAAATAATTCCTTTACAATATTGCTTTCTAGGCACAGTTTATTTCAAAAATAAAATAATTTCCCAAATAATTAGCTAAGTTGTCAGATGTACATGTAGATTGGGAAAGATTTAGGACAAAGGTAAGGAGAATGTTTGTGCTGTTGATAATAGTGGAGTATGGATACCATAGCAACGCTTCTGAGAACATCTCAGGGAAAGAGCTAAAGAGCAATCAAAACAGGTAGGATTAGAGTAATGATTGTGTGCATGTATGTGGAGGGTCATGTGTGTGTGTGTGTGTGTGTGTGTGTGTGTGTAATAACATAGGTAGAGGACAGTAATCATTGTTGGAGGTACTACTTGATCTCTCCCACCTTACTTTTCTAGAGAGTGTCTTTCACCGATCTTGGAGCTTATCAAGTCAGATAGACTGGATGGCCAATGAGCTCCAGGGATCTGTCCATCTTCATCTCTTAAGCAAAGAATTATAGATGTGTGGTACAATGCCAAACTTTTATGTGGAAAATGAGTCTTCAGTGTTAGGTTGCACATGCTGAGGAGGTTTTGGAGAAAGGAGAACACTCATCCACTGCTGGTTGAAGTACAAACTTGCACAACCACTGTGAAATCAATTTGGTGGTTTCTCAGAAGATTAGGAATAGTTCTTCAATACTCAGCCATATTACTCCTGGACATATACCCAAAAGATACTCCACCATCCCACAAGGACACTTGCTCAACTAGGTTCATAGCAGCTTTATTCATAATAGCCAGAAACTGGAAACAACATAGACGTTTCTCAACTGAAGAATGGATGCAAAAAAATGTGATATATCTACACAATGAAATACTTCTCAGCCATGAAAAACACAGATATCAAGAGTTTCCAGGTAAATGGATGGAACTAGAAAATATCATACTGAGTGAGGTAACCCAGACCCAAAAGAACATGCATAGTATGTACTCACTTGTAAGTAGTTATTAGCCATAAAGTATAAACCATTCTATAATCAATAGATCTAAAGAAGCAAAATAACAAGAAGAGCCAAAGGAAGATGCCTCAATCTTTCTCAGAAGGGGAAACAAAATATATATTGAAGGTCAGCAAAAGGAGGGAACTGGGAGGAAGAGGGGATGGGAAGGGGACTGGGGCAGTGGGAAATCATATGTAGGAAGAGCAGAGGAGAGAAAAGGGAGATGGGGCAATATCTAGGACATGCCAGATACCTGAGATGGGGAAAGGCTCCAGGGTGTCTATAGGAGAAACTCTAGCTGAGACTCCTAATAGTGAGGGATATGGATCCTGAAGGGACCATTTCCTGTAGCTAGGCAGAACTCCCAGTGGAGAGATAAGGACAGTAACCAACCCACAAATCCTTTGACACAAAATATGTCCTTCCTACAAAATGTGCAGGAACAAATATAGAACAGAGACTTGGGGAATGGGCACCCAATGATTGCCCCAAATTGAGACCTATCCCATTGACAAGAACCAATCCCTAACATTACTATGTTATGCTTGTAGACAGGAACATAGCATAACTGTCCTCTGAGAAGCTCCACCAAACAGCCAATGGAAAGACATGAACAGACTCAAACCCAAACATTAGATGGAGCTCATGCAGTCTTATGGAAGAGTTGGGAAAATAACAGAGGGACCTGAAGAAGACAGCAACTCCACAGGAAGACAAACAGAGTCAACTAACCTGGACCCTTGGGGTCTCCCAGAGACTGAACTACCAAACAAAGAGAGAGCATCAGGTATATCTAGGCCTCCCACACATATTTAGCAGATGAGCAGCTTGGTCTTTATTCAGGTACCCCAATAACTGGAACAGAGGCTGTCTCTCAGCCTATTCCCTGTCTGTCTGTGGACCCCCCACTCCTAAGTGGACTCCTTGTCTAGCCTAAATGGGAGAGAATGTGCCATATCCTGCAATGACTTCACATACAGGGCTGAGGGAGTTAGTGTGTGTGTGGTGACATTTAAAAGGGGGCTTCCTCTTCTCAAAAAGGAAGGGGAGGGTGGATGGGGGGAGAGGACTACTTGAGGGGGTACTGGGAGGAGAGGGAAGGCTGATATTGGGTTGTTAGGTGAATAAATAAATTTAATAATAATAAAAAGTATTGCCATAGGTAAAGAAAGACATAATAGAGCTTCACCAGAAAAGTATAGGAATTTGCCTTCAGAAATAAATTAAAAAATGATACAACTAAACAAACAATCCTAGGTAACGATTTAAACACATTTTAAGTAATTGATATAACAGTTAAATTAGCACTTGTTTTTGAGACAGGGTCTAGGTAGTTGGGCCAGAGTAGCTTTAGACTCATGCCCTTCCTCATCATCTTCCAGGATGCTGGGATTACAGGTATGCACCATCATAATCAGATCAAATTACAGATTTTAAAAATATTTAAGCACAGGGCCAAACATTTAAGAACATCAGTTACTTTTAGGTATCTTCTCAATGTTGGTCATATACTGGCCTGAAGTACTTTCTTAGAATTTCAAAAGAATGAAGCCAAATAGAATATTATCTAGGATCCTAATGCATATAGCCTAGAAGTTAGTAAAAGGGTAACTTGCAAATCCCTACATGTTAATAATTTAGGAATGGAATTCTAAATAATTCACACATCAAAGAAAGGTTAAATTTAGATAACATATTCATCTAATGGCAATATTATATATCTCAACTTGTGAAATACAGCTAGGATTACATTTAAAGAAAATTTGTAATTTTAAATGAATACAAAATAAATAGTATATCAGAAATCTGTAGCTAACTGTATAATACAGCTTCTAAAATTAAAAATAGAAATTTAATACAAAAAGAATGGGTGAAGGCACATAAAAGGATGAGTGTATATGCTATAATCTTCACTGCATAATACCAATAAAATACATCATATTTTAAAAAGTAATAATTTAATTATATCTGATTATATTGATAAATGAAAATGATGGTCAAAAATAACAAAACCAATATGAATAGGGACATCACTACAGATCATGTAGACATCAATAACATCAAAATTTTGTCAATATATTTTTTAAAAACAGATTATTTGGAAGAGCTTAGATAAAAACATAACCTAAAATTGATCTAAAATTAAATTTTGAGTAATGTATTAATAATCAGAAAATAAAAGTCACACAATGAAACACACCTAACTTTTTTCTTTTGCTTACATTTTATTTTATTGTATTAAGTATTTTTTATTGGATAGTTTCTTTATTTACATTTCACATTTCCCTGTCCCATTCCCCCTGAAACCGCCTATTATATTCCCCCTCCCCCTGCTTCTATGAAGGTGTTCTCCCACCCACCCACTCCTGTCTCCCCACCCTGGCATTCCCCTACACTGGGGCATCAAGCTTTCACAGGACCAAGGGCCTCTCCTCCCATTGATGCCCGACAAGGCCCTCTTCTGCTACATATGTGAATGGAGCCATAGGTCCCTCCAAGTGT
The DNA here is from genome assembly GCA_028551405.1 of Uromys caudimaculatus. NCBI lineage: Eukaryota > Metazoa > Chordata > Mammalia > Rodentia > Muridae > Uromys > Uromys caudimaculatus. The sequence continues at coordinate 59,324,782 of CM052701.1, forward strand.
ACTCTTTGGTTTGTGGTTTAGTCCTGGGAGCTCCGAGGAGGGGCTCTGGTTGGTTGATATTGTTGTTCTTCCTATGGGGTTGCAAACCCCTTCAGCTCCTTCAGTCCTTCTTCTAACTCCTCCATTGGGGACCCCATGCTCAGTCCAATGGCTGGCTGTAAGCATCTGCCTCTGTATTTATCAGGCTCTGGCAAAACCTCTCAGGAGACAGCAATATCAGGCTCCTGTCAGCATGCACTTCTTGTCATCCACAATAGTGTCTGCATTTGGTGACAGTAATTGGGATGGATCCCCAAGTGGGGCAGTTTCTGGATGGCCTTTCCTTCAGTCTGCTCCACATTTGCTCCATATTTGCTACCATGAGCATTTTGTTCCTCCTTCTAAGAAGGATTGAAGCACCCACAAATGAATGGAACTAGAAAATATCATCCTGAGTGAGGTAACCCAATCACAAAAGAACACACATGGTATGCATTCACTGATAAGTGGATATTAGCCCAAACATTCAGAATACCCAAGATACAACTCACAGACCACATGAAGCTCAAGAAGAAGTAAGACCACACATAACTCTTAAAGTCTCCTTGCATGACATTTACAAAACAAACTAGGGAGGAAACGATAGCCGATATAAAAGGATTCAACTTCATTGGAAACAAAGATGAGAAAACAATCCCATAATGGGAAATCATTAAACCTTGGCCAAGATGCTGGGATAATAGAGCAGAGGTAATGCTTTAAACAATGAGCTAGAAAAATGATAGCAAATTGCAAAGTAAGGAGTGAATCTAGATTATTCACCCAGATTAACCATACATGATCACAGGTATAAATATATCACACAAAGCCATTGATATTTTGGAAGGAAACCTAGCTGATCACAAGATTGAGGATGACTTCTGAAATTTATTGTCAAAGGCACATTCCAGGAATGAAAGTATTGAGAAGAAGGACCTCATTCAACTTACACATTTCCAATTTGTAAAAGATACTGTTGAGCAGATGAAAATTGAAGGCACGAGCCAATGAGCACCAGGAGAAAGCTAACCTCCTAGGAGCATGGAAAAGCCATGAGTGGGGTTAAGGCAAGCACCACTGCTCACTGGGAGCCGCCCAGAACTCTCCAAACACAGGGACTGAAGTAAAGTCAGGGACAGGAACTTTCCAGTTTCCATCTGTGCCTGGGGACCTCAGTCTGGGCCACAGGGCTCCGGGGAGAGCTGTTATCCAGGAGTGCTGACACAACTTTGAGCACAGGAAAACCCACCACTTTTGTTCAAACTCACTGGATCAAGAGGGACCCTTGCAGAGCCATCAGGACATAGGAACCAAGGGACAGCTGGGGACAAGATACTTCTGGTTTCTCTCTGCACCCCAGAGCTGACCCTGTGCCACAGCTCTCCAAACCCAAATACCTCTCAGAGAGAGCTGGTCTTCAAGGAGTATTGACACAAAGGCCTGCAGGAGGGGCAAGCCACAACCAGACAGAGTAAGACCAGTTAACAGAAGAGTTAACAAGAAGGCAAAAGGCAAGGGTAAGAACATAAGGAACAGAAACCAAGGCTACTTGGCATCATCAGAACCCAGCTCTTCCACCACAGCAAGCCCTGGATACCCCAACACACAAGACTCAGATTTAAAATCATTTCTCATGTTGATGATAGAAGACTTTAAGAAAGAAATGAATAATACCCTTAAAGAAATACAAGAGAACAGAGATAAACAACAAGAAGCCTTTAAAGAGGAAACACAAAAATCCATTAAAAAA
>CM052701.1:59327049-59339578 GCA_028551405.1 Uromys caudimaculatus
AGGAACACTCCTCCATTGCTGGTGGGATTGCAAGCTGGTACAACCACTCTGGAAATCAGTTTGGCGTACCCTCAGAAAAATGGACATGATACTACCTGAGGACCCAGCTATACCACTCCTGGGCATATACCCAGAAGATGCTCCAACATGTAATAAAGACACATGCTCCTCTATGTTCATAGCAGCCATATTTATAATAGCCAGAAGCTGGAAACAACCCAGATGTCCCTCATCAGAAGAATGGATACAGAAAATGTGGTACATTTACACAATGGAGTACTATCAGCTATTAAAAACAATGATTTCATGAAATATGCAGGCAAATGGATGGAACTTGAAAATATCATGCTGAGTGAGGTAACTCAGTCACAAAAGAACGAACATGGTACGTACTCACTGATAAGTGGATATTAGCCCAAACACTCGGAATACCCAAGTTTCACTTAACAGTAACCGCTGGACTGAGAGTTAGGTCCCAGATGGAGGAGTTGGAGAAGGGACTGAAGGAGCTGAGGGAGTCTGCAGCCCCATGGAGGGAGCAACAGTGTTAACTGGCCTGACTCCCCCTGCCCCCGGTCCTCCTGGAGGCTGGACCACCAACCAAAGAACACACATTGAGGGACCCATGGTTCGGACCACATATGTGGCAGAGGAGGGCCTTGTTGGCCATCAGGGGGAGGAGAGGCCACAGTAAACGAGAATGTCAAGGTGGGAATATGGGAGTCGGTGGGCGGGTGGGTGTGAGGTGGAATGCCCTCATAGAGGTGGGGGAGGGGGAGGGGATAAGGGGATTTCCAAAGAGGACACCTAGAAGGGGGGAAACATTGGAAATGTAAATAAAGTATAAAAAATATAAAAAGAAAAAAGAAAAAAAGAAAAGAAAAGCGAAGGCACAGACTGAGAGAACATTCTTGGAGAAAACATTTGATGAAGGATTTATGTAAAATATACAGAGTTTTAAATCTCAGTAATAAAATAACTTCTTGTATTTTATGTATTGTGCTGGGGGGAGGGGTACTTAAGTAGGCCAGGAATATTCTTTAGTGGCTCTAGATCTGGAGTTACTGGCAGCTGTGGGTCCCACCATGTTTGATAGGAACCAAACTCAGGTCTTCTGTAAAAGGAGCAAATGCTCCTAAATTCTGATCCATTTCTCTAGCTCCCAAATAAGTCAAAGAACTCAACAGATGCCTCCAAGAAGATGTAATGTAAGCATGATAATGAAATATAGATTAGAATAAATAAATTGCATCACACACTTGTTGGGATGGGGGAAATCTGGAACACAGACCCTACAGATACTGGTGAGGACCTGCATGCTTGCTTGGAGCCAAGCAAGATGGTACAGCAATATTAGGAGACAACTTGTCGGTTTAGTACAAAACTAAGCATTCTATTACTACAGGGAGGAAATCATGTCTTTTGGTATTTGTTGAAAGGAATTGAACCCTTACTTAACCACATGGAAGCCTGTATATTAGCTTTGTAGCCGGTGTCATAATTGTCAGAATTTTGAAATAATCATGATGTACTCAACAAGTCCGTAGAAAAACAGTGGTAGATCCAGAAAACAGAATCATATTCATTACTAAGAAGAAATTAGCCATCAAGTCATAGAAAGACACCCAGGAATCTTAGATAAATACTATTAAATGAAAGAAGTCAACCTAGAACTAAATTCTGTATGAATCCAACTATATAGTATTCTGGAAAAGGCAAAGTAAATGTAAGTATCGCTGGGATTCAAGGAAGAAGAATGCAAAACTCAGAGCACAAAGGGTTTTTAAGGCAGTGAAAATGATCTACTTTATACTAACATGGAAGTTACAGACCATGGAATATGCCACATCAAGGTTTTCCCTAATGTAAACTGTGAGATATATGTGTTATGTCACTGTAGGTACACCAGTTCAAACAAATGTAGCTCTACAGTGAAATACAAGAGAGGGAGCTCCCAAGGCTGTATGGATTTTTTTTTACATTCTCAGTTTTGCTATGAAGATAAAATTTCTGACAGTTTAGATGGTTCGGTAGGTAAAGGTGCTTGCTGCCAAGCCTGAATTCCTGAGTTTGATCCCTGGGATCCACATGGTAGAAGGATAGAATGGACTCCTCTTTGACAGCCACATGCATGTTTCATGGTACATGCATGCATGTATGAGCAAATACATGTCTACACAGAACACACAAAAGAAATTACAAATATGATAAAAAATTAAATTCCCACACTTAAAACAAATGTTCAACATCCTTAGTCATCAGGGAACTCTAAATCAAATCTACTTGGAGATTTTTATCTTATACCCATAAGAATGGCTAAAATCAATAAAAATAAGTGCCAGCTCATGATAGTGAGAATTTGGACTAAGAAAACATTCATCCATTGCTAGTAGGAGTGCAAACTGGTATAACCACTATGGAGATTAGTGTAGTGATTCCTCAGCAAAATTGGAATCAATCTACATCAAGATCCAGCTTTACCACTCTTGGGCTTATACTCAAAGAATATGGTGTGCTCATAGTAGCCAGATAATGGAAACAACTAGCTATTCCTCGGGATGAATGAATAAAGAAACCATGGTATATTTACAAAATGGAGAATGACACAGCTGTCTAGGACCCTCTCTGGCACAAATCTGCAGGAGGATCAGTGCCGTCCTCAGCCATCATCAGAGAAGCATCCTTCTGCACCCTAGATACAGAGACTGACAGCCAGACATTAAGCATCGAGTGAGAGACCTTCGAACACTTAGCTCTAAATGAGATGTCTACATCAAATCCTCACCCCTACCCCAGCTTTCAGGGCTCCAGGAACCCTAAGGAAGAAGAGGCAGAGAGAGTTCAAGAGCCAGAGGGGATGAAAGACACCCTTTCATCCTTCTAAATCAGTGTGATGGATTCACATACAAACTTACAGAGACTGAGGCACCATGCACAGAGCTTTCAAAGATTTGTGCCAGATAGGGACCCAGAGCTAAAAGAAGTGAACACATCCCCCAGCCCTAACTCAGAAGCAATCTCCAATTGATAATCACTTACAAATGAAAATTTAGTCTCCTCCAAGGGAGTTTCACTGGGGAAATAAAGTACAATTAAGGGTAGGCTGTGTGTCTAGCAATAGATGGCCAATAGAAACAAAACAACATCTTTGGAGGATTATTGTCTCTCAGGGTCATGTAAGGGTGTTTTCTTTTTTCTCTTAATTGTATTTTTAAAAATTTTTATTTGTATATTTTCATTTTCCCCTCTATGGGTCCATTTTTATACATTATGACTTCCAGTTTAGTGTTTTTCTGGGATTCCTGAGTGTACAAGTGAATGGGTCTCTGTTTCTTCTTCTACTGAACTATTTTCTTTTTGTTTGTTTGTTTTGTTCAACTCTAAATGTTAGGTTTTGCTTTATTTTATTACAATATATTTTATTCTTATCCATTAGAAGCTTGTTTGTTTTCTAATGAGAGACATGGAGGAAGTGTCTGAGTGACAGGGGAGGTAGGGAAGAACTGGCTGGAGCGGGAATGGGATTGTAACTAGGATAGATTATTTGATTTAAAAAAATGTATTTTTCTAAAGGAAAAAATTGATTCCCTAAAAGCTTGAGTTTATATCTTTAAAAATTTACGTGGAGATGCTACATGATTACTATTAAAGACTAAAATTAAATACTGACATAGAAATGTTGATCAAATAATCCAGTATTACATTTAGATGGCGAATATATTTTTTTCACAAGTATCCAGAATACGTAACTATGTAGAAGAGTACAATACACCATGGAGGGGCCACTGGAGTAGAGTGAGAACAGGTGCTGCACTGGGTAGGGAAACGGGAAGGACAACGAATAGTTAAGAATAGTTGTCTTCTCCTAAGTCTCATTGTTGTAACTTACCGCACAACTACGATCATCACTTGAAGGGTGTACATTTTATTTTTAATTGTATGTATTCATGTGTATCTATATGTTTGTGCACACTCATGCAGGTGTCTGTGGAGGCCAGTAGAAGATACCAGGCCACTGGAGGTGGTTGTGAGCTAACTATGGGGAAACTGGGAACTTAACTTTGGTTCTCTGGAAGTAGTACATGCTTCCTATAACTGAGCTATCTCCCCAGTCCCCAGACTGTCATATTAATGGATGAATTTTGTGCATACAGGATACATCAGTGAGGATATTCTAATTACTAAATGCAACTAATAATGATGATGCAGTGGCGGCATATACAAAAGAACCCACAGCACATGAGTCTGTCCATGAAAACTAAATTAGCCCCTACCCTGTTTGTATTAGCTTGCAAAACTATAGAAAACTTTGCGATAGTACAGACACTGGTTATTTTGAATTGTGTGTGGGGAGGATTGGGTAGTGATAGATAGAGATATCTAAGGTGCTGACATTTATACTTCTTGACTTCTGTGCTGGCCACACACCACCTTCATACTTTACTTTAGACATCTCTTCTTCACAACTTATCCCACATGTCATGTTTTTAACAGAATACTGAAAATAAGATAATTCTCATAAAGAGTAATGAAGTATTAAGTCATAGCACCTTGGGAATATTAATGTCATATTTATTTTGTAGTTATTGCTTTATCTTATGAATGACCAGATTCTATTGATGAAAGGATGGTGTTTATAATCCTGGCCAGGTCATTTAAAACTGGTTATTGAGATCTGTTCTGAGAGAAGCTTTAATTCTGTAACCAAGACTGAATATATAGTCTGGTTGATCTGAACTCATTTGTGTCCTCCTGTCTCAGCCTCCTAAGTGCTGGCATCACAAGCCTGATCTACTATACCTGATAACAATAAGTGGCATTTATAAATGCAAGACTAATATGTGCTTATGAATTTAGATACAGCCCTGTTACCTATTTGGCATGGATTGGGCCATTTGTGGTCTTCAGATATATGAGTGACTGTTATCATTAATATATGTATTACACAATTCTAAGGTATTAGATTTATCTAATTTAAGGTATTTTATCAATCATATGATAAAAAATGATACTCATTACAATAACCTCTAGGGATGAAAACAGCTAATAAATGGTCTTGCTGGGCCACTTTCAAGACCATGGTCAGCATCAATATTTTCTACACCATTGTTATAGAAGAGGGTCATAAGTTTAGGTTGACAGAATTTCAGGTAAGACCATATGCCATCAGTGTCCCTAAGGATAATTTCAATGTTACCTTCCTGGAAAAATACTTGAGGTTTTTTTTTTTTTTTTTTTTTTTTTAGACAAAGTTCGAAATACTTTTTTTTTTTTTTTTTAACTGAGTCTCAGTGGTAAAAAGGCTTGTCTTATGTCTCAATTTTTTTTCCTCTAACATGACAATAATCTTCCTCAAACTCTCAAACTGATTGTGAGGTGTTCTTAGTATAGACAGCTAAATGTGATCACACACACACACACACACACACACACACACACACACGCACACTCAGAGTGAGAGAGAGAGAGAGAGAGAGATATTTAAAGATTTTAGAATCTATACATATTCTCTGTCTTTCCCAAATAATTTCAATCTTTCTTTTTGAAGGGTGTTGGAGCCATACATAGGCTTACAGGGTGATAGTAAATTTCATAGTACATACAAGACATTATATATACATGAATTATGTATACAGAACTATAATTAAAAACTAGCTTTCATAGGTACAGGACATTAAAGAGTTTTCCCTAAAGAGAAATGAGTAAACAAAGCTGCCTATTACTGCCTTTACATACTAGTCACAAACAAACTCTAAAAGCTAAGATTTTTAATTTACTTGTTAAGTCAAATTTCAAGCCTTTGTGGATTTTCTTATACCTAATTTCAAAATCAGGGGTCTTAACCAGTAATTCCATCTTAATTTAACTTCAAGAAGTAGAACGGTGCCTCCCAAGCATCAACCTACGGCCAGCCCTGTCCTTGGAACCTTCTTCCATGCACTGTACTATGGAAAGTAAAGGAAAAGAAAAAGCTATTCTTAAGCTAAGTTAGGCACACGTCATTTTAATAATCACATCTAAAGTTTACGCAGACCTTTGAGACATCTTGTGAACTTTCAATGACAGTCAAAGGAAAGGAAAGCAGTTCAAAGGCAGAGTCAAGCAACTCGTAGAAAGCCTGGCTTCAGGAACAATGGCAGCCACTGGCCTTTTAAACTTAAGAGACGGAGAAAAAGCTTGAGCTAAATCCAGATGATTTAATTGTTTTTTTCACGGCGAGAAAAGAGAATTTCCTCTACCCGCACCGTTCTATTCCTATGTGCAACACAGTTCTCATCAGAACACAATAGAAACAAAGAGAGGAAGTCGTGCGTGGTATCCTTTGCATTTATGTCTTCAAGGTTGTTTGGAAATCTTAGAGGCAGTTTTCCTTTCTCCAAACGTTCCCTTCCGCTGTTTCTTTAAGTGGGAGAGTTAAAGAGGTTTTATATACTGTACCTTCTCAAAGTGTATATGGTTCTGGGCACACTGTTTGCTTTTCTTAGAGATATGAATCGCTTTTGTTCATTTACCATCTTTGAAATTCATTTCTAGTAGCTGCAGAGCTGTGTTAATAGGCTTCTAACATAGCTGTCATTTCAAGTAATAGGTGCCAAGCTTTCAGCAGCTTATTAACACATTATAACAGCAAGTCCTATACTAAACAAACAAATTGCATAGCAGAGGACACAAGCAAAATTAATGTGTATAAATATATACATTCCTATGTATACATACATACAGTATATACTTAAGGCTCATCAACATATTTGGTTCCATACATGATTAGCCCAGAATTGGCACTTTGTTTTTTATGAATATTCACAGGGAGAAAGAGTGGATTGGATTTGTATTTGGTCCCAAATGTGAGACGAATACAAACTGGTGTAATTACTGAAAGATTTCCATCCTCTTAGCCCAGCAACGCTCTCAAGACCAAAAAAAAATCGCAGACTTGTGGTATTTCACATCATATGACTGTGCTAACGTGATCTTTCAGCGCCACTTCATGGGGGATACTGCAGGGGAAGGAAACAGTGGAAATAAGCAAGAAGATATACCAACTGGCAGGGCTGCTGAGAAAAAGACATACAAATATAAAAGCATGCTTCTAAGAGTCAAAATTTGCATTTATATATGCACACTGGACCAACTTCCTACAAACACAAATATATTCTTCCAGATGTAGGGCAGACACATGTACAGATAAATACAACAATGTATATTCACACATGAGGTTATAAATACGGATAAATACACACATACACCCGAGTATGTCTCTAGAGACACACTGTCCTTTACAAGTGTTTATGCAGTTAATGGTTGCATAAAAATTCTCAGCAGCTTTCAAGAAGGCATATTTCAATAAAGACTCTAAATTTACATTGCAGTAAAAGCTGACCTTTTATGAGTATGAAAAAATTCCAACGCAATTTATAATCATGTTGTAATATATTTGCTGGTTGTAAATTCTAAGTTGTATGTTAAATTCAGCATCTATATAAGCTGAGCATTTTATAAAATTTACTGACATTTGTAGGTTTAAGAATGGCTTGATAGTCACTCACTACCTTGCAAGATTTACTAGGTACTGTGTTTATTATTTCTAATAATAACTGGTAGATTAATTGCCTAGAAAATATCAGTGATGTGCTAGTAACTTTATGAACTGTTTATGTTACTCCAAATATTTCTAGGGTTTGCAGACAACTTTCAAATCTGAGAAAGCAACACAAATTCAAAACAGAAAAGTCTAATTTAGTAATAGAATTAAAGTAAATAACGATTGAGTTTGGGAGCAGAAAAATGCCTTCCTACACTACTCTTGGAGCTGATGCATTAGTTTGATATAATTCAGTTAATAAAACCTTTTGAAACAGCTAAGAATAGATAGTAATTGACTTTAAGAAACTCTAGTATAAGAAATGCCCAGATTATATCATCAGAACTTTGAATGACTACAAAATTATTTAAGCTCGTATATACAACAATAAAACAATCCACATGAAATTAATGATTTGGCATTTAGCAATGGACTATTGCTTTCCCACATTTATTAAATAATATGTGTGACAAATTCCCCATAGTTGTGTCTTCAACCACATTTCTTCCCTTCCAACTCCTGGCTATTTTCAATGCACTAGCTCCCTTACTTTAAATACTTCAAATTGTCTTTTATACTTAGAGAGCTTTTGGACACTAAAACAGTTGATCTTCTGAAATTCCCTTAGTTGATAATTTGCCTGAAATCTGGGTGTCTCAGATCACACTATTCTGCAGAACTTTATCATACAGTCTTTAAAGAACAGGCCATCCAGGCTACAAGATCCTAAGGAAAAGGCCCATGTGTTATTTACCTTCTTTTACCTGATGTTGAGTACAATACCTGGCATATGAGAGCTGTTCTATAAATATCGACTTCATAAAAAATATTAATTGATAGAGATTAGGTCCTCTTTGTATTTTCAGACTGGTCTCAGCTTAGTCAAATCGAATTCCATTTCCCTATAAATATCTCCTTCGATTTCTAACAATGATCTAGACTTTAAGTCAGAGTCACAAAGAGAGGAGTGTCTGAGGATTGGGACCACACTCCTCTCTAAGAGCATCTCTTGTTTCCTTGCCTGAGAAAACTGATGCCTACAAAAAATAAACGCATAGTCAGTCAGGGGCAAGGGTCTCTTCATTGATTTTAGTAAAAACATTTTTTTATAGAAAAGTGTCTGCAATGGTCTCCCAAGAGTTTGTTCAAATCACTCCTGAATTTGGTTTCCAATGACTGTTACGTGATATATGTGTGAAAATGAATGGACAGTGATCTCAAATTATTTTGGTTAACATTCCTAGCAAGTACCATGATTTTAAAATGAGAGGAAAAAAGAAGAGAACACACATGAGAAGTAGAAGAAAACAAAAATATATTCTAGCTATATATTCTTTTTACAGAAACAACTCAAGTGATTGGGGGAATATATCCCATAAAATATGAACCACCAAGTTCCCAATCAAACTGTGGAGGATACAGTTATGTTTCCAGCAGAGTACATTTAACAATTCCTACTATAAGTATAAAATATGCACACACACACACACACACACACACACACACACACACACACACACACACACACACGGCCGCACTCTGATTATAAGACAGTAATGAAGTTTGGTAGTGAAACCTGTTTTTTACCATAACATTGTTTATGCTACTTTAATAAGTTGCATCAACTTTGGAGGCTAAGAAAATGTCACCTCTCCTACTCTGATGGGAAGGAATCTGACAACTGTTACACAATCATTGAAACTCTGCAATTTGTCAAAATGCTCATAATAATTTTTCCTGACTTTTATTTCAAAGCTAGATGGAGCATGACACAGAGTAAGGCTGATGATGACCCATATGTTAAGAGAGGAAGGTAACTGTGCTGTTTAACTTCAATGGCAATGTGCTAGGGAGCTGGCACATTCACAGAATCCCTCATCATAGAAAGTAGCAGGAATTTGAAAAAAAAAGAAAAAGAAAAAGTGGAAAGAGAAAAACCCAACCAACTGCCTTTAAAATAATGAACAGCTTTCTCGAGCCTTGCCATATGACAAAAACACCCATACACCACACATGCACACAATTTCCTCGGCCTCATAAATTAATTTACTGACAAAGGATTATACCCAAGTGACAAAGGTCCAAGACTCTGATTATCTTTATGGGTAATTGGGGCCATCAAATCGTTCCAAAGCTCCTTTTATTTGTCATTTGTTGACAATTCAACCATTTCTCCTGTCTGCCATCCTCTATATTTAATGGGTCCCCACCGAAGTATGCAACTCACTCATTTGTATGGGTCTGATGTCTTCATACTGTTATGCTGATGCATATCCCTTACTTCCTTATGTTGATCATCAGCCTACCTCCTGCTCCTTTTTTCTATGACACCTCCGAGATGGTACCCATAGCAACACCCCTGAGAAGGTGAGAGGAAAGACGCGGCAGTCATCCCATGCATTTGCTGTGGCTGACAATGCCAGTCATTAGTGCAGCATCTTCTGCCCTTCTCAGATCTCCCTTGCTTCCCTCTGGTCTTATTCCCCTCCAGTCGCAGCCACACAGCTCAGTCATGAAGATCCAGAGACTTGCTGTTAATGATTTGTCGCTTGTTTAGAACTCTGGATGGCAGGTCTGTATATTCTGACCTCAATGGCACTGCCAGGTTGCATTAGGAAACAATTACCTAGTTTATGACTAGGAAAATAGACACCAGCATTTGCAATTAAACTCCCATGCTCCCAAGGAATACCAAGTGCCCTTAACACTGAAGACAGTTCCACTCACTCCTGCTTCAAAGTAAACCAAATAGGAATACAGGCTCTCTAATAAACTGAGGGAGACAAAAATATAGTGAACGAGTTAACATGAATTCAGCCATTGCTTCTTATTAGATTCTTATCTCTTGTTAAGGTCTGGGTAAAATGGAGCAATGGGCACATTTAGCTAAATGTTTCTGGAGGAAAAAAAACAACAACAAAGGGGAAGTCTCACAGGTAGCATTAATGTATAACATGATCTCCTCTGTTTACATATGTAAGCAGATTGAGAAGCAGATCATTTATTTCTTCTTCATACTCTAAATAAGTGCTAGAAATTAAAGAATTTCATCAAATTAAAATATTTTAATAAAGAGCATCTCTTATTGAGCAATTAGCATCAACTGTAACTATAAAATTGTATAAACTTACTCATTTCATTGAACAACCCCTGACCTAACATAGATCTTGAATTTTAAATGGATATGAGAATTGAAACACAGTAATTTTTTTGCCATGGCCAATGAAGGTCAAATGTTATTGAATTCCATCCCTCACAATTGCAGCCTTCCTGAAAGTGCTTTCATTATCTCATGTAATAATAATAATTAATGAATTCCAACAAAGTATATAGGTTTGTAATCAAAGATTTGCATGCACAGATACCACACACTTGTGTATCCTTTTGTGCTGCCTCCAAAAAGAGAAAGCCAATCCCCCATTTATCAGTAGCTGTGTGAAAGGAGGAGATTTATCATTTTAAAATTTTCATCGCAGATGGTTTTCATTTTAAAAGGCAGGGAAGCGATTTTTTAAAATCATTTTCCCCCTAATGCAATTGAGCCAGACGTTTCTCGTAAATCTTGTTGCTTTAGTAGACAATACTCAATTCTCCAAACTTTATATGCAATATCCAGCTTTTTCTCTTTGTCTTTAGATGTCCATCTCCTGAATATAAGAATAAAAGCCATAAGAATGGTGACATCGGGCATCACAATAACCATCCTGGTCACTCCTTTTTCCTGTGCTCACAGTTTGGCTAAGAAGTTCCTCTTTGTTCCCAAGAACAATAATGAACTGCCATAAGTCTTTAAGAGACTTTTCTCCTTCTGTAAGTCTTTGATAAATAGAAGGGAAATGAGTGTGTCTGCAAGTCAATACATGTCTCTAGACAGAACACAGTAGTACCCAGTGATGCACTCCGTTCAGTGAGTCAGGAGCCAAAAGAAAACTCAGGCCACAAGATGAGCAAGCAATTAAAGTAACTTCATCCTCTGATTTCCTACTGGATGTCAGCCCTTTTAAGAAATACTGATTTCATTCTTGTGGTAGAGACATGGTTATTCCCATCCAGCAAAATGGCATCATTGTACTGTAATGACTGGCTACTCTGCTCTACGTGAAGCACAGTCTATCAGGTATTGAGATTCCATGATGGCTGAAGTCAAAATGTACATTGAACTAGTAATGATATGACATCCATTGTCTTTACATGATAATTTTACTCTATAATGCAAAATACAAACACATAGACTATATGTATAAGTAAATACACATGTATATTGTATAATGTCCTTTATTCAAAGCATGCATCAGAAGATATAGATGTTAAAATCACTTCATTCACATTTAAATGCAATATATCTATCGATATCAGGCTCTCTTTCTCCATGTTTTCAATTTTTATATTTACCAATTCAATAACAGTGCCATAGATTACAGTACTATAGCTTTTATTATATTTTTAAATTTTTACATATTTTGTATTATATATTTTGATTAAATATCCTTTCCCCTCCCTCAACTCCTCCCAAATCATCTCTACTTCTTTAACTTGCCCAATTTCATTTTCCTCTCTCTAAAAAACCCCCAAGAAAAACATCTAGAAATGACATTAAAAACTGAAAATCTAAAAACAAAAAAAGAAAATTACTATGACAAAAAATACAAAACATGTAACAAAGATACATGCTCCACTATGTTCATAGCAGCCATATTTATAATAGCCAGAAGCTGGAAACAACCCAGATGTCCCTCATCAGAGGAACTGATACAGAAAATGTGGTACATTTACACAATGGAGTACTACTCAGCTATTAAAAACAATGACTTAATGAAATTTGCAGGCAAATGGATGGAACTTGAAAATATCATCCTGAGCGAGGTAACTCAGTCACAAAAGAACGAACATGGTATGTACTCACTGATAAGCGGATATTAGCCCACAAGTTCAGAATGTCTATGTTTC
>CM052701.1:59339678-59364744 GCA_028551405.1 Uromys caudimaculatus
TACAAAACAAAATAACAGCAAACATGCACACAAAATAAATGAAGTTTGTGTTGCTCAGTTACTCTTGGTCATGGAGCCTGCCCTCCTGGAGTGTGGGTGATGTATCCACGGGCATGCCTAGGAAGAAACCTGGCATTCCCTTTCCTAGCATAAACTTGACTACTCTTGGCCATATACCCAGAAGATGCCCCACCATGCCACAGAGGCACATGTTCCACTATGTTCATAGTGGCTTTATTTGTGATATCCAGAAGCTGGAAACAACCCAGATGTCCCACAATGGAAGAGTGGATACAGAAAATGTGGTTCATTTACACAATGAAATACTACTCAGCTATTAAGAATGAGGACATCATGAGTTTTGCAGGCAAATGGATGGAACTAGAAAATATCATCTTGAGTGAAGTAACTCAGTCCCAAAAGGATATGCATAGTATATACTCACTAGTAAGTGGATATTAGCCAAAAAATGTACAGAATACCCAAGATATAATCCACAGAACTCAAGAAGGTTAACAAACTGAAGGGTCCAAGTGAGGATGCTTCAGTCCCACTTGGGAGGGAGAAGAAAACAATTATGGGGGGCAGAGGGAGGAAGGGTTCTGGGTGGGAGAAGGAACAGGGAAGAGAAAAGGGAAACATAATCAGGTATTGAGGGGGGAATCAAGAGTGAAGCCCCAAGGGCCAGCGGAAAGAATGGAAACAGGCAACCTCAGGAGGTAGGAGGTGGGGGACCCTCTAGAATTTATCAGAGATCAGGGAGGTGAGAGAAGGTCAGAACTCAGAGGGAGGAGGAGACCTTAGATTGTGAATAACTTTTAGTTTGGGTGGGACTTTGTGTCTACTTTCCCTTCCTAGGTCTGGGATTTTGTCTGTTTTGAACCTGTGTGTATCTTATGCATGCTGTCAAGGTCTCTATGAGTCCATATGTGTATTATCCCTGTTGTGTGTGGAATACAATGTTTCCTTTGAATCATTAACTGCCTCTGGCTCTTTTTTTAAATTTTTTTTCATGGATGGTTGATGGCTCATGGGACACTATTTATTATTATTATTATTATTATTATTATTATTATTATTATTATTATTAATTCCATTCATTCACATCTCAAATGATATCCCACTTCTAGATGACTCCTCCACAAAACCTCCAATCCCATACCCACCCTCTCCTTCCTCCCCTTTGCCTCTGTGGGTGAAGGACCGCCTCTGGCTCTTACAATCTTTCTGATTTCTTTTCTGTGTAGAACTCTGAGCCAGACCTGAGGGGAGGGTTTGATAAAGACATTTCACTCAGGACTCCATGTTTCAAAGTCTCAATCTTATGCACATTATCCAGTTGTGAATCTCTTTGTAAATAAATGCCATCTACTTAAAGAAGAAGCTTCTTGGGTGAGCATTGAGTGATGCTCTATTATATAGGTATAGCAATATGTCAGTAGGAGTCAATTTATTGCTATGTTTCTTCAGCAGAATAAGAGTAGTAAGCTTTCCCCTAGGGACTTGACCTATATAGTTTTAGATTCTTGGTAAATTTAGCAATGTCATGTGGGCGTTCCATTTCAGGGGTGGGCCTTAAATCCAAGCAAATGGCAGTTGGTTCATTTTATGACATTTGTGACACTGCTGTGGCACTATATTCTGTAAATAAAATATTGTTCTAGGTCACAGAATTAGTAGTTGGGAGATATTTGTAATTATCTTTCACCTCTAGTAGTATGAAGGATACTTTCTACCATCATGAAGTCTGATCATTAGGGGTGAAGCTTCTATCTGGGTACCAGCTTGATTCTTCATGTTCAATGACAAAAGTAAACTGTATATTTAGCAATAGAGCCTTACCATCCATTTATGAAGAGCAAAAGCCCATGAGATTCTAGCAGGGGGCAGTGTCTATGAGATCCTTTTATCCAACAATTTAACAAGAGGGAAAACATTCCTGACATTGAAGGTTTTACTTGGTTGCATGAGATGTCCAGTTGGAGCACTGTCTCCTCTATTATGTATTTATATGTATTTTAGGGGCCTCAACAATAATAGATTTACATATGGCCTTTCAAACAGCCCTTAGTATTAGTTATCCCCCCATCTCCCTCCTTTACCCTGCACTCCCATCCCCCTTCCCATTTAATTCTCCTAGTCTAAGTCCCCTGCATCTCTTTCTAACATTAAAACTCCATAGTGATTTACTGTCAGTGTTTGCCACTTACCCTATGTGCTTCCTATTCTAGCCTCACTTATTTATGTTTCAGATCATTTTTAAAGTATTTAAAATTTAAGAGAAAACTTTTCTGTATATGGAACAGAATCAAATTAATTAAAAATGTGGTTAGTCTTTGGAAAATTAGTTTCCACATTAGAACGTAATAAAACTCTTCATTAATTATACCTCATTTGTTCATGTATTGATTTACAGAGAGGTCTTATATATCTCTTTTCTATAGTTCAAAATGACCTTAAACTTCTGATCCTCCTCTCTCCATCGCTACAGTACTGGGATTACATATGTGTAACATGATGTCCAAGGTTTTTGTAGAACTGGAGATGGAACCCAGAGATTTCTGCATGCTAGGTCAGCATTCTACCAACTGATCTACAGTCTACCCAATAACATCCTTCTTTCATGTCTTCTAGTCAAACATGAACTATTATTTCACACAGTGAGGCACATTGTTCCTACTGCTGCAAATATAAAGTTCTGCCTGCAAAAATGATCTACGTATTCTTAAGATGAAATTAGATCTTGGACTAACAAGATCTGCAAAGATTGATTTGGAGACAGTGACATGGTTCAGTGGTAAAGGTGCTTGTTGCCATGTCTGACAACCTGAATTCAATTCCTGAGATCTATATGGCAAAAAGAGAGATGGAACTGGCTCCCAAAAGTTGTCCTCAGAACTTCATATGTGCACCATGCATAGATGCACCATTACACATATCCATATGCGTGTACATATATACATATAAAAATAAATAAATGGACTTTTAAAATTGCTTTTATAATGAATTCAATCACAGTATGATGCTGGGAAGTTTCTATTCCACATATATTGATGTATTCTCACAGAATACATAGAACTTCAAGCTTTTATTAAAAATATGGCTTTAGGCCTATGAATAGAGTTTATAATATTAAAATATGAAACCTTTAATTTTATAGACAAGTAAAAATCTGAACAGTTGAACAAAGTTAGAACTCCTGTTCTCAGTCATACACTTGAGTTTCGAAATTTTCTCTTTGCTTAGACTCCTTTTCAAAATGATTTCACATGTAATGCAAAAGACACGCATGCATGACAAGATTAAATAAGAATCAAGAAAATAGAAGAAAGCATTTTGCTTTTCTCCAGATATATTTATTTATATCCAGCCTTATTTCATTTTGATACTTTTAGAATTGGGAGTCAGTACAAATGGTCTGACTTCCTTTTAAGAAGCGTGCTTTTGCAGGGTTCCTCAGAAATTCTTATCTTTACAAACACTGTGGAAACTGAAAGACAGTGCACCACAATGAGTGTACGACAACTTCAGGTGGAAGATTTTGTTCTAACATGGTTGGGAGAATGGACTTAAAAGCTTCCCTTTGCCATTAACTTTCTGTAAAATATGGATCAAATGACCCAGCTTTCTTGGGCTCCCAGTTTTGAAGCCAGAAACTAGCCTTCCAGTGCTCATATTTTAAGTCTAAAAGTAAGCTTCTTCTTACTTACTTTCCGTGCCATTTGTGCTGCCCTTACCTAAAGCAGCTTGCAGTTGCTTACATACCAAAGCCTATCCATTTACAAACCCAAGTGTACAAGTACAGAATCCAGCAATATTTTAGTAAAAATTCTTAATCACTTTCTCAACTGGAATAGACTCACTTGGCATAGTTGTTGAGACCTAAATTTCCCTTATTAAATGGATGACATATTGACTCCAGAAAAACTCTTGGAATGAAAAGGTCACTCAAGTCAGGTTTCAATGTATTTTATTTATTTCATTTGAAGCTTTTCAAAGTTCTATGGCAATAATGATGGTGCTCCACTATAAGCTTAGAGACCTTCCAGAGACAAACGGAACCTACATGGAGAATACTCAGTCCTCCTTAAGACATCCTGATGGGAAGAACACTTTTGTGTCACAGAGACTCACAGGGCAGGTGATAGGGTTCTTCAGCCGACCCACAGAAGACACAGCATCTAACACTATACTAACTAATTTTTGGAGACTTCCTCCTGCCTAAGTTCTCTCAGGCTTTATGAAGTGGTACCAGTTGTAACATGACCTCATATGTTTTGTCATTTTCATTACTGTCAATATGAAATTAGTATCACCCACTTTTAAAAGTTAAATATTGGTCTTCGGATAACAAAATCTATGCATTTTTTGTGCATCCGGACTATAATTTTTGCTGTTTACACCTATGCAACAATGGATCTTTATGCTACCTATTATAGGAGAGCTGTAGAAAAATTTTCAGGGTAAAATTATAAAGTTAAAAGCTCATATATTTCATTCGAATGTAAATAAACATTTCCAGTTATTTCTGCAGTAACTGTTTATTGAATTTCTTTGAATTTGCAAGAGTTTATTGGACTTATTTGAGCTTAACATATTCAGGGTGAGATGTAATTTTATGGTTTATCTGTAAAATCCACTAAATTCCATGTTTGAAGGATTCCTGCTTATCGTATAAAATATTGATTTATCATGAGTTTTTGATGGTCTTATTTTTGCTCTCCATATTAAATCCACTGTTGTCAGTTAAGATAGAGAGAGAGAGATGTCATAGAAAATGTGTGTTAGAGGCTACGTGGGTGAGAACTACTGTAGTGGAGGACGAAAAACATATACTTTCACTGCACATAAGCAAGTTTAAAAACTCTGTGGTCTAAATAATATGTAGCATCCTACATTAATGATCAGAACAAGAAGATAAATCATCTAGTATAGTCAAAACCCTAAATCATTGTGGTAAATGCAAAGAAAAATGATAGAAACCCCCTGAACTATAACAGTGATACAAGTGTGTATAGTTTAAAGATGCTTAGAACCTGTTTTGTAATAGAATGGGGGCAAGTGAAGTGGCTAGGGGTATAAGAAAACTTATTGAAGACGGGAGACTTGGAACAAGTCTTAAAGATACAGTTTAATTTTCTACCTTAATATGAATTGTCACTGGAAATTAAAAATAAAAAGATATTAGTTCACGACTTGACAAAGCCACTGTGTATGCAAAGTGAGTATAAAGGTACATACCATGTACATGGTATTTGTGAAAATCTCTGTAATCGGAGCGTGAGAAAAGTTAAACACAATAGTTAAAATGAAAAAGTCAGCTTATGTATCACAGACAGTATAAAAATGATTGATTTTAAAAACAAACAACTGCTCAAGTAAAAAATAAACTCCTTAATTAAAATAAAACAGCATAAAATAAAAAGGAAGAACAGAAGTATCCATCTGGAGTTCAGTGCCTGAGGTCTGGTTTGCTCGAACCACCCTCCCTTTGACCACTTGGCTTCCTCAGCTCTGTGCTGGTGAACACTGCTGACTCTAGAGATGGCCTCCTGCCTTCCTGGTGCCACTCTGCCCATCACTTTATGCTGCAGAGCCAAGTGCCCAGCCTTTTATAATTTTCACAGAAAATAAAATTTCATTCAAAACTATGCCTAGCTAATTAAACTTTCTGGTGATCTGCTTTGCTCTAATTATTTCCATAAATTGAAATGTAACCAGGGTTATATAAAATTATCCTAACAGAAAATGGGGATTTTGTTCTGAATTTTAAGCAGAGATGTGAGTATCAAAAGTGTTGCAGCCTGTGGCTGGGAGTAGATATCATTTTGCAAAATAAGCTCTTCTCTGTGAACTCTCACATGTTTTCAGAGAGTGGTGCTTTCTAACTTAAGACTCTGATACAAGGGCTGAAGAGATAACTCAGCAGTAAAGAACAGAACATTCATATTCTTCTAGCCCAGGCCCTGGTCTAGGTTCCCAGCACCCATGCCAGTGGCTCAGAAGGACTTGGCTTAGGCTTCAGGTTCCCAGCACCCATGCCAGTGGCTCAGAAGGACTTGGCTTAGGCTTCAGGTACCCAGCACACATGCCAAGTTCTCACAATCTACTGTAACTCAAAGTCCAAGGGATCTGACATTCTATTTAAGACTCCTCAGCCATTTGCCCACATATATACAAGGCTCCCATGCACACACATATGTGTAGAATTAAAAATTAAATTAAATAATGTTTTTTAAAAGATAGGTTACATTGTATAAAGGCATAGATCAAATATTACTGGGTAGCATGAACATAATAAAATGTTCCAGGGAAGGCATAAGTGGTAGGTGAAATGGGTTCATACTCCACATGTTGATGCAAGAACAAATTTACACTTTGGGATAGCTTTCATTTTGACTAACTAGACCACTTCTTTCTTAGGCCAGGATGAACTTGGTATTCACACAGAGACTGTACTCCATAGGGGGCATTAGCTGCAATCCATGTGAGTCTTGAGAAACATCCTTATAAAAGTTGTTTTTAGTTAATTAAATAAATAAAATTAAATCCATCTATATTTTTAATGTTTCTCATTACAGTTCATTATATATGATTCTATATGTTCTATCATTAGAGAAACTTTCTCAGTGGTATGATGAGATAGTACATACACATGAGGTAAATAATGCATTTTTCACTTTATGCACACATTTTATTGCAGGGTGGAGATGCGATAGTTTTTGAATTTTGTTTTTTCACTAAAGATCCCATTTTGGTATGGGAAGGAAGAAACAGAACCATCGTCCAATCTGCATCCAATTTCTCTAGTTTCATAACTTAACCACTGTAATTTGTTGAAGATAATTTTTCTCAGTAATTCTCTTCCTGTGCTCAAGATAGGAGAGTTGGTAGCACTATTTGTTTTTAAACCATGTTTGATTTTAAAGAATCTGAATTGATAATTTCGTGACCATTGGCTAGTCTTACCAGTGATGATTCTAGTCTGTACTCCAATTCCTTAAAGAAGAACTCCAACTTAGAAAATGTGAGGACCCTGGGAGTCACTATTGCTGGGTAGGTGTCTCTAATGTTCTGATGACATCATCAGAAAGCTCCATAGACTGCCCAGATGTCAAGCTTCTAAATAATATAATAAGCTCTGGTATGATTTGTGAATATTTTGTAAGTAAAACATTAAAGGGGCTGGGGTTGGGGGTTGAGATGGCTCAGTGGTTAAGAGCACTTGCTCCTCTTCCAGAGGACCTAGGTTCAATTCCCAACATATACATGACAGCCCATTACCACCTGTAGCTCCACTTCAAAGGAATCTAATGACTTCTTCTAATCTGCTCAGGCACCTGCCATGCACATGGCATCTATATGGGCAAGATACACCCATAAACAAGGTAAAATAAAATGAGAGTGTTTAAAAGGTTACAGAAGCTGAGGAGATATCTCAGTAAGAACATAGTCAGGATTCTTTAGAATCCATAAAAAAAAGCTGGGTATGACAGATGTGGGTCTGTATGTCTTAGGACTATGGAGAGTGGGGGCACAGAGACAAGATCTCCAGGGCTGACTGTAAACCTAGCTCCAGGTTCAGCGAGAAACCCTGTCTTCAAGGTAGTAAGATAAAGGGTGATAAAGGGAGACTACTAGGCAACTGGTTTTGCAAATGTACATGCCATAGACATACACATACAGAGAGAGAGAGAGAGAGAGAGAGAGAGAGAGAGAGAGAGAGAGAGAGAGAAGCTACAAGCCGATATTGAGATACAAATCTTAATGTTTGAAGGTCTGGAAGTTAAAATTTCTTTTCCTTTTGCTGATTAATTTTTTTGTTATTGGCTAATTTGTTCTTTGGTAATATCATACATGTGTGTAATCTATTCTTATTACAAATTCCCTATGATCCTTATCAAATGGTGTTCAACATTCAATGTCCCTGCCATTTTCGTTCCCAGATTCATGACTTATGATTTGGGTTGTAAGACATTTACTTTTATCAGGGCCATCTGTGTCACCATTGCATTGAAACTATTAATTGAAGACTGGTTGGAGTCACCAGTGAACACACAGCTGAAGAAAATGAACCTCCATCCCTAAATCTATCAATAGAAAAATAGTCCCCCCATTGAGAGTTGACGTTCCAGAGTTCTTCCCTGCCCCATGCCTCACTTTGACAGGCAAATCCTCTTGAAATCTCAGCATCTACAGTTAATGTGTTTGACTCTTCATTGGCTGTGTCTAGTCGAAAAGTTGGCATGTTGTAGCCCTTCTCTATATCTTGGGGCCTTTGCCATCTTTCCACCTCTTCGGCAAAATTCCTTGAGCCTTAGAGGAGATTTCATGACTGTTTTGTTTAGGGCTAGCAAACATTTCTCTTGTTCTTAGCACCTTGTGCAGTCATAAATTGCTACAGTTACCAATGATCACGGGAAATAGAAGCATCTCTGGTTAAGGCAGAGGGTTTATCTGTGCATATAAGCACACATATTTAGAAGGGAGTTTGGCATTATATCAATTTAGCTAACCAAGTGTATTTCCAGTTGAGGTGCTTTTTTAGGGTCAGAGGCTTAAGTTGTGGAAAGCAAGAAGAAGAAAATGAGTGGATGAGATGCTCCTATGATTGCTGGGAAGAAAAAAAATTAAAGTAACAGCAAACAAGCCAAGTCCCAGCTGTCTAAGTGACAGGGAGACAGTGAACAGTCGTTGTTTCTGTTCATCTCCAGTTCCTGGCCCTACACTTATCTCTGCCATGACCACAGAGACCCCCATTCTCCCCACAGTCTTCAAGCTGCTTTGCCATGCTTGCAGACTTGTGTGCATGCACAGGACAAAATTAGTATTGGGTTGCAATAAAAACTAATGAAGAGCATACAGTCTGGCAAGTGAGTGAGTTGGCTCCCCTAATGCCCACCCCACTATTCTTTTTCCTTAAGTAAATTTCATAGTCTGCAGTGAGGAATGGGCACTCAAAGAAAACTTCTAATAAAGGCAAGCTGGAACTCACGGATAACTGCATTTGCCTCCTCTTGTCTCTAACAGATTTTCTTTTAATTCATCCAAAATGCACAACATTTAGTATGAAATATTCTGTTTGTAGACAAACAATGACCCACATGCAGCTGTGCACATTATCTGGCAAACAGATGTGGGAGTAAGGCTGCAACTGAGAGTTCATGTATAGAAAACAGAAAAAACACTCCATTAGTGCTAATTCTCTTCTTTCTTACCAGGCTCACTTATTGACCTGAGCCCTCCACATGGCTTATCTATAAACCATAGTGGACTAAGTCTCTTCTTGATGTTCTCCTATTTCAGGGTGGAGCTAATCCTGCTAAGGGCTTTGGCCTCTAGCCCAACTTCTGATTCCAGAATTTATACCCCAACGCTCTCAACTTTCCCCAATTTCTCTACAAATGCCTTCTCTGGGGATGGGGGAAATTTAAACTGAAATTAGATGGTGACAAGTGCGAACACCTGCTATGAGTTCATCAGCTTTGCTGGCTTTAAGGCAATGTCAGGGAGCTCAACAGTTTACTTGGTGAGAGATGGAGGAGGAGAGCAGTGGCCCAGTCTTGAAGTGCTGTTTTTCTCCTCAGTGTCTGTTCCCATTTCCATGCCTCTGCAGTACCACTGTGTCTCCACTGGGGCTGAGCCAGCAGAGACACCAACTGGCTTCTGTACTGAACACACCTGTAGCAATAGGGTCAGTGGGGCTGTTTACCAATTCCTTACTCAGCAGAGGTAGCCAGAGGCCTGAAGGATGACTTCAAATCTATAATAGTCTTTTATTTCATCAGCACATGTAGACTGGAGAGGATGAGTGACATGAACCATTCTTAATCTTGGAAAGATAAAAATCCCCAGTTTGTGGAGTCTCAGACTAATGTGGGAAATAAGAAACATGAAAAAAATCCTGAGAACCATAAAAACAAATAGCAATGGCTCTTAAGAGGAGTTCCCTAATTTAAAGAGGTTAGGAAAGGTACGAGGAGTGATGGCGAATGTAGCAGGGAATGAGAGATTCAATTGTCTGGCAGTCCTAACCTCTCACTTTTGTTCTTCATTATTAAAGACTCTTTTTTTTTTTTTTTTTTTTTTTTTTTTTTTTTTTTTTTTTTTTTTTGGTTTTTCGAGACAGGGTTTCTCTGTGTAGCCCCGGCTGTCCTGGAACTAACTCTGTAGACCAGGCTGGCCTCGAACTCAGAAATCCGCCTGCCTCTGCCTCCCAAGTGCTGGGATTAAAGGCGTGCACCACCACTGCCCAGCTATTAAAGACTCTTAAGGGAGAGGAATATCCTGTCCAAAGTAGTCTGTCTGTTTCTACCTACAGTTATCCCTATCCCCAAAGCAGGACAAGTCTCACACTCACTCTACTAGGAAGAGATGACCTTGTTGACCTGTGCCTCTGCTTTCTCTTTTGCAACTTGAATCAAATTCTTCACAAATTTTTAGCAACAGGCTGACTCTGACTCTTCCATGACTTCAAAACTCCCTGTCCATTTAACCTGTTTCTTCCTTTTTTCACCATTTGAGGTCAAGCTGTACACTCTTCCATTGTCTGGAAGTACAAGTCACATGTGCTCAGTTCAGAAGTCTATTCAAAACAGTGATTCTTTGCCTCATGTCTCCTGGCATATCTTACGTTTTTCTTACCCAGTGAGCTCTTCATTCTCCCTCATTTCCTTTCTATAAACTTATTTTTTTCATTACTTCAAGGTTGAGTGCAGCTATTTTTTATTTTCTAAGTAACAAACCAATAGTCACCTTCACCAGTTATTGTTCAATGTGGGTCACCATGAAGAGGTGAAGACGAATTTGCACTCAAAGTTAGAGCACCTAGAGACGTTAAAAGTTATTCTGTACACTTACTTTTGGTGTGCTAGAGTATAACACCAGGATATTTTGAAATATTCTCCCCAACTGACTGTCCTGGCTTCTTGAGTTCTTTTAAAGATTATTTACCCTATACATATTGATGCAAATCTGTTGGTTCTCCCACATATATTCAAACTTTTGATACTGTGAAACCACTTTGTATACAAAGTTCCTACTCAAGAACCACATAACTGAGTGATAAGGAAAGAAAAATCTTAATAGAAAAATCTATGTTTAAATACATTTATGACTTTGTGTTCGACTACATTCATGGCTCTCCTGACTATATGTGGGACATGAGCTATGCTACATGGACACATGGAACTAAAAAGTATATGTTAATCACTAAGAAGGAGTAAAATAGCTCTACCTCCCTTAAACACTACACAGGATAACCTTTAAATGAGCGGTTCTCAACAAAAGGTCATAACCCTTGAGGGGGTCAAACAACCTTTTCACAGAGCTCTCCCATGACCACTGGAAAGCCAGATATTTACATTAGGATCCCTAGCAGTAACAAAATTACAGTTATGACATAGCAATACAAATAATTATATGGATGGCAGTCACCACAGCATGAATAGGGTTGCAGCATAAGGAAGATTGAGAACCACTGCTCTAGGTGGATCTTGTCTGAAGTGGAAGCTCTGCTTGTCATCAAGGGCATGGATACTGGCATCTAGCTGACAGTTCATATCTCCTCTGCAATTGTCTTCCACTTGGAAGTGCTAAATGTGGAGAGAGAGCCCGGGGCTTTTTATGTAGATAACTGTTCAAGATGTAGTTGCAGATGGAAGCACAGCAAGAGGCTGTGGGCAGTCATGGTTTTCTCATCACTGGTGACTGCCTAACACCACAGGGTGAACCATCACTTATAAACAGATACCCTAATAGGGTGGTCAAGCAAACACTCTGGGTGATTAACATTTTTTAACCTGATTTAGTACAGCAAAAAAAAAAAAAAAAAAAAAAAAAGGCCTAAGTGTTGCCAGTGTAGCTCTGCTCCTTCTCCAGTTACCCAGGTATCACATTTGGCTGACCAACTATGATCAACGTCAACACAGTATGAAAGGTGGAGGTGCAGCAGATGAGGACAGAGGCTCAAGGAAAGGCGTCTGCTACTGCTATATCTGCCTTTTAAACCACAGCCACTACCTTTTCCACATGCAGATAAAATTTGCCCAAATTAAATGGCATAGAAAAAGATTCCCATTTCAAATACATGGATGTTCTGTCAGCAGCCGTAACAGCAGCAGTTACAGAATAACTACAGATAATTACAATCATTTAATTCAAAGTACCAAGTCACTTCATGCAGAACATGACTCATTTATCATTATTGACCTTAGAAGAAGCAAATTTACCCAAATCAATAAAGGTTCCCAATATCCATTAGAGCAGACAGAGATTGGTTACAAGTGTTGGGAGCTTCTATACACCTGGGTTAATAGGGAGAAGAAGATCAGGATACTTTTGATTAATGAAGAGATTTTTTTTTTTTTTTTACTTTTGAGACAGTTATTTGAAACAGAATTGACCTTAATTTCTCCTTTAATTCATGTTATGGAAAGTCAGTTGTTTTTGTTAAAGAAGTTTTGTCCCTATTAGTTGCTGAAACATAGTGTAATTACACAGAGAAGTAATCTATAAACAGAGTTCCACTTTGTTTTTAATGGACTCTTCTAGATTGCCCTGAATATTCATGCAACAGAGATCCGTCTACCGAGGCTTGTGTTTTAACCTGCTGTCATGAACTTCTCTATCTATAGATAAATCCCAACAAATTATGAAAGGGGGGAGAAAAAATTCTCATCACAATTAAGTGGTCTGTCAGCAATAGCAGCAGCAGTTTCAAAATAAGTGAAGATAATTACGATCTCCCTGTTGTAGAAATAAGAAAATTTATGTTACTTTTGAGAGTTTGATATTGAAAAATAAGATTGAATGTGGATGAAAATTGAAATAATAAGAAGTCAGTTCAATTGCTTAACCACTCGATCATTCAAACTGATTCCCAGGTGTTTTAAAACATTACCTCATTTGATCCTAATGTTGAAGATTGGAGGGCAGGAGAGGCAGAGGTTCCTCCTCCTACCTCCCCTGTAAGAACATAGAGAGTAGAGCTTATCCTGCCTACTTCTCTAAGCTAAGGCGTTAGAATAGAGAATTTTTCCTACTAGGTGTCAAAAAGTATGGTCAATGGGAAAATGCCTGATTTAAGTTATAAGTCTATTTGTCCTGAAATTGTCAAAATTGGAAGATTGTCTTTGTGACAGAAATTAAAATAATAAGAAAATATAAATGTCATACCAGGGGAAGACTTGTCACCTCAAGGCCAGGTTGTTCTCTCATCTACCTCCAAATGCCTCAGCTACTCTCTGGCTCTCTATCCCCACTCACTGAAAGAGAGACCGAGGCTAGATCCAGAATACTACATAAGCTAGGGAGGAGCTAGCACCTGAGCATGTGGCTATGTTTGCAAAAGCCATCCTCTGCCACAACACACTGTCCCTGGGATGTTTGGGTGACTATCAGGCTAGCGTCACCACTAAAACATCATCTGAAAAACCTAAATCAACATGCTGACATGAATTTTGAGTGCTCCTGCCTCCAAGAAGGATAAATGGTCTTTTCTCTTCCTGTGGGGATTTCTCGGGATCAGGTGTGGTAGAGCCCACACTTTACATTGATTGGTTCTTGTAAAGAAGCCAAATCCCATAGCCCTCTCATTGAAGATGAAGTTTCAGATCCTCTCGTGACGAACTGAGAAAAGTCTCCTCTGATAAAATAAAATTAGAGGGGGAGAAAAAAAAAAAAAAACACCACAGGAAATCCAGGTACTGAAGAGAATCAGCTGGAAGCACTAAAGAAGCAATTGCTTCCTTAACACGATCTGGAGAAAAAAAAGGCTGGGGCGTGGAGGCCCAGAACATGGAAGCTCCAATGAAAGGAGGAGGGGCGCACAAGGCCAACTCCCCAGGGTTGAAAACTTGTTCCATTTCTGTTTCTCTATTGGAAGAAATAAAGAAATGCTGAGAAGGCACGCCAGTCTTAGTGTCCCGAGCAGTTGGCCTGTCTGACTTCGTGTGATGGTGGGCCAACCTGTGTGCCTGCCGGCTCCCACCACTGTAGTTCTTCTAACACATTCTATAGATCCTGCTAATAAATTCCTCTTGGCTGCAACCCTTTCCCAGTTCCAGGCAGTCACCGCCTCTGAAGTGTAAGTGCAGCCTGTCTTTAAGCCAGGCTACTGCCACTTGCTGGTGATCTGTACCTCTTTGGAAAACCAATCTACACTGCATTTAAAGGCAGGAAGCAGAGTCTGAATGTAAATGCAGGAGCATGGCTAGAGGACACAGCTCTCACACCTTCTGCAGCTCCAGAATAAGTGCTATGTTTTAAAAATATATATGTATGTGTTGGCAACATTGAAAAGGGGGCTAAAAAAACATCCCCCACTGAAGTGAGAGCAGCAGCAAAAAGAACCGTTAGCGCCCTGCTGACGGGAACAATAGAGCATATGGACATCACACTGCGTTTGCCAAGCAGACGAGGGCAGGATGATCAAAATGGAGTCAATCTGCTCCGCTAATAGCAGAAGAATCGCCTGTGTGAACACTGGCTCAAAGCATGCATCCCTGCTCTCTAATTGCCTGGAGAAGGAAAGAGAGCTTGATTCACATTAGAGACAGGCCAACTCCTTCACTGGGTGTCTGTCTCAGCATGCCCCCACGGTGATGGAGAACTATCCACCATCATTAAAGCCAAGACCTAAAAGTGCACCACAGTGAAACATTACCCAGCAGGGGGTCTCCTCAGATCACTATGACTAGGGATGAGACTGAGCTAACTTCTGTAGGGAGTGGGGCTCATAAATCTCAGTGCAGGGTGGTGGTTGTCAGTGTCCAACCTTCCTGGTGACCCCTGTTGTCTTTTAAAGCTAATCATTTTCCCACTTAATTATGACTACCCATAGAAAAAAGAACAGAGAGGAAGGTGAGCATGATATTGCTAATCACTTCAAAGGAACTTGTTTTGAGACAGGGTCTTGCTATACACCCCAGGCTGACCTCAAATTCATGGCAACTCATCTGCCTCAGTGACCCAAGTTGTAGGACCACAGGCATGCACTGCAGCACCTAGCTGACAGTATTTTGATATTAACATCCCCAGATATTGAGCTGACTTAAGTTACAAGGATCAAAGGCTTACGTCGTGGGTTAAGAGACAAAGTGAATCTCATGACATGTGGTGTTAGATCAGTGAATCTCTTGTCAGGATGCCCATGGTAGTGCTCCAGCCACTATGGGGGAATAAAAAACAGAAAGGTATGGTGTTAGGCCTATAGTATTCTATTCATCTAAGGAGAGAGGAGGAGAGGGCGCAAAAGTGCTATGGCGACCCAGGATTCTATCTCTCCAATTGATGCAGAACAGAAGGTGATTAAGTATGAGGGATGGATGAAGAGTGCCCGTGTTCATGTTGCGATACCGGAAGACTATATACTAAGAGGTGTACATACGATAAGGCCTGAGCACTATGGAAGTTGGTGTTTAACAGTCTATCAACTGAGCTCCAGGCGGCTGGAAGTACTTCTTCTGGGAATCTGGAGAGTCACATGAACAATTCCATCTAGGAAAAGCTGGAGGACAAAAGTGAGGGATCTGATTAAGCCTAGCACAGACTACTTATACCTAGCATGGCTGGTTACATGGATATGTGAATTTTGTCAAAGTTCCTAGATCTTGTACACTTGTGGATTATGTACATTTGTGTGTTTATGCTTGTAATTTCAATTAGGACCTCAAAACTGAAAATTATAGTCTCCAAGCAGCCAGTCAATAAGGAGCAGAGGTATCAAGTTAAACAAAACCCTAACATAAATGATCCTTCAAATAATTATATAGGTTTGTGTGAACCTCCTGTTTTATTTAAGTGCACTTCTGAGTGACAGGAAGAGAAACCAGGCAATCTAGTAGCATGAAAGTTTACAAACCAGGTGAACTTTTTCCAAGAGCTCTTCATCCTTATAAATAGAGTCTGAAAGGGTAAGAACTGGCTTGGTATGGCCCATCACTGTGCCTGAGAAACACCTGGAAATATATTCCCATTGCTGTGTGTTGCTCAGTGGATTGTCTACTTTATAACCATGTTTGAGTGGCATTCTAGTGTTCTGTTTTTGCCATAAGATTTTATTGATCCTTATAAAAGAATTTATTGATTTGAGAAGCACACTGTGAACCTAAATAAAGGCCTTGGGTCTTTTACTTTTTTCCATGGCTAAAATGTGTTAGACTAACATAACTCTTACATTAATATTTAAGTACAGAGCCCTTAGCTTCAGGCTCCTGTATCTAACTGTTCAGCATCTCAATTTCTATGTCACTCATGCATCTGAAATCTTCCTACAAATATATTCCTATCTTTGAATCACTACCTCCTCTTAAGTCCAAATGAACATCACGTGTTTTGAAACAGATAGAAGCTTCTTTCCAGAATATCAACTTCCCAATCCCAAGCTTTGGGCCATCTATTTTTCTCTTAAAAGCTAGGATAAACCATTAATTGAACAACTTCACTTTCCTGCTTAAAATTTTGTGATATGTTCTCGTGGCATGTCCCATTAAAGTCATAGCTCCTTCTCATGACATCTGACTCCCCTGGCACTATGTCTACATTCTTGATTTCACGTCTTCTGTACATTCTTCTCACCATCCACAGAGCTTCAGCCACATTGGTCTTCTACTTCTTCCAGCCTTCAAAAAACTTCCTGCCACAATCCATTACACAAGCTGCAAAATTCCTCCTCTAAAACTTGTATGTTGTATTTTGTTGTTGTTGCTCTTATTTCATAAATGAATGGTTCCTCCCCTCAACCTCTTACGATAATTCTTTATACCACCCCATCATTATTGTCTCTGTGATTTATTTCCTTTGTAGTAGGCCTCATACATTTATTTACTATAAATTTATATGCTCATTTTACTGTTTAATATCTATCTCCCAAATGCTATGCACTAAAGAAAAGCAGAGCTAGGCCTGTCACATTTATCAATCACAACCAAATCCTGGCAGATTCCTGACACACAGTGGGAACATTATCAATACTAGTTGAATTATAGAATAACAAATGTGCCTAATAAGACAAGTGAGAAAAGCTTCAGAGGAAAAATAAGGCGAGGAAATAGAAGAAGGCAAGAAAGCATTGCTGGGAGCTTCAGCAATGTTGGGCAGAAGTGGAAAATAATAAATATCATGTGCCAGGTGTGAAGGGGGAAAACCTCACATTCTAATAGTGTAGTTTTCCATCCGACATAATTTCAACATAGCAGAAGAGCATGTCATGCTAATAGGAAACTGTTCAATGTATGCAATGCCTTCAAAAAAGGCTGATGTAATGTTAAATATATGGTTAAACTAGTCATCGTAATGAATAGACGTCTCCGTTTCAGTATCGTAGTGGAGTGAAGAGTTGTTTCTTCCTCTTTGTGACAGTTGGATGAGAGAGTTAACTAGATGAATAGGATTTGAATTGATGAATACGTTTCTGCCATCTTCACTATGTGGCTACCAATGTTACCCTGTAGGAATGACTACATTCCAGCTGCTAGAAGATTTGCAGACCATGAAGGGTCATAAGCAGGGATGATTTTATAGGTGAAGCCCAGAAGTATATTATATTGTTCCTGATGACATTCCATTGACTGGAATTCTGACAGCAGCAGAGGCAAGGACCCAGTCCTTAGTTATTTTTGGTGTCCAGGAAGTAGAGGAAATAGGAAAGTGATCAACTAGGGTTCTATGTCAAAATATTCTTGTCTTTGAAAAGTGGCTTTCAAATATTTTATTCATGGTATCAGTTATGTTTTTTAAAAATGGTGTTTTTAGCATGTGACTGACAACCTTAAAAATAGAATGGTCTCATTTAGCACATACTTTATAATAGAAATGTCTTCAGGTGCTATGCAGAGCCTTCCTTGAGGCCCTCATCAGTGTCCCTCATTCACAAGTTAAGTAGCAGGAAAAAAAGGAAACCATGCTTTCTGCTAGAGCCCTAAAGTGCTAATGTGCAAGGTCTGTATGCAGAAGGCAAGCTGCCATAGATCTCACTGACTTTGGCAGCACCCCAAGGGTTATATTTTTCTCAGGGATGAAATATTCTTGGATAATTGTTCCAACATGTGAGACCCAAAAATGAAAATTTTTTTGGTAGAAAAGATCTCAGGAAATAAAGACAGACAAAAATACCTACTAAGTTATCTAGTTCATCCCTTGGGAATCTAAGCAGATTTATATACTTCTAGATATTTCACAGGATATTCCAGATATATGTGGAAGAGCTAGCCACAGACCTCCCTGTCAGCCTGCCTTCATGGTGCCTGACACATATCTCCAACACGCGTGCAACCCTCACCCTCCTGAGTAGCCTGAGTTGGCCTATGGGTGTGTGTAAACTGAACAGATGCCTCTGGGGTATGGTAGGAGGGGCGCTGGAAAAAAGACTCCATGTCAAAAAATCCATCCCCACCGAATGTATAATACTTTCCCAAAGTCTGCTGAAAAGGAATATATAATGTGAACCTCTCACCTTTGTGTGAATTAGACTGCTTCCCCTTGTCCTCAAGTACAACTTGCAATGATCAGGACATTAATATTTTAAGGATAAGATAACATGGAAGAAGATAATTACAAAGTGTGTGACCTTATTCAAGTAAAAGACGCTAGAGAGGCAGTTCTGGGTCACTGCAAATGGGAACTAACAATGCAGAGAAGACATTCATGTCATTAATAAATACTTATGTAGATATTCAATCTCCTTCACTCATAGAATTTAGTGATAGCAATTCCATCCTACAATACCAGTGATAAACTACATATATTTGAACATATACATACATCCCTATAATTAAGCACATATAATCCATTTCAACCCCAGATTTGAGCTTTAAGCTTATCACTCCTTCTAAGCATTCCCCCCATTCTGCTTCTGAGAAACTGAGGCCCAGGGGCATGAAGATCTTAGAGTCACAGACTTTGTGTTATAAGACAAGGGTTTAGTTTACTCTGTCTTTCTTCTTATATTGTATGACGATCTTAAGGATTTACTGAGTTATTCAGTGATTGTGACCCAATGTTATAAAAAAAAAAAAAAACCCAAAACAAAAACATAAAACAAACAATCAAACAGACACAAGACAAAACAAATACACATCAAATTGGGGCAGGTAATTAAACCTACACATACAAATCACTATGAAAAACACTCATGGTGATGAAACATGCTTTTCTTCCTATAAGAAAAAATGCAATGAAAAATAAAGGGTGACCCTGTTGGGCAGGATCACAACATAGAAAAAGGTGAAGGATGCTGGGAATTGAAGACTGAAGTGGAAATGAGAGGTGAGGCCAGAAAACAGAGATTTGGAAGTCACCCCTTGATGTGAATCTGAGAGTGAACAAGATCTTAGAAAAGATGTCAGTTGAAAAGTTAGAACCGATTAACTCAACATGATTTATTTTGCCCATGTCTATTATATTACTGAAAGTAGGCTGGTAACACAAACAAATTACTTCATGACTTTCTCTTATCAATCTTAATGACCCAGGAACACAGGATGAAGAATATAAGATGGATTAAAGAGAATTTCAAACCGTCATGGCTTACCATAGGCTGAATCCTTTCTAATAATGAGCAGCCACTTAAACAGAACTGGAACCAGACTACAGCACATGCTTTGAGTCAGAAACCGTGCCATTCTAAAACAGGAACCTCCTCTGTTTTGAATATTTTGCTATCACGGGCAAAAAGGACCAGTGTTGCTATAAACACAGTCCAGAAGTTTGATGCCATGGGGATTTCATTCTTCATTAGTATTTGAGTTACTGAGGATCTTTTATTATCTTCTCATTAATTTTTGCTAGTTGCTTGAACTTAGGATCATATTCTTCTCTGAACAAATGTAAGGAAGATATGAGGACATTTAGCTCACTATATCCTTAACCTGTGTTTCACTCTGCAAATAGTTCTTTTCCACTAAAAAGACGTAATTTTGAGGGTTTCTTTATAATATCAGTTAGCTTCTCTCATGCCTAATTTCTTTTTTCTTACAAATTCCTAATTTCATTTTTAAAAAGTTATCTTTAGAGGCCAGGGAGATAGCTCAATTGGAACAGTGCTAGGCTAGCAAACATGAGGACATAATTTTGATCCTTGGTACACACATGAAAATAGCTAGGCATGGTGGTACACAATTGCCATCTCAATCCTGGGAGACAGACTGCTGGATGCCTAATGCTTACTGGCCAGTGAGTCTAGAATACTTGAGAAGCTCTAGACCAGCTAGAAACTGTTTCAGTAAAAGGTGATTGACACCAGAGGAATGAGAGCCAAGATTGACTTTGACTTGCAAACATGTGCACCTGCCCTTCCCACAAACATGTACACATACAGACACCTACACACACACACACACACACACACCCCTGTAAATCATTATAATTACAATTAGGTAAAGGTATAGTAGGATATGGTTTTTTAGAAACCCCACCATAAAATAATTGTAATGAAGCTTCTCTTTTTCCCCAATATCTTCCTAGATGTGCAGTCACTCTCCTACCTTTATCTGAGATCTTTGCTAGGGGAGGGCACACATGAGTGATGTTCTCCTAAACAGAGGTCAACTGCTCTCTGAATCAACTTCCAAACGACTTGGCTAGGAACTAAAGTTTTGAATTTGGAAAATCTCACTAGTCAGCATCGAATGTATTACCCACTGAAAATGAGTTTTGTTTGAGCACACCTTGATACCATCCATAGTAATTGGAAAGTCAGTTTTCGATGTTTTCTAATGTGCCTCTCACAACTGACCAAGGCTGCAGAAAACACTTCTTAAACAAAATATAATTATTCTCTCTCTGTCCAATCTGATCACCAGAGGCTGACAATCCCTCTATTTATTTTAATGTATTTTTCCAATAGAGTATATTATCCTTGCATATCTTCTTTTTTTTTCTGCTGCAAACTGACACTTTCTGTCTTATAGGAGTCACACTACTATACAATGATTTTTCTCTGCTTTACAATAAAGGCACTAAATGGGGGCACCCATCACAAAACACATCCCCCCACCTAACTGCACAGCACATTTTCTTTCCTTCCCAGAACTTTCCTCTATGTGATCTTTATGGTTTCAATAGCTCTCAAGTGTCAACAGAGACCTGAAACTTTTCAACCGTTGGCTGCCTACCTCATTCGCCCTCCGTTCCTCCCAGGCAGCATCCTAAGTAGAATGGAATGTCGAAGCACCTGATTGGCTCATGGGCAGGGCATTCATTCTCCAGGAATGCCCTGTAGATACCAATTGAAACTGCATCATCCATAAAAGTAATCCATAGACCCATTTGCTTTTCATTTTTGGCTTATGATAGCAATAATGACTTTAACACAGGGCCCAGGAATTGATGACCAGCTGGGGTTAATGGCCCTTGGCTGCACTGAGGGCTATCAACTCCCCCAGCTGGTCATTAATCCCCAGGAAATGCCCCATACCTTGATCGTTATTACTTAATTAATGCCTCTTTCACTTTCAGCCTAAGTGGTCAGAACACTGTAACCCTAACAGCAGCCTGCAGTTTGGAAGGTGCGGATTTCCACTCAAATACTGGAATTCCCCATGGCTGCATACATATTTTACATTTTTCTTAGAATAGTTGATTATGTTTGCCTCAGGGTTTTTTCCCTCCATCTTTCAATGGGGGGGGGGTGCATCGTGAGGGTTTATTCTTCAAGTGAATATTTGCTATGTGCAAACTAGAGCTACAAGGTCAAAAAGAAATTTAACTGCATTCATCTTAGCTTCTGTTTTGGTTTGTCTGGATTTGTTTTTGTTTCTTCTTTCAGAGATCTAAATACAGAATTAAATGGAGA
The DNA here is from genome assembly GCA_028551405.1 of Uromys caudimaculatus. Lineage (NCBI taxonomy): Eukaryota > Metazoa > Chordata > Mammalia > Rodentia > Muridae > Uromys > Uromys caudimaculatus. The sequence continues at coordinate 59,361,472 of CM052701.1, forward strand.
AGAAGAATAAAAAGCACTCCTTCAGCCTTGATTCAGAACAGGTCTCCTTGAAATGCTGTACTAATAGAAGTGATTCAGCTGCTGTCAACTCTCACAGGTTTCCATAGCTAGTTAAGTCATAGCCCAAGTAAATACACTGACAATATTCACATTATTACATATCGTATTTTCAGATATTTCTCTCCACTCTCTTCAGAGGAGAAGAATTTGGTTCAGTTTAGTGATGCTTGATAAATGTGAGGATATAAAAATATAAAGAGTTTGTGTGTGAATGAACAATTACCAAGGAACTAACCTAATGGGCCCTTTTTAAGGATAGCCAGGTATAGGCAGGACAGGCTGTCTGGGAATGAGCCCCATGCTGACCACCAATCACAAGATCAAGTGAACGTCTGCATTTATCTTCAGCAGAGTCATCAAAGAAATGAAATGCTCTCCTTATTGTATTATGAGACAAAGTGATGTTATCCGGAGAAATTTGTTATGTTTCTGAGAGATTAGCTGTGATTCATGATCATCAGGGGTTCAGCTGGGCAGACTAACTTAGAGAGACCGTTTGAGAAAACCCCAATATAATGTGTTATCTTCAAGTTTTCTTTGGGAAGCAAACATCTCTGGGATGAATGTAGTCAGTAGAGGTAATTGAATCTCTCTTACCAGAAAAGTGATTGAATCTTAATAATGGACAGAGCATTTTAAAGCAGTCATTAGCTCTCTGACTCGACCTCATATAGGATACTCTGAACAGAGTTGTGTGAGCCCCTTGCTAAAGACATCTTCAAGGTACACACTTGCAGCGGATCAGTAATTTTTTTTCTTATAATCAATTTTGGGTTCACCTCCTCCTCTCTTTGGAGTGCAGACAGAAATTTCTTGCTGAGCCTTGGAAATTTATATCAAAATGCCTCCTTTTCTAAGTCTACAAGCAAACAAAACAACTTCCTTGTCCTTTGTCCTGAAGTCATATTTCCCTACAATTTGTCCTATTTGTGTAACAATTTTCCTTCAGTTCTTTAAGAACTGCTTTGGGCTGTGCATTTTCAGATGATGTGTAGGTCAAATGTTAGGATCAGAATAAGACAGGGTATTAATCAAGGATTGCCTCATAGCTCATAGTGTCTGCACTGAATCACAAAATGTTAGAGTTGAGGTCTGTTACTCTTGATAACCTGTCAAATACTTGAGTGGCTTCAAGATGAGTGCCCAATCTCATTTTTCCACTTTTTCTATTCTTAAAGCAAGGATGAATGTTATGACCAGACATTGTACTGGTTATGGGACACATTCAAATAAACAATTTTTTAAAAGATCCAATCACAACTAGAAAGAATCTGCAATGTGAATGAATTCACAGACTAGTACAAGGAGACAAATAGATGAACATACATAGGTCATTTCAGTAAATATGCTTCTGTACTAAGAAGCTTAAGGATTGAAGAGGCGTGTTGCAAGGATGCCTAATTTAACTTAGACAAGTAGGGACCAGTCCTCCAAGGGTATTACCAGAACTAAACCATAAGGAGGAAAGGAAATTAGTGAAAAATGGTTCTAAGTTACAAAGTAACACTTATAAGGACACCAACATAAGACAGCAGGTGGCCCTAGTAAGTGGTCCAGCCGTTGACATACCACAGACATTTCAGATCATGCTTTGAACGTCCACATTGGTTCTGGTTGAATCCCATAACTCTTATTCTTTATTGTCTGCATAGCATTTTCCGTCGGCCTCACTTTGTACTTTCACTTCCACTCCTGCTTCTCTGGACAGATGTGCTCCTGTCTAAGAGCCAGAGGAGCATGGGAGCCCTGCTCAACACCAACCCAACCTCCTCTCACACATCTTATTTCAACAGTTATACACTCCAAACTTTCAGTTAGGAGTTAACTATTTCATCTTGTTAATTGAGATAAAAATCATTGTCTACTAATATGAAGATGATTCTTCTATCTCTGTTTAAATCCATACATGCCTTTTCTATACATACCTTCATTTTTGGCATTAACCTATTATCCAGGAGTATAATCCAAGTGAGTTCTGTTCACCGTAGAAGAATTTCATGAAATAAGTTTTGACAGCATTAAAACTGTTAAACAGTAAATCTAAAAGCAACAAAAATGCAGTATAATCATGGCAATGGATATAATTCACATATTATTTCCTAATACTTCTGTTACAGCCTGAGCAATCCCCTTCACATTTCCTTAACCATATTTTATGTAAATTTGAAGATTTTAAAAATAAGTATATAGGATACTCTTGAATGTTTCATGCATTTAATTTAAAATTATAACTTATTTTTTTAATTTTAATTTTTTGATACTTTATTTACATTTCAAATGTTTCTCCCTTTCCAGAAAACATCTTTTTTTAAAAATTATTTATTTATTTTTTGATACTTTATTTACATTTCCAATGTTTCTCCCGTTACAGGTCTCCGCTTTGGAAACCCCTATCTCCTCCCCCTCACCCGCCTCTATGAGGTATTCCACCTCCCATCCACCTGCCCACCCACTCCTATATTCCCACCTTGACATTCCCCTTTACTGCGGCTTCCAACACCCTCAGGCCTAAGGGCCTCTCCTCCCCCTGATGGTCAACAAGGCCATCCTCTGCCACATATGTGGTCCGAGTCATGGGTTCCTCGATGTGTATTTTTTGGTTGGTGGCCCAGCCTCCAGGAGGCTGTTGACACTGTTGCTCCCTCCATGGGACTGCATGGGACTGCAAACTCCCTCAGCTCCTTCAGTCCTTCTCCAACTCCTCCATCTGGGACCTCACTCTCAGTCCAGCAGTTACTGTAAAGTGAAACTTGGGTATTCCGAACTTTTGGGCTAATATCCACTTATCAATTAGTATATACCATGTTCATTCTTTTGTGACTGAGTTACCTCGCTCAGGATGATATTTTCAAGTTCCATCCATTTGCCTGCAAATTTCATGAAATCATTGTTTTAAATAGCTGAGTAGTACCCCATTGTGTAAATGTACCACAGTTTCTGTATCCATTCCTCTGATGAGGGACATCTGGGTTGTTTCCAGCTTCTGGCTATTATAAATATGGCTGCTATGAACATAATGGAGCATGTGTCTTTATTACATGTTGGAGCATCTTCTGAGTATATGCCCAGGAGTGGTATAGCTGGGTCCTCAGGTAGTATTATGTCCATTTTTCTGAGGGTCCACCAAACTGATTTCCAGAGTGGTTGTACCAGCTTGCAATCCCACCAACAATGGAGGAGTGTTCCTCTTTCTCCACATCCTCACCAGCATCT
>CM052701.1:59365244-59418453 GCA_028551405.1 Uromys caudimaculatus
TTCTTTAGGTGCTTCTCAGCCCTGCGAATTTCCTCAGTTGAGAATTCTTTGTTTAGCTCTGTTCCCCATTTTTTGATAGGGTTATTTGGATTTCTGGAGTCTAACTTCTTGAGTTCTTTGTATATATTGGATATTAGCCCTCTATCGGACATAGGATTGGTTACGATCTTTTCCCAATCTGTTGGTTGCCGTTTTGTCCTATTGACAGTGTCCTTTGCCTTACAGAAGCTTTGCAATTTCATGAGGTCCCATTTGTCGATTCTTGATCTTAGAGCATAAGCCATTGGTGTTCTGTTCAGGAACTTTTCCCCTGTACCCATGTGTTCGAGACTTTTCCCCACTTTCTTTTCTATTAGATTCAGTGTATTTGGTTTTATGTGGAGGTCCTTGATCCACTTGGACTCAAGCTTTGTACAGGGAGATAGGAATGGATCAATTCTCATTCTTCTACATGTTGACCACCAGTTGAACTTATTGCTTAAAGCAAAATCATTACCTGAAAATGTACAAATTATTATAGCTAATAATTTATGATGTAAATAGTCACGTACAAAGGATATGTTCTGGAAAACAACAGAAGTTTTGCATATAGAACAATGTTCAAAGCACAGAGAAACTATGAGAATTACAGGGGTCCCATACATCACTCACCCATATTACTGTAGTACATTTACCATAAATCATGCCAATATAGAAACATTATGTAGGAAAAGTTCTGTGTATTTAAAACATTTTTTTTAAAAATCCTCATAAATCACATGTTTAATGTTACTTGTTTTCAGTAGGCTTTGAAAACCTTACTACTATCACACTCAACTAGAAATAAGTTGACAACTCCTGACTAAATTCAGAGAAAATAAATACTAGTCTTCTAAAATATACAAGACTCATCTTTCTAATGTGAACATAAAATTTAAATATCTCCAATGTTCTCCCTTGAAGATATGTTAGCTTCACTCTAAGCAAAGAGCAACATTCCTTTGCATTTCCCAAGGCTATTACACTGAAATTCATCAGATACCTATAACACTTGTTGAAGTTACCCCTTAAATATTTCTATTTGACCACTATGAAGTGTACTTCCTTATCTTTTTTGATAACTTTTGGTTGAAAGTCGATTTTATTTGAGATTAGAATGGCTACTCCAGCTTGTTTCTTGGGACAATTTGCTTGGAAAATTGTTTTGCAACCTTTTACTCTGAGGTAGTGTCTGTCTTTGTCACTGAGGTGCATTTCCTGTATGCAGCAAAATACTGAGTTCTGTTTACATATCAAGTCTGTTAGTCTATGTCTTTTTATTGGGGAATTGAGTCCATTGATATTAAGAGATATTAAGGAAAAGTGATTGTTACTTCCTGTTATTTTTGTTGTTAGAGGTGGTATTATGTTTGTGTGGCTATCTTCTTTTGGGTTTGTTGAAAGATTACTTTCTTGCTTTTTCTTGCGTGTAGTTTCCCTCCTTGTGTTGGTGTTTTCCATCTATTATCCTTTGTAGGGCTGGATTTGTGGAAAGACATTGTGTAAATTTGGTTTTGTCATGGAATATCTTGTTTTCTCCATCTATGGTAATTAAGAGTTTTGCTGGGTATAGCAGCCTGGGCTAGCATTTGTGTTCTCTTAGGGTCTGTATGATATTTGCCTAGGATATTCTAGCTTTCATAGTCTCTGGTGAGAAGTCTGGTGTAATTCTGATAAGTCTGCCTTTATATGTTACTTGACCTTTTTCCCTTACTGCTTTTAATTTTCTTTCTTTGTTTACTGTATTTGATGCTTTGATTATTATGTGATGGGAGGAATTTCTTTTCTGGTCCAGTCTATTTCGAGTTCTGTAGGCTTCTTGTATGTTCATGGGCATCTCTTTATTTAGGTTAGGAAAGTGTTCTTCTATAATTTTGTTGGAGATATTTACTGGCCCTTTAAGCTGGGAATCTTCGCTCTCTTCTATACCTGTTATCCTTAGGTTTCATCTTCTAATTGTGTCCTGGATTTCCTGGATGTTTATGATTTATGAGATTAGGTTGTGTGCTATTTTGTCTGAAGTCAACTTTCCTTGTCATTTCAAAGAAGAAAAAAGGAATGGCCTATAAAACTGTAAGAGTCAGAAATAATTTCCGATTGCATAATGTTTTTACAAAGTGATTTAATTTATTATAATCATATTTATAATGTGAAAGTATAAGATGATGATAATATTGGCTTCTAAAGTTTTAGCCAAAAAATAGCATTTTAATTATTATAGAAATGTCTAAAAGTAATTTCACAATTTATTAATTCTGTATTTAATTTTGACATGTTTCTCATAATTCACCATTGTATATAATATTGTGATAGATATCCCACAGTACATACATATTTTTGTCAACTAAATTCCTAGAAATAAGTTTACTAGATAAAATTTTATGAACAATTTATACTTTGGTACTTGTTGATAAACTGTTCATTAGAAGTACTATATTGATTTGTACTGTTAGGTGGAACATTTCTCTAAAATTCTCTAACATTTAAATTTTATTATATAAAAAAAAATCCTTAGGCTTCATTCTGAGTTATATGTTACATATCACCATAGTCTTCTTTGACTCTAATAGACTGAGGCTTTTCCCAGGATTTCCTGGTTCTTGACATCTCTGACTTTTTTGAGCACCAAACGTTGGAAATCCTACAATGCTGTTTAATTTGGGTTTGCCTGATCTTTCCCTCATATTCAGACAGAGTTTGGGTAGTTGAAGGAAAGAAGACTATAAGATAAACTTCCATTATTATTGGTTATCAAGGAAAAGTTCTATCAACATAACCACTAAATGCTGATGACTGGTCAACTAGACTTCTCACTTACCTTGAACAGCGGCCATGCTAGTTAGTATTCTCATACATAGTTACTGTATGACACATGTAATATTTATAAATCAGTGAACACATTCCTTGCTATTCTTCATGGTTTGTATGTAGTGTCATGGATGATGTTTTACATCTTAAAGAAAAAAATAGAAGGACAAAATAAATAATTCAAGAAATGTAAAACTTAATATTATATGAAATTTTAAATATTTTTTCATTCTGAACTATTTTTGAAAAGTCCTCCTGAGCAGCCACACAGAGACAGTGGAAGGTAGGTACTTCCTCAAGAAGTATGCATGTCATTTGTGGCAATTCTTCAACAGATTTTTTTTGTGTTAGTTTTACATAGTAATAATGTGCAAAATATATAATAATATTTGTGTTTCTAAAGGAACAATAGATAACTGTAAATATCTATACAAAGAATAGGGAAAGATGGGTAGGAAACCATAAATAATGTTAAGAATAATAAAAAGGCAAGGTAGAAACAAGATTAGTTAAAACTTAATGCAATATATAACTTTATAATTCTTCAACTATTAACCTTTTTATCCATTGTAAATCTATAAAATTTAAAACTTTATCATTTATGGGACCACATGAAAACACTGAAGAGAAGCATGCTTATACCAGCATGATGTTATTATTTTTAGAATAAAGGGCATTGCCAAGTTGGTGATCACAGTGGTCATGCTCAGTCCTTTAAGCTAGATCCCAGAACTCCACTCTATACATGCTCAATGCCAGTGCTGGTGGCATCCGGAGCTGTGTGTCCACGATTGGTGTAGCAGTTACTGGGTAAGAAAATCGATAATCTGATTATAAAACAAAAGCCCAAGAGTCTTCTAAATCTAAAATGCTGATTTGTTATTTTAGTGCATGGCACTGAATGTATAAGTAAATCTGGGGTCACCAGATTTACTAGGAAAATCACCCTCACGTGGGTGTCCATGGAGATTAGTATCAGCATTGATTCGGATAAATGCCTGTATTTGTTTATTCATGTGAAAACTGCTTTTCTTTCTATTGCATCATGAGCCATTATAAAGAAGGAAATAATTAGAATTGAATCTTCCCCCGAAATCACGGAATTAGTGTGCTTGTTTTGTTTATGTATAGGATTTAATTTTTATTATTACACATAAGGTGTTATTTCATTATTTTGTATATGTTACTCAATAGTTTATTAAAATGAATAAAGTATAGGTTTAAACTTGAGAAGAGAACAAGAACAACAGAAAACACAGAAACTAAGGGCATAGGACAGTGGTTCAGGGTGGTCCAAGAACACTTCAGTGACACAAGGGAAAACCTTGAACTGATTCCCAATCACACACACACACACACACACACACACACACACACACACACACACACACAGGAATATGAAAAGTACTTTCTGCTAAATTCAGGAACAAAATATGGTGCTAAGATAATATTTTCTAAAAAAATCAAAAGAAGGTCTGAATGAAGAGGTACACGTAATAAAAATAACGAAAGCAGAGGAATTAAAAGATAAAAAGCAAATAAAATAACTTTCATCATAAAGCTATAAAAGAGATATTGAGACTAAAACAAAATGACAACTAAAAAAAGCTACATAAAATACATACATATATACATGCATACATACAAACATATATACATACATATATATATACATGCATACATACATACTTACATACATACATACAAATGGAGTTGCAGGTTCCTAGACTAAGAATTTATTTGAACTTTGTATACACATCTCCAGACAGGGATAAGTCCCTGTTTTAATATGACTTGTTTGGATATATATAGAATTTGATAATATCTCTAGATGTTGATTCTTTTATATGATGAACAGAGAGACAAATGCAGAAGTTGTAATGCTGGACACGGCCAGTTGGTCAGAGAAACACACACAGAATAACAAGCGTTTAGAGAGCTGGTCTATTGGGAGTATATTCTAGGCCTTCCTTGTTAAAAGGACACATACATTCTCCTCAAGTTTACAACATGTGATTCTCAACATCTTTTAACAATTACACAAACTATCATTAGGTGGACAATGCTTACACTATATAAAATTGCATGCCAAATTTCAGCTGATGTCGAATGAGCTGTCTCTGCTTTTCCTGCAGAGACATAAGATACGATGACCACAAAGCAGTTCTTTAATGGGGAGGGCTTAATCCATACGACAGTTCACTATAAAACATTGTCAGGACTGCTCCAGTCCGGATGGACACAAAAGTGATGTCCTCTTCGCCTCCTGTTACTTCAGGTCAATGGCATGTCCGCCAACAAAGCTAAAATATCTGTTCCCATGAAGCTCTTACTCTAAATAATTTGAATAATTGAAACAAATCTGAAATTTATATCATAGTAAAATCTAGCAAATTAGATAGCACTTAAATAGATGGAGTATATACATCCTGAAATCTGAAGTGGGTGATGTATAGTGAAAGGGTTTGGCTATCTGAGTAAGAGAAACAGTGCTAGTTTGATTTTACTCCCAGCCAATGAGTTGATTACAGGGATCTACAAGCCTGTAAATGATATTAAGCACATTATATTTTAAGATATAATATGATTGCTATTAAATTTGTGCTTTAAATTTGTATTAGCTCTTATGGATCTGATCTAAAATTAGAATGCATTCTATCAAGTGCTTCACTATCTCTAGAAGATAAGAACATGTCATTAAGAACTTCATATTGATTTTAATTACAACAGGCACTATACCATTAATATGAGTTGTGGTGCCACTAACATGGTTGTCAAGGGAGGATTAATTAATTAATTGTAAATTAATTAATTGAGAATGAACCAAGTCATCCTGGGAAAAATGAATACAGAACTTGGGAAGGGAAGATTAAACTCTCAAAACAGATTGAAAACCCAAGGCAATATAAAATGTTAATCAAGACTGGAGAAAATTAAGCCACTCGTTAAAAGAGTACCTGTTGTTTTCTTGATAAAACAGAATAAGAATAATAGAATTAATAGATTAAATGTGAGGGTTCCTTATAAACAGGATGGGAAATTCAAGAAAATATTATCATTTAGACAAAGAGATGCTTAATGTTCTTCCCAATTTCATGTTGCTTTATTATCTGTAGACAGGTAAGATGGAAACTAAAATGCTCAGGAGGGAAGGAAGGCACTGGGCTCAAAACAACATTTCAGCATGAAAGATTTTATAAAATGATTTTTCCTCTAGATAGTTGAATCTGTTGTTTATTAAGTACAGATTTTTTAATACTAAGCAAGGTGAGTGTTTACTCTTAAAATACACAAATAGGAAAAGCCTGAGAAATTTTTGAAATGAAAATTTGCATGTTATAGAGCAATGTTTTGTTGAAATCGTTTAATATTTCTGTGTCTGCACAAAGAAAAGAAACTAATTACAATGTTCTCTAACCCCCAATGAAGGATTGTGAGTCAGTTATTATCCATTAGTTAGGACTGAGCTAAAATGTGTAGAGCCATGACAACCACTTTCAAGGCCGATGTTTTCCCTGAGTGAAGCATAGACCATTGTGTAGATTTTAAATAGAGAACTGATACAGTGTTAGCTGTGATTTAGAAGAATCATAGTGGTCTCTGTGCTGATTGTAAGGGATATGAGTAGATCTGATCCCAGTCAAGAGGTCACTGTGATGACTGCAGAAGAGAAACAATGGAGGCTCACACCAGAGAGCAGTAGAGGCTATGAGAATTGGTTCTATGATCAGTTCTTAAGGCAGTGAGGACAAAAGAATTTGCTAATATAATGACTATGGGATATGAAACGGGAATAGGAGGAATACAGAGGCCTGTAGCAGGGGGTTCAGCTTGAGACCTTGGGAAGATGCCACTGCCTTCAACTGAGATGGAAAGACAAGCATAGAACAAGTCCAGGAAGAAAAGAATTACATCCAGACTTGGACACGTTTCATTTGGGATGCTTAAATTTAAATTTTTAAATTTTGGATTTTTTTGTATTTTTTGAATCAGAAGTTTGAGAGTCTGAGGATACAAATATATATTTGAAGTCATGGTATGTGATGATTTTGCCAAGGGGGTGAATGATGGCCAATGATGAAGAAGAACCAAGGATGATAAAGGAACAATCAGCAGACAGACAGAAGGTCTGGCCAGATAGGGTGTACAAATTCTTAGAGAAGGTTGAAAGCTAACTAAGGAAAATATTTCACAGAAGAAGTGATCAGTTATGTTGACATATAGCTGGGAGTTGGTGGGATAAAGTGGTAAAATATGGACTCAACTTAAAAATTTCATTAGGAACCAAATAATAGTTACTTATCCGCATTGTTTCATATGATGATGAACTACAGCGCCAGGCAGGGATTCACACCCCAACTCTGTCCCCATTATCTTCAGTTGGTTAAGTAATTATCCCTCTGAGCCTGGCTTCCGAGACATAAACCTTACATACTTATAAAATGCTCAGGGAAATAATTTATGTGTATTCACATATAAAAAGCTTGTGAGATAACAAATATGTATCACTTTAATCATAGAATGTAATTTAAACAATGTAAATATTAGCATGAACCTATGTAATTTCATTATATAACTATTTTACTATTTATTATACACATTATACTATTATTCAAAATATTAGATATGCCATCTACTTTTCATTATGTTTCATAATGTTTCTGATTTGTTCTTTTAATCATATGTTAAATATAGGATCCTTAGTGTTTACTCTTGGCCATCAGCTAGCACTCAAGAAAACAAAACTAAGAAATTTTCATTTAAAGTACACTACTCTACAATCAGTAATATATTGAACTTATTTCTCTATTCCATGTGAGGAATTCCACCCTTGGCTCTACCACCTATCTAACCGATAATCTTCAGTACAGTACATAAGCTCTGGTCTTTAAAAATGGGATACATCTTCTCTAAGGGCAAAGTGGTGATGCAGATAAAAAGCGACATAAGAAATCTTCTAGTCTCTTTCTGAGGGAGTAATCCACAAAATATCAGTATTATTAGTACTGAGAATGAGAACACACAGTTCTTTAAGTTGACTATTACTTCATTTACTAAGTTCATGACTTTTATTTCATTGGCAGTTGAGATGGTTTTGAAAGACATCAACTGATACTCATAAAATATTTTGTTCATAATTAGTGACATTCTTTTGCTTTTCATGAAGGGTTTGAGAAAATTTAAAACATCTTATACAGTAAGTAGTAATGATAAAAATAATAAATCAAAATATACACATGTAAAATATCTGTGCTCTTAAAATTTATTAGATTCTCTATTGGACCATTTAACTTCAATCCACAGCTTGTAAATAGTCTAAACTACAAAGGAAATGTAAAAGTAACTTTTATTCACCATATCTAATTATTGTCTTGGAAACTCACCCTTTCTAGTTCTAATTCTGGTTAGCTGACTGGTTCAACTCAGTTGTTCTGGTTCAAAGTCCTCTCTAAGCTGACTGATTTAAACTGGCTTCTCTCAACTTCTACTGAATTGCTCTGTTTAGAAAACTTGACTCTGATTTCCTTGCATTGAACTGAACTCAACTAAAGTCCATTGCATTACCCAAACTCGTCTGAACTACACTCACAGAACTGCCCTCCATTCCGTCAGTTCTTATGAGAGTTGAGCATACCCCCTCTCTGACTAATTCTTTCAAACCTTTCTCAGATTTCTCGCTTTGCCATTAAACATATAGACATCACATTCAAACATGGCTGCTTCCTTATACAGACTAAACTTACCTACATTGTTTGAGATTAATGGTGTATTCCATGTCTATATTCCAGCCAGATCACACAGATCTGGTTCTTGCCAGAGCAGACATATTGCTGGATTAAAGTTCCTCTACAAAATGTAGTCAAGCATCAGTTCTCATTATCAATAAAGCAGCTTCCTTGTTGCTCCTAAAAATAAATATTTACTTAATACAGAAATATGAAAGATGCTTCTTTCTTTTTTTTTTTTTTTTTTTTTTTTGGTTTTTCGAGACAGGGTTTCTCTGTGAAGCCCTGGCTGTCCTGGAACTCACTCTGTAGACCAGACTGGCCTTGAACTCAGAAATCCACCTGCCTCTGCCTCCCGAGTGCTGGGATTAAAGGCGTGCGCCACCACCGCCCGGCGAAAGATGCTTCTCAATGGAGGCTCCACACAGCACTTGAAGGGAGACAGATTACACTCTCAATATTTTTTCAGCAAATTTTATGAAAGTTACATGCCTATTTCCTGTAATGCCTTTCAAGGAAAGAAAACTAAGTCTTAATGAAAAAATATGGGTGATGATGATTCTTTGCAAATAAGATCAACAACATCCAAATATGCAATGATCATTTTATAATTTCATAACCTTTCTAATTATTGTGAATATCTTATCACCCCAACATATTTTGTGTTTGCCTGTTTATTTTTAAATTATAAATGTCATGTGCATGCACATATAACCTACCATATTTATACCAATGAGGATTCCTAGAGAAAAGAATAGGTTTTGGTTTCCTTATGATACAAATGCTTTTTATTCTACACCTTCAACAGAAGCTGGCTAGATAAGGAATAAAGACCTAGAATTGAACTTCGTATTCTTTATACAGCAAACTAATACACTGTGACAATATATCAGAGAAAAAATACAGCCTTCCCAAATTTCCCACCAGAAGGAATACTTAGATAATGATTCTGCCCACCGCAGGACAGAAATCATAGCAACTGTCAAGTGATAGCAGGACTATTCTCAGAGGGAATTTTTGATGATCATATATGAACTGAAGAGTTTGTGGGCAAACCTTCTACAGATGTGTCCTTTGAAGGATATGGCATCGATGTTTATTTATACAAGTGCTCCTGAAGGTCTCTTGGGACTTGAGTGACACGTCGAAGAATCACATGGTTGCCACCTCAGCCTTTCACATTAATGTTTGACATTATAGCTGGTGAAGATATTTCGCTTCTGTCACAACCCTTTTGTTTATTGTCATTGCTGCTGCTGTCTATGGCCTCTTCTATTGTAAAGGTTGCTGGACAATCCTCATGTTTCCTTTAAACATGCTCTTGATGCAATCGAGGATATGTCAGAAACAAGGAAGACAAGTCCTAGCAAGCTGTCCCAATTGAAGTCCACCCTTTGAGATGAACAACACTCATAATGAAAATGAGTTGACAACTTACTTGATGATATTTACAGCTGGATATGACGTCAATCGGAAGGATAGTACAGATCAATTTTAATGGCAAGCTGCTAAGCATGCTTATTGATCTGGCTGCTTGCTACTCTACAAATGGCAAAGACCATTAATATGCTAGCACCGGGGACACGGGAGAAGCATAAAACAACAAGTGACTTTGAGCCTTTGAAGAAGATAATTTAAGAGTGCTGATTTGGTGATCGAAGGGAAAGTGTGAATTCATGATTTAACCTCCATTCACCACCGCTCAACTAAAAATTGATTGCCATCTTAGGAGTCGTATTTCTTTTGATAAGAAATTAATATATTTTTTAATTTTCCCTTTAAGATCTTTGCTTAAGGAAATGCTTTTTTGTTATCTAGCTAATTCTGATGTGGATTTTTTTCTTCTGGGAGAGAACAATCATTTCTGCTAGCAGAAAGTGACTGCAAAGATGTAACTTGACACAAACACACTTACAGATGTCACTGCCCCGCCCATGCCTGCTTCCATCCTTTCTTCATATTCTATAGGTCAGTAACAGTTCCTCCCTGGAACAAAAACATGGTTAAGATCATGTCTATTATGTGCTGCTTGCAGATATTAATTTTAAGAAACAGTAAAAGCTGACAGTAGTACCCATATAGTAGTAGTCAATATTACAAATATATATCACTTGAATGTGGCTGCTGCTATTGAAAGGAAACTTTCCCTAGTCTGGAGGAAATATAAATATCCTATAGCTCACCAAACAAACTTCTCATTTAGACATCTTGGATTGTATTTTAATATACCTAAAGGAGTCTCAACAAATAGATGTTAGGTGGGCTGTCTGTAATAACGAACTTCCCAACCTCTAGAGATGCAGGACATCTGCTTAGACCAAATGTGTTGTTTATGAAGCTCCCACACTCTGGAGACATATGTACAGAACCAATGTGAAAATAACAAGTTTCAAGCTCTTCAAATGGTTTCTAGTGAGCCAGTAAGGAAGCATTAACCATCACAATGTGGAATAAATCCTTCTACAACACACAAGATTCAAACCCTTTCTAACAGCATTTGATAGACAAAGACAGCTGATGTACCTTGTCATTCTAGAAAGGGGAAAATGATAAATTTTTACATAGAGAATTTTATATTTTCTTATATAAATCCAAGTGGTCCATTAAGATGGAAGAGTAGGGGGAAAAAGTCAGGTCTTTGTAGTGATTTATATTTATAATTTCTTATAAACAAGATTTCCTGTCCTTTCTTTTTAAATGCTGAATGATAAATTGAATTGCATTTTCTTACTTGTCCTTATAAGAAAAAAATACACTGACTCCAGGAGCATGCACATTCTCCTTGCCTAATGTTTAGCACTCAGTGACTAACTTCATTGGATGCTGAAGCTCAAAAGCTATTTATAAGGTCATTGGTACTAATGTCCAAATGCAAAAGGCAGCCAAAATTTGTATGGTTATAGTATGTCCATTGCGCTGTCACTTTCTAAATGCCAATTCTACTTTCTCTCAGTTATATTTCCTATCACATGTTCATTAAAATGAATGCTTCACTCTCTGGAAAATTGTGGGTAAATTCAAGTGTTACTTCTTCAAAACATGTACTTGAAAGTATTTAAAGTGAACAGACATAGAGAAGAAACTCCCAAAATATATACATATTATTTACTTATAGCACCTCTTGTCAGAAGATAAGGTTAACTTAATGTTAGAATTCATGCATATTTACATTGTCTGGAAATACTTCAAGTATCAGAAGTGTAAGAAAAGTAATCTGTTGAAAACTAAGAAGATTGTCTAAGTGAACATAGAGGATGGAATGTACACTTCATAGATGGGTGCTAATTGGTGCTACCGTTATTAAAAATATTAACATGGTAAGTTAACGCTAAAATTTAAAGATGTTAAAGGATTGATGTTAAAATAAACACTTCAAATTCTCATTAAAATGTGTATACACACACATATATACATGTATATGCATATATATTAAAATTTTTAAGCCTTGGAAACTTCAAAATGATTACTCTTGTTGCCCTAACCACATCACCTTTATTAGGTCAGATGAGCTGCTGTGAACGGTGAAAGCCTTGACCAAGAGAACCAACTCACTAGGAAAATCTTATACATAGGTACAGAGGAACATGCATACATATACACAACTATATACATACAGAGAGAGAGAGAGAGAGGGAGAGAGAGAGAGAGAGGGAACTGGAAGCCTGCAATGACTGACTCGCAAGGAGAACAAAATAGGTCAAGTTTTAGTGGATTGTGAGAGGCTATACTGCAATTTGTACTCCAGAATTTCTTGTGGAATCAGACTGTCAACCTCATAATTGTTTAAATTCTTTCCTGAGCATATCCTACTTTCTTTTCACCTTTCTCCTGATGATTTTCATTTAATAACGTACTTGCAAATTCTTCATTCAAGCTCTGCTTATAAATAACATGAGCAATATATCAAAAAATGCTGGAATTTCTAAACAAGAATCTCTCTATTTCTCATCTTGAACTCATTATGTATTCAAGAATGATCTTGAACTTTTTAAATCCTCAGTTTCTAGGTACTATGATTATAGGTATACAACACAATACCCATTCTGAAGATCAGACCTTGTGTATGGTAGGCAACTATTCTAACTAAAACACATCCCCAATGTAAACAAAAACTTCTAACATACTTTAAAATTTTTAAAAATTGTATTAATTCTTTATGAACTTTATATATTTAGTTCTATTCCTTCAATCTCCACCCTCTCGTCTGTACCCACTATTTGTTTTTGTTTTTCTCTACCCAGCCAATTTGTTTTATTAATCATTCCATTTATTTACATTTCAAATGATATTCCACTTCCCAGTTATCCCTCCACAACTCCCCATCCCACATCTGCCCTCTCCCTCCTCCCCTTTGCCTCTATGAAGGTGCCCCCCTACCCACCTACCCTTTCCCACCCCACCACTCCATCATTCCCCTAGAGAACAATGTATCAACTAGACATCAGATGCAGCAAATACTACCCCCGCCCCAGTACTAGAATGCATAATGTATTTTTGAGTTGTAAGCCAATGGGATCCCATAGACACCCAAGTATTACAAGCTATAACCAGTACTCTTGACCACAAAACATTTTCATTGACATGTTTTCTTGAATAGTAAAATACTAACATTGGTTTTCTTCCAATAAGAAGTTTTAGAAAAAATGTATATGCATAAAGATGAAATCATAGCAAGTGATTGAATAATTTCATATAACAGAATTCACATTTCCTTTGTTAGACATTTCAGCATGCTCTGGGTCCTTACCTTGATATGTTATCCTTTTAGTATTCCCTCATTCCAAAGATCTAGCTCTATTTAGGGTTATTTTCAAACTCAGTCCATATTAGCCTCTCATCTCCCCTTGTGATCAGCATGTCTCCCATTCTCTTCACTATTTCCTATTATTATACCCATAACTTTTATGGCAAAGCTTCAAACAGTGTTCTGCAAACAGAAGAAAACAATGAAAAAAGTCTTAATTCACAGAGTGTAACAGGTAGATTTAAAAATTGACATCTGAGACAAGTTAAGAGTTGGCCATTCAGTAAATATGGCTTAAGAAGATAGAATGAGTTATTGGACATTCTAATAGAACTGTAGGGCAAAAGGAAGACTCATCCCTAATCAGAGGTCAGCATGAAATTACCCATGATTTCTCTTGACCCTTCAAAGAGAATATTTATTTCCTTTCGATTCACATGTGCTAGCCAGAACTAAGCCTCCTGGATTTTCTATTAAGAATCCATATTACAAAGCAAGAATTTTCAGGTGCCATAGTTTCTGTTGATTGTGAACCCCCAAAAGAAAGTAGCACTGGAGACATGAGAAAATGAGAAGACAGATGTGCCTAGAAATGCAGAGACTGGAACAATGACTGGAAATGAGTGAAAGGGAAGAATTTTAACAGGTATAAACCACATATTCAGAATTCACAGTAGAAGATTATATGCTATTTGACTTTTCTACATGTCAATATGTATGTGCAGTGTACATTGTCTTCTAGTCAGAGTAACTGAATGCCTTGTTTTAGAGGATTTTCTGTTCTCTTTTTCTCAAACTGCTTAGTGCCCCAGATTTACATATTGCAAGGTATCTTAAAAAGACATTGTGAGTGCATATCTGAGATGCCTTCATTCCTTTTACAACACTCTATACAGCAGCAGCCCTGTGCCTTGCATGGACACTTTGGAAGAGCAGCCTAAGTGAATGGTTCATCCATGCCCACTGTTTGAATTAGCTATGTATGCTGTAAGGCCTTTTCTTGGGTGTATTAAGTTTCTCCTCTCATCACTATGTTGTATTCTTCTTCTCCCTCTACACACCAACTCAGTCTTGTTCTTGAGACTTCCAGCCACTAGTATCATAAGGAAGCAGTCAACCAGTTTAAGGCTAAGTTTTAATGGCATCCCAAGTAGACTAAGAAAATGTCATCAATCAGTATGTCTCTAAGTGTCAAGGTTTCTCATAGATGGTGAGTTGTTTGACTTTAAAAAGTCATGAAAAGTGACTATCTAGAAGAAGTAGCCCAGATAGAAATTTAAGGGGAATGTCAAGGTGGGAATATGGGAATGGGTGGGCGGGTGGGTGGGAGGTGGAATTCCCTCATAGAGGCGGGGAGGGGGAGGAGATAGGGGGTTACCAAAGAGGAGACCCAGAAAAGGGGAAACATTGGAAATGTAAATAAAGTATCAAAAATAAAAAAGAAAAGAAAAGAAAAGAAAAGAAAAGAAAAGAAAAGAAAAGAAATTTATGAAATTTCATATTGGAAACTGTGTTTATTAGGTGACCCTTTGTTTCCAGAGATGTCCTTGAAGGACTCCCTTTGATCTGTCATTTGCATCTGTAGTGACAAGTTCATCATTAATGGTGTCTTTGTATAATTGGCTTCCTATCATGATCCACAGAATTTTTGCAAGTAAACCTGAAATTTCTGGAACCAGCATATAAAAATGGAAGGCACCAAGTGGCACTGGTTTAGCCTTCATTAGAAAGAATAGACTTGCCTTCAAATTGTCTTAGTACCCTGTGTCAGAAAAACAAAATAACATCATCAACAACAGCAACATTATGAACAAAAAATTTGGGGCTATGAAGAAGGCCAGCAGGCACCATCCACAGAGTAAAAGAGTTAAAAATCTGCTTTTTTGATCAACTGCCAACTAATAGTTTCATGAAATCTTATGAGATGGAATAAGACCAAACAGAAAGTGTGTCTCTCCTCTTTCTGATTTATTTCAATCTTTTTTTCTCAGAGACAGCCATTAAGACAAATATTTATTTGCCAACTCACTGAGGACTGTCTGCAGGCATTGGAAAGACACAGTAATTGATTTCCATAATTAATTCCTGCTTCAGATGTGCTGCTGCCCATGCTTCCTCAGGCCCCAGTTAAAAGGAACTGAGAGGCAGGAGTGCATAAACAGCTATTTTACTTTGGGGAGCTAACATCCCCTAACATACTGTAGATTTGGGAAGAGCTTTTAGGCTTGGGGCTATTTGAAGTTAACTCCTATATGGTCCCTGTTAGCTTATGGTGTCCGTGATTTTCCAACCATATCAGAGGAGTAGAAAGCCAAGTGGAGACCTAGACATCTTTGTAGTAATTGATCTGAACTCAGTCAGAATATCCATCTTTGTACTATACCAAAAGTGCCTCCCCCGCCCCCCTAAAAATAGACAGAGAAGGTTCTGGAAAGAAAGGCACTAGGGAGGAAGAGAGCTGGAAATGTAAAAATGATCAAGTTTTACATTTTAAAAAGCAAAAGCTTTATTTTAGAAACCAAATGACTCTGGTACCTTTTTATTTTAAAGAATACTGTGGCTCAAACCATTTACAAATGTTGTCAAATGTTAGTGTGAAATCATTCTGTGGTCCTCTCAAAAGATGACTCGGTGAGTGCTATTGTGAATGCCCCACGAACAGAACCTAAGTCAACTCCTAGAACAATCTTTCATAACTTCCTCCAAGCTGTTGCCATGAGAGTTTTTAACATAATAGTATATACATACGTGCATGTGTGCATAGCATTTGTATATGCATGTGTATTTGCATGTGTGTATCTGTGTGTGTGCGCATGTCTATGTGTGTGTTATAGTGCACACAAATACAAAGGCAACAGCTCAGATGTGAGGTTTGAGAATACAGTTAGCAGAAAGTCTCTTAAATTTAATATTAAAATAACTTTAAGCCTCCCTTTAACTTAGAATGCATCACAACTCAGGATTTTTACTAATCAGGGAATTTACAGCCCCAAACTGATTGTGATGTCAAGGCGTTATTGTAAATCAAAGCTTTAAAGGGAGGTAAAGCAGGAATGAAGAGCAGGTTGTGATTAAGCGTCAGACCCCACGTGGCCCTAGCCATGCAGGTACAAGAACCAGCCTCTCGCTCCTACCTGGTCCCACGGCGATGAGGCTCCTGATGTAAAGAACAGATTAAAAGCAAAGGGATACCAGATGTTTTTCCTATTAGATGGATTAAGTCAGACCCAACCTAAAATTAGGAAAACACACAGGGCTGATTTACTACTGTGCTGGGATGGGTGAATGTGCTGGGAGATGGGGCTGGTAGCTGCAGAGCCAGGTCTCTGCTTATTAATGGGGCTGTGGGAGCAGGAAGGCCTCAGCCCTGACTGCTCTAAAACTGCTGAACGAGGACTCCAGCCTGGGGATGAAAGGTGGTCTCGGAAAGCTCACTGAAAACAACATTTGCATCCACTTTGGGCAATAGTATAAGAGACAGAGGGAAAAGCCAAGTTCCTAATAAATCTTTAATTTATAATCTATTTATTTCATTATTTTGTGTGTAGGAGTGTTTTTGCCACATGTATGCATATGCAGTGTGTGCAAGCCTTTGCTCATAGAGAGCTGAAGAGAGTGTTGGATTCTCTTGAGACTAGAGCTACCCATGGTTGTGGGCCACTATGTGGATGTTAGGAAGCAAACCTGAGTCCTCTGTAAGATCAACAAGTAATATAACCACTGAGCCAACTCCCCAATCCTCGTTATTGTTCTTAATAAAAACAACTCAGGAATAAAATTAACCTGGCCAGAATGATATTTTTTTCGTTAAGGAAAACTTTTATGACTAAAGAATCACCATTATTGATATTGATATAAGTGTCAGCTATTCCATCTTAGAGAACTTGTTTCCAAGCTTAGCTCTGAGTACCTGGTGGAACACTGCTGCCTTCAAAGAAAGCAGTTTAACTTCCCTACATGGAGGATAAGCTAGGTTTCACACAATAAATCCTGGATGCTCAGGGACTTCATTGTAGCTGCTACTCTTTTGAAGCAGATGAGTGTCCCTTCGTGCCAGAAATTTCATCCAAGAAGAATGAATTTAAAGAATAACCTGTATCTCAAGTTGCAGGGAAAAAAGTAGCACATACCTTCTCGGACGGTAGAGTAAATATATAATCAAATAGCTTTTGCAAAGGGCTATGCTAGGGAGCAAGGACACTCTTCTTCCAAAGGCAAATTGTTTTGTAGCTTTGGTAAGCTGTCTGTATGCCAAGTACTTTCCAGTGCCATAAAATCAGGGATTTTTTTTTTCTGTCGTGTGTGTGTGTGTGTGTCTGTGTGTGTGTGCGTGTCTGTGTGTGTGTGCGTGTCTGTGTGTGTGCGTGTGTGTGTGTTCCCTTAGGCCCTCAGAAACAGCTGAAATGTGCAAGAGAGAGTGTAGATGAACCTCCTGAATGGGGTTGAAACTCCCAAGATGTGCAAAGTAATGATGACTTTGTGTATGTCACACAGATGCAGTGAGTGTGTTTCTTTGTGTGTATTGGGATGTCTAGTTGAGAATCCCTACTGGAGAATAATAAAAGCTGAAAGCTTGAACTAGCTGTATGCCTATCTACCTCTCTTAAATTCAAATCATTCTCCTACTTGTCAAGAAAAACTAATGCACTTCACAATGTCATCCTTGAAAGTGGCAAGATAGCAAACCTGTCACCACCAAGATGCACAATTATGGGAACTTTTGGGACAATCAATTCTTTCATGATTCCAAAGAGATTAAGCTAATAAATTTCCAAAACTATTTCCAGCCCTCAAAGTGTCTTTACGGGATAAAATAATAGGCATCTCCAGCTGGCCAAGACTAAGCCAAAATGAAATAGCACAATTTATGGCACAAAAAGCCCCCAAAATAGTGTTCGTTCATTTTGTATGGTTACCTGTCTGTTTCTTGGTGTTGAAGAGACTAGTCAGAATCTAGAGTTCTCTTTGCATATAGATGTGTTGTTTTGATCTCATCTAAGGCCAAGCACACCTTTTGAGGATATTTCATTTGTGAATTATGCTTGTTTATAGAAAAGCATGCTTGTTTATAGAAAAGTTTATAGAAACTGCATGATTAGAGTATTGTAGTAATATGTAATAAAATAGAAAGTTATCATTTGTTGGTGGCAAACGAAACATTCCATGTGAGAGAAAACATGATAATTGGAATTTCTTAGGTTTTCCTTCTTAAGTCCAGAATCCATGCATTCTTTTAGAGGTAACCAACTTAGCTAAAACTGTCTACTATCAATGTACTTAATCCAGCTTTCTCCTGTGGTGCACACGGATACACTTAAGTGTTAGGTGGGATGTTGGGGTTGGAGAGGCATGGACACAGTTTCATACTGGAGTTCATAGATGGTCCTATTCATAAATCACCATTTTCTTGAAGCCTGGGGTTACTCTACCTATGTAAAAGCCATCTTTGATTTATTCACAAGTGAATATATCTAAATGTAGTGGCTTTGAATATCAGGAATCTAAGAAGAGGGTTTGAAGAATAGCTCTCTCACCAAACACCCTTTCCAATGAGAAATATTAGTTTGTGGCCTGACAGAAGAGCAGCTGCTAGTAGCAGCCATTTCTCTAATAAATCCTCTGTGTGTGTGTGTGTGTGTGTGTGTGTGTGTGTGTGTGTGTGTGTGAAAAATAATCAAAGAAAAAGAGACTATTAATTTGAGAGGGAGTTGGGGATGACATGGGAGGAATTGGAGGGAAAAATGGTAGAGGAAAGGGAAGGGGAGGAGTTACATAATTATATCTTAATTTTATATACAATTCTACGTCAAGAAATTATTTAAATGTGGCTGTGGAGATGGCTCTGTATGTGCGTGTGTGTGTGTGTGTTTGCATGTATGCATGTGAATGTATGTGAGACTATGTGTATTTATTTGTGTGCGTGAGTTTGTGTTTGTATGTGTATGTCTTTGTATGTGTATGTATTTCTGTGTGAGTTTTTGAGAGTGTATATGTATGTTTATGTGTATGTATAAAATATAGAAATAAAACCTATTAAGTCTGTTTATGTTGGTTTTTTTGCTTACTGGTTTCAAGACTGAGCATTGTGTCTTGAATAATCACTTAGGCATCTCAATTCTTGACAGCACTAATGATTTTCATTGTTTCTATTCCTGTCTGGCGGTAGGATAATGTGTGGTTACCTCATTTTTACATTAGTAGGTGTATTAATATTGTCATTGTATAAGTCTTGGTTTTTGTTTTTAATTTTTGGATATTTACTTTATATACATTTCAAATATTTTCCCCTTGGGAAACCCCCTATCCCATCCCCCTCCCCCTGCCTCTATGAGGGTGCTCACCCACCCACCCACCAACTCCTGTCTTCCCTCCCTAGCATTCTCCTACACTGGAGCATCTAACACCCTCAGGCCCAAGGGCCTCTCCTCCCACTGATGGTCAACAAGGCCCTCCTCTGCCACATATGTGGCCAACACCATGAGTCCCTCCATGTGTATTGTTTGGTTGGTGGTCCAGTCTCTGGGAGCTCCGGGAGATCTGGCCAGTTGACACTGTTGCTCCCTCCATGGGGCTGCAAACCCCCTCAGTTCCTTCAGTCCCTTCTCCAACTCCTCCATCTGGGACCCCATGCTCAGTCCAACGGTTGGCTGCGAGCATCCACCTCTGTATTTGTCAGGCTCTGCCTGAGCCTCTCTGGAGACAGTTTATCATGCTTCCATCAGCAAGCACTTCCCAGCATCCACAATAACGTCCGGGTTTTGTGGCTATATATGGGATGTATCCCCAGGTGGGGCAGTCTCTGGATAGCCTTTCCTTGAGTCTCTGCTCCACACTTTGTCTCAATATTTCCCCCGTGACTATTTTGTTCACCCTTCTAAGAAACACTGAAGCATCTGCATTAGCAGGAATATTGTTGTGATATCATGGACATTGTATGTTTTAGGCTTTAAAGTAGTACTATGGGGGCTCTCTGAGGACAATATCATGTGTAACTCAGAAAAATAGCTAGTCATACCTTTTTTTTGAAACCGCAGAGGAAGCATATAGAATAGTCAGACTATCATGGTAACTACACAATATCTGTGAGTAATATACACAACTGTCTTTTTATGGTTACTGCATTAGACATATTTCTGTTCATTCTACTTTATATTCTATTCAAATGTAAGTGTGAATTCACTGTTAAGCAGATCCATAACCTATGAAACTCAAAGGAGAATAGAATGTCAAAGAATGAAATTGTTGAACATGAAAAGCTTGTTCTATTACTTTGGCAGTATTAAGCTGCTAAATTAATAAAAATGGTCAGGTATAACTTTCTTTAAGTGACAAAAATACTAAAACTGCCTCTGAAGTCAGTCACCTTAAAAGGTTTCTATTTTAAAGAATCACACAGTAGACACTTGAATAAAGAAAATACATTCCATAGTTCCAAGCACATATTTGCAGAAATGGCCACTCACTTCTATTGACACTGTATTTTAAGATTCAAGTTAGCCAGCAGAACAAATTATAATGTTCCCTTTTCTACTGGAACAAAACAAAGTCAGTTTACTTCCATACCATAAGATTGATTTTGTGGTTATTTATTTTTAGCAAGTGTAACATATCATATGAAGTTAAAAGATCAGTAGTAAGGCAGGGAGAAATGAGATAGCTTTTATTGTTTACTAAACTGCATCATCCCTAAATCCATAAGCTGAAGCACCCTAGCCACCAGTATCTTAGAATATGACCTTATGTAGAAATGCAAACTTAAACTGGTAATCAATTTGCAATGAGGTTTTTAGGGCAGAGCATTATTTATATCATATATATAGAGAGAGAAAGAGAAGAAGAAATCTGAAGACACAAAAGATACAAGGGTTCTTTAAATTATTGCAAGAGCAAATGAGGACATGGCAAGAAGACTGCCACACCTAACACAAAGAAAGCAAGCAGAAGTCTGATATGCATCATCTTTATCTTGAATTACTTCAATAATGAGAGAAAACTTTCATTTTAGTGTCTCCTGAAAACTATGCATAGTTACATTGGGGAAACAGCTATCTTCATCAGTTTCTTAAATATGCCTTCAAGTAAATTTAGATTTTTGTGCAATACACAGGTAAATACCAGATAAATGTCTACAACTATAATACTACATATTCTTCTCCAGAACATTGTTTCATTTACTAACATGTCCAAATGATCATGTCATATCAAATGTGGCTTTTTAGGGCTTCATGGTTTCCTCTGTGTAAATTTATTATTTAATAATTTAAAAACAATAGATATGTAAGATGATTCTAATAATTTGTAATAAATAGTACATTGAATATTCTTTGGCATGCATTCCTCTTTCTATGAATATATTAGTAGGAGAGATTTTTTTTGATAGACTATAAGGTCAAAAGATATGTGCATTTAAAATTCAGAAAATATCGTTAATGCTTTACACAAGAGATTGTAGCAATTTAGACTCAAGTAAAAATGATGTATGACAGTATTTATTTCTCCATATTTTGAACAATATTGGGGTGCATGAAACTTTATATATAGTATCCCATTACAGTTTTAATAGTATTTCTATTATTATGAATGAGATTAAGCTTTATAAAAATCTTTTACAGTACCTTTTACATTATCTTTTCAATAGGCTCTCTGTTCATATCCCTCTTACTGTGTTCTATTAGGTTGCTAGTAATTTTATCATTAATTTTATGAGTTTCTTATATACTAAGAATATTATCCCTTGTTCTACAATTTAATTTGTGTTTACAGATTATTAATTACCAGTGTGTTATTTTTCTTTTAAATGTGTTTATGGTGCGGTTTATATGTACATTTAATGCAAAAATATCAAATTAAGTTTTTAACTTATGTCTTATCTTGAAAAAAAGACTTTTCCACTTAGGTATTTTTAAAACTCTATTGTTTTGTAATAGTTTAAGCTATTTAATTTCAATATTTGATTCATCTAAATATTCTTGAAATGTAGTAAGGAATGAACTTTTAAATATACTCCTTGACTAAGCTGCCTTATGGATTTCTTGGGAAATGCCTTTCCCAAAGTCAGTGGCAACGACTATGATGTTTCTTCACCAAAATCTCATGAACACTGGTAAATCCATTACCATGAGACCATTTATGAAGTTTACCTTGTTTTGTTTACCATTAGGCACATTGAAAGACCTCTAGGAAGGGTGAAATGTGTTTAAAAAGCTATAATTTAAAAATGTAAATGCAATGTAAGCATTGCGCATTGAGCAAAAGTGGAATCAATTTGTTATAAAACCAAAGGTTAAAGAAACCCAAATATCTATGCTGTATTTACCAACTAAACACTGAGCTGAGCTGTGCTGGGGCTCAGAGGTAGAGTGTTTTCAATGCATGACTGGGATGCTGAGCTTGACGTTTGATCATAAACAAATGAATTAATAATTAAACTAAACTGATTTATTCTGGCTTTGCCCCTTATGCTTGGAATGGTAGAAATGTCTTCTCAGAGTATCATCCCTAAAAATTATGTCTTAAACAATTAATTGCATGTAGAAGACATCAAGGCTGTGTTGTCGCAGGATCTAGGAGATAAAACTAATGAACAGGAGGGAAGCAGCTTACATGGAATAAAATTTTCTTTTTTTTTATATATAGTTTTTTTTTTATATTTACTTTGTTTACATTTCAAATGCTTTCCCCTTTGGAAACCCTCTATCCTATCCCCACTCCCCCAGTCTCTATAAG
Source organism: Uromys caudimaculatus (assembly GCA_028551405.1). NCBI lineage: Eukaryota > Metazoa > Chordata > Mammalia > Rodentia > Muridae > Uromys > Uromys caudimaculatus. The sequence continues at coordinate 59,388,267 of CM052701.1, forward strand.
GGTGCTCCTCCACCCACCCACCCACTCCAGTCTTCCCTTCCTAGCAATCCCCTACACTGGGGCACCTAACACTCTCAGGTCTAAGGGCCTCTCCTCCCACTGATGTCTAACAAGGCCCTCCTCTGCCACATATGTGGCCAGCACCATGGGTCCCTCCATGTGTATTCTTTGGTTGGTGGTCCAGTTAAGACAGACTTAAAGCAAGTCTATTAACAGGTGACTCCCAACCATGTGATGACTCAGAGGTCAAAGTGCCACCCACTTTTGTGACTCTACAGTCCTGGAAGAGCTCTCAGTACACAAATGGGAGGAGACATGAAGACTATGTGGAGGCTTCTTAAAATCTCTCAGGCAGATTCTCACTCTTCAGTGATAAGAAACCAGTTGGACATCTTTATCTAACTGCAAAGATCCAAAGGATTGGAAACACATCTTAGTTAGGCAACTGCATGATCAGAAATAAGAAAATGTGAGGCCTTTGCTAAGAGACTAGATAGATGGAAGGCCTTCTGATGCCTGAGATTCTACAGGCAAAGTAAAGTCCCAAGTCAAGTAAAGCAAGAGAACATGGAGGTGGGTAAACTGGTGATCCCAAGAGACATGGTAAGTAGACATCTAATCCATTTGTTCTCCAGAGAACAAGCTTTGTTTTTCCAACCATTCACTTATCTATCTACTCACTTCTTTAATTTTAAAATTAAATTGTATAGATGTGTTATACAGCATTTTAGGCAAGCCGTCGCATGCCCTTGTTGGAAACATGCATTCAGTGTGTGGTAATTAAATTCAAGTATTTAAAATTTGCATTGTTCCACAAACTTAACCACTCCTTTTTGGACAACACTCAAATCTTCAACACTATCCTCCTAACAATCTTCAAGTAATTAATACACTGGGATTAACTGTGGCCATGATGAACATAAAACCTCTCCTCTACTCATCTGTTAACTACCATTCTAATCCCTGCTTTGATGAGTTAACCTTCTTTTGTGATTTATTATCAGTATTTTTAATTTTAGGTGCATGCGTGTTTTGCCTATATGACCATGGAGATCAGAAGAAGTTTGCATCCTGGAATGGAAGTTATGCATGGTTGTGAACTACAGTGGGGGTTGCTGAGAATCAAAGCCAGGTCTTCTACAAGAGTAGCAAGGGCTCTTAACTGCTGAGCAATGTCTCTATCCTAGATTCAACTTTCCTACATTTCAGTTTCAATGAACAAATAAGTCAATAAGAGTCATTATGCCATAAATAAATAAACCCGTCTTGCAGATTTAGTAGCACAGATGAGAATAGTTATTAGCAACTTGAAAGAAGCCATTTATCCTTCCCAGAAAATTCATAGATAGTAAGGAGTTGTGCTGAGACTCAGTGCTGAAACAAAGCACGAAACTCTCAGTATTGTTTAAGATGAGTTTTGACAAGGTCCTAGGAGAAGGTAGACACAAATATTTAATACCTTTATCTTCCTATCCTTATTTCAAACAACAATATGAACCAGAGATAACATATTTCTCTAGTAATAGTTTGTACACAGAAAACCACTGGAGCATTTATTTATTAATATTTCCTAAGAAAGAATACCTACCCATCCAAAAAGATCCTAGGGAAATCTCTGAAGTTAAAAATAGTTTAGATCTAAGAATGTGGTTCTATGTCCAAGAAGAATGTACCTATGAATTGTATTCACTGTAATCCCTTAGGCTATGAGGTATTAAGTATGAGCACCCTGTCTTCTTAGAAAACACCACATAGCTGCAGAACTGTATTAATGTTGCATGGATAGACATCCCAATATGATCCAGAATTTATACAAAACTGTTGGGATTGCTGACCTTTCTAGGGTAAGAAGAACACAGAAATATCTAAGATAGACAAATACCTGAGCTAATGCTGTAGACGAACAGTTGCCAATTCCTTCCTGTCAGTACCCTGAAATGTTTCTGGGCCTCTGTGCTCATTGTTAAATGAAACTACAAGGTCACACAACCACTGTCTCTTTCAGCACCTTTCATTATGACACTTTTTCAAAGTTAGTGCAAATTAGCGCACTTACATTCAGATCCTCATGACTTGATGCTTTTTATTATATTCATTTATTTTTTAAGAAAGGATGTAGTTAGTGTAGGTGCATTTCCATTGTATGTGCATACAGTCCAGAGGACAACTTATGGGAGCTGGTTATCTCTTCACACCATGTGGGCCCTGCTTTGGCAGCAAGCATTTTTTATCCACATTATATTAATGTACAAAATCCTCAAACAATAAGTTAAAAAAATTACTGCTTGGAAAGCATATAAATTCAGCTCTTGTCTCAAACAGACACATGTTAGAATAAATACACATTCCTAGCCCTAGATGAAGAGCTACAGGTGGTCAGTGGCTGTTAAGAGAGGAAGAACAAGTCTTCTCCAGGTTCAAACCCCAATAGGTTACCCAATCTAAACATACATACAAGCAACAATGAACGGACTGTGTGTGCGTGTGTGTGTATGCGTGTGCGTGCATGTGTGTGTGTATGTGTGTGTGTGTGTGCGCGTGCGTGCGTGTGTGTGTGTGTGTGTGTGTGTGTGTGTGTGTGTGTGTAAGAGAGACAAAGACAGGCAGAGAGAAATAAGAAGAGGTAATAAATCTGAGAGTGAGTAGGGAGACACTGAAAGAGTTGGACAAGAAGAGGGATAGCAATGATATAAATATAGTATTCATGTATGAAACTCTCAAAAATTTAAAAAGCATTATTCCTGGAATAGATTCAATTGAAAATTACTTTTTAGCATGTCTTATATATGTGTGTTGTTCAAAGGTAAATATTTTAAGACAATATAATTAGAATAATAATCTATAGAGTCTATATAACAAAGGAAATTCTCATGTTTTGTTCTTTTCAAAAAAAATTTTTTTTAAAGAAAACCTTGCTGGGATTGCATGCAGTGATAGAGACACTGCTAAGAACGCTTCACAGATGCTTCAAATCACTCACTCCTCACAAACATATGGGGTCTATTCTTCCGTCACTGTGCGTAATTCCTATTGACACTAATGGGGACTGCACATGCATATCACTGTAATTTGGCCTCAGACAAACGGAAAATCATCACTGAGATGAGAAGCAAAGCCACCAAACAAAGAAAGGAATTAATTCCTTAGAAATCAGATTCTCCACTCTCTTGTCACAAAAGTTGCTGTCACAGTAAGTTAATCGTAGGGATTTTAATACAATAAGCTATAAATCAAAATATTATATATATATGATACAAAATGGTACATTTATTGTATATATAAACAATCACACATACACACACACACGTGGAACATAGTATCTTCCAGAAGATAATAAATTACGTTTATCCACACTAACTCTGGAAGCTAAGTTTTTTTAAGTGCAGAACAAGATCCCAGTGTTATGAAAATAGCCACAAGCTGCTAGTTGGTAATGTTGTGTGTTATATATTCTTAAGAGCCTTAATTCAGATCTCTACAAATTGCTCATTGTTTCAAATGCCTTTCAATGAGATCATTTTCTCATTCTTCAACCTCAATCCAAACCATAGGATTTGTCTCCCTGTTTCAAGTGTAAGATTATAGCAGGCATCCACTTAGAGAATCTCAAATTAGGAAGATTCATTCACTGTCTCCCTATCCCATTTCCACATCCACAGACAACTAAGTTCCTGGTTGTGTGTCTCAGCAGTGCCATTCTGGCCAGGTTCCAAGATGCAGGGGGTTGCCTCAGATCTCAGTGGGAAGCGGTCATTATGTGTTTGGGGGAAGCCATTGGAAGCTGGCAGGTGAGCCAATTCTATCACCAAGGAGAAAGTATTGCTGGTAAAGTCACCTTGTGACAAGTGTCTCCCTGCTGTGGGTTAACTTCCAGAAAGAAGGTTTGCAGAACACATAGCAGTTCACAACAAGGAAATCAAACAAAATAAATTGAGCATAATTTGACACAGTTAAAATAAGAAGTGTCACCAATGCCGCTGTGAAGTGGGAGTTATGAAGAGCTTCTGCAGAGATTAAACATTTAGTTAGACAATAAAATAGCTTGCTGGTCAAACCAGAGACATTATTCTTAATGTGCAACCTGATGGAAACTAGTCAGTAAGTCTTTCTGACAAGCACAGCTGCCAAAGGGTAGTAACGAGGGCTGATGAGGCACAAGTGTTTAAGTAATTGATAAACCCTAAATAGAAAGAAATAGCAATATTACAAAAATAATCATTTTGACATGATCTTTTAGATTCTTTCTCTAATAAATTGCAAACCAGAAAGAGTTACTGTATTAAAATGCCCAGTCATCCACTTGGATGTTAGTAGACCAAGCAGAAATGCTTCCACATCATAATTTTCTTACCAAAATACTCTCATTCCATTTTCAAACAAATGTGTCTTTATCACACTCTGAAGTGTCTTAGAATGTTACATGAGGGATAACATGTGTAAAGAAGATGGGAAGTATCTGAAAGACATGAACTGAATTTATTGACAAAAATTAGTAAAGAAAAAACATAAAAATAGGTATTTCTGTGCATTGATATGTGCAGATATATGATGTAGTCAAAGCATGGTTAATTCTTTCTTATTTTTAACTTCTGTGCATCTCTCTCAGTTTCTAACCCAAGTAACCCACATATGTTTTTGTTTATTGGTAAGTAACAGGGATCTCAATAGGGCTTTCTTTCTTGAAGAATGCACCTACTTAAGGTAAAGGCCTATCCGTCTCCCTGTATCCTTGTTTATTCAAATTTAGTTCATCCCAAGTTGCTGGTAGAGAGAAAACTTTTTAATCGAATTATTCCTCACTAAGGTCTGAAACATTAACCTTATAAACAGTTTTGTAAGAAGACAATGCTGTCAAATCTGACCTCTGAATGTGCAAAGGGTCAAACACTCACAGTTCTTCATCTATTTGTTAAGTCCAAAATAGTGCAAGTTAAATATTTTTCCTTCCAGTGATTGATTATTCTGCAGAAATGTTTGAACAATAATCAAAACTCAACAAATCACTGTCGAAGAAAATACTTCTAACTACAAAAGGGCGTCCTTTAGGGTTTGAAGAACCACAAAGGAAATGGTTCTTGGAATAGCGATCTTTGGAAGTTTTCAAATCCCATGAAAAGTCCCTGCAGCCTTGGGTCTAGGAGACCGGTGAGGTTATCAATATATTACTCATTGAATTTCTTCAACATAGAGTGTGAGTGGCCTTTGAAATAGCTGAAGCACACAAAGCAAAGGTTTACATCTTTAGTGGTCATGTAACTTGTTATTCTGCAAACAGACAAGCTAAATAAAAGCTTAGACATTTGCCACATGGTAATGTCCTTAGATATAATAAGAATAATCTGATTCTCCTTAACATGTAAAATACCAGTAGCAAAGAGGACAAAATATGCCATATGATTATAATTTCAATAGTTAAAGTAAGAATTGTTAATACTGATTTGACCAACCAAAGACGTGCTTTCCCAGATCTTTGTACCTCAGTGCATTGGCTCTGCCTCCCTGTTCTCTCCCAAACTTAATTATACATTGGTTTTAGACCTAGCTTAGCTTATACACCTTCTCTTTCCCTTGAGATTTGAGGTTCATCTTCCAAAGTCTCTCAGCACTTGACTATGACTATGAAGATATATACTGTCTAATTTGTATTATTTTATTTTATATTTATATATGTACATATATACATATTTATCCACAGTTAGCATGCATATTTATGTAAATAAATACAGTTTTGTAGATGTATGCAAATCTTCCATGCTTGAACATAGACTATTGAAGTAGAGAATTCAGACTGCTTCAGAGAAGTGAGACATACCAAACTGAAACATCCCAAAATCCTCCTAAGAAAGGAAAAGGGGCGGAAAAGAACCCTTACCAAAAAGGGTGGGCTGAAGTTTTTACTTCGCTGTTGCAACTTTTGATTTAAAGACGATTTCCCATTGAAGAAAGATGGCAGCTTCCTTTTATACCTTTGAGAAAGTCATATTGCTGCCTATATTCATCTTCTCCCAAGACAAACTTTATTGGGTGTGTGTTTGTGTGTGTGTGTGTGTGTGTGTGTGTGTCTGTGTGTCTGTGTGTTCATCTGCATATGCAAGACAGCATTGGTTTTGGAACATACAGAATTTTAGCATTTATGAAAGACAAAGAAAATTGGCATACAAATAGATGAGGATTTTTCTCATTTTTACATGGATAATTAAATCTGGATTCACTATTCAATTCATCCCACAAAACATAGACTATCTTCAATATTCTCTACACAGTTAATTTATAATTTTATGTTATACTCACCACTGCTGAGAATGTCACTTTGTATAAGCATATAGTATGAATGAAAGAATTTTGTTTGGGGCCATTTCAAACATTGTTAGAAATTCTATCTTAATCTCAGTCCCAAATTCATTTAATGACTATTTTCATAAAAATTAAAAATAGCAACTCAAATGCAATATTTAAAATAAAACATTCTAACACAATATAATTCCAAGATATACTGTTTTCATACATTCGGAAGAATGATGTCTTCCTTTGCAGTCCAGGCTAGTCTTGAATAGCTCAGGCTAGCCACACATTTATAATTCTTGATTCTTCAACTCTAGAATATATTCTGTATATTTCTCCTTCCAAATAGGCTATTTCTAGTTTCATATTCATCTATAAAACTTCTTAAAGCTTATTCAGTCACTGTTGGCATCTACCACACTCTAGATCCTCCCCTGGATGTTCAAGATGCAAGAAAAAATAAAGCAGATTACGCTGCTGTTTTGGTTGTTATTGTGAAGCTCATGTGAATATAGTAAGTTGAATGTAATAATAAATGTGAGGACAAATAATGAATTAGGGAAAGAGAATACAAGCCATGGGCATGGAGGGGTTGACGAGTTTTGAACATCAAGGAAGCAGGCATGGGTGGTGGAAACAAGCCACCTGGACTATGAGAGAGCAGCATGTCAGAAAGGAACTGGTTGGTACAAAGATGTGGAGATAGAACATCCATGTTTAATACAGGTCTGGAAATACAAAGTGGCCTGAATCCACACAGATGAGTGACTGGAAAGGGTAGTAAGGTATCTGGGAAGATTATGTGGAGGGTGAGACCCCATGCTCATCAATATGGGTTGCATTTCAAAAAAGAAAGGCTCTGCAAAGTGAACATGGCATCTGAGTGGCGTAACTTATGGGTCAAAGGAAACGGCACACTACAGAGCAAGGCCAGGCAGGTACAGGAAGCCATTTTGAAACCCTGTATAGTGATCCAGAGAAAGACAGACTGCCAAGAGCAGAGAAGTACTAAGCCAGTTTCAAGATGCACTTTGAAGGTTAACAGGGTAGAATGCTTTGGACGATGAGGGGGTAAAGAACAAGAAAGAAAGCTAGGATCTGCAAGAAGAGGGAAGCCATTTCATAAGACAGGGGCACCATGAAAAATGAAGTGGTGGCAAGTATTCAAAAGAAGGTGCTTTTCAGCCATGAAAAGTGATAGTAAATACCCAGATTCTATATTAAATAACCAGGGAAATGCAAGTCTAGAATCCAGAGGGAAAGGCAAAGTTAAACCAAATAAGGTAAACAAATAATTGCAAATGTTACTGTAGGAGATGGCTTAGCAATTAATAGTGCCTAGACATATCAAAAAAGAAAATGCCATTGAGGGATCCAAGAGATAACTCTTCACTCTCATTCACAACACACTCATTCTGTAGCTCTTGGTTATTCCCCCAAACTCAACTTCCCTGTGTCTAGTCTATGAAGTCCTCCTCTCTCTGTTGCCCTAGTAGTACAGATACCAGGGATAGTGCAAATGACACATATTGGGTTTTCTTAGCATGACAGTTGACAGGGGACTTCAGAAAACTGGGGCTGCTTTAATTATTATGATGCATTCTATATTCATTAAAATGGAAATAATTCTGAATATTCTTGGTCAGGATGAATGAATGAATGCATATCACTAAAAACAGATCATGTTCTTTGAGAACTCACCAACGGAAGTAGAATTTGTTACCTGTAGAGTTTTATTGCTGTTATTGTTTTTTGATTTATTCAAAACAAGCAAAGAGACATCTTCTGCATCGTGAGTTTGGAGAGACAACAGCATCTCAAGGCAAAACTATTCATTGTTAAAACTGGAGTACAAAGCCCCTAGAGGAAGAACTAAAAATAATTCTTCTGTAAAGATATTCTACCAGCAATCTAAAACAAATTTTCCTGAAGTTCTTGTCAAGAAATTAAATCACACTGAGAGGCTGAAATTGCAGGCAAGGAAAGCAACAAGGAAAAAATTCTTTAAGACTAACTCTTAAACACTTAAAAACTTGAAAATGATATGATCTCCACCCCTCCCCCAACCCTCTGGCTTTGTTTCTGCAATGCTAAGGTAGCATGCCCTATGTTGAAGAACAGGCCATTATTTAGAAGAGAGTGAGTATGTTAGAATCTATTCATATCCTTTTCTTAATTAGTCAGCATGGTGGTGCACACCTGTAACTGCAGAGCAAGGGAGGCTGAGGCAGGAGGATAATGGGTTTGGGGCCAGTATGGTCCACATAGCTAGTTAATAACCAAGCTGAGCTATATGTGCCTTGTTTCAAATACAAAAGAAAACCTGCAAATTGCCGTAGTTTGTCCTAGAACTATCTTAAGTCTAAAATGTGTTCTTACATACCAGTTGATATATAAGAGTTGAAATTTGCTATTGACATTACATATTTTATAGTGTCAAAAGAAAACTTAATATTTTAGAAAAAGAAATAGAAGTACCAAAATTTGTATATGATATAACAAAATGGTTTATATTTTATAGCATTTTTCTAAGTAGAGTGAATTAAGTAGGAAATCAAGCCAGATGTTTAACAGTTTGATCTCTAATCTCCTTGCAGGGTTTTATCAGAGCATTTAATAGGTTAATGTGATTGTACTCTTAAGGGAGACACAGTAAAGAGCATTCTGCACATATTTAGTTATCAACTCCGAGTTCCTAGCAGAATCCTGAGCCAGCTGCAAACACCATGTCCTCTCTACCGCCTAAGCGGGTGGAATGTCTATGCCTGGTTTTCTCTCTCACTCTTCCTCATTTGCTCTAATCACTTTTAGAGAGTGATCCCCAATTAAAGAAAGCCCCACTAATACTTCCAAAGTTTAAAAAAAATACATATCTTAATATTTTTTAGTCCTGAAATACTGTATCTTTTGCCTCTGAAACCTTCTTGGAATAAGAGAAACATAACATGAAGTTTTTATTCTTTTCCCTTAGCAGGACCCACGAACAGCCAGACACCTCATTCTTTATCATTACCTCATTTTTTCTGTGTCTTCTGCAAGAACAGACACTGTGTATTCGCACTTTGCACCACGGTGATGAGAGTGTGACATATCAAAGGCAGAGGGTGCAAGGTGATGTAACCTCTTCGGTCCTTCCCAGAACTAAGAATCTATGCTCAGACTTGAAATATAACTCATTCTTCATGCATTCTATTCCAAATGCGTTTCATTCTGCGCACATACCAAATACATCAGTACTCAGTTATAGTTTAATTGGCCAGCTCTCCAAATACCCAAAGAAAATAGGAGAAAGCTTTGTGGTAGCTAATTGCAATCATGTTGAAACCCCAAAGTAGAAATTCTACTGATTCACCATTCTCTTTGTTCTCAGTTCTACACTTTATTGAAACATGACACGTGTGGGTATTCATGAACTTCTAATATCAAGCTTAGTCCAGGGATAGATCGTGTGTTTTCTACATTTGTCAGCCCTTTAAATCCAATCTTTCCAAATTCCACAAATGGAAAAGTGGCTACATAGGGACTTAACACATTCCTTTCCCTCTTATCCCACTACCCAAGTGTCTCTTAAAAGGGATCTTTATGCAGGCCTAATTGGCAATGCACATACAGATGCATAGTTAGTCGCCCAATCGCCCAAGCAACTGGGTCGCCATGGGTGGAGATGTATTTTTCTTAGACACTCTGCTGGCAAATAGCTCCCTGCTGTAGCCCTCCGAAAACAAGCTGTGGTTTGTTTGATGTTTTAGGTTAGGGAGTGGCTGGCAGCATTCTGTGAAAAAGTGAGACTTTCAACACTGTAAGTCATTTGCTGACTTTATTTAACAATATCTAAACCATTTAAACCAACAGTATCATATAGCTTGGCACATTCTACCACTACAGATCTTCCGGAAAGGATGAAATGGCCAAATATTTACATGCATTCCGTTTTCTTTACATATTTGTATTTCTACCATTTTGAAAATTAGAATATAAACATTCTGTTTAAAAATCTGTTCTCCCCCACATACTACATATTCAAAGAGCAAACACACTTTCCCTTTAGTATGTGTGTGTGTATATATATATATATATATAAACATATATAAATATAAATAATTCTAGGTGTCTCTTAGTTTTACACTTTAAATATCTAGGTCTACCTAAATAGCCCAACCATTTGTTTTATGATGCAAAATATATATATATATAAAATCTGCTGTCCCTATAATTACATTGCCCTTTGCCGTCTCTTAAAAAAAAGAAAGAAAGAAAAGAGGATGCATGTTTGTTGGGGGGTGTTCAGATTTCCCCCCTGTTTTATTTGCACCCTATTAACAACTGTTACTGGAGCTTTAATTATGCCCCGGTGATGGTGGAGTTGTGGCTGACTTGTGTCATTTTCCTCCCAGGGGATGCCTTATAATTACCAGCATCCATCGTGGCTGCGTGTAAGCTGATGCTTTTTATTACCAGTTCAATAATCACTGCATCCTTGTGAACATCTGCTCTGCAAGCCATGCATCGGGGGGCCCAGCGCCTGTCACTTGATGTGCCCTCACCACAGTGACCTTGGTGCCCTCTCCTTCGCTTTATATCTAATTTGTTTACTAGAGGGTCTGTCCAGAAAGTCTCCCAGGAAAGCAATTAATACACTACATTTGCAAACAAAAGAAAAATCTGCCCTTTCTCTCCTTTCTCTTTTTCCAGGTTATTGTCTTATTTCTCTTCCTAGGAGAATGAATTGGTTTGAGACTTCAGGAAACAAGGAGAATAAAAGCTTATCGGGGAATGGTCCACCCACCTCTGTGGAGAACAGGCAGGCAATTTGGTGGGATTTTGTCTCTTGAAAGTGTGAGAGTGTGAGCCACAAGTTATAGCTTATACTGAATACCTCATTCATAACAAGGAAAGGACAATTCGCTTGCCCTGTTCTGATTGCATGTGCTCAGCCTCCTGACTCATTTTCTTTCCTGTCCTCAGTCCCTCTCTCTGCTCTTTGTTTTCCAGGACAACACGTCCTGCGGCAGCCATTCTTCTACAAGACTCTTGGTCTCCTTCTGTCTTTTCCTATTGCTTGCCTGCTTACTCTGTAACTCCAGATTAAAACAGATAAAATAACCCATCTTGGGAACAGCTGTTTGTCCTCCCGGCAGTGTCTCTGAGTCACTACTTGTAACTAATAAAGCTACTGTGGACACCACTTACTAATCTTTATTAGGTCTAATATTTTTAAAAAAGAAAGAAAACTAAAGTTTTAGTTCCAGAGATTTTATAAATATTTTCGAACTCCTTGTTAACTTTGGAGCCCATGAACAAACCATATGATTATTTGACATGCACAGTTGTTTTTATCATTTATGGTTCAAAATACACACAGGCCACTTCACCATGGTCTGCTGCTAGTGTGTAGGTATTTCTTGAACCATCTTACCCTCAGCAGCTCCTAAAACCTCAAAAACTGAGAACTAACTTAAGTCATTTCTGCAGAGGTACAAGAAAGAAGGAGAGCTGTCAATTACACCCTTGTCACTGGCCTACGAGAGGACTGAGAAGAAGGCTGAACTTGTTTTCTGTACCCAGAGGACCTAGCAATGTACTCAGTTCAGAATATATCCTCTAAAATAGAATATATATAATTTATTCTAGTTTTAGAATATATATAATTTATTCTAGTTTATATATAAAAGATTTTAATATCTATTATAAATAATGTATTACAAAACAATACAATATTTTTATATAATATATATTTATGCTGTTATGATATAATTAATTGTTATAATTAATTAAATGTTTTATTATATTGTTATATTTTATATATAATGTATGATATATATATATATATATATACACATATACACACACACACATACCTATCTTGAGATGCAACATTTGCAGAGAGACAGACAGATACACAGACGGACAGACAGACAGACTTTGCCAGGTCTATCTTTAAAACTCATACTTTAAGGCATTCTGAAAAAAGAATAGAAACAAAATCTCACCCTGGGTGATAAGTGAAGTGAGCATTTGTGGTTTCATTGAGACTCACTTATGTCATGTGATATTTTTCTGGAAACTGTCTTATAAGAGGATGTTTTGCTGAAGGAGACATGTTTTGCTGTTGAAATCAGACACATGAGAGGATGTTTTGCTGAGAACAGAGCCATAGTGTTTTTCTGGAAGTTGCCTGGTGAAAGGGCAGGTGACGTTTTGCTGGAGTGGATACTTGAAAGGATATGTGATTTTTGGAAAGACTGTAAGTATAACCCAACAGACAGCACACAATGCTCTTGCATTGGTTTGCCTTGCAACTCTTTGCTAGTCATCTTTGGGCTTTGCTGACACTGTCTTTGGTGATGACACTCTTCCATTGGTTTGCCTTGCTTTCTTTGCTGATCTTTGTTTGTTCTGTCTTCTTAGAGAGTAATACACCAAAGAACTTCTAGTGGTATTCTGGATGCTTCTTGCCACTTCAGCAGACTCATGCAGATCAAGGAAGTTACTGATTCATATTTGGTGTTTTACCAGTGGACTGGACTGCCAACAAATGAAGACTGGAATAACTCCAAATAGCGCCAAAGAACTATTTCTAAGCAGATCCACAACTCTGGCTCCTATTCACCTTTTCTTCCCCTGTGTCTGGTGAGTGGTGTGATGGAAGGGGTGTTGAAGAGTTAAAGAACTGTAATTTAAGTAGGTTCTGAAAAATCTCAGCCTACAAACAGAGACCCAGAAGAATTAAAACTTGAAAGACCTCTTAGGGCCACTTTTCTCCTGATATTTCCAAACTACTAATCAAGAGGATTTTGAATATACTGCTCCAAGCTGTAGCTGAAGTGAACATTTAACAATGAGTAATAGAGCCATCAGAAACTTGTAACCCAGACCTCACTTAGTTTAAACGACTTGGTTCATGACAAAAATCTAAGAAATATATAATGGGTCTATGGAATGATATAAATATCAAGTTGATGGTGTAACTCTTAAAGGACCTAGGAAGGGAACCACAGAGAAAGTGTACGGAAGAGAAAAGGGATTGGCAGAGAGAGACAAAAGTATTTGAAAAAGAAGGCTGTAAAATACGGAGGAAGGCCATAGCAACCAAAACTTGTAGTTGAAAAATTAATTCACTACAGAAGAAATGAAAATGATAGTACACTATGGAAATTACTTTTAAAAATTATGGCTAGAATTCAAATTGAATTTTAATCTTACTTATTAAATCAACGTATTAAAATAAATCATAAAATAAATATTGAAAATAATTGGTTTTGAAAATTAAACATCCAGAAATAAAAAAAACTTACGTGAAATAATTGAAATTCAAATCTCACACATTAAACTTTGAACTAACTGCAATTTAAGTAGAAAATAAAGAACTGAGACCCTTCCCTTGCATATAACACCAAAAGGAAAAGGCATTAAAAGACATAAGGTCATAGTTTCCAAGTATGGACGTTGATCATGAAGGCTCTTGTCTATGCCTAATAAAAATTCCAATAATATATTGGCAAAATGGCAAAGAAGTGAACTTGTAAGAAGTAATTCACACTTCCTGGTGTGTCTCTACTGATGAAGTACTAAAAACTATCCAGAGTAATGTGGCGTTTGAATCCTACTGTGTTGTAGGCTCCTTATTTTTCTAACTCCTAATGGTTTAGTTATGCCGTATCTCCGATAATGAAATACTAATGTCTTGGTAATTTTTTTTCATTCAAATGAAGGTCTGGGTACTTTATGTGGTGCCTTCATGACAAACAGTAAGAATGTGAAAGATGAAAAAAGGAATTAAGGGAAGGGTGGATGAGACTGGAATGGCTATTCTGGAATGTGAATGTTTTGTGCCTGTAATAGGCGTACTCTGATATGTAAAGTCAAGTTCTCAAAGGCTCACCTAGAGTCCATAGTTCCAGATGTGAGCCAGCACATCCCATTGTGGATTCTGCCCAGGCTTACTCATCAATCTCTGACCCTTCTTGAACCCTGAGTCATTTTCTGTCTCCTTCTTTGGTCTCATACTTAGCTTTGCCCTCCTGTCCAAGAATGTTCTATTTCCATGACAATTCTCAGATCTTCTTCCTCAGAGTGAGCTCACGGGAATGCTGCCAACCTGACTTATCAATCCTAATGCCAAGCAGGGATGAGCGTCCTCAGGTAATGCAAGGTAATAATAGATGAGAGCAGCACACACTTCAGATCCTAATGCTGCCAACACTACTCTCAGTGACAGGTCTGCTAGGAAACCTCTCATGAGGAGATGGAGAAAATAGCTGGGCCTTGAATATTCTTCAACACTGCACTATGTAAGAACTGGGCTCAGTAAAAAAACCACCTATGTTATAGGATCTTGGACTTGAAGAAGATAGGATACTCTTAACTGAAGGAAGAACTAGCTACATACATAATTTATGTGGTCTTTATCAAAATGAAAAGATAGGATTTCTGGATAAAAATATCACTAAGATTTCTGAGATGGTAACACTGATGGTAGGCCCACAAGGGTAGCTCCAGATGTAACATCTAACATGACTTACCAGAACAGTTGCTGCAGGAGTGATCCCCACAGGAAAGCACACCACAAGGATCATGAAAGGAAAACTTCATTCTGCAGTTTTTAGAATGTCCCATAGTGTACCACTTACAAGCAGATAAAAGGAAAATATTTTAAGAATTAGCCTCTATCTTCATAAATATGTAGAACATTGAGCCAATGTAGCAAGAAGTTGATACCTTGGCATGAGAAGCAAAGGCCACTGGATTGGAATTAGATGACCACCCCACATAGAATCCCAACTCACACAGTTTATTTCACTAACATTTATTTTACTATGTGACTTTTGCTAAGAAAAGATGGTACTCAAAACTTAATTTCCATTGTTAAGTCATCAGAGCACTACTTAGGCTCTAACACATAGTTCTCATGGCAAGAAGTCCAGCCTCAAGCTCAATTGTCTAATCATTAATCTGATCCAATAAGCTTCTTCTGGATGCGAAGCTCTCTGTCAGTTTAATAGCTTGTACCTATTCCAAAAGTATGTGTATATCTCAAACAGGTTTTCTTTCATTTTTCCATTCGAAAGCAAAAAACTGTAAGCATTGAATCATTTGCTTTGTGTGGTTTGTTGACTGAAAACAAACATTAAGATGGGTTTGACAGACAAACCCATCGGTCTGTTCCTGGTCTGGGCAGATTTTTGGCTTCTGAATTTATTACCTGAATGAAAAGTGATTGAAATTGATTGACAGATATGGCAATGAAAGCCGTACTTCATTAGACCCAGAATTCATGCTTTTACAAATGTGACACTTACACATAGCAAGGATTCACCATAGGTTGAGTGTACAGAGTCTGAAAGAATACTGTCCTAACTGTGGAGCATGGTGGTCCCCTTCCCTATGCTGCTTGAGATGTACAACCTGTGGAAAAGAGGCTATCATCAAAGGCCCGGATGCCCTACTCAGCACTTGAACTTTCTAAGCACATGGAGGATGCCACCACCACAGAATTTCTGCCCAGGGAATATAAGTCATGTCACACTGTTGACAATGATAATGGAGGACTAGAGATGACAAGTAGATGTACCAACCTTCCTACTCTTTCTGCTTCATTTTTGTTTGTGGCGATTTTGTACATCAGAAGTGCCTTATACTGTAGACTCTGAGTACCATGAATACAGAACAGTCGTACCTGGTTTGTCTCCTTCCTATGTTCCCTTGCACTGGAATGGTGCTATTGAGGGGAGCTACACAAAGCCCTTTATACATTTCATCTCAGAATGATACATCCATGAAGATAGACACTTCAATATTTTGTCTGCTGCTGTATAACTCCATCACACTCCATAATAATAATTCAGAATACTCTTCATGAACTCCCAAGGCTGAAGAGATTTTTCAATTCATAAAGTGCTCACCATGTAAGTCTATAGATACCCAAGGATCATGTGAAAAATTAGGCCAGGCAGCACACACTGGGGAAGCAGAAATTGTCAGATCCTTACAGTTTGCTGGTCAGGTGGTCTAATCTAATTGTTGCTCTCCAGATTCATTGAGAAACTCTATCTCAAAACATAAAGACCAAACAAGAGGATACCTGCCTTTGAACCTGGTCATAGCACACACACAAATTCACCTGTCACGCATGCACGTGTGTATGTACACACAAACTACTCTGTTTCCACAGTGGCAGTATAGGATGACAGCCAGTCCTTTTCCTTCCCTTTGGATATAATCTTTATCTCGTCTCCCTGCTTCAATGAAGTGCCTTACAAAAAGAAACTTAAAATATTAATTTTTATTTTTTTGCTCACAATTCTAGGGTATAGTGTTTTATAGCTGAGAAGTCTTTGGGGCAGGAGCTTGAGGTAGTTATTTACATTATACTTGTTGTCATGAAGCTTTCCCTTTTCTATACATCCTGCTACACTATAAAATAATGCTTCCCACTCTCAAAGTGGGTTTTTGCACCTTTATTAACACATTTTAGCAAATCTCTCATAGACATGCGCAGAGATTCATGTCCATGGTGATTCTAAGCCCTATCAAGCTGATAATCAATATTAGCTATAATAATCTCTAACTTGTCAGTATTCATAAGGTAACCTCATGAGCCCCTTCAGTGAAAATGGTTGCTTAGCCTAAGAGCAAGCATCCTGTCTCCAAGATATCCCATTAAGTTGCAAAAGTTAAGAATGTATTTATATCATGGTGCTCAGTGGCCATTCAAACACCCAATATTTTAGTACATATTTTATTTTATTCTCAGTAGCAGGAAATTACATTATTTTTTCCAAATAAAATCACCTCATCTCAAAAACTCAGTACTCAAGCCCTCTGGAATTTCAGCAAGGTAAATAATTCAAGTGAATTACAAGTACCTACATCACTGAAGATCTTAGCTGGTTGAGCACCAGATCTTAGGGATGAAAACTTACTCTGAAGGACTGTTCAAAGAATGATTGACATTATTAAAAGGCAAGTAAAATAAACTCATTACTGCATGCTGTCATTGATGTTTACACATTAATTTGTTCAAAGCTCCATGAACTCTAAACATTCTTATTTTGAAATGAGGACTTGTCTAGCACTTCATTCTGAGAGTCTTAGTAGGAAATCCAGAATGAGAACACAAGCAATCAAGTCTTCATCTTCATTATGCACCATCTATACATGCTCTGAGTACAGCAGAGACATCAATACTTTTGAACCTTAAGAAGCTAGCTGTCACCTAATTTTCTGTTTTGGTCATTGAGTAGAGACTCTAACTGCATTTGTAGAGTTAATATGCTTTACCTGTTTGCAAGTACAGGGGGTAATAAACATCACAGGGTGTCTTAGTTAAGGTTTTGTTGCTGTGATGAGATACTATGACCATATAATTGAGGCTGTTTTAGAGTTACAGTTTTAGAGGTTTAGTCCATTACTGTCATGGTTGGAAACATGGCAGGCAGACATGGTGATCCACGGACAGCAAGGAGAGATTGCATGCCACACTGGGCATAGCTTGAGCATAAGAGACCTTAAAGACCACTCCCCACAGTGACAAGAAGACCACCAACAAAACTACACCTACTCTAACCAGGACACACCTCCTAATGGTGTCATTCCCTATGAACAGAGCATTCAAACAAATGGGGGCCATTCTTATTCAAACCATCACAATGGGGTAAAGATAATTTTCAACTTAAAACGTATAAATTCTGCGGCTGGGCTAGAAATATAATTCTGTAGTAGAATGTTTTCCTATAATCCTAGAATATTAAGTACTGGGTTCAATTTCTAGCATGGGAGAAAGGAAGGAAGAGAGAGACAAACAGAGACAGAGACAGAGAGACAGACATGGAGGGTACAGACTGTTAATGGCAGACTCCACCTGGCCAGGCCTGGAAGGAGGAGAAGGGTATTTTTTTTCTCCCATTCTCATTATTTTACTTCAGCTCATGAATAAGTAGATGAGTTTGTGGTCTTCTTTCCAAATCAATGAAAGGGTTTTCAAGTTAGAAAGGTAATTTAAATTTACTGTCCATATATCCATGTCATTTCTGTCCTCCTCTAAACCTGATATATATGATTATTTTGGAATGCTTCAAGTTTAAAGCCTGTGTCTGCATGATGAATATGCAGGCCTTCATATCAAATACCCCGATTAATGATAATGTGATCATTTGTCAATGTTAAGTTATCAATGTTCACAGAAGGCCAAGCAAGCTACTCTCCACCCACCACGCCAATCAGAGCTAGCTGGATCTCCACCCACAAGGAAAACATTAGCCCTTTAACGCAGCGTGCCACATCACCTGCTGACAGACTCAAAGCATAAGACAAATAGTGTCTGTCTGTGCTTAAGAACGGCTGTACTAAAACAGCTCCTCTATGTCTACGTTTGGAGGGAAATGTTCATGGGCAGAATTTTAATTAATAAAACATTATTTTTAAGACTCTAAAACACTATATAGCTTCAAAAGGACGTTTTTCCAAACAATGTACTTTTGAGCTGTAGCAATTCATACAAATGACAGACTCTGCCTTTTCTCATCTATGTGTAGAATCTAGGAAAGATAACAACACACTATGGCTATACACACTCTAATAACTGGACCAGTATGGGAATAAAACTCTTCACATATTGTTTCTTGCTAGAGAATATCATTTTACCAGTTCATCACTGATTCTTCACAAATAACCTTCATTTATTTTTATGACAGTAATATGGTTTGAAGTCATGATTTCATTAAAGGCCGCTGAAATATGTGACAATAATATATTTAATTGTTAGTCACATTCTTGAAAGGAGATGGTTCAGGTTTGATATACACAGGAATAGAAAAGTGAATTCTTCTCACTGAGCTTCATTTTCCTCATCTACAGAGTGCTTTGAATAGTACCTAACATAAAAAAAATGTATATTAACATTTATGCAAATTGCTAAGGGTGACGCTTAAGACTGGCAGATACCCTGGGTTATAATTCTGAATAGTCCATATCCGAAGCTGAAGAATTACATCACTGACAATAAAGGTTACTTAAAGTTAAATTCCAATTGTCTTTGACAAAAGGGCTATTCTTATAAATATATTAAATATTCAGATTATACCATCCAGTCATAAATATATACTTAGCACTGAAATATGTATATAAATGTGAGTAGAATGAATCTTTAGTTTTATGAATTGTGGGAGAGAGGAAGGTTATTGAGTAAATATCACTTAGGCAAACTTACATAACTTTTAATTTTACATTACTTTTCATGGATTTTCTTAGGTAACTTGACAAGGAATTAAATTGAACATCTGAGTTAAGAGTGAGAGATTTAAGAAAACTCAGTTCTAAATAAGATGTCTTCATCAAACTTTTCTCCTCAGGGCTCAGGGAACTTTGTGGAGAGGAGACAGAAAGATTGTAATAGACAGAGGGGATAGAGGACTCCCAGGTAACAGTGTCCTCCAGACATAGCAGAGCTGATGTCCACATGAAGGTACAGAACACGCTTGCATGCACATGGCTGCACAGGTGAAAGTCAGACAGGCTCCCAGTGCTGAGTGGGAGCAGTGCATGTAGAACTCCTATCTGTAATCAAGAAGCTATCTGCAATTGATATCCACTTGCAAAGAAAAACTTAGCATTCTCCAATAGAGTCTGACTGGTATATTAACCATACTTAAGGGGAGGCCAGAGACTGGCAGTAGATGGCTAATGAAAACTGAACTCAATAATTTTCCTGTAAACTTTTTGTTTCATCTTGCTATGCTCGGGTATTTTTTTTGTCTTACTGTTATTTTTAGTATTTTTTCCAATTTTGTGGAGTGTGTGTGTGTGTGTGTGTGTATGTTTGTGTGTGTGTGTGTGTGTGTGTGTGTGAGAGAGAGACAGAGAGAGAGAGAGAGAGACAGAGACAGAGAGAGAGAGAGAGAGAGAAAGAGAGAGAGAGAGAGAGAGAGATTCTTATATTTATTTTTCCTTTAGATTTTTGCTTGGGTTTTTGTTTGTTTGTTTCTCTGGGTTTTTTTTTTCTTTAAATGTAGAGAGAAAGAAAGAATGGACTTGGGTGGGAAGGTGGAGAGGATCTTGAAGCAGTTGGGAAGGAATATGATTAAAATATATCCTATGAAAGAATATTCAAATAAAAATCAGAGAAGATATTTTTGAATCTTCATCCTTAGCAGTCAGTTTCATCATCTTAGCCATTGTACCCACTCTATTGTTTGCCTGCTTTCATCCCTTGTCTTTATCAGAGGCTATTTTAAATCATCACAATATTTACAATGACCTCTACTGACCTACTGACATACATTTGAGGTGTCTAGACTATACCTTGCCCAGTCATCCTTCTGTCTGGGTTTTTACAAAACGTGGTAATTAGCTCTGTGCTAGCTTTTTTTTAGTCATCTGTATCTTCTAATAAAAATTGGGCTTCAAAGGCATTGTAGTATAGGATCAAATCCCACGCCCCTGCTTACTACTGTCTTATCCATGGACAAGATACACTAGACACTAGACACTACTCTACACTCCCTCATATCACAATGAGGCCAGAAAGTTAATACTTATCTGAAGGGCTGTTACAAAAACTGAGTTCATCTGGCAGCCTAAAAGTTACTACATACGAGCTACTAAGTGAAGGCTAGCCATCAGTGAATGGTCCTTCATTTTTAGCAGAGGTGTCTTGGGGCACTGCAAAACAGCCTTGTGATTTCGTTAGTGTGTCTCCTTTTCCAAACTTAATGTCGCTAAAGTTGTATTTTTAAAAGTCTACATAAAATGTAGTTTTAAAAGTTTAAAAGATTTATCATGAGTATAATATTTGAAATATTGCTAATAGAACATTGAAATATCAGTAGACTAATTCTACATGGATATTTGTTTTACTTTGTTGCATTTTAATTAATTCATGCTATTTCTTAGCACATCTTATGCATGATGTTTAATTGGTTTGAGAAAGTTATATTCTTATATCTTATTCTTTTCTTAGTCAATTAACTGTCAGCCATCAGGACACCATTAAGTTTTCTAATTGAGAAGGGTCAAGAGATGAGAGAAAGGGCAATATTTGCTATCTAGAATGCTGCCCCTGTCATTTCTGCAATCACTTCTATTTTTAGAAATGCATCATGGGTATAGAAAATGGAAATAACCTCCTGAGGGCTCTGAAAACAAACTCTGTTAGCTTACAGGATTTTCAAAACTCTTTGTAACCATAAGAAAACATTTGAAGCAACTTTAAAAGGTCTAAGATGCAATGTTTAGAACTAACAAACTAGACACCTGGGTAAAGTCTAACTATCGAGAACTTGTGTGTGACTTGTGAAATTCTTAGAATGCTAGAATTACCATCTGTACAGCTATCATGAAAGTTCTCAGAGAGTGTCGTTCAGACTGGGCTAAGAGTTCTTATGATCCCCAGAAGGTTCGTGAAGTACTGCCACACACAAAGTCTCTGTTATCTGGGGGCAAACATTGCCTCCCTTACTTTTCATCCAAGCACAAGATAGATCTCTTCTGAAGCTAAGCATGAGGCATTCTAACTCAGTCTTCACAGCTTCTCGGGGCAGGATCTGTGACTTGGTACTTTGGTTGTGGGGTCAGTGAGCCATATGACCTGGGGAAGCAGGCCTGGAGCAAAAGTAGGGTCAAAGCATGTCTAAATCTGGGAAATCTTGTCTTAGTATCCTCAGGAGTAGGCTCATTTTCCCACTATACTGGGACTGCATTCTCCAGGGCAAGTAACCCTATTACCCCACCTTTGCCTCACCAGAGGAGGTCACATGAGACAGTAGCCAAGTTAAACATTCTTTCCCCTTATAAGGTCATGTCCAGAAGCACCTGGAGTTCTTCCTCATGCAAATGAAACACCCCAGCACCATGGCCACTGTCAATGATATACACTCACTCCCCAAAGGCTTAAATAGCCTTTGTTCCACCAAATAAAATAACCCGTTCTCCTTGCCCACATACTTACTATGCTCACTAGGGACCAAGATTCTGCCTTCACCTTCCAGTGCCTAGTTAAGGTTCCCTCACTCCAGTCCAGCCCTGTGTGAAATGGACCTGGCCACCCCAGGGAGTAGACCTATGGTAGCATTTGGTGACCAAGTTTTATACACAGAGGACATCTAAGTTGTATTACATTTCATAATTCACCAGTTCACTTTTGCTCCTTACTCTTATGTGCATTTTTTCCTGAGGTACAGAATCAATTTCTGATATTTTTATTCATCACCACAAAAATAACATGACCTGCTTCTCCTTATGGACCTGATTTCTTTTCCAAAATATAAGAAGGCTCTATAAGAGGACCTATTCTCTATAGAGGACCTATACTCTAAATAGGACCTATACTTCTTACAACTTTATATTTAAGTGCAAAATTCTCAGAGGTAACATACAACATGTGTTTCTTCCTTAGAAGAAATAAACAAAAAGCTCATTAGTAAGGAGACTTTCACTTCTGCAGAAAAAAAGGAGGAATTTTTAAAGAGCAGCTACATCTACATTGAAAAATTATGTCACACTCACCTTGCAGCATCATTGTACATTACTGTTATCTTCCATCTACAAGATAATAAAAAATATGTGATAAGTTAAGGCTGGTGCTGGGTGATAGAGCATATCCCTAGTATGCATGAGGCCTGAAATTCAACACATACGCACGCATGCATGGCCACACACATACACACACAGAGGCATACAGCACACACATACACATATGAAGCAACTGAAACTTATGACTTCTATCCATTTACAGTGCATGAAATAAAGTTTCAAATAAACTTGTAATTTTCCTTCTTTTTATAGGTGTAGGTTGAAATCATGATTGCCTTCTCCAAAGCTAAATTCTATTTAAACCTGTAAAAGAAGCTTTTAATTTCTTTAAGTCAAATCACTATTTCTCTTTATTGCAGTATTATTTTAAAAGAAACCAGGATGCTGTCTCTAATGAGGACAAAGCACAGCTCATCTCTGCTACTCACATGTGATTTCTCACTCCTTCCTTCTTCACCCCAAAGCCATCAGCATTTACAATGGACTTTTGTTTGAACTTCATGTACACATTGTCATGTTTGTCAGAGGAGACTGAGCAAACTGTTTCTGAGCCACAAGGTTAGCTTTAGACAAATTTATTAAAGGATTTTATGTTGGAATTCATAAGAAATTATCAATCCTTTCTTTCCACTCTCAAGAGTTCCCTTTTCCCAGATGCCAGGCTCAAAACCACTTCAAAGCCAAATCTCCATCAAATATACTCAGTGAATGACTCAGAACAGCTTAACTGTCAAAAAAAAGTGAGACCATTGTAACATTAGCTCTCCTTTTACCATGGCTCATAGCTGAGTCACAATAAAACAAACAAACAAAAAACCAAACAACCATGATGTAACAGATATATAAGAAAAACTAGTAATGCAGCTCCCTAGTTGTGGTGCTTTGAATATGCTTGCCCTTGTGAATGGCGCTATTAGGAGGTGTGGCCTTGTTGGAGTAGGTGTGGCCTTGTTGGAGGAAGTGTGTCACTGTGAGGTTGGCTTTGAGACTCTCCTCCTAGCCATGTGGGAGACAGACAGTCTGTTCTATGGCTCTCTGTGGATGAAATGTAAAACTCTCTATATGGCTCCTCAAGCACTGTAACTGCTTAGATACTGCCATGCTTCCTGACATGATGATAATAGAACCTCTGAACCTGTAAATGAGTCGCAATTAAATGTTTTCCTTTATAAGAGTTACCTTGGTCATGGTATCTCTTCACAGCAAAGAAATCCTAAGACAAGAGTTGGTAACAGGGAATTGGTCATTTCTTTGATAGGGCTGACCATGCTTTTGTTTGGAGGAATGTAGGTTTTGGGACTTTGGAAAGCAGTGGTGTGCCCCACTTAAGTGGGGCTTAATGAGCTATCCGAGTAGAAATATGGAAAGAAATTGTTTCTAAGGTTAAGTTGAACTGTGCAGACCTAGTGCAAGAGGCTTCAGTGGAGAAGTATGTGGATTAGAGACTGGTTTTGTGCTATTTTGGTGAAGAATATGGCTGATTTTGCCCTTGTCTGAAGAGTAGGCCTGAGGCAAAGGTAAAAGAGATTTATATTAACTGCAATGACAAAGGAAGTCTCAAAGCCCATCACCATGTACACTTCCTCCAAAAAGGCCACACTTACTTCAACAAGGCCACACCTCCTAAGAGTACCACTCCCTGGGCCAAGCACACTCAAAGCACCACACTAGTACTGTTCCAGTTCTTCATAGACTTGCTTATGAATTTCACTGATCATCAGGGACATGTCAGGTGTAAAGTATGGCCATGAAAGAGAAACTCAGGCTCAAAAGCCCACTGTGCTTTCCACATACAGTCATGTTACAAGTGGTCACAGTTTTCTCTGCCACTGTGAACACATACCCTGACTTAATTATGTCCCTTTGGTTCTATTCACTGTATCCACAAGGCTACTCTATGTTGGCTGTGGCCTGGTGTTATGCTGACTTCTAACGAGGTTATCAAAAATCTTCTGATACTCAAAGCAGTTCACTACTCAGTCTCAGTCTCTTCTCTCTAAGTCTCTGTGCCATTATCTGCACTCATGTTGTTGGTTACATGCACAACTCCTGTTCCTTAGACTAGTCCCAGCCATCTGCAAATATCTCTGTTCTCCTTGAGTTCAAACATTGCCAACGTCAATACTCACTAAGAAGGCTTTCCTAACAAATAAACTTTCCCTTCCTTCTTCAGTCTCTCTTTTATCAAACTTGTGATTGTCACATTTGGAAGTTTTAAACAATTTAGAAACTTATTCTTTGCAAGCACAGAATCATAGATACTATTGAAGTCAGCGGATGGGTGTAAATCTTTTCTTATTCCACAATAATATCTTTTCAATATGTCATTCACTAATACTCATTCCTCCGTTGATATGATTTCTGGGAAGGAGCATTTAGGTGTTTGTCCTTTCTTCACATATACTTTGCATCCACTCCAGCTTCTTTACCATGGTCCACAGCCCAGCTTCTGTGGACCAGACCAACCCAGTTTCCATTCATCCTAAGCCAAATGTCAAGGAGGGTTTCAATGCCACGGAACATTTCTGTGACATCGAAACAAAATTTGCCAATATTCTTTCCATAAGAATATTCCCAGACATTTTAGTCTTAGAACTACATTAAAACACCAAAATCAATCCATTAGTGAAACCAAAATCTGGCCATATGTATGTTATGTCTACCACCATTTACCATGTTAGCAATTAAAACTGAGGATTTGATTAAAATAAGTACTTATGGATTCATTTAAATTACACAAATAAAATTGCACATTTTAATTAGTTAGAATCCCCTCAAATTGTGAGAAGAGTGGCGTTTCTTGAAAATTTTTGACTAGCTTAATAATAAAGGTAATTACTTACTCTACATTCAACTTCTTTTATGCATTGTTTATGTTTATCATGAGGAGGAAATCTAGCATCACATGGATGTTTACATAGAAGTGGAAAGAGTCCTGGAATAGATCTTATAGCCAATCACACTGTTCTTCTATGGTAACACATCCAAATTCAACTCACAAATAGTGGTAGTATAAAAACTGGGGCCAATCATGAACCATTCCTGCTCCGTTAATGTCTCCTCATCCATAGATTTCCAACCCACTATTTTGTAATATCATAACCTGGTAATATAAAAACCAATAATGCTTTAGTGGGTTATACAGACTTTCAAGAGGTATTGCATCTCAGCACATAATGTTCAAAATTTACATTTGACCATGTCACCACCAATCCTATGAATCAGAAAGCTACTATCTTCATTAAAGTGATTGTGAATTTTCCAAAATCATACAGTAATTACATAAACTCTCTTAATTTAGATTGCCATTGTACTCTGTATTGAAGTAAAAATACCTTCGCATATTTTCCCCCAAACTACTAAAAATGCACTCAAGGACTAACACATATGAAAATTAAAAATTGTTTTCTTGCTCCACAGAGGACAGTGTTAAAAAAAAAACATATTTCTTTTACTGAGAGTATATAAAGGTGACAAACACAAGCTCAGTGAGGTGCCATTACTTCAATTCCTGCTACAACAGTTGTACCCAGGAAAGGATTTGTGTGTGTGTGTGTGTGTGTGTGTGTGTGTGTGTGTGTGTGTGTGTGTGCCTGTGTGTGTTTGTGTACACCATCAGAGTAACACACAAAAAAACCAATGAGATTCATATGTATTTTTTGAAGACGGGAATATTTAGAGATGTCTCCCTTCTGAATAGTGAGTTAAGCCAGCCATTAAATGGTACACACACTTCCACCATCACAACCAGCAGCAGCATCATTATGACGATTACCTTCTTTGGGTGATGGGCAGGTGCTGGTATAGCTGTGAACTCCATAGCCAAAATATGAAACAAAACAGCAAGTTCAGCACATTATATCCAGAAACCTTATCCTGTGTAAGAGAAATAGCTGAGTGTTGCTGGCTGTGTGACCAATATCTCAAATTATCTATTAAATTTTAGAACAAGTATTACTAAGTATTAAAACTTAGAACTGTTATAATGATAAAATATTCAAAATAATTTTATAGTTATTTATTGTAGAAGTCACAATTGCACTTCTGATGTCTCTAGAATCTCTGTGAAGACAAGTTATTTCAACTATTATATATGTGTGTGTACACACATATGTATATGTGTGTATATACATATACATATATGTTATCTTGATTATAAATGCATGGTCATTTGAGAATGAAGAGTTAATTGCTATGACTATGTATACATTCCTATCCTTAAACTAATACTTTAGCTTTGTTCATTAAGTGCAAGGATATACCAACAACACCTAGTCACTTTAAGATGGCTATGCTGGCAAGTCATACAACATCTGTAAAGGTTCCCTATATCCTCACAAGAAAATGAACTAAGAGGCAGGTAACATTTTAACGTTATTATATAAATGCTTCCCCTTATATAAGAACCATGCCAAGGTCTCCAGAAACCCCAGGCCCCAGAGTCTCTGGGGAGAACCACCGCATGGATATTGCTGTAGCATAATTATCTTATTATTTGTTTGTGAATTCCCAGTTTTGAGAAGGATGGTAGATTAAAGTTATTGGCATAGCAAATTAAAGCATACCACTAATGAAAGGAAAGGTAGAGTTTTAAAATCTAAATTAATCCCACTTTGGAGGTGGGACTCTTTTATGCTGCCAACCAGTCACCAATTTGGTAAACACGAGTGATAAGTGAGCATGAAAAGTACGACTTCCTAAAATGTTCACTAATATTTACAAATATCTGACTTAATACAGATAGAATTTAACCCTCTTTTTAGTCATTGCAAATCAATAGTCACTATGACGGCTTCAGAAGATAGTAAACTTCCTAGTACAGTGCTAGGCCCTTAGTAAACATTACCTAAAAAAATCCATGCTTTTCTACTCAAGAATGTTTTCTTCAATGTAGTATACAACACACACACACACACACACACACACACACACACACACACACACACACACACACACGGAGAGAGAGAGAGACAAAAATACAAACTCTAAATCACTGTTATCAGTGGTCTTGGATGCAAAATATAAAGATATATTTATTGTAGCAACAACTTGAAAGTATTATTGGAGCACAGGTTACCTTGAATCTGGCACTAAGCCTCAGGATTATGCTTATGTGGCTGTGCAATGAATCATGAAAGTTCCATTTGTAAAGACCCTTGAGGTCTTAGGAGTTGTATGTTTTCAGTATTGCAGAATCTTGGTATCTTTGGGTAGTTATTTTTTCCATTAATTAACAATGTATGGAATATTTACTTCTATAAATGGATGTCATTTCTGGCATAAATGATGTTATTGACACAAACATTCTTTCAACTCTTTCCCAAAAGGCAGGAAAACAAACAAACAAACAAATAAATAAACAAACCCCAAAACAAACAAAAAACCAAAAACAAACAAACAAACAAAAAAACAAAGCAAAATCACTCTGCATTGATTTTTTTTTTCTGTCGTACCTCTTAGTGAACCCATCTCCACTGCCCATAGGCAGACTTTAAAATTTTTATACAATTAAACCAAAACATGCCACACAAGTGATCACAGAGACAAATAATCAACAAAACAAACATCAATGCTTTCTCAAAATGAGTATCACCGTTCAAAGCAAATTTATTTCTCCTAGCATTGAGACTCCTGAAGCATATGCCCCAGGAAAATGGTAGATGCTGGCCATGAAGTTAAAATGCTAAGGATTTGTTAGAAACTGCTTTCACATAGGGTTATATCTGATTTCACATGGAGTTTGCATCTGACACCCTAGATTTTAAGCCTGTAGCAAGCAGGATTGGTGTTCTATTCTAGTGAATAACTTCAGAGTCTAATTTGGCTTAATTATTAATAGTTGGTTCATAATAAAAGTAAACAAGAAAACATTCACGTGATAATTCATAAAGGTAAATGGTAAGGAATACAAACCAAAAGCACAACGTAGGAAGAAGAAATGTTTTATTATCAAATATGATGCAAATGGCCTTAATTACAGTTTCTTGTTTTATGCAAAAGACAGGACCAAACCCATGCCCCTCTGTACCAGAGCAGACAACCCACAGAAAACCCATAAAGATGATGGTGGAAGGCTTACAGCCATAAATTAAAAGGTTCAAACTTTTATAAGGCCAATACCTACAAATGCTGTGATCAGCAAATTAGAACAGAAAGAAAGAGCCAAGAGAAATAAATACAAATGCTAAGGCTACAGGATCTATAGCCCATGGAACCTGAAGAACTATAAACATGGAGAGTTCAAAGCAATTATTTTATGGTTGCAAATGCAAACAGAAGATCATGGAACAACGTAGCTGATGTTGGATAGTGGAATCACAGGGAACAGACAACAGATAACTCCAAAGGAAAGACAGAGAGGAACATAATGAGGTCAGAGCACTGCATAGCCACTTTCCCCATAGCTCCTGGAGACCGTTCTCACATCCCCCTCCTTAAGGGATCAGTCCACTGTACGTGGATAGTACACTTTTCAGGCATAATGCACTTTATCAACACAACTGCCTGACAGTCATAGTTGCTCTATGTTTCTAATGTAGTGTGCACAGTTATTTAAGTTTAGTTTCCCTATTTAGCACAAACTATTTTACATGACACTTGATTTCTTTGGCAAACATCATTTTCTCAAGGCAATGACATGATTCAAAGGTGGAGCATATATATGACATCAGTGTTTTATGGGGTTTGGTATTGTTTGTTCTTGCTTCTGTTTGTTTGTGTTAGCATCACTCTCAGGCTTTTTGTAGAGTAAACACTTTTTGTGTTCTTTAGAGTGCCTACACTTCGAGGTTTCATGATTTCTGACAGTTTTGCACTTTAACTCCCCATGAAGTGTCAAGGCAGGCAAAAGAGGATTAATCTTGGACTGCCCTATTTGGCTTAGTGACAGTTTGATGAATTCACTGGAAAGTTTAGATCATTAATTAGCCTATTTTTTTTTATTTTGTGTATTTTCCTTATTAATCTTGTTTTTATGTTCCTTTCATCTACCTATAAATAAACATCGGTTCTTTCAACATAGACACTGGTCCTTGTTGTAAATACAGTCTACCTTGCTTTAGCTGTGGGGGTTTCTTGGGTTTCTTGATGTTTGTTCAAATAGATTCATTCTCATTCATAAACTGAATTGAAACAGCTTATTTGATACTTTTGTCTCAGTCTCATCATTCAGTTTTCATTATTTATTTCTTTGCACTTACTTTCAAAAGAAATTGTAAGGACCAGGGTTTGTTATAGTAGAGAGGTGTGGAGAGCAGCCTGGGAAATAACAGCTATGGCTGGCTTCTCCACGCTTCATTTCCCTGAGGGATTTTTCCTACTTATTCTTCACCATTTGTATGTTTGTGTGTGTGTGCACACATGTATGTGTATGTGTTCA
>CM052701.1:59418553-59529076 GCA_028551405.1 Uromys caudimaculatus
GGCCTCTCATCTCTCCCTGATGGCCATCGAGGTCATCCTCTGCCACATATGTGGTCCAAACCATGGGTCCATAGATGTGTATTCTTTGGTTGGTGGTCCAAACTCCAGGACGACCGGGGGCCGGGGGGAGTCAGGCCCATCGATGCTCTTGCTTTCTCCATAGGGCTGCAAATTCCCTCAGCTCCTTCAGACCTTCCTCCAACTCCTCCATCTGGGACCTCACTCTCAGTCCAGCGAAATTCAGTCTTTCAGACACTATTCTGTTTCCTACATGAAGCAGACCAAGATACGGAAGTGAGATAGAAAGAAGGCAGGCAAGTGGGGGAAGCCACAGGTTGATTTGCTGGCCCTGGTGAGTAGAGATGGAATGGGCTACTGTTCATACTCTCAGTATTTCAATGAATTTATATGCAGAAATAAATATTATAAAATGTCCCTCTGGATACAAAGGCAAGTGCTCTGTAGATTAAATTTTTTTCCCAGTAGCATAGATATGGAGAAGTGAAAATATCTTGTTAGCCAGGGCTTTCTAGTCTCTGGCCTCTAAAACAACATTATATAGAAATGGTTAACTCATCATCAAAGATTAAAATTGTCAACTTAGCAAATGTAGAAGAATTTTAATTCTTTTGCTCTGGCAAGGGAGCATATCCAAAGGCCATTTAGTCTGTGTGATCTGGCTATAATATAGACACTCCCTCAGCACATACCTTTCTTTGTTAGTTTGTAGAAGGAATCAGCCAAATTCTAAAATCTTGTCTAATTGATGGCCAGATGAAGTAATAGATGAGAGAAAGATTTGACAGAATGAATCAGCAATTAGAGACATCCAACTCTCAGGAGTATGGAGGCACTTTTACCAGGACAGTTTTACAGAGACAGGACAGAATGAGCCAGAGAATGAGAAGGAACCAGAAGATAAGAACAGATTGTCAGAGTTAGTTTAAGGCCAAGCAGACCAATTCAATTAGAAGCTGAAATAAGCCATTTGAATCAGTCATCTTAAGTTAAATTAAATTGTATGGAGGCTAGAAGCTTCCAGGGTAAGGCCTAGGGAGAATTAGAACAGAGAAAGAAATGGTTTGGGTTCATCCCAAACCATGTATTCACACAGTTTTAGTATGGGCTCTCACCTCATCCCATTATCTGAGAAAATAAAAGCTACATTTATAAACAAATATAAGTAATTTTTTAAAAACTCTGTCATCACTAGAATTCAAAATCTAAATAAAATTATGTACAGTTAAGTATGATATTTCTAAGCTATGATGTCTATTCTTTGCATATAGACCCATTGCAACATTTCCCTATATAAACACAGATCTTAAAGTCATGAATTCTAAGTATGCCCACTTTCAGAAAAGTCAGGAAAGTCTTAGAGAAATGCCCCAATCATCAGTTTCCTTCTAGTCTGTCAGACATATCATCTGTAAAATCAGTGGTTGCATTTAATCTGTTTCAGAGACATATGTCTAATTGATAGAGAAGGGGGAAATGGTAGGGCCAGCCCAGATTACCGGAGCACATCTGGGACATTGTATGTTGTCGCATGTTTGTGTTCATTGATGTTTCATAGTCACCTATAGAGAGACATCATAAGGAATCCATCATTCTCCTACATGCTTCTAAGATCATTTGTCAGGTTCAGTGTTAATGAGTATGAGCAAAGGGGGTGAAAGGCCAGCTCAGAGCTATTTAGCATGTCCTGCCGTTTTTATGTGCAAAGCATTGAACGGATGGCTGTGGCTTCACAAAATTCTAGTTTCAGAAGTGAGCACTTGAAAGGAACTTGAATAACCCTTCCAACTCCAGTTACTTTAAACCAGTCTTATTCTCCAGCATACAAAGTAAATCCAGTTCCCCGTATGCTTTTCTCATTAACAGAAACTCTGAGGGTGGTTTCACAGGGATTTTTATGTATTGTTCTACATTCTTTGTTTGATTTATAAACTGCTGAGGGGAAATGGGGTTGTAAACCTAATCCAGGTTTATGATATAAAAGGGCAGCCCATTCTAGAAACACCTTGTGGTCTTACAAATAGAGTTAACTTTAAGCAATTTATTTAGTTAAATTTGACTCAACTATGTATTAAATTGCTGCCAGTTGGAAATAATGGGGCTTGGCAGTTTTACTGTCAAATATAGAGGGTATAGGAAAATATGTGGTGAGGGGAGAGTTGCAATAGACCAAGCTGTTGCAGCATTTAGTGATGGAAAAATCAAGTAATTCACCTTGACTGCACTCAAAGGGAAAAAAATTGAAAAGCAAGTTCTCACTATTAAACAGTTAATTACAGTGTGTTTATGTGTATAGGGCTTGATTGTTAATTGCATACACTAAGTTCTTCTATAAAAACAAGTGCTGGTTGCCTGGCATCCTGGGTGCTTAAGAGATTAAAATGACTGGGGAGCTGGTCTGTTTTCCAAGGTGTAAACTGATTGACATAAATGGGAAGTCTGGATTTTAGAAAGGATGTTTTATAGGATGCTTGAGCAAGAGATAAACTCTGATGTGAGCACACAACACTAACACAACGGTGTGAACTCTACATTCTCTGCCTTACTGTGGCTGAAGGATGAGATCCTTACTCCCATTTCTCCCTGCAAGAAAATGAGAGAAAAGAACACAAAATCTGTGACCTAACACATAAGATTTTGAAGCCTCTTGAGTATGGAGCCTTTATTTTCTGCTATAGATGGGAAGATACCTAGGAAAAAGAGATGAAGGAATGCAGAATTATTTGGACCAGGACAAGGAAAGCTGAGAAGTAATATAGCATGTTCTTGAAGTTTATGAAAATATTAGTATGAAATACCAAAACAACTAGCTATTCTATCAGTCCATGGGCATTGAGTATAATCCAAAAGTTGCAATAGAACTCGCCAGGGAGAGAACTAAAACCCAGGACTGAATTTAAGAGTGCTTTCTGCTCTTGTGAAGAGTCTGAGTTGCTGGGCAGTGGTGGCTCACGCCTTTAATCCCAGCACTTGGGAGGCAGAGGCAGGTGGATTTCTGAGTTCGAGGCCAGCCAGAGTGAGTTCCAGGACAACCATGGCTATACAGAGAAACCCTGTCTTGAAAAACAAACAAACAAACAAAAGAAAAAAGAGTCTGAGTTGAGTAACCAGCATGCATTGCATTGCTCACAACCAACTCTAACCCCATCTCCAGAAGGTCCAAGCTCTTTTCTGTCCTCCATGGGAACACACAGTCTCAAGAACATATACACACACAGATACAATCATATACACACAATTGTAAATAAAATAAAACTTTACAAAAGCAAACATTGATTATCAAGTCTTCAAGACTGATTGTACATTATGTAAAATTCAGCAGAGTTAATACCACAATTTGTGATTGTTTAGATTGTGGTAATTAACTACAACATTCGTTAAACTGTAGCTTTATAATTAGCCAGGAAGGAAGGCAATATGGCTAAATATAAATATAGTATCAGGTAAGTCTTTTGTTGTTTATATTTACTGAAAATTGGCTAAAAGTCTCTAGCTTGTGCCTTTTAAAAGTTCTATGTCCTCCATATTTTCCAAGGCTGTCCCAAGACTGACAGTGAGCTTAGAACTCTATACCTTACCTGGGTTTCACATTCCAACTTAAAAACTAACAATAGGATTTGGGGAGATGGTTCAGTGGATAGAAGTGCTTGCTGTGCAAGCATGATTTTGAAACCCAAAATTCACATTAAAGACAGGAAGTCCAATACATACATATAAATTCAGTGTTGGCAAGCAGACCAGGTGGATCCTAAGAGCTCAGTGTCCAGCCAGCCTACCTAAAATGATGAGCTTCTGTTTTAAGGAGAGATCCTGTCTCAAGCAACAAGGTGGAAAGAGACAGAGAAAGATACAGGATGTCCTACCATGCACTGACTTTCACATGTAAGCTTGTGGTGGTGGTGGTGGTGGTGGTGGTGGTGGTGGTGGTGGTGGTGGTGGTGGTGGTGGTGGTGGTGATATAATGATAGTAATAAATAATATTAGTATAGAAATGACATGTGTATTGCATGGGTTCACACGAGGGAAACTCATAGCATTAATGGTAACTTTACGATCTTAACATGCTTCGCTTTATCATGGCTTGTGGAAAAGAATTTCTAACTCCATCCCAAATTTGCCCCATGTTTGAGTATATGTGTGGGTGCTCTGTGTTGTCAGACTTAGCATTTTCTCTTCATCCAATATGCTTTGAGTCTACTGAGTAAAAAGACAGTCAAAAGTGTACCCTATCTCTCTACTAAATCCCGGATAAACATATGAAGACAGCACAAGACCAAGAACTGGCTTCATCACACAACTTAACTTTTGTGCAGAATCAGGACATCCGATTGGATTCCAAGGGAGGGTAGCTGAAAGACAGCATGCAGTCTGAATGCAAGTTGTGTCTGGTTCAAATCAGGAGTAGAGAACACAGCTTTTGTTCTTTTCTTCTGGGAACTCCAAGCTCAAGGGTGTAAAAATTATTCAAAAAGAGAGTTCAGTTTGATGGATGAAGCTAAGAGATAAGTATGATCTTAAAATGATATACTACCTCAAGAAACTCATTTCACCCTCTCCCATTAGTCTTGAAAGTAAACGAAGAGCATTCCGACATTTATTTGCAATAGCCCTGGTTTATTTTCTTTTATCAGAGTTGGGGCTTTCCCCCATTACTCTTACTAGCTTTCTTTGAGGCAAAAGTATGGCTCCATAAAAAAGAAGGGATGAAATCCTCTCCTCATTAACTCTCAAGTTAGTAAACTTTTCTTCTCAACTGCAACCCTCATAATTCCTGAAGCCACCACTCTCCCCATCCATTCTCACATGCCTGTCAGTCCCAAGTGCCTCACCCCATCTGTTAAATTAGCTGTTTTTACAACATCTCACAAAAAGGGTTTACAGCCGAAACTCTTGCCTCTAATCTAGCTCTTCTTGCTGTATGTACAATTTCTTTATTGACTTTAGGTTTGGGGAGCTTTAAAAATAATACATATCAGTGAGGGTTGCCTGCTTTCTGATCATATGTTTTCTCCTGCTAATCATCCAGTTACCTGATTAGAAACAGATGCAATCTATTTGAAACGTGAACTTCAGAGTGAACTGCTGGTGACGGCTGGATTTTTAGATGGCCTGTGTGTATGTTGTAGAATGCCTTAGAAAGTTTCCAAGGCTAAATCATAGATTATATTTTATTAATACAATTGTTTTCTTATCAAATGAGCCATTCCAAACCCACTGACAGACAAAAGAAAAAAATTAGCACCGTCAACCAAGGTGAAACCCACACTGAAGTCCCTACATTTATTTGTAAGGATTTCTCAAAGAGCACAGGACTGTGTTAGTACAGACAACCAGGCCCTGCTGCCACTGCATGACATACTGGGTGAAGGAAACATCTGAGCAGTTATTTAAAACCTGATGCAGAATACAACAATTATTTAAGTATATGCACTGTTAGGAAAAGGAAAGAGAATACAGAATAAGTACTTTCTGATGAAAACTGCTGAGGACTTGGAAAATAGAATATGTTGTATGTTAATGTGCTTTATGTGTATATGTATGTATATGCAAATGTGTACATTCAATAAGCAAAGGAAGATATCTGGAGTGTTGTTCTATCATTCTCCCCCACGTTCCTTTGAAATGGGGTCTTTACTGAACCTGGAACTAGGCTGGTAGCCAACAAGCCCTGAGAATCCTCCTGTCTCTCCTACGCTACAACACTAGGCTTAGAGGTTTGTGAACAACCAGACCTGATTACTTCCATGGGTGGGGGGATTTGAACCTAGGACCTCTGCTTATGCAGCAAGCGCTTTTATCCTCTATGCCATCTCTCAACCCCCGAGTAGTAGTTTCAATGGGCAGAAGGAGAGGGATGTTGGGCCCACCTGGAGCATGACCCCAGTCAATATTACCACCCTCAATTTTACTGATAAGAAGTTAAATGATTAAATTGAAATCGGTTCATGTTTTATGGATGTGATCTGTTGTCAATTACATAGTCTCAGCCAAAGGAACTTGAAGTGAACCACACAGAAAACTACGACACAAATATCCTCAGATATTCATTTCATTAGACTACCAAGCCTGCTGAAATATGCTTAAAAGAAGGAAAGCTCAGTGATCTCCTCACATCAGAACTTGGTCAGTGTGGGATTTGTTTTTCACAAACATACAACAAAACCAGAGCAACCGACTCTTCTGCCTCGATATGAATGAAAGCCACGTTCATTATGTCTGTTTCCTATCTGTGGCTATTAGTAGGGTAGCAGTTACATAGCCAAGGTGCAGACACTGTGGTGTCAGCTTTGCTAAACTGAGATATTTTACACTGATATGACTATTTGGAGGTTTCGTTTTGTTTTGTTTTGTTTTTTGTACAAAACACTTCTCATCTGAGGTGAAACAAGAGATTTCCTAAACTTAAATTTCTGGTTCAGCATTTAAATTATATTCTTTCTTTGTGACTAAGTGATTTCTTCTGGCACTTCAGGATAGATATGGAAGTAGCTGGGGTGCTAATATTTTTTTGTGGAGGTCTATCTGATAACACAATAGTGAGATACCTCAAAATCTGTGGCTTCTTAGGAGTATTTGTCGAGTGACTGTTGAGTTCATCCCAAAACATGCCCCTTATACACATGGCCTTTTTGGCTATCACGAGAAACAGAGAGGCGGGGTTATAGTAAATAAGAGATTCCCCCATTTCTTTCCTCTTCACTATCCTATTTAGTCATCTCTACTCTAAAAGCCAAGTTTCTTCATAACTCTGAGGGCATATGATGGCTTGTCTTGGCAGGAACTGCAAGACCTGAAACTGTGGGTTACAGAGAAGAAAGATTTAAGAGCCTCTCACCTCACAAACTTGGGCATCAGGTCGGGGGCAGTGACAACTTGTCAGAGTCTTGTTTGTGGCACCCAAGCACATCATGCACTGGGACTGCAGAAATGGCTGGAAAGTCCTCAGACTCTGGTTTTCTTAGTCATTAATGCTATTGATTATTTTGCTGCTTAAATACTGAGGCAGGAACTGGTGCTTGCCCCAAATACAACCAGTCAACTCAAATCTCCCTTAGCCCTTTAGAAAATGCAGATGTACCCAAACCCTAAAGCCCAGCTGAGTTTAAAACATCCAGATATTGGTTTTAAAAGAAAACTGCTGGATGAAGAGGGTGTCCCAAACAAACTAAATGTTGATCTGTCTTTTATTAATTTCATTTTTTATCTTCTTGTGTTCAGGCGTTTGACAGCTGTGACATTCATGGGCAATGCATTTGAAAAAGAAGACATAAATATTCAGAGACGTATTAGAATGCTGTTCAATGTAAGCACCTGTCTACTTAGTGTTGACGGAAAATCATTTCCTTTGCTTTATGCCTGTTACCTCTAGAGACCACAGAGGTCCTGCTCTATCTAAAGAGCCGGTCCCAACTTCAGCGTTTGCTCTTGCAACTGCAATGTATATAGTTAATTATATTTATTGAGGAAACAATTTTGTTTTATACTTCCAATGATATGTAAACAATTTGGTCAATCTTCATCTCAGAAAGAATTTCCCCCAAGGATTCAGTGAGTGGAAAACCTAGTACAAGGCCCTAAAGCAATGACCTTACACTACATGGTTTCCTTTGTCACCAGGAGAAGTTTCTCAAGCAGAACTTTCCAAGAGAAGTGTCAGGAAAGACCCTTGCAAGACATCTGAGGGGACTGTGAGAAACATCACAATGTCCACACACAGCAGACCCTCCTTCCAGATTCAGGGTTCCATATTTCAATTGCCTGTGGTCAACTGCAGTCAGAAAACAATAGATAGAAATATCCAGAAGTAAATAATTCATAAAGTTTATATAACTTTTATTATCCTACATGATTACAATTGCTCTATTTTATTGATTCCTGGCATTAATCTTGTACTATGGCTACTTCATAAATTAAGCTTTTCATAGGTATATGTGTAATAGGTGTCTATGCATAGGAAATGCCACAGGATCAACACAGCTCAGTACAAGCCATGGTTTTAGGCATCCACTGGGGGTCTTGAAGCTATGTTCCTCTGGACACAATTTTTTTTTTTTTTACTTTATATGCATTTGTTATATATTCTATTAACATAATCTTAAACTACCATTATTAAACAAAGATATACACTTTAAGTTAAGTAGTAAAATATCATGTTTAAATCAAATACGTCATTTTAAAATATCTCTCTCTCTCTCTCTCTCTCTCTCTCTCTCTACTCTTTACTTTAGCTAAAGTAGAAGCATCATCCTAACTTAACTAGGACAAACAAGTGACTGTGCACAAAGAAAGAGGGGCAAAAGAGGGAAGGAACTGGAAACGTGGGGATAAGCTTCATCAGGGTACCCGGAGTGCTGTGGCGACCTCAAGACCTGCTTTTGCTACGGAATCTCAAAACCCCATAACGGCACCAAGTGTTCATACTGGGTGTGATTACCTTAATCATTCCCCACAAAGACTAGTTTCCCTTCCTAAGTTAGTAAAAGACTGTTGAGAAGGATTTGCCAGGGGTTAACGCCTGACTGCTCAGCTCCTCCTTCCGTGGAATCCCGCTCAGAATTACAAATGTACCCTATTATCAAAAATATAATGAAACACAAACCAAAGTGAATGAAGTCTAATTTTTTTGGCTTTGACATTTCTCCCCATTTTACTTTTACCTGACAGGAGTGTGTAATGATGTTAGCTCGGCCTGAAGAGGAGAGAGAGGCAAGCAGCTAAGTCCGCAGAGCTCTTGGTTCCAAACCCTGACAATGCTGCCACCTACAGGCAAAAACTTTCAAGGCCGATTACACCAGCGACTGTGTTTTCCTACCCCTAACAATGAGAAGAGGCACAGGAGACCACAAAAGAACAGCAAGAGTCCCAAACTCGGAACTCTGCAAAGAGTTAAGTCACCAGGTGATAGCAAAGAACGGGCCCTTTCGCTTAGCTAGTTCAGTGCTGTTCTATAATTTAATTAGGATCATCACACGGCAACCAAAGCTGTCTAGAGGAATTACGAGCCACAAGTTCAGATCACACATGAATCCTTTTGCTCAATTAAAGCTAAGCAATTTTTAAGGGTCCCCCCTCTCTTTGCAGTATATGCAAAGAGCAGTGAAGCATGGCCTACATATTTTTCACATTAAAATTATTACATAAGGCCCGTAGCATTTGAAATACTATGGAAATCAAAATGTTACACTCTGACCTCGGGCATTTAAACTTCGTCATTTTGGAAACTATTGTTACCCTGCTCTGCTTTGTTCTAACAAAATTACTGTGGTTAGTTATAATAGCTGAATGAATAATTACTGCAGGAAGAAAAAAAGTATGTAATAGTGGCGGAATGGTTCTCGAGCCTGCATTTTACTAAACAGGG
The DNA here is from genome assembly GCA_028551405.1 of Uromys caudimaculatus. Taxonomy (NCBI): domain Eukaryota; kingdom Metazoa; phylum Chordata; class Mammalia; order Rodentia; family Muridae; genus Uromys; species Uromys caudimaculatus. Next base: position 59,427,933 of record CM052701.1, read on the forward strand.
TTTTAATTCTGTTTGAAGTCCAGGCATCGTGACCAATGGCATTAGGCTTCCCTACTGTACCTGTCAATAAAAGCGATTGCTTTGTTCCTCCGACTACCGAACCTCCCTAACCTTTATGCCAGGAAAAATTGCAAAGAATCTGATAAAGGGGAAAAAGTCTTCTGGAGGAGCCAGATTCTGGGTTGATGTAATTTTTATGGATTAAGCACATTCAACACAGCACATCAGCATGCAAGACTGTGAAGTTCATTGTGACTCATTTCTCTAAAGTTTAAAACTTTCCTCAGCTTTCTCACTAAAGATTTCAGAGGCCAGAGGAGTTGGCGGTCCTTATTTTTTCTATGCTTAAAACATGTATTACCAGATACCAAAATTATGATTTTTATCAATCCTCAGTTATATCATCTGATTCTGATTGTTCTTTGAATCTGTACAACTAGCACTTGCAAGCCAAGTAGCCCGGAAGTTTTCACAAAAGTGGAATTCAAAATTAACTTTTCAATGATCAGTGGGAAGAAACACACACCCTTCTTTAAAAGGAGCTTTGTAATACGGCATACAAACTAGAAAGATAGAGAGAAATCAGGTAGTGTTGCAGAGAACATTACATTAAATTGAGCATTTTTGTAATTCGGAAGTGATTTATTTGTTTATTTATGTAGGTATAACACACCTCCTGAATTTTCATATGTATTTCCTGAAACAACTGAAATCGGGATGCGCAGCAGAACTCCCAATACTGTGAGATATTCTTCATGAACTCAGAGATCAAAAAGAACACTTTACACGTTACAGTATTGCAGCCTATTTATTATTTACAATAGGAAGAAATCTGGATGTTACGAGCATATATACGTATTGCATTTGACTCACAGATTGTTTATTAGTTTCTTAGATGAGTGTACAAAATGCAAAGAGGATTAGATCTTTATTTTCAAGAAAATCTGCAAAGATTAAATCTCTCCACATTTGCAGCCAGATATTTGCAGGATCAACAACTCCTTTAAACACTAGTTGGATTTAGTCATAATAAGAATATAAATACAATAAGAGATTCCTAAGGGGTATGCGATTTTTTAAAAAATTTCCATATTCACTACAATAAATGTTATGCCTAGAAATTTTATAGCTAAGAGAAACACAGAAAATACTATACCCAGAGCCAGAAGACTGCTCCAGTACAAAGCAAGTCTGATATATTGCCTTCCAAATGCATTGCATGTCCCTGGTAAAGTTGTAAATTATGGTTGCAAATGAGGCCACAAACAAAATTTTGCTCGAGGCATGAATCATAAATTCAAACAATAATCATCTCCTACGTGAGGCACAAATACTTTGTTTACTTCTTAGGCACTGTTTCCTAAACACGAAGATGAAAGTAGGTCAAGGAAATTTAGCATCTTTTTCTCATGAAGCATGTGATGATGCTGGGTGGGACCTGCCTTATTTAAAACCGCGCGAACCTTTTACGTATTAAAAATCTGTTTGCACAGTGCTGGGTCCTTAAGCATATTGCCATTTTACTTCATGATGACGCCGCATTACCCAAACTATATACATTTAGTGGAGAAAATAAATGCTTCACAATATTAACCTGCTAGATGGAATTCTGATGTGCTCTTCACAGGGAAAGTAAAAGGTAGCTGGCTGCTATGAAATGCTTCTTTTATCTAGTTAGTAGCTATGATTTCTTACTATTCCTTGTACACAGATGAAAAGTGATCTATTTTCCTTTTTTCAAAAATTTCTAAAAGGCAGTTCCATTAAGACCTTTATAAGCATGAAGCTTAAGAAAACTGGCCTTTAATTAAATCTGGCCAAATGACAGAAATATTGTTTACACCGCAGATTTGTAATATTGCAATAATTATTTTTATTTATGGGTACCAAGAGTGCAAAGCAGCATAACTGTTCATGATAAGGCTCCTGGTTCTTCTCACAGAGGCTCTGTCTCAGCGATGAATATCAACAGCAATAACACTAATAATAGTCATATTGATTAAATACTTACAGTCTACTAAGAATTGTGTTTGGGGCTTTATATGGATTATCCCATTCAATTGCTACAGAAACTCTTCAAAGCAAAGGTTGTATTTATATGTTTAACAGTTTATGGAACCAAGATTTAGAATAGTCAGGATACCTGCCCCCACCCTGGATTCCCACCCTGTTCAATTCATGCTCCCTCTGGGCAAGGCACTAAGCCTTCAAACATAGGTTCTAGGGCTATCTGTTTCTTGAACAAAGCATTAATTTATGCATTAAAACTTTATACTAGCATATAAAGCAATGGAAACACAAGATTTTGATGTGTTTTAAGCCTAATCAATTGAAAGCAAACACTGTAATCTATTGAAATCAAAACTTATGGATGCTTCCATGCAATTAATAAATTGACACAGTGGTTTATATAATGTAAATATTCAAAAAGTATTTGTATCTTAGTATATACCTCTCTGTCTATTAGATAGTTGGTGAATAAAAAGGAGGTATCTCTCCCCTTGTGAATCTTTTACAGCAGCAGAAAAATAATTAGATAAAATTATTAGATAAAATAATTAAAATTGAAGTTGAATAGAAAATAATCGAACATAGAAAAGAAAATAGTAGATGTCTCTGAGAAAATGACATGTCAGCTGAGTTCCCAAGGATGGGGAGTTGCCAGGACATAAACAGGATATTCTAGACAAAAGGAAAGCACCGTCTGCAAAAGACATGACTAGGAAAAGATGAGTTACACAGGGGAAGCTGAAGAATGCTACTTCTCTGGGTGTGGAACGAAAGCTCTTTGTTTTCACGTGTGCTCGCCTCCACCACTTAACTCTACTTCAGTTATCCTTATCTCTTTCAGTAATTGCCCAAGACAAATGATAGAAGTTGTATTTTTCTTCCCTTTCCTTTACCTCTTAAATCAGAAACTTTATCCTGAATGTGCCCGCCCCTTTCTATTCACTGTCCAGACTTTCTCATAATCATCCCTTGCGTGCAGGGCACATGCTACACTTCCAACCTGGCAGCCCACTTCCTTCAACTGCATTCCCCACGTGACGGTTAGCCATCTCCTGGAGACGTAAAACAGGTCTCCATATAAGCCATTCAGTGGCTCTTCTAACATCCTTCAGATAGCCACATGATGAGCTTCATGTTGCCTTTCAAAGTTTCACTGACCACCACCGGAGGAGTTAGGGGAAGGACTGAAGGAGCTGAAGGGGTTTGCAACCCCATAGGAAGAACAAAAAATACCAACAACCAGACCCCTCCAGAGCTCCCAGGGACTAAACCACAACCAAAGAGTGCGCATGGAGGGACCCATGGCTCCAGACGCATGTGTAGCAGAGGATGGCCTTGTTTGACAACAATGGGAGGGGAGCCCCTTGGTCCTGTGGAGGCTCGATGCCCCAGCATAAGTGAATGCTAGGGCAGTGAGGCAGAAGTAGGTGGGTGGGTGGAGGAGCACCTTTATAGAGGCAGGGGAGGAGGAAGGGGAGAGGGGGTTTGTAGAGGGGAAACTGTTAAGGGGGAATAACATTTGAAATATAAATAAAATAACCAATAAAAAAAAGAAAATATTTAAATGAACCTTAGTATTTTCCTACAAAAGAATAAAGATGTTTCTGTAAGTGCGTGTGAGCATACACACACACACACACACACACACACACACACACACACACACACACACACACACAAGTTTCACCCAAACGCCATCTTTCAAGTGAATCCAAACGTTATGGCTTAATTCAAGGGAGACTCTTTTACCTTCTCTTTGTAGTCTATGTTCATAAGCAGGAATGGAGACTGTCTCATTTCTGGGTTCCCTTCATATAGGACAGCACATAGCATATACCAGTTGTTCAATTAAATTGGAAAGCTGGGGAGGGATGCAGAAGTCAAAGCATTCATGCCTTTTGGCCACTATTAATTGGGATATTCATGCCAAGTTAAATGAGAAACTTCAGGGAAGTTCTGCACAAGAAGACAAAAATACCATGATGGCTGTTTCCATGTGAAGAACACACTGAAGAGGCACAAGGGTAGGAGCAGAACAAGCAGGTAGGAGGCCAGTTCAGAGATGCAAATGCGAGATGCTTTGGGCTCAGAGTACGGCAATGGTACTGGTGAGAGTCGGTAAGGGGTGGATATGTAATATAATTTCAGCTCAGCTTTTGATGGATGAGTTGGAGAGGAAGGAAAGTGATGAGAATTATCCTTAGATTCGGTGGGAGCAGGGGGTGATAGCACGGTAGAGAAAGGGGAGTTAAAGGAAGAGAGACCTGAAGGGAGGCAATGAATTCAACTGGGTGGATGCATTTAATCATCCTGAGTCATACTTAATTTTCTGGCAACTCGTCTGGCTCAGTTTCAAGTCTGGTATTTCTCCTTAGAGGGTCCATTCAAGGAAGGTCAGTCTGTTCACAGAAACAAATATCTCTTTAGCAGATATCCGGCGGTGGTTAGATGGGAGCAGCATGAGAAGCAAAGAGCAGCCCACGATGAGTGGTGAACATTCAGCGCTTCATTTTTATGCCAGTTCTCTAAAATCACCAAAATAACAATTTTTCAGCCCTAAATATAACATAAGGAAGAACGCATGGATTGATAAGGCTTTTACACTGCATTTAATTGAAAGACGATGATGCTGTAGGGATTTTTTTCTTTCTCTCTTTCTCTTCCATTCTCACTTCACAGTCCCTCTGTGCAATCTGTAGCTCCAGGGGATATGAGGCGAGGAGGAGGAGTAGAGGTTAGCTGAGCCATTAGCAGCTGTGTTAGTCACTGGTTTGATAGAGGCTCTCCTGCACAAGACATTCCTTCCTTGAAAGTGAGCACAAGAGCTGCAGAGGGTGGAAGACTGACAGCAACTGGCATTAAAGAAATACAGCAAGACCCCCTTTGCTTCAGAAAGGAGCTGAGGTGGGTCTTGATTCTTCTATGTAATAAATGGTATTTTCTAGAAGGTCTTCTAGTTGACTTGAAGACTTGGACCTCCTGTAGATATAAATTCGTTAGGAAATTTTTAAAAACACACTTGATAATAATCTACTTTTACAGCAAAGATGCCCATTTATCTTGAGAGTTTTCATCTATTATTGCTCAGGAAATATTACCTTATTAGTTTATAATATAGTTTTAAGTTTGTAAATATCTAGACAGCGCAATGAAGGTTGGTAACATCTCTCAAAGTAGGAAAATAACAAAAACATTACTCTGAGTATGAATTGTTCTTTAAAATCCTCACATAAAAGATAAAATGGCCTTTGGTGTACAACTTCTTAGCGTCTGATTCTGCAGTCAATATTCTATTCTATGTAGATGACTGTGAAAATTGAATGATGGATATTTTAATGTAAAAAAAGACTGGGAAAAAAATCACTCTTATTAGTACAATAGATGTAACTGAATTACCTTAATATATAAACAACTAAACCACAGACAAGTATTAATGGAAAACTAACGAACTGAAGTAGACATTTCTTTATGAATGCTGTAATTGTGAAATCAGAAATGTGACAAAGAATTTCCACTTGTTGCTCAGCTCAGTTGAAGGTGGCGTAAAGGGCTTGGTGCAGTCAACACATGTGGCATGAAAGCTCCTTTCCTTCTACCTGGCAAGGTCCTCTGGTCCTGGGATTATAAGTATCTGAGGCACATATTAGCCCAGTATTCTAGGTCCTGAAGGCATGGCACCACTTACCTTCACACAGGGGAAAGAGTCTGTTTTGGTGGAGACTAAAGGATTATGTGACTGGGGGACCTCCTCGGGTATTTATTTTAGAGCAGGCTGTGGCCTTGGTTCTCTCGATAAAACCGAATATCTTGTCAAAGAAAAGCCTTCAGCTAGGACTCAGCACTCAGCAGCACACCATCTATCTGTTCTCTCTCAGACATAAGGAGCTGATGCTCAGTCTGTAGCCCCCTGCCCCAGAGAGAAAGGAGGGAATTTTATTCTTCTTGATGTCTCAGCCATTTTGAAAGTAGACAAGATGGCATGCAAGTAAAATACATTAAAGTGTAAATACAACACAGAAGGATACACATGCTTATAAACAGTGTCCTTTAAACAACTCCATTTGGCCATGTGGCTTCCTAAATGTGTTGATCTCACCCCCTTCCTTTCCTATAAAATGGCCAAGCTAAAGTGACCCCTTCTGCAGTTCTGCTTTGAAATATTGGGAGTTCCTTTAAAAGGATTCTTTACCCTAGCACAGCGTGATTTGTCCCAAACCAAAGAAACTAAAACTAACCTTTACCAATACTAACCCATGTTTTAAAAGAGGTTAGTAGAGTATTCTAGAACACCATGTTAGTGTCTTTAACCTCATTCAAGAAAAAGACGTGGTATCTAAAACTTTATTCTCAAACAAACAAACAAACAAACAAACATTTCTCATTCCTCACTTCAGGAAAAATGCATATATCTGTTTATATTGAAACCACTTTTGTGTAGGATAAAGCTGAAAGTGATGATAAACTCTAGGATTCATTAAAAGCCAGCATGATTGAATAACTCAACAGATGGTCCTAACAGAGTTGACTGCGTCTACCCGTGAGAATATATTGAAGAGATGTGACTATGTCAAAGTAGTTTGCACTATTATCACTTAGGTGCTGTTCACATTCAATTAAGCTCCCTCTTGCCTCTGAAAAGTTGGATTAAATGTATATATACTTCAAGACTGAATGAGATCTCATTTGCTGAAGCAAATGTTTTTATAGGCTATGAATAAGTTCTTAAATACGGATTGTAGTAAGGTAAAGTACAAAACAAGACAATGCTAATGAGATCAGACTAACATCCAATCCATCGTTTTTTCTAGTTTAACCAAACTACATGTGAAAAGCATAAAAACAAATCCACACACCATGTGAGTAGATGGTAGTAATACAAATCACGAATCAAAAGTCCTGAAGCACACAGGTGCAGTGAGCATGGCGAAGTGGTTTGCCTGCCCCTCACAATTCCAGTGATAATCTCCATTCACTCTTCCTCCGGCTTTCCATGTGTCCCACAACCCTCACTCCCCCCTATTTTTCCAGTTCAAATCTGAAACAATTCTGGGGCTGTCTTATTGACATTGTACACAAGAGATACAAAGGGAAAGAATAGCCATACAGCTAGTTGGACAGGTATGACATCATTACATGTTAGCAGTCAGGAAGCTGCAGGATCCTCAGTTAACAAAGAAGCCTATAGCCACCATCCTGCCTGGAGATCAGCTATGGATTAGAGAGAAACTGCTAACGCTGACAAAATACGGTCCTAGCTACCTTAATGGAGGGTGGTGGTAAAGGTGTGGTGGTGGTGGTGGTGGTGGTGGTGGTGGTGGTGGTGGTGGTGGTGGTGGTGTGTGTGTGTGTGTGTGTGTGTGTATGTGTGTGTGTTTTCTGATGTGTTTATTTGTTTGTTAATAAAACTCTTATCAATAACGGGTCTATGTGTATTTCTACTTCTTCCCCGTGTCATTTTTTCTGCCCGTGGATATGTTGTAGCATACTGGTTTCCAAGCCTACATACATACTTGTTTTAAATACATGAGATCTTTAAACATGTATGAAAGAAATCCTTTTTGTTCTTAGACCTTTTTCATGATAACTCAAACATCTAAGAAATTAGATTTATGAAGTAAAAATAATAAGAGCATTGTAATCGCTTAATAAGTGAACAGTGACTGGCTAAAAAGAGAGCAATGGAGGAGAGAGGAAACAGACAGGACAACGTATAAAGCTAAGAGCTTGGGCTAAATTCCTGGCATCAAGACACTATTTTCTATGAGAGGTGTAAAGAGATATGAAGGATTGCTGCTGTTCAGAAGATACAGAAAATGCTGTTAACATGGGGTGGGAACAGACTCTAATGCAGAGCTGAAATCAACCTTAAATATTCTAAAGTAATCCAGAAGGAAGAAAGGGAAAATCGCTAATCCTCATTATGCTGTGATATCATAAATGTTAAGGCCTAGGTAACTGTTACTGGCTAACCGGCCATTTTGTGCTTTTACTGCTATGTTGTTTCTGCTCTTCCTAGGAAACTTTCTTGTGCCCAAGTTGATTACATGTTCTGTTATGTTTTCTACGCTTAGAAACCAATCATGATAGAAGTCAGTAGAATTGCTTTGTATCATTGCACACAAGAAGCTTGGACCTGAACCAACCACTTCCTGGGCCTATGTATAAGCTTTAACAGTATTTGCTTTTGTAAACTGCCTCAGGGAAGGACCCCCAACAGTAACAATGATCCTGGTGATTATTCAGGACAGATGATTCCCAAAGCCCTCCCAAATTCAGTGATTCCTATCCTTTCTGTAGATTAGGTGGGGACAATGCTAGCAACATTTGCACAGATATCATTGTGTAGATTAAATTAGTTATTAAAATCTGAAATGAGGTCAGGTGAAAAACTCACCTGGGAAGGCTCATAACTAAGATGTATAGTGTAAACTCTAATCTTTTTAGCTCGAAGACTCTTTGTTGTCTTTATCTTGTCAGCACAGAATGCAGAAAATTCAAAGATGGTGGCTACATAGAGACTGCTCAAGACACTTTTAAAGTGGAAATGAGTGGCTGAAAAGTAATTCATAAAATCAAGACAATTAAAGCGTAAAGCAACTAACTAGTCATTCACCTAGATTGCTAAAATGCTTCTAAATGTATAGAAATATTTTCACAAAGAATCCATTCTAACTCTTGACAACCCACAGCAACAGCAGGGACCTTATGTACAGAAGTAGTTGTAAGGCAAGGCTTGACAGCCTGTCTTGTCACTGTGACAATCAACAATGTTTACTAAAGCATCTATATGCCATCCCAATGCCATGGTACTACCGAGTGCTCAGAAGACTTCGCACTTAACACAAATCACATGGTTCCCCTTTTCTTTTTTTTTCTACCCCCTCCTTCCCTCTCCTCCAATTTAACAACTGCTCTCCATGCCTTGTAACAGCCTGAGGTCTGGAGGCCTGGCTCATGTAAGGAGTCACAGTGCTGGTTCTGTAGAGTCTCCAGGGTTTCTGCAGTAGCAAGATTTACATTTTCATTACTAAAACTCTCCAACCAGATAATGTCACTCCATGCAATGTCGTGCAGACCCTCTGAGTCTCCCAAATGCTTGGCTCAGATCGGCACAAGCCTGTTCTCATTAAACAGTTCCCTTTGCTTGCCTTGTACAGAGCAGCTTGCTAGCCCACAGCTTCACCTTAGTTTGCCTCGTGACCTATTTCTTCAGAATTTTCCTTTGGCAGCCAGATTCTGGGGGCTTCTACGTATTAGAATCCCTGGGTGGTTTCAGATGCACCTGTTCCGTTCTTTCCAGAGTCATTAGAATTTGGCTGAGAGGAATGACAGCAGGTAAGAATTGAGTTTGTAAAAGAGCAACTCAGCATGACATTTTTTCCTGAAGTGCAGCAGAGTGCATCCTGTAACGGGAAACTTAGCCACAACCAACCATCTTTTAGTTTTATAATTTGGGGCTCTCAGTAGCTGTCCTAGGATTTCTCCCTCTAGTCTTAATGCTTCAGGCAAATTCTGAATAATGAATGGGAGGAGCCGGGGTAGAGGGTTGCTGGAGAGAAAGTATCTGAGCCCTATACTAGGAAATGAAAATAAAAAAGGCCTTCTGCAGTCTGTATTGGATACAGATGTACTCGAAGCAGCAGCCCTCTTCTGTAACATTGCCAAAAACACCCCAGCTACATATGGCTGCCTTGCGGGTGGGGAATGGTGATGGGACTATCTAAAAAGCATCATGTTCTATTGGCATCAGACCTATAAATTGTCTATTGTTCTGATGAACCTCATACTACAGCAATTACTGTGTATCTACAATGGGAAGAACCTAGGCTAAGGTTTGGGACCGCGTTTCTTCCACTTGCTCTGCTTTCTTACCATCATCTCAGCTCTTAAGTCAGGATCACATTAGCTCTAGGGTGCTATATTCTGTTTAACTGTTACTGGGAGCAAATCCCTAACAAATACAAGTTAAGGAACGAATGAAAGGGTTTAATTCAGCTCACAGTTTGGGGGTATATTCTATCATGGCAGGGAAGTCATCGGGACAGGAAGGTGAGAGTTGATTCAGCATCAGAAAGAGAGCACTGAATGTCATTGCTGTTTACTCTCTCCTTTTTACTCTGTTTAGAACTCCAATAAAATGAATCTAAGACAAACTTAAAGATGAAAGAGTTATGTACCAGTGTATGCATACGCACATGTAAACTCTACTACAAAACTACAATGCTTAAAACAGTTTTGCTTGTGCAACATTAACTAAAAATACCACTACGCAACCGAGACCAAGACAGGGCTGTAGAGACTGGGTACCTGCTTCATGACAATGGTGACAGCGCAGTGGGTTAGGACAGGCTGCTCTCCAGAGCCAGCTGGAGATCTGTGCTGGGAACCTAACCCTGATCTCTACTCTTCGTTCCATACACCAAGTTTAATTCAAGGTAGATCTAAATTCAAGAGGTGCAACAGACTTCTAAAAGATGGCAGAGGAAGTGTCTTCTGGACCTTTTGGAATAAGACAAAAATTTAAGGCAGAAAACTTACTATCGTCGGGGAAATAATTAAGGATTTTGAAGGTATTATAATTAGAAACTGATTTTCATCAGAAAGAGTAGTTAGAAAGTGAGAAAGCAAGATGGACTGAGAAAACATATTCATAACACATATAAACAATGTGTTCATTCAGAGTTCAAAATGTTTGTATTCCAATAATATTAAGAATGCATAACAATAGAAAAATGAGAAAAGGTTGAGAAGACTTCTCACAAGAAGGATCCGTAGGGAAGTTATCATATGAGAAAGAATTCACTTCATTGATAATGAGAAAAATGTAAAGTACTACTAGTAGTAATAATAACAGTAACAAAGCACAACACATTCATCTTCTCGTGATAGAAAGAAGGCTAAGAAAGCTCTGTGGCCATTTTTACAAGGGCACTAATCCTATACATATGGATTCCACCCTCAGATCCTACTTAACTTCCAGAGGTCTCACACCAAATCCCGACACACTGGGAGCTAAGATTTCAACATGTGAATTCAGTATGAACACAAACATTTAGTCCATAGCACATGGCTACTTTAGGAGGCTTAGAATATACCACTGGAGGGATTTGTGAAGGTGAACTTATCACCATAAATGAAGGAAGTGGTTTTGACAAAAAGGATGAAGACGTCCCAGAGGAAGTGATGCCAACAAACAACTCCACATTACAGAATCTCTCAGAGATCTTTTGTGACATAGCAAGCTTGAAGGATAAGATGTTGGAAGCTGATCAAAACTTAAAAGAAGTATCACAATATGCCAATGCAAAAGAAAGATCCCCCTCTCGGGTGAATTATACAAGAAGAAAAACACTGTTAAATTACTTTTGCAAATTTAAAAAAAAAAACAATGTTTTTAAAATTCTGAGTGTTTCACATAGATATGACATTTTTTTAATTTTACCATATGTTTGTAACTGACAGTAAGATGACTTTACTCTTTATAAAAATTTCTGTAAATCACTAAACAATGCTCATTTCTCCCCAATAATTTTAAGATTGCTTTTCATGGCTTCATATTGGAGGGCCACTTTAAGAATCGCTAGCCATCTGTAGGCAGAGCTTCAGCTGTCTGTACTCCATTTTTGATAGTCTCTGCCACTGTCAAGCTCTCCCTATTACGACAATTTAAAATTCTTCCATATTGCCTAGCTGTGTCTCTGACACACATCATTAGCTTAAATTGTTTACACTTTTCCAACTCCACCCCATGGTATCTCTTTACCTATGATTTCTTCCACCTATACATTTAAGGTACCTTCATCCATGAAGAAATTCCTGGGTCCCTAAATTAAGATGATTCTTTCAACAATGTCTATCTGCTTGAACAAATAGTGAGTCCCCACTTTTAATGAGCAACAGTCACATATCAAACCCTTACTGTAAAGCCATATGTGTTTGGTTTTGATTTTGTTTGTTTTTTAAAAATAAGGACTTTCATGCCTAAAATGGGATACAGCTAAACACATGTACATAACAATGAGGGCAAATGACAAAGGGAGGGGAAACTGAAACTTGTGGTTTATTTTTAATAAATATAAAAGTCCTATGGCAGGAATTTTCTAGAAAACAGTTAGCTTATATGAGGCCTTTTATCTGAGTATTTATAGACTGCTGACTTCTAAGAACAAAGCCTATGTGAACTTTATTCCTCAGTGTATGAGGAGAAGACAAGATTGCGCACTCTAAGAATTTTCTCAGACACTCCAACAACCTCCCAACTGCTGTGCTCTCTTGCACTTTATACTCTGCCCATGAATAAATAGTTACTTGGGTCTGAAGTCTCTTGAACCAGCAGCTCTTTGTTGAAGACCTCACAAGACTTTTAATAAAGACAACTGAAAAGAAATTGATTTTCCCCCCTGGTTGGAGTATGTATTCAAAAGATTGGTAAACAATATCTCCCATGCTCTCCCTTAAGATTGTATGCTTTGATTTTTACTTTGAAGGAAAAAATACACATAAGTCAATATTTTTTTATGTTTATAATAACCACATACAGGGCTTTCTGAGGCAGGGATACAATATAGCTACTTATAGATCTTTATGTAAGACACTTGCCTAAGTACATAGCAATCTCCAACATCTTGACAGAGTCTGTGCTGGTTTTTCTGGTCTCTAAGCATAGGGCATCTAGTGTGGTTTGCATTCTGTTGTCTGGAGTAGAACAAATCATATTCTGCTCGTATCTCCATTCTATGTGACTTACTTGAAATTAGTTTGCTACATATACTTTGATATTCTGTTCACATCATACAAGAGTATGCCATATGTCTGAGATCCTACATTCATAGTTCCCCATCATGATAGTGAACACATTAACAGCCATTTTCTTTGTAACTGTATCTCTTGGCCATGTTTGAATAGATCAGGAATCTATTTTACCGTTCACTCTCAGTTCAGTAGTCTTCCTTCTCCTAGGAAATGGGATTTGAACTGACAGTCTCTGAGATGAAGACCTAAAAGTGGAAAAAGGGCCATGCAGGGCTGAGGAGGGGAGAGAGAGAGAGAGAGAGAGAGAGAGAGAGAGAGAGAGAGAGAGAGAGGAGGGAGGGAGAGGGAAAGGTGAAGTACTAAACTCTGAAAGTAGGTCCCCAGTAACATACCTCCTCCAGTGAGAGAGAGAGAGAGAGAGACAAGACAGATAGTGACAGAGGCAGACAGAAAGACAGAGAGACAGAGTGACAAAGAGAAGGGAAAGGACAGAACACAGAACATGGCAGATATACAGACAGAGACAGAGAAACTTTCCAGTTCTGTGCTTTAACTCCTTTATAAATCCCCTTCCCTGTTTTCCATTAGATAGATGTCTTTTTGTTCTTACAATAATTTTGTCTTGCTTTCTTGTGCTCACTGGATTGGTTTGCTCTGACTTCCTTGTTATGATTCCCAGTGAGAACAAATTATCTGCAAATGCAGCTGTCCAGAGACTTCATTTCTGGATAAAAATAATAGCGTTATCATTACAAATCCCAACAGCACATAGCAGAACAATAGATGCTCTTTCAAAATTGGAGTCCAGCAAAGCTGCTCAGCAGGTAAGGGCACTTGCTTCTAACCTGAAGACCAGAGACAGATTCCCTGGAACCTGCATAGGAGTAGGAGAGAACCCATTCCTGCAAATTGTCCTCTGATCTGCACACATGCCTGCCTGGTGACAGTGTGTACAAACAACCCCCTCTACACTCACACAAACAAATGCATGTTTCTAAAAGCTCCTATAATTAGTGTTGACAGTTAACTATTTTTGCATATGGAAATTTTCAGGTTCTTCCTATGAAGGCTTTGTCCATCTATATTCCCATAGATGGAGGATGTGTCTTTGTAGGCCTATACAGTTAGTTCATTTGCTGCGTGCAAATTGATCTTCTATTCTGCAAAAGCATATCAGCCTTCCACACAATGATCATGTCATTCAGACCTGACAGTAACTCTCTACCTGAGTAGGATATGTGGTCTCAAATACCCTAGTCAATCTTTTATATTAGACAATCTCAAACATCTTATAGAGTCTGTGTTGGTTTCTCTGGTGCCACAGGCGCTTACTGAAAAAGATGTCTCTAACCCAACCACTGACCATAATGGCACCTGTTGGCTTCCTGCCTCCTATTATTTACCTGTAGAAACATCTACATATTGACATGTCTAAAATGTAATAGTTTCCAAAATGTACTTGCTAGTCTCTCACAGGGATTTTTATGTTTTTCATTCAATTTCTTGTGGGTTTTAAACCACCCTTTCATTAAGTGTTATATGGGAATAGAACATGTAAACTATAAAATTTGGGAAGCTGAAAAAAAAGGGGCCTAAGTAGGGAGCCAAGGAAGTTCTCTAAATGTGAGAGAAAGTTCAGCACATCCTTTCTGTGACCACATCCCCACTGTGCTCTTACATATGAAAAAACATGATTACAATCAAGAGTTCAGAAACAAACCCAACAATCTCTTCTCTACTGTCAGCATGAACAATAGGATTTATTTATAAACAAATCCAATATTTGTACTTATCTCCGACAATGTTCTTTCATGTAACCATGATTTTAAAACATTTAACTTCCAAATTTTTACATGTTCCAACAACAGAATTTAATCCAATACCATGAACAATCTATCAGCGTTTGACCGCCTGAAAAACAATTAGGTGAGTGGCTCACTCTTCTACTGCCAGGGTTACTAATTTAATGCTTTTCATTATTGTCTGTTCTGTTTTTAAGTCTTCTCTCCTCACTTTAAATTAAAGCACATTTGGTTTTTACTAACATGCTCAGGCAAAATAGCACATTTCACATTTAGGATATATGCTCAGTTAGACTTTTACAAACCTGATTTACTTTCAAGAAACTATTGCTTTATAACATTATCAAGATATGTTTCTACTAATAGCTATCTATATAAAAAATAAAGTATGTATGATATATAAGCTAATATTATTAAATCAATATATATTCTGCATATTACTTGTCAATGTAATTATTTTAAGTATAATCAACATTCATACACAGAATATTTCACATGGAGAACTTAAACTTAGAAGAAAGCAGAAATTAACTGTCTTGATTTCAAGTCTTTTGTCCCCATTGTAAATTAAAGTAGCAACATTTGTCACAGTGACCCAAAATGCAAATTTCCATTATGTGATGAAAAACAACCTGAACTGTGGTGTCTCCATACAATGGAATGCTACTCAGCCATAAAGAGTAAAATGCTGATACCAACTTATATATGCATGAGCCACCAACCCTTAGAAGACCGTTGCCACAGAAGTAGGAACTCAGCAAAACTTGTAGCTGATGGGCTGAAGCTGCTGTCACAGTGCTGGTAATGGTTTGACACTAACCACTAAGTTTAATCAAAGTAGCCATGACTTTTATTTGACTATTGCACACCCAGGCCTAGCATTGCTGTCAGACTTCCCCAAATCTTTTTCATTACCAAAACACATAAAACATTCAAGAAAGAAAAGACATGAACTTTGTGCCCTTAAAGCAAGTGAGCCCAGTTAGGACTTTTCATTGTGGTTGACAAAATGTTTCACCTTTACAGCCCAGGCACTTGATAACTCTAGCCTTCATTTTGTGCCCTGCCTTGGCAGAGACTTTTAGCTCCACTCGGGCTTCAGAGAATCAATTCCCCCAGTCCTTGGAGCCCAGGTGTGCTTTGCTGAAATTTATCTGTCAGCCCCAGGCAACGCCAGTATACCAAAATGGATGCATTCAGGGTTAAGCACCTAAGCAGCATTTTCCCTTTGAGCACTATTATGTGATAAAGCAGTAGACTTCACTCTTCAAGGGAAATGTACTGCACAGCCTGTAGGAAACAGAATGGGAAGAACTTCTCAGGGCCATTTGTCCTGGTAATTGAGGAACAGAGAACAATGGGCAGTGTCCCTCAATAGCAGGGCCCTGTTGGAAGCACCTGTCTCCAAATCCCTTCCTCTTACACTGTGTATAAATGGAATGCTGCTCAGAGAAGCACACTTCTCCATTAAATGAACAAATTTAACCCCTTGAACATGAGCAACAGCAGCGTAACACCTACAAACAATGAAGAGATCCATTTTCATTGCTTTCTAGAATTTGTGAGGCTCTTCGAGGGTGAAAATAATCTTCCCGTGGTCCATCTTGAGGCAGTGACCAGATTGACTCTGAAGACAATGCCTCCGTCCATCACGTGCTGACAGGAAGCACCTCTAGATAACTCTCTGAGCATTTCTCAGGCTATATAAATTAAATACTGCAATAGAAAATATAAAAAGTCTCTAAAGTCTATGGCCACCACTGGAGGGAAGCTTTTGCCAGGGACTTCTCATTGGCTGTAAAGCACGCATTTTGCACATTTGCACAGGTTAGTTGAACCTGTTCACAAAAAAACATAAGTTCAAAGTCCATAACTTTATATAAAAAGCTATTCAAAAGCTTAAATTTGCAGCTTAGTTAGAATAGCTATGCAAAAGAGAAAACCATTCCTTCCCTGGGTAACAACAGTCTGGCAGGTTTCCCGCCTCCATCCCTCTTTTTGCTGTTATCTCTGCCCTCAGCATGCAATGTTTTTTAAGCATTGCAAAATGTCAATACACAAACAAAGGAAACTTGAGGCACCCCCTGCTATCACAGAATCTTGCTTTATAAAGCCAGAAACACTGACATGTAAGGAAACCTTATTCCCTCCTTCCCTCCCTCTCTGAACATGATTTGCTCCCCCCTCCGTCTTCATATATAAATAAACAGAACGTGTCTGTGTAGTTGGTGCTTTTTCTCCTTTGGTCTTCATAATCAAGGGCTATTACAGCAATAGATCTTATCTGTGGAATGGCAGTCCCTCTGCACCTTCAGTTCAGGTTTTTGTTTATGCTTGGCTGCCATTGTGGCTGTTCCTGATAGTTTTAGGTCAGCCATGACAGACTATAGGTGACACTAAATAAACAAGCTGGGAGTCTGGGACCAGCCAGGAAGAAGTGGTACTGGGGCTCACAGTTTGATTTTCGTTGATTAATCACCCCTTATATTTAGAAGAACTTATTGTGTACAGTACCTGCTTGTCTGGCTTAGCAAATTACACCATCAACAAGCAAGGACTTAGCAAACCTCATAAACAAAAGGGAACCCGGAAGACAAGCACAGCTTACTCAAGTGCACAGCGAAGCAGTCGACTTCAGGAGCATGATCAGGACTGTTTATTTATTTTTTTGAAATAGCTCATAGCTCTTTCTTCTGCTGCTTGTTATCCTGCTGTGACCTGAGTCACCTTGTCAAGCCACCTCCCAGGTTGCCCAGATCTCCACAACCAGCAGCCTAATCATTTTGAATGATAAGAAGGGCCCCAACTTGGCTCTATAGAAACTCTGCATCTCTGGGTGTGCGTGCGTGTGTGTGTGTGTGCGCGTTTTATAGTTACCACACTTAATGAGGAAGCTACTGGACAGTCCCACGCTTTAATATATTTTCTGTTCTGCAGGTCAGTTTAGCAACATCCACCACGTTGTCATTGTGTATCAGGCACGACAGTGCTCATTACAGAATTATCACTATCAATCATTTTCTTCAAATGATTTCCAAACTTAAGCAAAGAGTTGTTGCTAGCCATAAACATCTGGGAAGAAAGAAATGTATCCTTTGAATCCCACATAAGGTCAAATCATGTTATCAGGAATCCTGAGAAAATTTTCAATACAAATTCAGGATACATAAGATTCTAAGTGGGGTTTCTCATCTTGCAATAATAAAAGATTATAACAAAATGCACTTGAATAATTAGAAAAAAAATACGAAAGCCATAACAGAGAATTCATGAACAGATAATACCAGAGCTCTTCATCAGCTCACACAGAGACAAACACCATTAAAACACCATCAGTTTTATCCAGAGATCAGCTTTTTAAAACTGAGGATAATGCTCTATTTTGGTAAGTCTATAGGAAATCGGGCCTACTTTCACTTTGCCAATGCCAAAGGGAAATAAAATGATATAATCTTTGTGTAGGGTAAGAAAAATTCCCCTGGCCATAAAGACCAGTGTATTCTACAGCAGGTCTTCTCACATTTTAATTTGTGTAAGAATCACCTGGAGATCTTTCTAAAATGAGATTTTGATTAAACAAGTCAGGTGGGGATGGAGTCTCCACTTATAACTAATTTGGGGGAAATGAAGGGACCACACAAACCACACTGCATTGCAATGTTAGAACACACCTAAATGCTGGAAGTTGGTAGTAAGAGCAAGTCACTTTAGAGGAGAAGTGATTATATTGTGGTATATACATGTGGTGTGGTGTGGTGTGGTATGTGCATGTGTGTGTGTGTGTGTGTGTGTGTGTGTGTGTGTGTGTGTGTGTGTGTGTGAAGAGATACAGCATTGGTGTTCCAGAGAAAGAGCATGTATGTAAGGATGAGCCATATGAAGCTGTGAAGAGTAATAGTTTTTCACTTTTACCCTAACATATAACCATGCCACGTGGTTGAGGAGCATTTCATAAAGATGGCAATCACATGGAGTTGGATGAAGTTAGTAGAGCTAAGCATGAAGCCTTGAGTAGGGGGTGAACTTGAGGTAAGCAGGAAAAATCAAAATGAAACATTTGTTAAAGCAGTCAAAAGAAAGTGCCACAAACTGCATATATAACAAATAGAGATTTATTTTATCATAGGTTGGAGACTATGAATGAGATCACTCACCAGCAGAAAGGCTTTCTTCTGAGGCATGATTCCTTAGTGCATAATAGCTATTTCATATTTTCTCTGGCTGTACATGGTCATCTGCCTTCTGTATAATTCTGTGCCCCGATTTTATCTTATAAGAAACTGAGTAACACTGCATTACAGGACACCCAATAAGCTCATTTCAGTTTCACTGCTTTGGGGTCTCCTATGCTCAAGCTCCACCCAGTGTGGAACACAATGTCCTTCTGCTGTCTTCATATCAAGATATAGAACTCTGTTACTTCTCCAGAACCACATCTGCCATGCTTCCCACCATGATGATAATAGACTAAGCCCCTGAAACTGTAAGCCAGCTCTAATTAAATTTTTTCCTTTACAAGAGTTGCCTTGGTCTTATTGTCTCTTCGCAGTAATAAAATCCTAAGACAGAAGTTGGTATGAGGGACTGGGGTGTTGCTGTGACAGGCATGATATTGTTTCTGTTTGGAGAAATGTGGACTTTGGAACTTTGGATTAGGAAAGCAGTAGAATGCTTTAAGCAGGGCTTAATGGGCCATCCTAGTAGGAACATGGAAGATATTGGTACTGAGGGTGATTTGAGCCATGAGGTCCTAGCTCAAGAGATTTCAGAGAAGAAGAATTTTACTATGTTGCCTAGATATCATTCTTGTGATTTTTGGAGAAGAATGTGGCTGCTTTTTGCCTTTGTCTGAAGAGTCTGCCTGAGGGTAAGGTGAAGAGAATTAGATTAATTGCATTGGCAAAGGAAATCTCAAAGCAGCCTCATATAGACTATGTCTTTTAGTTCACTCTTATAAAGAATATTTTGATGAAACAGAGCAAGGCAAAATACAAAATGTATGATTCAAGTGTTAAAGGACACCAGACATTTAATATCTTTAAAGTGTTAAAAATGTTAAGTGGATTTAAGGTAATGGTGACTTTGGAGCAAGGTCTCACCTAGCTACATCTCCATCCTGTGGAAAAAAAATTAAAGAAAAGCTTAGGTCTAGGTGTGGTGGTACACTCTTTTAATCCCAGCATTTAAGAGACAGAGGCAAGCAGATCTTTGACTTCACAGCCAGGCTGGTCTACAGAGAAAATTCCAGAACAGCCAAACTTAGGCAGTGAAGGAAACCAAGGAAAACAGAAATCTGGCATATAATTTAATTGAACAACCTCCGCAAACAGCAGAACTTGGTAGCTTCGTCTTTTGGCTCTGGCTTTAGAATTAAGGATAGAAGACAGGGGTTACAAAATCTCTCTCCACAACTAAGGAAAGTTGCTGAGGCCAGTCATGTGGCAGTGGTGTACCTGCATGGAGTCCCAGAAAGGCCATTGTGTGAAACTGTGAAGTTGAAGCCTGGAGTGCCTTGGAGACCAGATATTGGAGATGCCAGAGTCATATGATACCTGTCAAAAAAAAGCTGCTAACAGGGAGTGGAATGAGACCCAAAGAAAGAAGTGTGCTGCAGTCAACAAAGCTGAAGGGAGCTGGAGCTCTGAAGAACATTTTGACATCAGATATAGACATGCAGAGTTTGGAGTTGCTCAGCTGGTTTTCAGTCTTGCTTTGGTCTAGTATTCCCTTACTGTACTTCTTTCCATACATTTTGGAATGGTAATGTATATCCTGTGCCATGATATTTTAGAATATGATCTGCTTTGTGATCTGCTTTTATTTTGATTTTATAGAGGTTTACAGTTAAGAGATTGTATGAATCTCAGAAAAGACTTTGAACTTGGGACTTTTAAACATTGATGAAACTATGATAGACTATGGGGACTTTTAAAGTTAGACTAAATGCATTTTCTACTATGTTATGGCAACAAGTCTGTGGAGGCCAGGGAGTAGAATGTGGTGGTCGAATAAGTATGGCCCCCATAGACTCATGTGTTTGAATGCTTGGCTCATAGGGAATGGCACTATTAGGATGTATGGCCTTGTGAGAGGAAGTGTGTCACTGCAGGGTGAGTTCTGAGGTCTCCTATGTTCAAAAGCCACCCAGTTATGAAATAAAACCTCCTTCTGCTGCCTTCAGATCAAGATGAAGAAATTTCAGCTCCTTCTTCAACACCATGTCTGCCTAGACACTGTCATGCTTCCCACCATGATGATAATGGACTAAGTCTCTGAAACTGTAGGCCAGCCCCAATTAAATGTTTTCCTTTTTAAGAGCTGCCTTGGTCATGGTGTCTCTTCACAGCAATAAAATCCTATCTAAGACACTTAAAATTTTCCAAAACATATAAATAGTCATTTCAGTTTCTGAAGTTTGAGGCAGAGACTCAGCCATGAATCCAGAGCCCAGAAGAAATGTGAGGGCAACAAACAAGTTGTTTAAAAAGGTCACATGAGTGGAGGTTTGGAGATCTTCACTGGCATTTGAAAGAGCAATGCAAGTGATAAGATCAAGTGGAAAATCTTAGGAGAAAGGAAAGGAATTGCAGACACTATAGAAGAATCAAAGAGACACTCCATACCTATCAAATGAGCCAGTCTCAAAGGGAATCCTTTGACCAGATCAATTATGTACCCACTAACTTGATTTTTTTCTCATTAAATTACCCCTTCTCTTTTCCAGAAGAGAAATCAAGTTTCAGCATCATAAACAATGTACATGTTTCCTGCAACCGTTTATATACTGTTCTTTCTCTTTCACTTGGTGAGACGCCCTGAGAAGTCACCCTCCCCTTGAAGATGGAGATACCTGTGACCACCAGCTTCAAACGTAAGAAGTCAAATGGCTCTCTTCTGTTACAAATTTGCTTTAAGAATGGCAGTCTGCAGTGGGTCCAGGTAACTCTATTGACTCCATGACTGTTTTATCCACTAAGGCTGCACAGGAGCCAACTGGTGTTTTAAACACCTAATGCTTCATTCTCACAATTCTGAAGACTGATATCTGAGATCAGGGTACTAGCAGGATTAGGTTCTTAGTGTAGATTGACCATGGTTGTCTCCTTGTTTGCCCCCATACAGTAGAGCAGACAGTGGAAGCAAGCTGTCTGACATCATCACTGATAGCCCTACTAATCTCATTCATGAATGCTTGATCTCCACAATAACCTCCTCAAGGCTCCAACTCATAGAAGCCCACTGGAAGCCAGCACCCTGACATATAAACTTGTAGAAAGTGGAGACACAAACACTCAGCTGACAGAAGTGAACTCAGCAGTAACAGAAGACATGTTCTATGGGACCAACCTGAGGAATTCATTTCAGAACCTGCTCAGGATTCTTAAATACCAAAGAAAATAATCTCAAGGTGAATCAGTACGAAGCAGAGTTAAACATCATTATTTTAAAAAATATAATTTAAATGTAGATTTAAAGACATAGGCCTTAAGGGATGGGAAGAAGAGTGGGTTCCCCAGAGCAGGTCACAGTTAAGTGTCGCAGCTATGTAACATTTGGAAATCTTCTCAGGTCACTCTAGTCAAACGGTTTAAAAGAATGGTTTAAAACGTTTGGTATACTTGTATTAGGCAATACTAATTGGGTTCAGTGGGTTAAAAAATATTAAAAGGAGAAAACATGAAAGAGAAGGATCTGTTGAGTTACACAGGATCAAAGCATATTGTTTCCATGTTTGAAATTGCCAAAGCATAAATAAAATGTATTTTTAACAAAGATATTTCTTATACTTAACTGTTGTCTAAGAAATTTTTCTTTATTTAATGAGCTCCTAAGGTGGTTTTAAGATGCATTATACAAGCTAATAGAGATACAACACAAACCTAGGTCAAAACAGCCGAAGGAATGTTTACTATTCATAGATTATAAGAAGTCAAAGCATGTATTTTGACCAAAAACATGGTTCATGTCTTGATTGTAAGATTCTCTTGATACTCAGCCAGTAGGAGCAGGTACCTTCCCTTTTCACATTCCTTTCATCTTCCATCCTTATATCTTATATATAAAATGTTTATAATATTATGCATCAAGGTGATGTCACACCCAATACTGGGGCAGAGGGTACTATTATGAAAATGGAAGTAAATTTTATGCAAATATGGTTTGGACTTTCCCATGGAAAACTTCCATTCAGCTCACAGATGATTGCCGTTTGGGGGGATCTGGGCTTAAGTACAATCATTTGGAAATTCAGTTCCACATGGATTTACCAAGATTTCTCTTTTCCTCACAAAATGGGATGGGCAATCTTAGCCTAGGATTGGGTCTGTGATTCTGTTCTCTCAGTCTTTGCTTCTAAGTATTTGGTTTTCACCTGAGAATTACTCTTTCCCCCTCCACTCAGTTCTGAATTTAGAAGCTAAGATGCTTGAGTCCTTGCTCATTCCAGCTCTGATTGTGGTCTGGTGGTAACTCTTGATTCATCTTGACATTCACCATTTTAGCAAAGGTGTCAAATACTCTGAATTGTTTTCATCAGACCTGGGAGCCCAGTAACCCTACAGAATCTCTATTCTATTCCATTGTATACACGGCTATAGTCCTGGTCCCAAGGAGGTGCTCTGATACATGGTTGGCATCTAGTACATATTGTTGGATAGATGAATACTCTAGGATTGACTCTTACTATGGCAGAATAAAGTCCTGTGGTTCCTTTTCAATTCCAGTGCACACTCTTAACCAAGTTCAGTTCTTAGCACTCACTTAGGCAGCTCTAGGGATTGGACACCCTTTTCTGGCCTTCCAAGCACCCCCATACACACACACATAGCACACCACACACACACACACACACACACACACACACACACACCACAATTAAACAATAAAAATGATATACTATTCCAAACTACATGGAAGGTTGTAAAATTACTGGATAGCAGGAAACTTTCTCATAAAATACATAGACATATCATTACTCCCCCTGTAAGATTTGAACTAAATGGGCCTGTCAATCACATGGAAAGGGAAATACCCATGAGGGAAAGTATATATTCTAGAGTGTTTAGAAATGGTACAAAGCCTACCTAAAATAAGGGTTGGCACAATGGTCTCTTCGGCCATTGTCCATCTCTTCTCTTGAGAATGTTCCACTTCACTCTGCAGTAAGCTCTCTCTTCTACACTCTGCCCTTTTGTGCCTCATGTGAATTATTCCAATGGAGATCATAAGGACTGAGGAAAGGGGAGAGTTCAGAAAGAGTCCAATGACACTTGCCGACACTTGTCTCCTTAACCTCCGAAAGTAGGAAGAAAAGTCTCAACACATAGGCAAACCTCTTTCTCAGACCTCTTTCTTTAGTAAAATTTCATAAAGCTACCACTAAATTATGGCATCTCTTACGTTCTGTTTTCCCCTCTAATCTGAATAAAATTGCCTTAGCATTTTTCACCTTTTGCAAAAAGACTTGAGTGGAAACATTTGCTTCCAGACTATGTTTTAAGTAGTGAAGCTTTTGTGGAAGGGGGTGTTGGCCAGAGTAGCTGACACTAGGATAGTTTAATTAGTCCCACATTTGCCTCCTCTCCAGGTCCAATAAATATGCATTCATCGGCACAGCTGCATCTCAGCATGCACATTTAAATTAAAGAGGCTTCCTCAGAGGCGGGGGCAAGCCTGGCATCTCTTCCCTTTGCCAGAAGCCACATCAAATCTTGAATCAGTTGTCTCGTCAGAATTTCTTCATAGGTGTCTACTTGGGACAATCAGAAACACATTGTCACGCATCAGATTTTCATAGTGATGCCTAATGACCTAGAAATCTTCTTTAAACTACGCTAAGAGCTAGTTTCTTAATAATATAAAGGAATTTCTTTCATTTCTCTCCTTTTTAAAATGAATATGCACTGATATTTGACAGAGTTTCAAAACCTACTATCAATTGAATTTCTTTTTCATTTTCACTCTTGGCTTTTCTAGAATAAAGCATTATTAATTTACAATAAAATAGAACAAAAAATTCCCTCTCATGCTCTCTCCATATGTGTGTGTGTGTGTGTGTGTGTGTGTGTGTGTTCCAAATGAGAGTTATCTCAGAGCAAAGATATTGTGTCACCAAATAGTTAAAGTAAGAGGCTATGCCTTGCACATCAGTGTTTTCAAATAATGTAGGTATTTTTCCCCATTGAGAAATCCATAGCTTTCAGGAAATGGAGCATTGCTCACAAGTTCTGACCTGTGCTGTGCCATTCATCCACAGCTTGCACCTGACATAAGCATGACAGATGAGCCAGCTCACTGTTTGCTCTCCCGTGCAGAGGCTTGGGTGTCCATCTTTTCCAAAGGGAGAAGTGCAGCGATGAGATGGATGGGCATTCACCAGGCACCTGCAGGGTTGTTGTATCTCTGACAGGCAATGGTGGCACCCTCCATGACATGGAATCAAGCCAGAAGGTGTCAGAACCAACACTAAGTCATCTCAGACTACACCCTTCAGGGAGGATCCAGTATAGTAAGGCCTGGTTAATAATCTGTATGACTCCCTATGGCTGTCTACATTGTGACTTTACAAACTGGCACTAAGTTACAACTGCCACTGTCCCCACATGGTATTTGTAGCATGGATAGGGCACTCAAAGACAGACATGGGACAAATGAGACCCAAGGGAATGACACAGGGGAGGGATAAGAAATGGGAAAAGAAGAGAAAGATGCTGAAGAAAAGCTCACTTTTTCTCTTACTGTTCATGACTGCAAATTATGAGAAGGTTAATGGTTTTTACTGTCCTAAAATATACCTATGCCTGCCAGGTTCCTGAAGGTTAATTGCTACAGCTAGGGGAGCTGCCCTAATTTGTACTGCCTTTTAATGACCTTCCTATAGGCAAATGCTAGAAAAGGCCTGCCTGCAGGTGTGCTGCACACCCACCAGATGATGGCCCTCCACGGGAAGATGCTGCCCACAAGCCTGAGTTATTGGCGAAGTTTATTAGTGATTGGCAGTGATAGATAGTCCAGGGTAAATGGTGCCGCGCAGTTTCACATTTTCAACCGTCTTAGAGAGTTTCTTAGTTGAATTCCCCATTATACTTCAACCGTTCTCTTTGTGTCACCTTGAAGTTTCTGTCCTACCCACAATGCACACCTGTAGTCCAATCCATGCCTTTGAGAGTTGACAGGAGAAGTGAATGTCACGAGGCAGCCAAGTCCTAGTTCGTAGTCACACCGCTTCCTCTTCTCTGGGTGATGTGACTGTATGTTCGTATCCAAAATAATTGAAATGTACTGACACCTGTCTGAAAAAGGAAATTCAGGACATAGAATTAACATAACGTTTGCAACAAAGTGGTTACCAGTGACTGTGTAATTAAACTGACCTACATTAGGGCAACTTCTTACCCTGAAAAGTAAACATTAGAAATATGTGCCTTAGCCAGAATTGTGATGCACTAATTCTAGGTTTGTGATGGATGACCACAACTTTAAGAGCAACATCAGCTACATAGCAAAATCCTCTCTCATGAAGCAAACAAACAAGCAACCCTCTGCCCCCAACAAAAAAATAATGCCTTAATAGTCTTTGACTATAAATGTAAAAAAAAGTTGCAAATATATGACTTATTTTTCTTATTTTGCTTTAAAGCAGTTCTTTCCTATTTATTTATTGAGTTAGTTATTTTTTATTTTTATTGTTTATTTTATTTTTTTACATTTCAAATGTTATCCTCCTTCCTTGTTTCCCCTTCACAAATCTCCTATCCCCTCCCACTTCTCCTGCTTCTATGAGGGTGCTCCCCCAACCAGTCCCCCACTCCCACTCTAGCATTCCCCGATGCTGGGACATCTAGCCTTCACGGGACAAAAGGCCTCCCCTTTTGATCCCCACTGATGACAGATAAAGCAATCCTCTGATACATATGCAGCTGGAGACATGGGTCTCCCATGTATAAAGTCTTTGGTTGGTGGTTTAGTCCCTGAGAGCTCTGGGGTCTGGTTGGTTGACATTGTTGTTTTTCCTATGGGGTTGCAAACCCCTTCAGCTCCTTTAGTTCTTCCCCTAACTCCTTCACTGGGGTCCCAGTGCTCAGTCCGATATTTGGCTGCAAGGATCCACATCTGTATGGGAAAGGCTCTGGCAGAGGCTCTCAGGAGACAGCTTTATCAGGCTCCTGTCAGCAAGGACCTCCTGGCATCAGCAATAGTGTCTAGATGTGGTGGCTGCATACGGGATGAATCCCCAGATGGGGCAGGCTCTGGATGGCCTTTCCTTCAGTCTCAGCTATACCACTCCTGGGCATATACCCAAAAGATGCTCCAACAAATAACAAGGACACATGCTCCACTATGTTCATAGTAGCCATATTTATAATAGCCAGAAGCTGGAAACAACCCAGATGTCCCTCATCAGAGGAATGGATACAGAAAATGTGGTACATTTACACAATTGAATGCTACTCAGCTATTAAAAACAATGACTTTTTGAAATTCGCAGGGAAATGGATGGAACTAGAAAATATCATCCTTAGTGAGGTAACCTAATCACAAAAGAACACACATGGCATGTACTCACTGATAAATGGATGTTAGACAAACAGCTCAGGATACCCACAATACAATTCACAGACCATATGAAGTTCAAAAAGAAGGAAGACCAAAGTGTGGCTGCTTCAGTCCTACTTAGAAGGGGGAACAAAATAATCATAGGGGGTAAAGGGTGGAAGGGACTTGGGAGGAAGAGTGGAACAGGAGGGGGAAAAGGGGCAGGATCAGATGTGGGGGGAGATAGGGAGAAGTACAGAGGGTTAGGAAATTGAACAGAGGTGTGTAGTGATGGGGGATGGGGAACTGGGGGTAGCCAACAGAAAGTCCCAGATGCCAGGAAAGCAAGAGGTTCCCAGGACACAATGGGGATGACATTAGCTGAAATACCCCCCCCCCAAAAAAAAAGGGAGCGAGAACCTATAGAGACCATATGGTTAGGCATGGCACCCTGTTGAGGGATTGGGCCACCCATCCATCTCAAAACTTTTAATCCAGAATTGTTCCCGTCTAAAGGAAATACAGGGACAAAGCAGTTCTTTTTTATGCAATCTTCTCCTATCTTTTTAATCAGTTGAAAGTGAGACACATTGATATGCCCCTGCCCCTCACCTCCAACCTTAAATTGTTCAGAAAAAAATAGCTAGAAAAATCATGCAGTCACTCCTATACATAAAAGGACAATAGAGAAGACCACACTTCATTAGTCATACATGCTAAACAACTAACATTGTTTTCCTTATTGATTCATCTCTTTGGTTCTGGAAAAAAAAAGTCTATCCTTGAGAACACTTTCTATAAGGCAATAGAATTGGTAGGGGCCACATACCTTATCTAATAACTTTACAGTATAAAAAGAGAATGTGTTTTTACT
The DNA here is from genome assembly GCA_028551405.1 of Uromys caudimaculatus. Lineage (NCBI taxonomy): Eukaryota > Metazoa > Chordata > Mammalia > Rodentia > Muridae > Uromys > Uromys caudimaculatus. The sequence goes on from CM052701.1 coordinate 59,455,905, forward strand.
CCAACTCTGTGATTGTGATTTTGGTCCTAATAATCCACTATGTAATAATCCTGTTTATTCATCTATGTAAACTGGAATTGACACTATCTGTTTTGCCAGTGCTCCTAAGTGGTTGAAGGGTCAGAAATAAATTATTCCTATATAGTTCATATAAGAGCACCATGTAAACTACAGAAGCACCACAGTTCAAGCATTCATTGATATCCTGGTGACTATTAAGTTCTAGTTCAATTGCATGAAATATTATGGAATGAAGTAAATAGCTTGGAGCTAAAACTTTTGGGGAGTGCTAAGAAGAGAAGGATATAGACAGGGTGCAAGTCAGGCACAATCATTTGTAGTGTTAGTTACCAACTCCATCTTTTCCAGGCACAGAACATAATTTCATTTTCCTAATAATTTAAAGAGGGTATGGTCATGTTCTTTGCTTTGTTTAAGAACAGAGCAGACTTAAAGGTTATCACCAGGGTATTGCCACTCTTTGATAAGAAATGTTAATACTGGCCTTAATCTCTGTGAATACACAGCATGAGTAGAGAATACATTTTGTTATGTGACATCACTGAAAAATCTGAGATGACTTACTACTTCTATTCTGATGGTATGAATAAAAAACACATCGGTACTCTAACCAGCTGCTTATGCCAGATTGGTCCCTACTCTGCTGCACAGTAATCCCTGCTCTATGATCTGAGGGAGTCACAATGGCTTTCTTCTGTATGATTCATACTTGAAAATATTGTTTGGGACTAGTCTAACTATGAGTTGTTTTTAGTATTTGTTTGAAAAGTACAGGAGTGGATGCACTGTGGTGTGATTTTTTCCCCCTCATTTGGCTCTTCATCTCCACACAGAAGAGATGATTGCAGAGAGATTACACATCAGATCCGGCAAGTGGAGTATGGATGCATTCAGGTTCTGGAGATCTCAGTGTAGAAAGCTAAATGGAGCTACATCTCAGAGAGAAGTCTGAAAGAAATGTTAGAAAAGCAAGAAGTATAACATGTGAGGCAGGAAGGAACAGATTTTTATCAAGACCAAGGAACAAATTTACAGCTTCCAAAGACACTGTTCTGTTCTCAACTGGACATAGGAAAATTAGCTGACCCAGAGGACATTTGAGAACACTTTCATGGTGTGGCAATAGAAGTTGGGGGTTAGATTCTTCTTATATCCTCCAATTTTATGTGATGCTAGATTTATTGAAAACTATTGAGAAGCTCAGGTCATAGAGAAGGTTAAAGGAGTGTAAATGAGGGTGACTCTAAATATCATTCACAGTCCCAAGAAGAGGTAGAGATAAATTCTCCTCTCAGAAAAGAATAAGAGCCTGCTACTGCCAGAGTTTTGTTTATTTTGTATTTTCATTATGATTGTTAACATTATTTATTTTGTTGCTAAGTTTATATTAAAAGCTAGAGAAAATGTTTAGGTCCATTGCATAGACCAGAAAGAAACAAGACACCTTAACTGAAAATACAACTGGGTTCTATATAATAAAACAGTACATTATTTTTCTCTCCACACTGGGATGATATTATCAGGAGAAATAGTGTCAAAAACCTAAAACCAGACCAAAAACAAAAACAAAAACAAAAAAGGATCAACCCACTAAAATAGGTAACAGAAGTGTAGTATTGAAGGCATACTGCCAGATTTAGAATAGACTTTTAGACATAGCCTGAAGATATAAGAAGCATAGAAATGAGTTAAATGATGTTTAGCAAAGATGAGGCTTTTGTGCATATGGTGTTAAAAGTAAAACAAAATAATAGAAGTAGTCATCAGATACCTGGATTATAATATATGCAGTATCTGAAGTCATTACTATCTGCAAAGAGCTAACTGTTAAAAAAAAGGGGGGGGGGTATCAGGACCTCTGTTAGCTATAAGCTTGTTTGAGGATAGAACGAAAAGAAAGGGAATTTAAGATGACTTGTTCCACAGCCAGACAATTCAATAATGTGGAAAAGTTCAGCCCTGAGCAGAAAGTGGTAATTAACAGTGAGTCTCATTTAGCAGCTTTGAAGGCAGCACACTGATTTCAAGATTGCTGTAAGAGATTAATCTTTTCCTTCCATGATAAATCAAATTGAATTCTATGTTTGGAATCAGTGAGTACTGATGAGCCCCAAATCTCCCTTTAAATCCATTTTTTAAAAAGTCTTTGCTTCTTTTCCTTCTATTCATCATTGTAAGAAATGTTCTTCAGATTGGGGTGAGTTCTGTCTGGATTGATTGCTTGTTTTAAATAGCTCTTTCATTTCCTTTGGGGGGGAATTGTATTTTTAAGAAGGCCTGCTCTGAACTATAATGCAAGATCACAATTCAGGGCTTCTCTTATATTCTCAAGCAGGAATATGAAATGAGATACCTACAGTATCTGAGGAGAGTTCAGGTTTTTCTCAGAAGACAGATTTTGTTCTTTTATCTGTGTTGGGCATGAGAATGTGGGGTATGCACGTGTACATTTGTAAGTCTTTAAAGACAGGAGAGACACAGCAACGGTGCATAGAAGCATGAAATATGAAGCACTGTAAGACAGAATATATCCTTATAGGGAAAGAAGCTTTGACAAAGAGAAAGGAAGACTTGGGCTGGCAGACAATGAAGTGAGAGGTTGCATGCTTTCAAAGGTTAGTAGCTGAATGCATTCTGAATTTCCAAAAATAGGAAAAGAGGAAGATATAGTTGTTTAAGAAGGTTATACTCAGCTAAGAATGGTATTTTACTTAAATAATGGAATCCCTAAGGAGAAAAGGGTTTGAACCGCTGCATCAGTTTTGAATTACATCTTCCCCAGGAACAAGTTCTAAATCCATCTGACTTTGTGTGTCTCCTCCAGACCTACCAAGGGACTAACCAAAGAGTAGTCTGTGAAGAGATGTCTTTATTGGAGTGTTTCAGAAGATCTACAGAACCAGAATATTCTGAAGTTTGTATGGACTTAAATGAGTCCCTGAAACTCAAGCCTCCAAAACAAATCTCAACTCTTCTGTCAGCATTTGAAAGATTTTATTCATAATGTTCAATTTAAAATGGTGACCAGCTGTTCTTCTTGATATGGTGCTTGCCAAGGCCAGAACAAAGGAAAGGATCTAAGTCACAAAAGAGGATTATTTAAACATTAAGAAAAACTTCCTGCTTCAACTTGGTGGGAAAAATTCTTACTATGATGTAAGAAACAGATTCTAAGCAGATCTTTGTCATGGTCAACTAGAAGATAAGTTACAAACGATGTATGAGCTTCAACATCCTCTTCGAGGAAATTAGGTCACATCAGATTCTGACTCAGATCACTATATCATCACTGGTGGAGTTATACCCAGAATCTATTCTTCTAGGCTCCATCCATCACCTCCACAAACTGTTCATTTCTAGTCTGGGTAATAAAAATCTTGGTACAGCATGAGGGAAGTGAAAGCTTGCTGGGAAGAGTTGCTTAGAGCTCTGGTTCTGAAGAACTAGCCTCACTGTCAAGCCGTGTTGGACAGCTCTTGAGAAAGTGAAAACTGATACCTGATTTTAATTTGAAAAAGTTGAAAAGCTGAGCAAGTGTACAGAGGGACAGTAAGACCTATGAGATGAGAGCCACACTTCAACCGTGAAAAGCAGTAAGTCCCCATAGGTTGCTAGAGTAGATGGTCTTGGGTATGCTTGAGAGGTTCACTGGAAAGAAAGCTTCTGAATGATAGGAGAAGCAAATGTGAAAAGGAATCAAGTGTAATCATTTGGGAGTAGCATCATTGGTATAAAGGGAATACTCCAAAAGGCAATCCCTGACATAGATCTACAAGTATCTCATGAAGCAAAGAACTAATGCCTTCTTGTGGGTCACAGAGAGGACTTTACCTACATTAGATCCTTCTGTTCTCAAAATCATATTGCTTTCTTCCATCCCACATTGGAGAAGACAGAAGCAGAAACAGCACCCAGAGTAAGTAAATTAGTAGAGGCATAAAGAGGGCCTGTGGGTGAGGGTGCTTGCCACCAAGCCTGATGACTTGAGTTGATCCCTAAGACCTACATGGTAAAGGGAGCAAACAGACTTCACATGTGACCTTCTGACTTCAACACACCTGGTGTGGCCTGTGCACACATACACACACACACATGCATGAGTGCACAGGTACACATTCACAAATAAATAATTTTAAAGTAATTTTAAAATAATGTAATGTAGGTTTTTAAAGGGAAAGGCTGAAAGAGGAATGATGAAAGGAGGAGGGAAGGAGGGGAGAAAACTGGTCCTCCCTTGACCTTCAAACATGGATTAAGTTGGGGTCATTATCGGGAACAGAGAGTTTGAGATTGTGCAGGACATTAAGTTTTGATATTCAAGTGGATTTACAATTTTTAAAATATTGGAGTAGAGTCTTGTTCAGCAATGACTCATAGCACACTCTGCCTTAGGGAGGAGTACATCTCCCTGCTTATTTATTTAGTTGATTGAAAGTACACAGGTAAATGTTCAAAACTCCAGACATCGGTTAGAAGCATGCGTGTTTTGTCATCTTCTAAAAGATCTTGTTCACACAGTGAGAAAAACACATCCCAGAATGTCCCTACCACTCTAGCTTGAGCCCTCTGAGGTGGCAAATGGAATGCAGCTATGTCTTCCTAATGTGGCTACTGTGGATGGTTCTAAGGACTCTAGCACCCAGGGCACTATAATAAACCCTCATAGGTCACTAACACAAAAACTCACTTCTCTCACACGTGGAAACTGGATAACTAAGAAAGAGAAAGAGGGAAGGAATGTTCTCCAAGATCCCTTTTGGTGAGTATCAATCTCACTCATTAGTGTCCCAAGTCCTTACTTCTAATATCATTGTCCTTGAGGGATGAACATATTCAGTCACTCTAAGCTATCCTGGGCAGTTTGAAGTTGAAAACAGCCACTCAGCAGAACTGCGTGCCTGTGGGATGAGAATCGATGCCATTGTCTTGAATTTGGAAATGATTATATACACCGCTATTGTGACAACAGCTGGCTAAGATCAATACCAACATAACCCCATAGATTAAAAGTCAAAGAGAATAAAAATTTATTCAATGAAAAGTTCCTTTCCCTCTTCAGTGAGCCCAGCCAATAGCTTCCCCTGCTCAGCCTCAAATACTTTTATTAGTTCCTTGATATTCAAGCAATATTTAGTGCATTAATAATCAAATGGAAACATACTTTTCTTCTACAAGTAGATTATTATATTTTCACTTTTTTCATGTAACATTTTTTCAGTATATTAAAAACCTCATTCTTTTGCCATACATAGTATCCAGTACATTACTGTTTGTATATTTTCTAATATCATATCTGAAAAGTGACTGATGAAAGCTAGGCAATGTGCTTATGATAGTGTCCAGAGGTGGTCATAGAAAAATTTTGGGAAAGAGACTGAAAGGCTGATTTAAGAGAGAATGGTTTCATGTTTTGAACCCTACTGAGCCAGTTGTCAGGATGAGGAAAGTTAAACTGTGATAAGTGACTTAGTGTCTTGCACGTGGTAAGTATCAGTTTACACTTACTATTCCAATGACCATGTGATCACCCATGCCCTCCCCTCCTCAGGCTCTCCCCAGTCCACAGAATGAGGCAGCATTGCTGATCTTCACATTCTCCCCTCCTGTTGACAGCTCTCTTCCAAGGATTTCCCTGAAATATGCGCAGTGTGGCCTTCACTTTTCTCTCTCCCTAGCTTTGGCTGCAGTGACACCACACAATCAAAAGCTCATGGATCCTTTCCAACACTGCGCACTCTCTCTGTACCCTAATCCGTCCCTTCATTGTCGAAATGTCACATGGCTCTGGCTTCCTAGTACCTGTATGGCATTGGGCAGATATGTTCAGTTCTGAGCTCTTCTGCAATCTTTGATCTGAGCATCAGTTGCCCCACATATATTAAATGGGGAGAATTACATAAAGTTAAGTGAAATTTTGTAAGATTGTCCCCAAGTATCCAACAGTATATAGAGATGGCATTGACAAGTTCAAACCAGTTTTCCTTGTCTGTTCATTGCAGTCCTCTCCTCACCTTGACCTCTAATCTCCATAAATGACACTACTAATTTCATTCTTCAACTCTTCCATTGGTGACTCTTCTCCCATCACTCGTATTGTCATTCATTTGCCAGGTCCACAAAATCAACACTATATGTATATATTTCCCCAAGGGGTAGTGGTAAAGCAATGATTTAGTGATTCAAAGTGCTTACTACTCATTCATAGAGCTCAAGTTTATATCCTAGCACCCATGTCAGATGGCTCAGAGACATCTGAAACTATGGTTCTTGAGTATCTGATGCCCCCGGGCCTTGTGGGAACCTGTATTCACATGTCCACACCCCATCTCCCACACACAGAGATATACACATATTATAAATGCTTTTTTAAAGTTTTGAGCAAAATTTGTTAAAAGTTAGGAGGAATTTTGGTGAGCATGTAGAAACATATCCCCATCCTCCTGAAGAACAAATAAGAGGCCTAGTTAAATAGAGAACTCTCATCAGTAAGACCTACATCCCATGGCAGCTGTAATATCTTTCTCTCTCAGTGATTAGCTGCCTCAGCTGTGGTCCAGTCTTCAGCTATGTCTGCCCATCTTTGTGGCAAATGTAACATCTCTTCCTGTCTTACTTTCCTCCCAAACTGACAACAGCATAGTTCACTGTTCTGCATCAGTGCTTGGGCTCACGTGCACACACATTTTCCAGGCACAGTGTCATTTTCTCAGTTCAACCTCACCTGTACTCATGGCGTCCCCCTGCAATAGTCTGTGGAAATTATGTGTTTGGCTCACTAATTTTTAAATGCATGATAACACAATATTATCATTAACATTGAACATTATTTTCTTATATTTTGCCTAAAGTCGTGTCAAAATGGCATTTAGAAGACACTAAACCAGAAGATGAGTGAAATTTTATAGATGATGCAATTACTGGGGAAAACAATAAACCAATGATTAGGATGTCCTGAAAACTGAGTAGTAAAATTTTTCTGGCAATAGAGATTTGTAAACCATAATTTATCACTTTTTTTTGGAAACACTGTTGACTTTGACTGTGTAGCCCAATTTGACTTTAAATTTATAATCTTCCTGCCTCTGCCACATAATTTCAGGAATTATAGATATGTGCCATTATATCCAGCTATGAAGTAATATGTTATAGAAAAAATAGGAGTCAGAATCTTATGCTGTAGCTTAGATTATCTTTAATGTTTGACCAATGCGATTTTATATTTGTAGCTCAACTCTGATACCTTTAATTAGTTACTATTTACCTAATTTTATCTAAAATAATTATTGTTGTGTGACTTTTTTTAGAGAGCATTTGATAACACAGGCTAGCCTGGAACTTACTATGTGTCCCAGACTAGCTTCAAAATCATAATTTTAGTGTTCTAGTCTAAAGTGCTGGGATGACAGGCATGTGCCACCACACCTGGTGATAGAGTCTGTTTTAAGTTGTTGTCTTTTTACTGTGTCACACTTCCTATTGTCTTCTATGAAATGAATGAACAGCCCTTTCCATTTAGGTAAATGAAGTTTCTGGAACAGAGGGAACTCATTGATTCTCTCTGGACATTCATTGTAGCTCCATTGCAAAGAGAGAACACCATCAACACGAATCATAGTAACTCGTGGATATTCTAAAATGAAGACCCTACCGACCCAACTGAAGGCATGAACATAGTAAATTTTCACATTAAAAGCATTCAGTGTCCTACCAGGTCACAGAATTAAACTTGGTCCAATTTTATTTTAGAATTCCTATTTTGCTCTGCATCCTTTTTCTTTGTAGAAAGAAAGAGAGAGAGAGAGAGAGAGAGAGAGAGAGAGAGAGAGAGAGAAAAGCAATTGCAGTAAATTGAAAAAAAATACAGGAAAGATCTAGACTACTGATACCCCCTCTCTCAGTGCCTTTTTCCCTCTCTACCTCTCTCTCTCAAGAAAAGAAGGAAAATTTATAGCTTTTAGTGGTTGTGAAAACCAGGAAATAATAGAGAAATCATGCATTCTGCAGGAATTCTCTGGAGTGTATTAAATTAAACTGACAGCGTTGATATCGCTATTCATGTTGAAATAATTAGCAATTCTAAGGCTATTAATGGTGTATTGTATCACTGTTTTAGAATTGGTAGGATGAATGCAAAAACCTTTTGGTGACTTTTGCTCCCACTAAAATTTAATTAGCCTCAGTTACTGACCTCATGTTTTATGTAACAGTACACTTCCCAATGATCTCATAAAGAATTGAAGTTTGGGAAGAAAGTCATTCTTACTTTAAAAACTAGCATCACATAAAAGTTCTCTGAGTGTTTTTTAACTACTTTTGCAAAGTATTCTTATAATTGCTAACATTACCTATGGGACCGACTGACTTTGAATTTAATTGAAGTAAGAATGCGTCTATTTGACAAGGTCACTTTTTAAATTGGAGCGGCACTACTTTGCATTACAGTTCTGATTTTTTCCTTTCTAAATTAACTATGATCTATAAAATTATCGATAAAGAATAATACCTAGGTCATCAAATATTAACAACGGTTACAAGAGAGAAAAACTACCTTTAATGCATATAAAATTTATGGATAGTAGTGAGTCCTACTAGGCTGGGAAGCCTAGGTCTGTGCAGCTGAGAGGCGACACAGTGAGTTCCAGAGACAACTCAGAGCCTTTTCAGTGTTTCACCAAATCAGTGCTTAAAAATAGTGGAGAACAGGAACCAATATACTTTGGGCAGTAGTAGAGGGAAGATTGGTGGGTGGTAGTGGGGGTGTGCTGGCAGTAGACAACAAGAATTTAGTCTATCAAGAATTCTGCTTGGCTGGAGGCATTTTTGTGATATTTGTGATTGTGATATTGCTTTGAAAGCACACTATGGCAGTGACAGGGCTCTGCTACTATTTCACTTTCCCTGACAATTTCCAAGTTATTGGACTCCTGTGCTTCTTCTAAAAGTTGCTACGAATTATTTGTTCTCAGATGGAAGGGAAAGGGAAAAAAGGCTAAACTAACCCTCCTTCCCACAGGTCCAGAAGTTGGGCCACAAATTTACACTACATGTCCTCCTAAGCTAAGTCAGATCATGGTCAAGCAAGAGTGAGAGCATACTCACTTTGGGTACCATATTGTGGCTACTTGAGGATCTTCCTCTGTAACCTTCAATTCCATGGTGCCCACCTTAGTTCAGGATACAATCTCATTCTGATGAAAGCACAAGGCATAGAGAGCAGAGAGGCCTTTCTCCATTATTTACAAATATGACTCAAAGCGAGATCCGGACAACAGAGTGAGCTATGGTGTGATTGCTGCTATACCAGCTGGGTGGAATGAGGGAATCAGCACCGTAGTGGGAAGAGCATGAGATCCACAGGTAAAACAAAAGAAATGCAACCAAAAACTGGCTTTCAGGCTCCGCTATTACAGGAAGTGAATGAGGACAGTAACTGACTGGCTATGAACTTCAGTTTCTTTTGCTATAAACTAGCATTCATACAGCGCGTCACAAGTCTTCATAATAGGTATTAAAATATTTCAGAACAAGGAGGTATACCTGCACAACTTGCCATTATTAAATAAGGGAACTAAAGTTTATGCATCAGCCTAACCTCTTCATTTGGGACTCTGCACTGTGCAAGGAGGACTAATTAAACGTGTCCCTTTTCTGGTTCCATCCAGTCTCTACAGAGAGGAGAGGGTTGTGTGGCCCCTATATAGAGCCATATCATATTAATCCATTAAATTATAGCAGATGGTTGCTGTGTCTGGAGCAGTATGTTAGGGCCTTGAAACATTTTTAAGTGGTGAAACAAAAGTACATAATTTTGTTTAAAGGCCATAAGCAGATGCATAAAAGAACTAAAGAATGCCCAGGGAAGCAAAAATTGTCTAATCAAAGAAAGCTATCCAAATAGGCATAGATGACTGGACTCAGTCAATCAAGGAGGACTTGAAAAAATAAAGAGGAAAGAGGTTCTAGACTAGAGTGTCAAAATGCAATAGGGAAGGGATGTAGGGGAGAGAGACTGCTGTGGAAGAGTAAGTACGTATTCATGGCTCCTTCAGGAGCCCAGTAATCTCATAGTCACGTATCCCTACCATACTTCCCTTGAAGACTCTTGTGCAATCAGTAGTTGTCATTTATGCATGGTAGAGATTAGATGCACTTCTGTCTTCCAGAGCTGTAGATCCTAAAACCAAAGTAAAACTGGGCTCCACTCAGGAAAGTTTTAGACCATCGCACAGATGCCATCCCATAATCCAGGGCTTCCTGAGAAGGACAGGTTTTTCTGTGGAGACTGTGGACAGACACATGCACACTGTCTGGGCTGTTTGTCTTCTCTTTCTTGGGTAGGACAGAGTTATTTTTTTCAAGTTCATTTGTGTGATCACTACAAGAAAGTACTAGAGGCTGGAACTCCAGCTTTGTGATGCAGGAGGCATTGCTGAGTGACCTCAAGTTGCTCACCTACCTTCCCACGTCTCACGCTTCTTTACTTCAAAGTTAATATTCCATGTGCTGTCTATAATGTGGACTGTCACTATTGCATTATTCATGAGGCAAAACACTACACACATTAATTATTCGCTTATGTTAATATTCACTTAGAAACAACGTTCACCATACTTGCACACAGCATTTTCATACCATTTACAGTTTCCTTGTATACTGGTACTGAACCATGAAAATGTCCCTTACAGACAAGACTCACAGTGAAACTTGACCCTTGCCAGACAGAAGTCTCTGACCTAGAGATGCACAAGCAAAGGAATGTCCAAGCAAAACCAGACAGATTTGCTAGTTTATTTAGAAGGCTTCTCTCTTACTTTTAACAAGAATTTACTAAACCCTTAATAATTACTTCTGAATGTATACATAAATTATCCTCTCACGGCAGGTATTTAAAATGCTCTTTTCATTGTATATCTGGATTCTCTTCTCTTAAAAAGCTTCTCTAGAAGATCAAAGAATTCCTGCAAAGAAAAGTTAATGTCTCTGAGGGAATTCCAGCAGGATGGTGAGGGAAAGTGTCTTTAACACAATTTAGATGGTACAATATAACCTGAGAAAATGCAGGAGATGATATTCTAATCTGAGGTCTACATTTAAAATGTATGTATAGAATCATACAGATTCTTTAACCACAAACTTTCTAAATGACTTTTCAAAAATCAGAATGTAGGTTAAAGAACAGCACAGTAGGTAAAGTACTTACTGAGTTTGGGTCCCTAGCACCCCAGGGAAGGCTGTGCATAGCAAATATATATCTGGGATCTCAGCACTGGGGAAGAAGATGGATTTTGAGGTAGAGCTCAAGGGGTCACTGGCAAGCAGCGTAGTTAAAATGATGGGTGATCTCCAAATTCAGTTAGGGGCCCTATCTAAAGAAGTGATTGACAATATCTAGTATCTGCCTCTGGTCTCCATATACATCTTCACATATACATGCAGACACACACACACACACACACACACACACACACACACACACACACACACACACACATACGAGAAAGGGAGAGAGAGAGAGAGAGACAGGGAGACAGAGACAGAGTCACAGAGAGAGACAGAGAGACAGAGAGACAGATAGAAGGAGAGATAGCGAGACAGAAAGAGACATGCACACTTGCATCAGAATTTTCCATTGCTCAATGCCAAATTTTAAGAAAAAATGCTTATACTGTCTGACAAGGTTTTAGGTGACAATTTAAAATGAAGTCTTGGAGTTGCCAGCAGTAGTCGAATCCCATTTCCTAGCACTGCCCCCTCACATGGCCAGGGGAAGCTCTTGAAACTCGCTTATTTTACATCCTAGCCCTAGGTTAAACCAAAATAATCCAGGCGGATGAAAACAACAATCATAGCAAGAAAAAAATTCCCACAGTGAGCTACACACCCCAGATGCCCAGACCTGCCATGGATCTTAATGAGGGTCAGAGGTCAGAGCTAAAGAGCCTGGTGAAACAGTGAGAACCAAGATCCTGTTTCCATTTTAATGCCCTGGTGTTTATGTTTGGCTTTTGCAAGGGGAAGGCCCAGACAATTCCACTTCCAGGGAGGCCAGCAAAAACTGGACTGGGGTAGCAGTGTGACTAAAAAGTGGGGGTGTTCATGGGTACCTTCTAAGGATAGCCTCAGTACAAAAAAAAAAAAAAAAAAAAATAGAGGACTGCCAAAAAGAACGCTGTTGGCTGAGCGTCCTTACACATGCCTGACCTAAAATTAAATCATATTATGAAAATAAAGACCATTGTCTTCAATCTGCCCCTTCACCTCTCCACCCACACACCTCCAGAGAAGGCTGTTGGTCACATAACAGTCACCAGCCACCTCAAACTCTCAGTTCGTCAATTTGTCAGCCTGACCTTCCTATCACACTGTGATAAACTTCATATACTAAGGCTGCTTATTTTGTTTATCTTAGGGACTAACATTGTAGTTTATCCCTGATTTTGTGAGCATTTAACTTGAGTAAAAATGTATCACTCAACAGCATAATACTCCTTTGTGGGTAAAACGTTTTCGCCCACCAACCATCACCCTTTTCTCAACTTCTGAACCTTTGATGACCTTGGAAACTAGATCCAAATCAACAGTTTCCCGCACTTCCCAATCTTATCATTGCCAGATAACTTTAACTTGTGTTTTCCTGGCCAGGCCTGGCTTGAAATCCTGAAACAACAGCGCTCATCCTACGAGGAAGTCCAGTGGGGACCGGAAATGCCATGCTCTTGCCCTGTCCTGGGGTTGCACAATGTCTACTTGGTTCTGGACAAGGTTCAGAATGAAGCTTCAGTAGTGTTCATTTGGTTTAGATCTAATACTAAAATGAGCCAAAGGCCAAGTGACTAGTAATGACCAGGAGGTTTATTAGGTACTTACTCAGTGAAAGCCCTTGGATATGAACTTTCCAACCATTAACTCCTTTGATCTGTTAAATGGTCCCATTGGGAAAGTTACTATTAGTCTTTATATTTTATGATGAGAAAACTGTGGCTTAAGGCAGAGAATTTTACATTTATAGAGCTAGAAATGACTAATACCAGCTTTCCAATCTAGTGTGATTACAAAGCTTAGCAACTGGTTATTGACTCTATAGCATCCTCTGTCAGTATATATTGGGTGCCAGAATCTCATGCAAACCACCTTCTCAAGACACCATTCTTTACGAAACAGGTTGAATGAACACACACACACACACACACACACACACACACACACACACACATACACACACCTACCTTCCCAGGTAGCTTCTAGAAAGAAAACAGGTTTGAAACTACTGATACTAGGGACATAGGTCAGTGGATTTCATAAACTGTAAACATTCTGTGTGCTTTAGTAAGATATAGGCTTTGTAAAGAGGCACTCTATGAAAACATTTTTGTGTTATTCTTCCCACTCTTTCACTTAACAGAAACACTAAGTGCCCACTAAATTCCTGAACCAGTAACAGATTTTTATAAATATCAGACAAGTTCTCTGTAGTCATGAAGCCTAAAGACCAATTTCGTGACTACCCGTGTGTACAATGCCCTGTGTTCAACATGACTCAAGTAACAACCTCTGTATCATTAAGTGATGGTAGAATACTAAGGATGGAATAATTAAAACTTTTATTAGGATTGCTGACTTTAACCTTTTAACACATGTTTTGTTCAAATATGATTACATATCACCCTTTGAGTGATTACCTGTACACGACGGTATGTGCTCTAGGCCTAGCCCTACAAATATATCATTACAGCCGCCTATCTTTAGTGCTGAATACCTTTTTCTACATAGTTTGAAGCAAGAACATAATTCTAGAAGCCAGAAGATGGCTCAGTGGTTGAGTACTTGCTGATCACATGAAGACCAGAGTTCAGATTGCAGAATTCATGTTAGGCATCTCAACAGATATATACAGGTACACTCAGACATATCCATAACTACTATTAAGATTTTAAATACAATATTAAATTTTAAAAAGGCCAGGGATGGTGGTACACACCTTTAATCCCAGCACACAAAAGACAGAGACACATAGATCTTTCTAAGTTCCAAACCAGCCAGCTAAGGCTAGAAAGTGAGACTGTAGGAAAAAATACTGCCTATGAATAGAAAAACATATATCTAATTTTCTTTGCTAATACTAGTGATAAGTCTATACTTAATCCATTCTTTGAGAATATTATAACCCACCACAAAGAGATTGTTTAGGTTGGCTACATCCCCGATCCCCTGATTAAGTTCTCAATTCTGGCTGGATTTACTTTCAGCTTCTTGGTGAACACAAACTTTCAGTTATAGTCCTACCCAACCCTCATCCTACCCCCCACCCTCAACAAAAAAAAAAACAAAATAAAACCAGACCTAGAATGTTTGTTATTCATAATCCTACAGGCATGGTTGGTCTGCAGAATATTTTACTGATTGTCATGACTTTACACTGGTTCTTCTATAATTTGTCTTTGTTTCTGTGCTAGCAAACAGGATGTATCCTAGCAAACAGGAAGTAACCTAGCAAGCAACAATTATGAATTAATTCATAATTTCAGAAGTAAAAACTGTTGATCAAAATAAAATAGCAGATCTAAGAGTATACAGTTGATATAACTTTTAAAAGATCCATTTCTGAGGCTCTTTTTTTCTTTATTAATCAGTTATGCTCTCAGTTAATTTTCATATCATCTTAGATTTATTTACTTTTAAAAATAAAATGATACATTTTTACTTATTTATTGACTTATTTATGATACTAGTGATTGCACCTGGTCCTTCGTGTTGCTAGGCACTCTATGGCTGGGCTGTATCACCAGCTCCAAAATGCATTATACATACTTATTTCCTTAAAATGAAACATACACATTTCCAATCTTGTCTTTTTTTCCCTTTTAAGTCAACATGGCTATTTAAAAAATATACCTAGGTCAGCAATTCATCATAATTTTAAAACAAGAAAAATAAGTATGATGTTTTAAAGTAATGATTCAGAGGTAAAATATAATATTAACATACATACACACACACACAGAGAGAGAGAGAGAGAGAGAGAGAGAGAGAGAGAGAGAGCGCTATATCCTCTTTTGAGTGCTTAAATAGGTTTTACCTTCCCAAATCCCATCTTGGGTCTTTTGTTCAATTGGGAAAATGGCTGTGAACTTGGCATAATGGAGACCTCATAAAAGAAACGTAATTTCGCTTAAAACATTTTCTTTCTCTAGATTGAAAATAAAAGATGTCTTTACATGGGCTTCAGTCTTCCTTAAGGGCCTTCACAGACATTTGAACCAAGGATGAGAATTGTTATAAAAGTGAGGGCTGGAATAAGTCGATCTTTGTGCTGACTCTACTCTCCAGGCCCGAGCTTGCTCCACAGGGGACAAATGGGACACCAAGTAACTCCCAACAGAGTCTGAGTGATCTGCCCGAACCAGAGAAGTAGAAAAATGCGCCTAAGAACTTTCTCACTTCGAGCTCCAGTTGTTCTTCAAGCAAATATGTTTTTATCACCTTCTGAATGACTTCCTCTTCCAAACACCACTTCTCAGTCAAGCCTGGCAACAGAGAGTACATTTAACAAGTCTGTGCAGGACAACATAAGTAGCATCAAGTCCAGGGGCCACAGCCTAGTGTCTTCTGATTGTTCAATACTGGGAATTCTGCAGAAAATAAGACAGACAGGGTCTGAGCAACTGGGGACCTCAGATGAAGCCGAAAGAGAACTGTGTCTCAAATAGTGCAACATTTGCTCAACAAACCATTCTGCAATTACACTGAGAATTTTTTATAGTCTTACTAGATCTTAAAGTTAAATTCTGAGGAATAAAACGAAGGCGAAATCTGTAAGTTGCTATATTTCTATTTGAGTTTGCATTTATTTCATTTCTCTGTTATTGTTAGCCTCTCATAAGTGAACGTCAGAGTGCTTGGCATTTTCCAGGAGATAGTGTTGAAAATCAAATTGTATTAACTTATCTATGGACAACTGCTCTACTACCCAAGGTAGGCACATTACTATAAGTTGTTTTTTTAAAAAAAACAAAAACAAAAAACAAAAAAACCCAGATGTTTAGGTTTGAGACACACATTTAAATAAGTATGTCTTATCTTGAAAATAATATACATGTTTGAATAAGTTAGACACTTTCTGCTCTCTAAAGTCTTTGTAGTTTGCATATACCAGATGATATTTTTGTGGAGGAGGGCAGTATCTCCTTCATTGTCAGAGTGGTCTAAACTTACTCTTTACTAAAGCTATGTCATCTAAAATTTGATCAAAAATAATTTGTATTTCTGTTAAGTGTATGTGAAGGCATGATAATGAAAAAGAACTAAGTTTCACCTTTTAAAAAGAAACACATTCCCTCTACCCCTTAACTTATTACAAAGTTATGCTGCCTTATTAATAAATGATATCAAATTTAAGGTCCCACGAAAGCTGAACAGATATTCACAGACAAAATAGCTTTTGACTCCTTTGTTATACTTTTAGTACCAAAAGTCCCTTTTGTGTTTGATTAATTGCTTCCTATGGTGGTCTTCACTCTGGAAAACTACAGGCTCAACACAGTTCATCCCCAAGAAAGCAAAGTTACTTATTTCCTACGTAAACACAAAGATTCGTATTATATCAAATTGGGTCAAATTATAGGACTTTAGAAAGTACGCTTTTTCAGAAGGTATGGCGAGTGGGCTCCTGAAAGTCTCTCACATAGATAGCACAGTGGGAGGGAAACAGAATGCCCGTCTGCTTTCCATTAAAGTTATGTTCTGCACCAAGTTTGATTGCAAAACATCTGGCAGTCTTTTCTCTGATAACGTACTTAGCTCAGTAGGATGGACAGTGCTCAGCCTTTGAAGCTCCCTATAGCTCTTAAGTGGGGGATGAAAAGAAGATGGTGATAAGAACCCAAGTTTTTTTTCCCTTCTATCAAAAGTAGCAATAGATGTTTACTTGTATCCTTTTCTTACTTTCTTTACCTCTGATGTTCCACTATTCCCTGCTCAGTGGATAGGGAATAAGAGAAACTGCTAAGGGCAGTGACCAAAATAATTTATCCATGATGAATGTCTAAAACCAAGACTTTCCTTTCATGGCTGGAAAGGAACCAAAACGTGATAGAAGTTTGTGATCATGTCTTTAAATGCCTGTACAAGTTGAGAACATGTGGGATTATTTGAAATGAGAGTAAAAGCAGAAATATCAGAAGTGAGGAGGTTTGAAGCCTGTTATATTTGTTTTGTTCTGACAATGACATTATGAATCATTTATTTTCTAAGGTGTGGTTCCACCCTTTAACCACATTATCATTTCCAACAGAACAAGAAAGGCTTATTTAAATTAAGATTAGCATTTGAAAACTCGAAGGAAGTGTGTAGGTCACAGACTCAATTTCATTTTTGAGTAAAGATGAAGAAACTGCTCTAGAGGGACTTGAGTCTTTCAGTGGCACACAGTTAATTAAGAATATTTAATAAGGTTTTCAAGAAACAAATAGTAACTTATTTTTTATGACTAAATGGGTGCTTATAAAAGCAACAGAGAAATTAGTACTAAATGTATTGATTATAAATTTGCTTTTGAGAATC
This sequence comes from Uromys caudimaculatus, assembly GCA_028551405.1. Lineage (NCBI taxonomy): Eukaryota > Metazoa > Chordata > Mammalia > Rodentia > Muridae > Uromys > Uromys caudimaculatus. The sequence goes on from CM052701.1 coordinate 59,473,485, forward strand.
ATAGAAATCAATGTAAAGAAAACCTTTGTTGCATCTTTACTGTCTATAAATCAAATGAAAGCATCTTTTAGAAGTCCCTGGCTTACAGTATGACTCACACCTCAGATAGATGAATGGCTAAAACTGTGAGAATTACATCATCAAAGAAGTCTATGACTCAATGAGCTGGAGAGATGGCTCAGTGTGTGTGTGTGGGGGGGGGGGAACACTTGCTGAGCAAATAGAAGGACTTCCCACCTTAAAGTTGGGCAGGCTGGAAATTGTCTATAATCCCAGTACTCAGAAGGTAGAGACAGGAAATTTCTGGGACAAGATGACACTGAACTAGCATTGTCTGAAAGCTCTGTGCTTAACTGACAGTCCCTGACTCAATAAATGAAGGGGAACCATAAAGGAAAACACACAATATGAACTTCAGATTTCATATGCATATGCACATTTGGGACTGCTCACTTACACACATACATTCATGCACCCTCCCTACACACACCACACATACACGTGAGGAAATTACTAATTTTTTTTGCAATGTCATCTACAGAATTTGATAAATTGTGGGAAATTTTCAAGGGTCTAAAAATTCCACACAAGTGCATTGCACTGAATTCTGGCTTGATCCAGAGAGAAAATTTTCCTAGAGGAATGAAAAGCCCCATGATCTTTCAGTGGCTACTCAGGGAGTACTTAATCTTTGTCAGGCTTTATTCTAGCTGTTTCCCATACAAAAACCAATCTCATCCTTTCAACAACTGCCTGAGACATCCACTATGTCTTCCCATTATACCAATTAAGAGATTTGGTGTTTGACTTACTTAAGTACATGCAGCTATTGAGGGCAAGAGGCCTCCAGTCTGGCTTCAGAACCTTAAACCTCTACGTGCTACTAGCTAGTAACAATACCACTTGACCCCCTAGCAAGTTGTTCTTCTCATTTGTGTGTGCTATGTCCATTCAACCCCTAAAGCTATAAATGACTAAATACTTGGTGCTACACCAGCATGGTTTTGTGAATGAATAGTGCTGTCTCCCATGCCGTACAACAAAAAGAGCAGAAAGTTACTCTTAGGGCCCTAGATCCATGCTGAAGAGAAGCCTGTTTCTTAGACTGATTTTTGCTAAAACTAATCAACCCTTAGGAATGATGAAGAGAATGGTTTTCTCCCATCTCTTGTAGGAAAAGAGACCAAGAAATAAAAGTCAAGATCCATAGCTTGTAGTGAAATAATTCACCATAGAAAAGGCTCCTGACACCACAGGGAAAAGCACTTCTGCTAACCCTTCTAAATGTCCCTTAACCAAGCTCTCCCTACTTACTTTGTAATGATTGCATGTTTTCCCTTTGGGCCTACTAAAGTATTTAATTGCAATTACACTCATTTACATAGCAGATGAGGCTAATTGCTGGTATTAGTTACCAAATGTATGCTTGTATTGTGAGGGTGAAAAAAAATGCCCTACAGAAAAGAAAACGACTGTGCCTTTAATTAAGGAGTTATGAAGTCAGAATGAGCTGGTTCCAAGATGTAAATATGAAATTGAGGGCTTTCAGAACTCTATAATGGGTTTTTATTACTCTATCTCACTTCCTTGATTACACACAATGTTTAGAGACTAAAGATAAATACAGTGCAATGTTCATAGGCCTGACCTGATTGCTAGGCACGCTCTCTCACACATAGATTGAAATAAATGCAGTTGTCTTACAAGCCCATGATAAATGGTGGGTTATGAGTACCTGGTCTTCATTTAGTTGGCTATTCAGTTGCTAATCCTGGCTTAGCTCGTTTTAGAAGCAATGCTGCCATCCTCAAGTACACACAATTCAATTTCTAGGCATGATTTTTGCATATGCAATGTCAAATAAACAAAGACAGCATAAAATTGGGGGCAAATTCATTGGGAAAGCCAAAAACTCAGAAAACTAGTTTTTTGTTTTGTTTTAACTTAATCTTCCTTGACTAATTTCTGTGTTAGAATCATAATGCCTAAAAATGGAATTTTGTTGGACTGTGCTTTAAGGAAGTTGATAATCTCATTATGAGACAAAATTATACCTCTGAAATATTCTCTCTGTGTATATGTATTTATGATATGTATGTATACTCAGACAATACACACACATATCCACTCTCATTCTCTCTTACCCTGTATATATAGACAATACACACACACACACACACACACACACACACTCATGAGCACATGCCCCTACCATTTTATACCCCAAAAAAATTTACTGCAGAGTGGTAGCCAACACTAAAACATGACAGCATTTAGGATTATCTATAAACTAGTTCAGGGAGTCAGAGAGATGAGTTGTTAGGAAAACAAAAGCTCTCTGAGAAGTCCTTAAAGAAGCATCTTTGCTTAACAAATATTTTCAGGGGACAAACAGAATAACTTTCACCCACTGCAAAGCTGTCACTGCGGTCAGGTGTCTAGAGATTTTGCCGTGCTTCTCATTTGTTTTGCTTCTTTGTCCTGGCTCCCCACCACCTCTTACACCTTGTTTTAAAGATAAAATATTGCTTTGAAAAGGGAAATAAAGTTTTATGACCTTAAAATATACTTGCTGTGCTAATTTTCCCTTTACTGAATGCTTAGCTATACTAATATTAGACTGTGCAATGTTCGGCTACCTACACAGTGCATTTCATGAAATGAATCTAGCTGTCAGCCAAGTTCCCAACTCTTCTTTTTATGAAAAAAAAAAAGAAGAAGGGGAAAAAGCATGTGATGGGAGAAGAAGAAAGGAGGTGATAGGAAAGGAAGGAGAGAATGTCCTGGCTAACAGAGCATGCATTCCCTGGGTACCATGGCCGCGCCCTTCTGTAACCATTCTCTTTGGTAAGCTAGTCCCAGGTGGTACAAAGACAGGGTCAGCGAGTGCTATTTTTTAAACTTGTGTGAAAATTCATTTTGCCTTCCATCCTATTCTCTGGGCACTCAGGCAATGCAATCATTAGTTTCTGGTGCCAAGTGTAAACAGGACATCCTTTCAGATAGGGAGGTCCAGCTGGCGAGAACACACAGCCTCTGCTTTTTGCCCTGTTTGGGAAATCAACCCCATTCCTTTCACAGAGAGATGCTGGAACAGGGGAAATTCACTTTCCTATCTGTGCTGTAAACAAAAATTTGAGAACATCTTTTCATCCCCATTGTTTGATGTGTTCCTTTGTCATCTCTTAATTTGTCTTATGTCACAGCAACACCTGCAGACCAAAATTATCACAGATTCTAAGTGGCTGTGATCTGTCACAGTCTTCATTCACTGGGGAAAGGTTACATCTTATAGTTTATCAGGAATTCAGAGTATGAAGGGCAAGAGGACATCTGAGATCCATCCAGCACAGTTTTCTGATTTCACAGATAATAATAGAAATTGAAAAATGGAGGAAAGATCTAGTTTTTGATCTTCAGATCTATTGTTATCCTCAGTCCTCTTGGTAGGAGGTGGGTCATAAACAAAAATGATGAAGCCTTCTCTCAAAGAAACCATCTCTACCTACACATACATATTCTTATCATTTCTCTGCATACAGGTAAAAACAAAAGAAAAACAACAAACAAAAACCCAAGGCTCAGTTTGGTACGTTAAAATTACAAGCAATGCAGAACTTTAGAAGTGAAAGGCATTCATGAGAAATGAAGTCAGGAAGTGCTTTCTGGAGTGGGCTGTTCTCATGGTGCCTCCCATTCACGTTGACAAAGCAGAGGAAATACACTCAGACGTCTAAGAATAACTGATCCCAGCCCGGGTCAATAGAAATTACTTTTATGTCTACTGTCATTTATTTTTTTCTCTTCCACTTTGTTCTCTCATATCCCCTACTCTATTTTGCCCCACTTCAGCCTCTATAAGACTACTTTTGGGCATCTGGCCTACTCAGTTGAATACCTTTTTAGGAACTGCTTACAGAATAGGTTCCCAGCAGGTAGACCATCCTTACTTCATCTTTTCAGTCACAGAACCAGATCTGCACAAGGAGTGGAAATGACTAAAGCAATTGGGATCCAATGGCTGATCCCAGGAATGTGGGATTAGGTGATAAAGGAGTTCAGTTCATCTCCATATTTAACTGGCAGTAATGCTTCACAGTGCTCTACCTTAGCCACAAACAGCAGAAATAGAATATCCCCTGGCTGTCTTATCCTAGGGTGAGTTTGACCCTTTTTGAAGGTCAGACTGTACTTTGCTCTCAGATAGCTAATTGTGTCTCTGAATTTTCATAATAAATCCCTCAAATCTGTATAGTTGATATAGTTTTCCATTGATGGAAAACCGAATCATAATTAAAAGTCAGATCCCAGACCTGAATGAATATTTTCCTATTGTCTCTATCTATGTAGATGTCTTCTTCTGATCATCTACCTAATTCTAGAGACACTGATTCCTAAGCATTAAAACATGGTCCCAAGAGCTCCATTTTCTTCCTTCTTCCTACAGATCAGTAAAATGAATCACATGATCAAATTCAGACAGGATTTAAGAAGACTTACCTAAAATAAAATTCACGCTAGCAGTTTTTAAACTATCATTCAAATTCTAGGGAGTACCCTTAGGATCTCCAACACAGTTTAGCTTCTAGCACATTGACTTATCAGAGCCACCTCACTTTAAATAAGAAAGGAAATAGTAATGTTTCTCTCTACATTTACACATTGACATTTATACTGTTTACTATGGTGGTTTTAATTTTTAAAATCAATAAAACAAATGTGTTCTTACACAGTAGCACAGAATAATAACTTAAAGTAAAAATATTTGCAAAATATTTTGTTAGACTCTTGAGAAAATCCAAGCACAAAAAGAACTGGATGGGTCAGCACTGATTTTGTTAATTCAGAAACTGTAAAACCAGGATGTTTTCCTGGACTAGTTAAAGACTAGTCCGGCAACATGCATTCTCAGCAGTCCAAGAAACACTTGGGGAAAATCGTTTTATTCTTTCGGTGCTAGGAATCAAGCCTTGCATGTGCTAGTCAAGTGATGTGTCTCTGGGCAGTTGCTTATCTCTTGTACCTGGGAGACAAGTCTTGTAATATAACCCAGGCTGACTGGGATCTCTACCTTTCTGTCTTTGCCTCCCCATTCTAGAATCACAGACATGGGTCACCAAGTCTGGCAAAGATAACAAATTTAGAGATATTGGTTCTTGTAAATACAATAATATTTTCTGAAGAATCACCAATGTCTTATTTCTTGAGAAAGGGTATTTATATCTGAGGTATCGTATCTATCCCTTGCTTTCTTTCCAATATTCTCACCAATACACTACTGTCACTGTAGAAGAAAGAGTTCAGGACCAGTCAAAGAGATGTCAGAGAGTTGAGTCCTCCAAGAGAATGTTCTCTATGTAAGTTCTCAAAGTGCACATCCCCTCCACAACCATCCTTTGTACTTTTGCCTGACTAATACCATGTGCAACGTCACCACTCTCGTCCATTCTCCTTTGCCTTCACAAGTCCTCTTAAACTGGAAATTTGCCAATTAAATAAGTATTTTAGTGCTAATGCATTAATTTAATAAACCATCAAGATAATTATGTTTACATTTTAAGGAAATTTCTATAGCTAGGCATGGTGGCTTGAGTTAGTAATTCCAGCACTGTTCAAGCCCAATCTGGGCTACAAAGCAAGATGAGATTTCTAAAAGACAAAAACCAAAAAGACTTCTGGAAATAATGATTATGATACAAAAAGCTAAAAATCTGTTTTAACCTTCTACATATACTAAGAAGGGCAAAATGGTGCAGACCCTGTTGGTGTTAAATATAATCCTAATTCCAGAAGAGAACAGGTTTGGATGTACTGTCGTACTTGTTTTCCCAATGTCTTTCCATCCATCTCTCTTCTCTTCTGCATATCCTTATGTATATTCCAAAAGAGGTCACATGAACCAAATCGTATTTGGCTCCAGATAAAACATACAAAAATATCTAGAGTTTATTATCTTGTTTATGCATTAGGGTCTCGTTGAAGGCATTTGGATATACTCCATCTCAGTTTCCTCCTCAGGTCAATGGGGCTATTACTGAGCTATTTCTCCCCACTGGTAACCATGTGGGCTCTGTTTGTTTCTTTTCCATGGTTTTTTGTTGGTGGTGTGTTGTTGTTGTCTTTTGTTGTTTTTTCGATAAAGCCTTATGAAATCCACACTGTCTTTGAATCTCCAATACGCCTACCTTCATCTCTTAAGCTCTGCGATTACCAGCATAGCCACTATATCTGGCAAGGGATCCCTAACATGGTTAATACACTTTGGGAAACTTCCAGGAAATTTTTCAGAAAGAACAGAATGTGTACAATTCAGATTTTAAAAGAATTATTCTGTGTCTATTGTAAACAAAACATTGTATTATCTATTATGGAAGATGCAAACATAACTAATATTTTCCGACTTTAAAAGTACCTATGTAGCCTACTGAAAAAATTTATAATCTAAGTTACTTTATTAATGATAAGATCATAGCATAAGCAATAATATTTCCTTAACTATTATGGGAAAGTAGAAATTATGATTTTTACCTATCTTTTAGAATTTTTCACAAAAGAAGGGGTATTGTGAAAAACCTCACAACCCATGAGAAAGGTGTGGCCCAAATACTGTTGGCAAGCATGAAAATCATCTTCTGTGTCTGATTAGGCTGCTGAGCAGAAGTTGACCTTGCATCATCAAACCTGTCTGTTGACTGCCATTTGTCTCTGAAGACCTGAGCAATTTGCTGTAGAGTGCCTTGTTGCCAGCGCTCACCTTGTTAACATTAAGTGTGAACTTTGGGTGCTGATGGATATACTCAGGGGGCAATATAACACAAAACTTCAAAGCCTGGGAGACAGCTGAAGAGAAATGAAGATAGCAGTTAAGCCGGGAAAGCTGGAAACCCTTCCTGGCTCCAGGAAGAATTCTCCACACCCGCCCTGAAGCCAGCAGAAGAAACATGAGGTTGAAGCGTTTTCTACACAGTGGTATTGTTTGATTGTTGTAGCAAATTTATCTTATTTCAAGAATTACTCTCTACTGAGTATATTTAACTGGAAGTGGCAGTGTGCTCTATAAAAATGCTGAAATCTTAAAGTTCCATTCACTTTATCAATACCATTTTATGGAAAATATCAGAAATTTTAAAGGGAGGTCTCAAAATTCATTAATGTTGTCACTGTTAAATCTCACAAAATATATTGATTTTTCTTCTACTTTCCATTATGAAGTGTTCACTTCAAAAGCAAGGGAATTTAGGGTGAGTCATATTCCCTCCTTCTGGACTTGAAGCTAACCTTTCAGTTTCCTTATGCAATGCTCCAAGGAGAAAGGATTTTCTTTTCTGTGAAAGTGAATAAAAGCATCTGTTGGTTGGAAAATTTCCTCTTTGTAAGTCATATTTTTTCAGTCTGGTCATGTATCTTGCACTCAGTGCAGCTGCTGAAGAGCAAAGCATGTTCAGGAAACGGAGCAGGGGCAGGGACAGACGTTTTGATCTGTCTCTCAGAAAGCTAGTGGAAACTTTTTCCAAGAATATTATGAAATGACAAGCAGAGTCAACTTTCTGGGGATTTAGGTAAAGATTTAACCTTTGGAAATATACAGAGCATCACTGAGGCACAGGCTTCATGTTTAGGGAAGTTAATATGGGGTGTGTGTGTGTGTGTGTGTGTGTCTCTGTCTGTGTGTGTGTGTCTGTGTGTGTGTGTGTGTGTGTGTGTGTGTCTGTGTCTATGTGTGTGTGTGTCTGTATGTCTGTGTGTGTGTGTCTGTCTGTGTGTGTGTGTGTGTGTGTGAGAGAGAGAGAGAGAGAGAGAGAGAGAGAGAGAGAGAGAGAGAGAGACCTGGGGAGCTCTGAAAACATTGAAAAGTCACATTATTTTGTTTCTTGACTATATAAGCTCACATATATTTAAGTAATTTTGTCTGTTATTAAGTATATGACCTCACTATAAATGTTAGGATGAATGAATGAATCAATTAATTAATCAATGAATAGGATTTTTATTCTACCTTCCTTCTTCTAAATATTTTCTGTGATAGTCCTTCCTGACTAGGACACTGTACATTTTTGGCTATGTCTCCTTTAAAAATTCAACATACTACGTAGCACTACTGGATTCTAAATCTTAAATAAGTTGTCTTGTATCCTTGCAGAAAAAATGAATCTAGTTTATTTAAAAATAAATTCACAAGAGCTGGGGCAATAGCTTAATGGTAGCTTACTCTGTCTGGATGGATTGATACTCAAAGTTCAACCCCTAATGCTAACAAGATAAATAAATACTTTTATACATGTACATGTACAGAAATAATTTTACCTCAAGAAACAGAACTAAGAAGTCTCAGTGGACATGGTTCTTTGCCATCACTTTGTCTCAGGAAGCTCCCTGTTTTTCATAATGACCTAGTCTGCTGAAAATTTTACAATGTCACAATAGCCTAGAATTTTCCAAAATTGTTGCTAGTCTCCTTCTGTATCTGCTCTTTGTCCCGTTCTATCATTTTGTGTTAAAATAGCCAGCTTGTCAAGTGCTTTGGCCTTTCAGAGATGAGCACTAGGAACACAGGAATGCATAGATGTCTTTTTATATAGGCTTTTTCGTGCCAAATTTAGCTACAAGGGGATAGGAAAGGCAAATGTGTTGACAAATGACAAGATGATACATACTGTAAAAATACTATTTCATGTACACCACTTCCTGTTCTGGTGCACATATCGATTTAAAGTTTGTTCAAGATGAACTGCTTATTAAGAAAAACATCTTGCCTTTTAAACTCTTCAAGTTTGGCTTTTGAGTTCTCTAGAAGTAGCTGTTAAAAAACAAACAAAATCCTTGCCTTAGACTTTATAGTAACAAATAGATGTGAATTTCTCCTTGAGGGAAAACAAATTTAAAAAAAAATTATCTGGATCAGATGTAACTTGGCCAGAAATAGGTAAAAATGTTTCTGGTCTAACAAGTGAAGGATAACTCTCTGGAGACACGCTGTAGAGCATAAGTACCAACCTCTGCTAAAATGAGTGCTCGTTGATAACGCTGCACAGATAGGCAGACAGCCATTTGAATTTATTGTCTATATTTCACTTAAGTCAAAATCTTTAGAGATGAATTTGGCATCAGAAATATCATTCATATTGGTGAGGCCCTTGTAAATGTGAACCTCCTAAGTGTTAATGTATAATTGATTCTAATCTATTGATTACCCAAAGTATATTATTGTAGTTCCTATATCTATGAGTGATAATAAAAGGAGCATGCAGTCCAATTTCTTCTTTAGCTAAATTGGATTATCTTTTAATATACAGTATGGAGTATTAAAAATGATGTAATTGGGAATTCATATGTAATTGTTATTCTTCATCAAGCCTTAGCATTCTTAAATCAAGGTTAATATAATATCACATGATCATAAGGGATGAATCAAGTTATAGCTAGTAACTGGAATAAATAACAGATGAAGAGAATGAATATGAATGTAGTCATCGTGAACAACCAGTATTTTCTATAAAAAACAAACAAACAGGAGTTTGGGGTGTTTGTTTATTTTTCCTTTTCATAAATTCATGTCAAAGAATGTATAAGATCTCAGCTAAGATTATGAACTAAATGACTCACTCCTCCAGGGTGTGTGTGGGGGGGAAACACCTAGGCTTAAACAGTGTTAGCCAAAGTCTGCCCTGTACTCATATGCCAATTGCAGGTATCCTGGTAGTTTTGTAACCTCTGGAAAGAGCATGGCATGCAAGCCCATTCTGAATTAGACAGGTCACTTGGTGGACACAACGCAGAGCTCAAGGTCTGCCCTTGGGCACAATTCTGGACCAGTCCTATCTGTGTTTGGCAGAAATGTGTGTCTAATGATCTTTCTCAATTGAATCCAAACAGAAGGAAATGGCTGGTGTTCTCGAAGTCCTCTGTATTCTACACCATCCAAGAAAGAGGCTCTCTTCTCTGTCTAGTCTGTGAAGGGCACTTTCTAGGCCTGCATTGTTTCTATTGCCTGCCTTAGCCTGCCTATCTATACCAAATTCTCTTCTGCTTGGTCGTCAGGGTGGGGATTCTGTTGAGGTCAGTATTTCAAAGCTTGATACAGGATGTCTCTTCAGCTTTCTGATTCCTGACTCAGGGAAACTACTGATAAGCTAAGCCTTTGCTCTTGATTTCCCACAGAGATGAAGGGGAGGAAAAGTCTAGCTGAAGTGACTCAGGAGAAATGGGTAGAATGTATTTTCCCAGCCGAACCAGCTCCTCCAGCCCTCCCCACCAGCTTTACCCACAATGCACTCCCACACACCATCTCCCCCCCCCCCTTGGCTTATGCTGCTCTTTTTTGGTCTCTAGCCCTAGTTATGACAGTTGATTGACATAGCTGGCAGTTCCCCTAGTGTCTGGTTAGGCAGAATTCCCCATGGAAGGCTAGCATACAAAACAAAGAACAGACAGCAGTGCAGAGAGGAAGGCTGAATAAAACAGAACCAGGAGAGGAGCAATATTGTTTGCTGAAAATATTTTTAAATTTTCCTAAAAGAGGGAGCAAACCTTTAAAAGATTGTTTGAATCATCTGCGGTGCCCCCCTCCCCATTCTCTTTCTCACCACCCCTTTATCCTCACACAGACACACCGCTCTCTGGCTTCCGTCTCTCCATCTGTTTTCTTCCTGCTCTTTTCCCCCTTCAGTCATACACTTGTTCTAACAGTAAGTTCTCCCTACTGCTAACCTTTGCTAGGGCCGAGTATTCTTTTAACTTAACTTTCTTTCTACTCAGACAGTAGAATTGTGGTGGAATCAAGTAAAATCATGAGGCATTATTGTAGGTCTCTTTTCATTGAAAATCTTCCTTCCAGTGTTACCAAAGAACCCACATGTCATGCTGCTCCCAATACCAGCAGTATGCAGGGCACAGCACCCTCTCCATAAGACACTGTAAAACTCGGTCACACGGTAGCTGTCCATATTCTCGCACTACTTACACATCTGTTGAGTGAGGCACTTCCCTCAGACATTCTTCTACATGTTTTATCTTCGAAGCACCAAATTATTGATCATTGAAGTGATCATAATAAATTAAAATGCCATCTTCATTGGTATCAATATGCCTGTTAAAGTTATCATGGCAAAGAAACACATCAAATGGTAAGAATTCAGGTCTTTTATGTTATTTTCTGATCCTATAACAAAAGATATTATCTATACTGCTTAGGGCAAAGGTCTTTGTCTTCATAACAGGCAGAATTTGGCTTCTTTTCCTCCATCTGTTTTTCTCCTGGTGATTCACAGTACTTCTGAATCTCCCTTTTCTTACACTGATTATTAAACTATAATTCAGTACATTTTCTGCTACCATTTTCATGTGCTTAGTTTTCTGAGTTTGTAGAAAACACACCTCCTTCTATAGCTTTTTAAGTTTCACAGATTATTCTTATATTATTTTAATAGAGCTATGGTCTGAATCTGAATCTTGTTCTTTCTACTCCTGACCTTTATTAGGGAAGTGCTATTTAGGGAAACTATGAAGGTTTAGGCCTGAGCTTGCATGGTGGAAATAGGTCATTTGAGGGAAGACTTTGAAGGTTACATTGGGTTTGGGTTTTGCCACTCTGCTAACTGGCCACTGTGATATAAATAGTTCCCACGGCATGCTTCTGCCACCATGAGATGAGCTATCCTGCCATCTGCCTGCATCAAACATGCCTACATATACATATGCATGCATACATACATACACACATAGAGGGTGACTAATGCCTCAAAATTGAGGAAACTAGAAACCTAATGTTAAACTAGAGACAAATGAACAGGTGTTCATAGAAGAATTCACCATAGAAGATACACATGAAAAAATGAACACACGATATTATTACTATTAGTCATTATACATGTACTTTAGAACCTTGAGATACAATAACATACCCATTGAAGTACTAAAATTGATAGTATTTACCATAGCAAGCCTATCACAGATGCAACTCGATAAGCAGTCATTTGCACAACTCGTGGGAATGCAAAACAGCACAGCTTTGGAAGGCAGTTTGGCATTTTCTTAAATAAACACTTACTTATGGTCAGTTCATTCCTTGTGTTGTATTCACTGAAGAGACATGAAACAATATATCCACACAATGAGGTAGTCCTGGATGTTCATGACAGCTCCACTTATAATAACCTCAGATTAGGAACACTCAAATGTCCTTCCATACGTGAATGGGTAAACTTACTTAGATGTCTGAACAGCAGAATACTATATAGACTTGAATAGTGGTGAGGACATGGAACCCTCAGACTTCTTGATCCTTAAAGTAAAACTGTCTTCCAGGTGCATCTTTGAAATTGTCCTCTTGTCTTCTGAGCTCTCATCATCTAATTTTATCTAAAAGCTTATCTACAGACCTTTTCCTCCTCTCTCTCTGTCTCTCTGTCTCTGTCTCTCTCTCTCTGTTTCTAGTGTGTGTGTGTGTGTGTGTGTGTGTGTGTGTGTGTGTGTGTGTGTGTTCTTTTTTCTACCTTTTTTGACAAAATTGGGAAATTCCCAAGTTTTATGTTTTTGATGGGAAGCAGACTAACAAAATCAATAAATTACATGCAGTAAAACCTTGTTTCAGTTGTGAAAATTACCAACATTTAAGTAGCAATTGAAGCTCCAGCAATAGATGGTGCAACTCAAGCAGAAAATGTATAATTAGAAGAAATAGGAACAGAAACAATTTGGAGATTTTTGGTACAGAACTAATAGAGAAGCCATTAAATGGACTTAGTATGAGAAACCAGAGAGTATGGAAGAAGAGAAGAGCTCAGGGTTACAAATGAAATTGAGGAAGAGTTTGGCAATTGAGAGATGCTGGGTGGTTAATTCAAAGCACTTGTGGGAGGAGAAAGAGGGCAATAAAAGACAAGAGGGTATAATTTTACAACAGCTACTTGGTTACAAAACAGAGAGAGAGAGAAGAAGTGCTTTTAGTTATGATGAGAAAGCAACAGGAAGAAAAGATAATAAGATGGTGATTGCACATCACTAGAATTCTTCTGTGGAATACTTCTAAAATTTTCAGCATGCTTTTCTAGAAGCTCATGAATGTACTGGTTACACAGAGATAGAAAACTCCATCCTGCCTTTCTCATGGAAGACTAAAAATTTGGTGAATAGGCTAGGAAAATAGACCTAATTATTAGTTATATTAGCCATATTGAGTTGGTTGTGTCAGCATTGAGCACTCAGTTATAAACTAGTTGATAAAATTTAATCCTGTAAGGACTTTAATCAAATGTCTGTTCTCTTTTCTATGTGATTAAATTGAGTCTTAAATGCCGTAAGCAGGAGGCTAGGGAGATGGCATACTGGGTAAAATGATTGTTGTGCAAGTAATGAATATGTGAGGTCAGATCCCTCGCACCCACATAAAAGCCAATGCACACCCTTATAACTGTAGGTTTGAGGGATGGAGGCAGGTATAGGTGGATCCAGGGAGTTTGCTTGCCAGGAGGTCTATCCAACATGTTGAGCACAGGTTAAAAGACTCCATCACAAAAAAATAAGCTAGAGATTAGTAAAAGATACCCAACATCTCTCTCTCTGCTCCTACATATGTAAAAGTCACTATGCACATTGTCCCAACAGACAAACTAAGTATAAACAGCTTGTCTAAGGCACAACTCATTTATAGATGGTTCCCCATTAAGGTGTACAAGAGTCTAGGCATCCAAGGATCTTTTTACTAGAACAACAAAACACTGTACTACAAACACAAACACTTACATTATTTTTAAATAACTCTTAGGTTAAAGAAAAATCTATATGATCAATTCCAGCAAGAATAGCAGATGTGAAGCTGAAAACATTCTGCTACCAACGTTTAGAAACAATTGGAAAACATACCTAAGATTTACTGTGTATCTGAATTTGAAAAGTAACAAGCCTAAGTCCCGGGTGACAGAAATGAGGAAACTGAAATGCTCTAATTGTAAGCACAGGAGCTGACTCTGCAGCAGCCTTGGGGTAGGGTCCTCAAACCTGGCAGCAGCCAGGGGCTTAGGGTTACAAAGCATGCTTAAAAACAGGTGACAAGACCATGGATCTATGTGATGCTAGGACTTAGAACATAATAAAGTCAGAAACTTCAAAGCCACGGGCTCAGAGAAAAGGAAAAGAGAGATAAAAGTCCACCACTCAGGGGATATGATGAGAAAGAATGTCCCAGATCTTCAGGGAGAAGAAAGTGATTAATCAAAACTGCAAGCCAGCAACATGTACAAACCCAGCCTTGGTCTGAAGCCACACCGCCTTCACAGCTCAGGAGTTCCTACAAATGAGAAATGAATTTTTAAGTTCTGCTTGAGCTGAAAGGTCTAAGAACAAGTAAAATAACTATAGACTGATATTTTGTTAAGTCCAGTAGTGTTGAACATGTTCCCAAACATGCACCTACCACCACCACCACCACGCAAGATGAAATCACAGTTAAATCTCGTGAAACACAAGAGCAAGTGACAAAACTTGCTAGGATATGATTGTTCCCCTAGTGTGCCTTAGGCTTTAGACTTTGCCCTTTCATGTTTGCTGTCTCCTCTCAAAGGCAGGTATCTGTACCCTTGCCTGAGGGCTTCCTCTAAAGCAGCAGCAGAAGTTTCACCTAGAGCAGACTTCAGTTACAAGGAACTGTCTCCACCAGAGCAGCATTCATCCAACAACCAGTACATGCATGGCCCTCACTCCCACGCAAGTGAGGGACAGGCAATGATGAGTCTGGAGCTTGTCTCCTACATTGGCTGTCATGTTTTCCTTGCCTCCCAAGTAACACAGGAGTATGAATCTTTTTAAGGTTGATCTGCGGACACTGGCATTGAGAACAAATGATGCAGTAGTGGGATCTTGTTTTGGGACAAATCTGAAGTTTTAGAGAAAGGAAAAGAAACTCTAGGAAGGAAGTAAACAGCAGAAGAAGCACATGAAGAAAGGTTTTCATTCAGAAAAGAAATGAAGAAAGGTTGCAGAATAAAACCTGCAGTCATTGACACCCTCAAGAAATGGTGTGAACGACAGGTGAGAATGGCCAAGAGTCAAGGAATAAAAGAATGAATCTTGGGAAATTATCAAGAATAGTAACAGGCCTAAAAAGAGGAGAGGAAGATATACTCAGAGTGCTCTATGCAAATTTATGAAAATATTTTACTGAAGGCTGTACATGTATACTATGGAAAAAGTTAATATTATAAATTCATTTTACACAAAAGTCGTAAAAAATGTGAAGAGGAGGATAAAAGTTAGGGGAGAAAACCACGAAGACAAATGCACTTCTAAAGATGATTTGAGGGTGTAACAGTGGTTAATTAAATAGAGCTGGGCTGCAGGTTCTATGCTACCCACCCCAATGTTCTAGGTTCCTAAATGAAAGCCACACACACACAGCCTTTATATTTTGATATTCCTTAATTATCTCAATGGCTGGGATACTTCCTAACCTCCACATGGCTAATCCACCTCCCTCCAATAACTGCAAGTTATTACCTACTAAATCCTACATTCCATCGTGGCTGCCCTTGACCCACTTGGGCTACTCTCCCTGGCCCCTACATGGTGGCTATGCTCTCTGTCCCACACCTTCTCAGGTGTGGCATCTCTGCTCTTCCACTTCTCTTGGCTTGGGCATGGCAGATTTTCTTCACTTCTCCTTCCTCCATGTCCCTAGCCCAGAAGTCCTAAAAATCCCACATCTATCTGCCCTGCCTAGCTACTGGCTATCAGTATCTTTATTTACCAATCAGAACCAACTGGGGGCAGGTTCCCAGAAGCTATGTGTATGCAGACCTTCTCCTGAAAACAGTTTCGAGGACACAAATTAACATAAAAATACAAGCATCCACAGAAAAGGGATGAAATAATGAAATTATACAAAAATGGAAACAACCTAAGTATTTCAGATTTAAAGAAAAAAGAAGTACTCAATTCAAGAAACCTAGGCCCTGAGCAACATAGATAAAAATACATCTACATTGATATATATTCCTTACGAAGTTGCAAAAGAAATGAAATTCTGAAAGTCAACTAAATACTGTGGGGTCATCTAGTGGAAGCACTGCAGACATCGCTTAACATGAACAAGAGCAGGGAACTGGCCCCTGGCACGTCTGAAATGTTAGCAGGGACTACTCGCCCGTCGTGAACCCTAATGCCCACCTATTCGATGCTCATGAGTGAAGTCACACACCTCAGAGCTTAGATGAATAAAGCCTGAGAGGATAAAGCCATTCCATATCCTTTATAGAAGAGCACCTAAGTTAACTTTCAGAAAGTAAGACATTAAAAAAAGAGAGAGGGGGACAGGAAACAATGACTAAGGTGACAAATATGTCGTAAATCCTCAAATAAACATTTAGCTATAACGACTAAGAAAGCTGGAAAGTATTCCTTTGAAACTAGTAGGAGAAATAGAAAAGTTAAATAAAAAAAAGAAAGACACCTTCACCAATATATAAACCAAAGAAAGATAAATAATAGCATTAATAAAAACAGAGAACGGATACCATAAAAGCTGCTACATGTACACACCCACACATCTGTAACCACGATGGAAGCCCATACACAAGAGACACTTGAGGGTCACACTTTCAAAATCTAATTATTACATTTGAAACATGCTAAAAATGATAGCATATGTGAGTGGCTGCAATGCCAGCAGTAACGTAGCATATTGTAAATACATCATTCGTGATTTTAAAAGGAGACCATTGGAAGGTTAGAGAATCCCATTATTCATACCAACTAGTTAATGTTAATAATGAAGTAATCCAACATTTAAGGGTATAAAATATAAGTATCATGAGTTTCAGGTCAAGTGGGAACTTGTATAGACTTGGCTCATTATCAACACATTGGGCTCCCTGTTGCCCCTGCTGTTAAAGATTTTGTCAGGTTATTGGTCTAGGATAACTTGATTGGCATGTTAGCCTTTGGCTTGAAGGGAGGAGTTTGCAACTTGGTCACATGTTTCTCATCTTTGAGCAGGCTACCCTGAGCTGTTAGAGAATGCTAAGTGAGAAAAAACAAAAAACAAAAAGCAAAAAAGCCAGAATATTTCTCCAGGCCAAAAATTAAAGAGGCACGCTGTCATTTCTCTTCACCAAATTGGCCAAAAATAAGTCACAAGAACAACCTATATCCAAAGGGTGGTTAATTGGACTCCACCTTTCAATAAGGGGCCACAAAAGTCATGCCTAAGTGCAGGAATATCCTCATAAATACTAATTGGAGCAATCAATGTAATTGAACTCTCAAAGCATAGTAAGTTCTAATAAATATGAAGGTAATGCTGCTATAGTGTCTGATAAATTGGTCCTTAAGGCTAAGAGAACAGTTGAACAGTTAGAGTCAATGGGTAATATGAACAATGAACTGGCCATCTGGAGTTGAAATAATCAAGCCTATATTTAACAAAACAATGCTAAAAAGCTCTCTGAATTACTTTAGAATTATTTTGAATTCACACTTATAATAACCTATGTTAAGTACTACACAAGCTAAAGAAAAAGATGAACAAATAGTGATGTTTAAGATATAAATAACAAAGCACTATTGTTACCAATTATCTAGTTAACGTACATGGAGCTCTAAAAACTAAAGTATACATATTTCTTTTGAGCTAACATTTGGACATACTTAAATTGATTCAAAGCATTCTTGATGAATACCATGCATTTCATATTATGCTACCTGTATTATGTCTCTGGTTTTATATTTCACATGTTGGGAGACATATAAATATGTATACAAACACTTATTTTCTCAATATAACAATATAGCCCTTAGCCCTTAAGAAGATCCATGAATTTAGCAGTGTAAAAATACATGGGTACAACAAATAAAATCTGATAAAGTAATGAAAATTAGGAAACTATTTAGACCCAAGGAGCAATAGATGTGCTACATTTAATGATATAGCTAAAGCCATATTAAAAGGAAATATATGGATTCTGGAATACTGACTAGTAATAAAAGAATGGGAAAACTAATAGTAGCTAATGTTAGCTCAATATTAGTGCTAAGTATAATTTTATTTAATCACAGAACAGTTGATTGAGCTAACTATTATTGTTATCTTTGTTTAACAGATAAGGAAACTAAATCTTCAAACATCATTAGTTTTTCTCAGGTTTCCTAGCCCTCAGTGACAGGATTCAAACAAAGCCCCTCTTAGATCAGAGACCATGTGTCTGGGGATCCTAACTGTCCTCTGTCCTTTCATGGCTTCCTCTGTCCACACAATGTTCTGTCTCACCATGGCCCAAAACAGTAGTAGCCCTGACTGAAATCCTGCTTTCAATTGATTTTCTCAGGCATTTTGTCTCAGCAGTGGTAATCCTGTCCGGCCTTGAAAAAACCATGAAACCTAACTATAGAGTACATGTGGTTGTAGGGTAGGGAGACATGCTCCTTTCTGAGAGGATTTCATGTGACCATTTGTAGAAAGAAGAGCCTTGTTCCACGGCCATTCCACAATCTCATTTACTTGTAAAATATCCATTCTGAAAAAACATCTCAGGTCTTTTCTTGCCTTATAGCCCATGGAAGAGATTTAGTAAATCATATCAGAGCTCCCCTGGGTCTCCCTCCATTACAACATGTTTGAAAGTCTACTGTTACAATGTGTCCCAAAATTGTTATCATACTCTTTTGCTGCTTTTGAATTTAATATTTCCAAATAGACTAACCATGGCAAAGAAAAGGCAAGCGAATTCCACAGATAACTATGCCTACGAGGATCCATATAAAATTAACATTCTTACAGACAACCAGAGAATTGGCTGGATAAAATAGTTTCTGAGAAACAGGTCAAAATAGCGGAACTTATTAGATTGAATTTTCCAGGTATTTAACTCACTGAGGTATAAAAGAATAATATGTAGACCGCCAAGAGAAAGTTATCTGTATTAATATGCGAAATCCTGTATGATTCAGGGGCTGAAGAGATGATTCAGCAGGTAAGAGCATGTGTTACTCTTGAAGAAGATCCAGTTCAGTCCCTAGCATATCTGTCAGGCTGCTCTCAACCAAGCTATAACTCCATCTTCAGGGTTATCCGCTGCCTCTAGCCTCCTAGGACATCATCGCTCACAGGCAAATACCTTCATACAGACACACACATACATCTACACAGAATTTAAGGCAAATAAATCTAAAACTTACATGATCCACTTAGACAAACACTAGGAATAGAGATAAGGGAGACGATTAGAGAAGGCAATTACACAAAGCATTGCAGAAACCCAACTGTTACAGAAGTGCCTTTCTACTTTCTACTGTCAAGAAAGATCTCCTACTTGCATTTTAAAATAGATTCTTGGAAGGGGATTAAAATACAAATACTTCAGGTTGGCAATAAAGAGACCAATAGTGACTCCATCAAGGTCTCTTGATCTTCATGAATAAATGCCTCTATTATCATGCCAAAACAAACCAGCAGAGCTCTTCTTCTACCTCTTGAATCGACTTATGAATGTACAAGTTCAATTCAATCACTTTGGGTCTTATCCAAGTTCTAAATTTGATGGCTGAATTATCAAAGTATGAGATGTACCTGAAGCACAGGGTCTTTTGGAATTATTTCCGAGCCTGAGACAGGAAAAGAAAACTAGTTATCTAAATATTGGATTTTTAAAAATATTCTCTTAAAATTCATCTTTTTCCCCCAGCATCAGCAGTACATGTAGCCAAGACAAAGTAGCGCATTATTTAAAGGATAGCATTTAGTATAGAATGCTTTTTCTAAGGCCCCGATAGAAATATATACTGAAGAGGTAAAAGGGAGTATCCGTACATCAATTTGAATTATTGGCAATAAATTATAACTAGGGCTAGTTTATTGTGAATAGCTAATCACCTCAATGCCCACTCTTACTACAAATATAGAATGAAACACTGTTAGTTATGAATGAAAAATGTTTGTATAAATCCTGCTATTTTCTGCTGAGAGGATATACAAGAGTATTTGCAAATGAGGTATGTGTTGAGTAAAAGCAGGACACTACTTTGCTTTTCCCAGAGAGCCTATCTTGGGACATTACCACTTTTTTATTTGGTGTTTCTGTATTAAGCTAGCCTTGAGTTGCATATTGTGAGACAATGGATAGCAGAAGGAATAGAGAAGAGAGAAGTCATTTTTCCTTTCTCTTTTCTCCTGCTATGCTCTCCTTTATACCCCTCCTTACTACCTTTAAAATTCACGCCCTCTTTTTAAATTAAGTGTTGTTACATGCATATGTATAAAATATATTTCTAAATACAACCTGCTCGATCTGTATGTTACTCATATGCATGTGTTTTAAGGGCTGATCATTTGATATTGGACAGTGAATTAGCATGTTTTTCCCTGGAGAAGACCGTTTCTCTCAGTCTTTGTGTTCCTTAGTTGCCTATAGTCCTTTCTGTGGGGTTGAAGCCTCTTGCACTGTCCATCTACTTTGGCGTGTCTATTGGTGTCATCCTTTTTCCTCTCATGTTTAGGCAGTCATGATGGTGGGAATTTATGGATGTAGCTTCTGACATTACTAGGATGTACAGTCTCACAGCAAGCTCCCTAACTATCTGGCTCTTACAATGTTTTAGTGTCTTGGCTCTAAATACACTCCTAATAAATAAAAAGTGTCTCCTATTTTCATATAACTTAATAGCAGTGGCTTTTATTTACTAATATCTTAATGTTCTAAACGCAAACCTGCAGAGTAGCTGAGTAGCATAGTCACAGCGTAGTGATAATGATTTTAAAAGGAAAGAAAGGACGAACACGGCGAAAATTACAGCAGCAACTGAGCTTAACAACAATGACTGTTCCCTGCTCCTGGGTAAAGGTTTTATAAGAATTAAGTACTTGTTCCTATTTTGGTTTTGCCGCTGGGATAAAATGCTGACAAAAAACAACTTGGGAGATGAAGTGGAAATTTCTGGTTTCTTTGGAAACTCAAAGTTGTGTCACATAGTGTCTTTCTGGAAGCTGTCTTGTGAGAGGGTGTTTTGCAAAAGTAGATACATGAGAAGGCATGTGATCTTCTCCTGTACTAGATACTTGAGAAGGCTTGTGAAGTTTGGAAAGAGTGTAAGTGGAACCCCATAAAGGTGGCTCTTGCATTGCTAAGCTGTGTGGCTGTACACCACTTTGCTGATCTTTGCTGGCCGTGCCAGCTTAGCTGGTCTCATTACTTTACTGGTCTTCACTGGTCTTTACTGGTCTTCACTTCATAGAGATAAATGAACCAAAGAACTTCCGGTGGTATTCTAACAATTCTGGCTGCTTCCACTGACTTGTGCCAATTCTTCAGAGTCTTGTGCTTTCTCCTGGGTCGAGCTGCTACGACTGATTCACGTTCGGTGTTTGATATTGGACTGCACTGCTGGTATCCTATCAACCAAGAGTGGAATCGCCCCAAAGAACTACTTCTAAACAAATCCACAACCCCCTTTTCCTATAAACCTTCTTTTTCCCCTACCTCTGGTTGGTGGGCTAGAAGGGAAGTTGAAGTGTTCTAGAACCCTGAATAAAATAGGTTTAGAAAAACCTAAGCCTACAGGGAGAGGACAAGGTTTATTTAGTTTATAGATTACAGTCTGTCATTGAGGGAAGACAAGGCAGGAATTAACCTGGAGGCAGAAACTGAACAAAATCCACAGAGGAATGCTGCTTACTGGCTTGCTCAGTCCATCTGCCTGGTACTGCCCACAGTGGTGTGGGCCGTTCAGGATCAATTAGCAAGCATGAAAATGTCCCACAGACATGCCCAAAGATAACATGATCATGGAACTTGCCAATTGAGGTCTCCTCTTCCCAGGTGTTTAAAATTGACAATAAAACTAACCGGAAAATGCTGATTCAGTTTCCTTCCTGTTGCTGTGATTAAAGAAAGCTTAGAGGTTATATGTTGAGGAAAGTCAGGGAACTAATTCAAGCAAGAACTGGAAACAGGAACTATAGAAGAATGCTGTTTGCTCTCTGTATGGCCCTCTCATAGATTCATCCTTATATGGCCAAGACCTCCTACTCAAATAATAGCTCCACCCCCAGAGGGCTGAGTCCTCCTCTATCATTGAATAATCAAGACAATGTCCCACAGACATGCCCATGGGCCATGCTGATCTCTCACATGCCCCAACTGAAACTCCCTTGTCAGGTGACTGGAGGCTACGGCACATTGACAGAAAAGCTAACTAGGACAAGCACCTGGTCTACAGCACCTTCCAGTGTGTGTTAATTCCAGGTTTCAAAAACAGCATGACAAATCATTCTTACACATTTATCAAATTCAAATACAAATAATTCCTACAAATTTTCAAAGTCACTCTTTCTCAAGAAACATGATCAAGAGACATTTATTCAAGCACACTTTCATTCTATATAGTTGAAAGAGAAGACAGTCTCTCTTTCACTCTGCTGACGGAGTGAGCTAGGGGGCTTCTTCATGCTCTAGTAATTGCACCACACAGTGCTGAGTTCTGTAAGCTGTGTGTGAGCCCAGAAGACTTTTCATGCTTCTTTGTCATGAGTGAACCTATCCAACTTCAAATAACGTTGTAATGTCTTCAGCAAAGAAACCTTTAAAAGTTGCTTCAATTTTTTTGAAAAAATAGACTATTTATTTACAGTTTCATACTTGTGTATAAGGCATTTCAATCATATTCACTCCTGTTGCTTTTTTCTACCCACTCCCCACTCCGCGTGCACCGCTCCTCAAGTTCTTCAACATTCATCTCTTCTGTATGTTTGACCCTCTTTGAAATACTTCTCTAGGTTCTGTTCCCCTCTATGGTTCTGCCTCTAAAAGAACTTTGGAAAGACACAGAAGGCCACATTGCACTTTGACTTTGTGATTCTGAGTGCTGCTGCACTAACAGAAGCCTTTCTTTGTAAGTGTGTAAGGATGCTGAGCCTCTGATGCTCTTTTCCCTCACCCAACAAAAGGAACCCGAAGAGCATCTTTGATGTTGAATGAAATTGCTTGTTTCACGTAAGGAATTGGCAGCTCAAACACATAGTAAATGTTATCTGTTCATGCAGCTCAGTTTAAGTCTAGGTAATGGGCTTAATTTTACCTGTTCATGCAGCCCAACCCAGTGCAAGTTAAAGTTATATTATGTCTAAAACATGGAAAATATTTCCTCAACAACTAAGACTTCTTTATGTCAGTTGCCCATTCAATCATCAAAATATTGGTAGGTCAAAATTATTTATACATCTAAGCATACTCACCTATACGTTCAGGTATTTTTGTGCTAGCATTTAGATTACTATAAGTGTTCAGGGATTAATAAAACTGTTAAAAACTATAATCCAGCACCTCTTAAAAATAGTAACAAGGTTAATGAATCCCCAAAATTGATATAAAAAGTAAAACAGTGTTTCTGAAGTAAAGAGCTACATTCATAAGGACAACCAAAGTTGGCTTCAAATGTTTACTAATCTAGTATTCTTTTTCATTGGGACAACAACAAAATCACCCAGTGTTCACAAATGAGCATTTGTATCTTTAATTACCATATGCTTGGGAATAATCTCTATTCTAGGTATTGATATATTCAGTTTCACCCAAGTGGTTATGCAAATGACATTGGTCTTTGTCTCATTCTGACCATTATCAGTTTGCAATTCCATCCTTTAAAAAATGTCTTGAGCCATTAGGTCAATACACAAAAAGAGGTAACGAAAGAAAATTACAATTGCTACAATTGTTTCATGGGTCTAAAAAGCTACCTATAAGCACATTTTTGGATGAAAAATTTAGTTACAAAATTAGGGTTGGATGTGGTTAAATTGCACATGTTTGAAATTATTTTATATAAGGCAACAAAATTGTGAGCATCATCGTTCCTTTCTTCCTTCTGAGCAAGCAAGATCCCCAAAGTAGCTTTGAGGATACTTTATTTATGGGCCTGCTAGTTCAGGAGCCACACACTAATTCATCATGCTCCTGCTTTGTGCCATCTGTTATAAATAAATATCCTTGCCTGCAACTTTCTGTCGGGGCATGTGTTTACTGTTATGCAGATGAATGCAATATGGAAAGACATTAAAGTTAAAAAAGAGAAAAATTGCTTATGAAAATGTCTATTGAATGTATATATCCCTACTACTTGTATACAATGGTTTGCTTCACACTCGGGTCTCTAGCTGGAATAAGCATTAATGCACAGCTCCTCGTTTACTTTGTAAACTACCTGAGGGACAGAAAAGGAGCTAGACCAGCCCCTCCAGGTTAAAAAAGAAACATGCAGCAAGCGCCTTCTTCCTCTGTCCTTTTAGCCTTTCACAAAACAGACTGCTGTGACTTTGGAGGAGGAAGGACAGAGGGGTCACAAGGGAACCATGTTCCAGTTTCAAAGGCAGCAGTCAGCATCAGAGCTGAAGAGTGAGGGGGGAGCCTCTGGGGGCCCTGGGTAGCACTGGCATGGTCAGAGCTCTCTGGAAGCAAAATAATTTTGAAAAGAGTGTAGAAAATGCTTGAAGTAGAGAAAGCATGGGAGGTTGGGAATCAGGCCAAATGCGAGGGGGTGAGGGGCAGGGACGGCACTAACTCTGAATGGAAAGTGCCATAAAGAGCTTCTGGAGCCTGTTACTGAGTGTCACTCAGGGCAGCAGAAGCCCTCCTCGTAGCATCTTAAGTCTCCTCTGCACCATGTTTCTGTCAATCAACTTAGGAGCAACAATATGCTCATTTGATTTTCTGCAATTTTTTTTTCATTTCACTAAAAGTAAGACAAGACATTTGACTTGATTACTTAACTGATTAATTTTATAAATTGTTAAGTTTATATGTTGATTGTTACTTGCATTTATAGCTAACTAAGGTTATTTATAAAAATGCTATGTTTGTTTTTTTTTTCCCCACTGGAGAGAGAAATTTGGTAACTACCTTTTAAAAACCTGCTTACAGTCATGATTTGTTCTTCATGACATAATTTTTTTTAAAGCCATGTAACTTGGTTGTAAATTTATTAGAACTACTTATAGCCCTGGAAGAATATTTTACTTGATAAATCTATGTGAGAAAAGGATACCTCCAAATTAGCATAAGAGAGTAAATAAATGATTTTCCGACTTCAAGATAAACTATGCTCCTCCTCCCCAGGGTGCCACTAGAGATTTGATGCATTTTCCAAAGAGTATTTGTGAAAGTATCTTCTATTCGTATTTAGTATTCTGTGATGTTTTCTTTAGGTCATTTTATTATTGCCTTTAAAGATTTAATTCAGTTCTCTTTGATGTGTTCCTTAGAAGATTAATTGTTCCCATTATTTATCTTTAAAAGAAGAATTCTCTTTGAGAACAGACTTAGATCTTGTCCTTTATTGAACTTACATATTGTTAGCTGAGAATAAGGGAGGTTTCATTAGAATTTAAATAGGAAAACAAGATACCTGTGTTAAATGTGGGTTCTAACATCCTAGCCAATTTGTTTTGCTTATGGTGTTTTCCAATTTTGAAATTTTCCTGAAAGTTAACCTTAAAGTGTTTATCATCAACAGCATGTGGATGATACGAATGTACTCTCACTGGTTCACCATTTATCAAATTGTTTGATTGGGGCTAAAGCTATTGCTAGAAGTAGTAAACACAAATTAATTTCAGAACAAATAAATAAAGGCCCAGTTACACTTCACAATACTATTGATATCCAAATAGATATACAGGTCAAGAGTATAGGCATTGCCTGTGTATTTCTCCAATCAAAAGTTAAAAGCTACGAAACAGCTTGTACACTCGAAACTTTAAAGTGGTAGAATGAATTACATCTTTTACTTCATTTATAATTGGAAATGGACTTTGCAATGAACAGAATCCTGGATGAGTAAGGTTGAGTGTCCAGCATGAATGCACAAGGCTGAGCCTAAGTGATATGGACGAGGGCTGGAACGTCCAGGCCCTGACATTGTCTGCTTACCTATCAGGCCGTTTGTAGTTCTTTTCCATGTAAACTGCTTGCCAGATAAGAAATGGCAAATGCTGGAACTGAGTAACTTTCCAGCGAGTAAGAGCAGTCCCTTCTATCTCAGGGGAAGAATGATAGGTCTGTGAAAGCCAAAGGATCCAAAGCATCCTCTGCAAGAGACTCCTTGGTCTCCATCCCACCATTCTTGTGAGTTCTCAGCTTTGATAAGCAGCCTTTCCTCGCCCAGGAGGCTATAACATGATAATGTCATTCAATAACGCTTACGCCCTTTCCTGCTGTTTGTCCAGCACAGGAAACCAAGGATTTTCTTGTCGTGTGGACACAGCGGAAATATCTAGCCAGCAAATACCAGCCCTTGCATGCAAACAGAGCATATCCTTTTTCCGTCTGACATCCTTCCTGCATGCTAAGAACAATCTACCCTTCACTTTTTTTTCCCAGACTTTACACTGACGACTCTGAAAACCCTCAGAGAGGAGACCAATGTAAACTTCCATTCAACATCTGGATTTTTCAGCCAAAATTTTGGCATAGAACATGGGTTAAGGGGTTGAAGATGCTTCTGCTCATGGCATCGTTACCCTCAAAACTGCTCATGCACCACCCGAGAGGCATGGTGCACAGGGATGAATACACTCAACATTTTACACAATCTAAATTTTAAAAATTCTACTATTAGCTGGAAAGGGTACTCTAACTATATGGCAAAACTGACTGTTATTCTGAGGTGGTCCGCGAATCTTGGAAAGTCAAAATACAGACCTTTCCGTCTAGAGGGGGAAAAGACATAAGATTTTAGCGCCACACATCCAATATGTAAGATGAATACACTTTTATCAACCAAGCAAATTACGGTAGCCAGAGACATTGACAATCACTCTATTTGAGCAACATAGTAAAAGCTGCCTGTTTTTTTTTTAACGTCCTGATATTTATTAGACCTGGCATGAATCTAGAGGAAAAGAAACATCTCTAAGAAGCATTAGATTCCTCTGTAAAAGGACGTCCTTAGACTTTGGTGATTTATAAAGAGAAAGGCTTAAAAGCTCATTAAATATTGTTTTCAATATTCCAATTGGATTTAGAAAGTCTTAATTCCTTGTCAACCCTAGTGCCAGGGAATGCCTCCACAACTGAGGCTCTGTGGTGGCTGATGGAGACAAGGAGAAGGCTACCCATTAGCAACTGCTGTGCTGTAGAGCCTCTAGTGCTCTTTAGCACCTCCATAAAAAAATTAAATAAAATGAAATTCAAGCACTTGGGGGTAGAGGGTGCAAGAGAATTACCAAGCATCTGAGGCCAGCTTGGATCCTGTCTTGAAAACACACATGAAACAGAACTAAGTCACTAACAATGGCAAGATAAGAGGATCAACTGAATAGGAAACTGAGGCACAAGATATGATTGTGGTGAAGCTTCCTCTAAGATTCACATTACCCCTCCCAAATCTCACCATGTGACTATGCTTATAAGTCTAATCTTAAATATTAGGAATTTGAGGAAATCCGCAGTAATTTCACCTTAGGAGATTAAGTGTAACTGACACGTGACAAAGCTGTGATAGAAACTCTTATGATTTGACTCCTTGCTTCAAACATTGGAAATCAGTTCTGACCCACATTCCTCCTGTCTCTACACAAACTTAGAAGAATGAAAAAGTAAGTTTAATTCATCTATAACCTAAAGATAGGTGAGCCATGCTAGGTACGTAATAGAGAACAACCAGAGGTATCTTATCTCTGAAAATGGAGTTTCCTGTCTAGCAGAGAAAGTAGATCTTGAAGTTGAAAAATTTTAAGTGTGTTGAACCTTCTTCAGTGTTAAGTATGTTCAGTAATACCTAACATGGTTTATGTATGAAATGCCCCACAGTGAGTCATTGACTATGTGCTTGGTTACCAAGTGATTGGAAAATGAGAGTTCTGATCATCTAATGAATGGATTAAACCCTTCCTGAATTTATAAAATATTATGGCATTATTAGTAAGACCTAATTGAAGAAAGTAAATCACCAGGGATATGTCTTAGAAAGAAGCATTTTGTCCTCTGCTTTTTCTTTTCTCTTTTGCTTCCTGGTTCCTTCCACTACAAACTGAAATCATGAGTCAAAACAAGTGCTTCCTCCTTTAAGTTGATCTTTCCATAGCATTTGTCACAGCAATGGAAAATCTGAGTGGCAAAAAACCTACCAACCAACCAACCAACCAATCAAAAAAAAAAAAAAAATGAGGGCCTTTAACTTAGACAATATCTGAGTTCTTTACAAATAGAATGAGCAAAGATGGTTCAGTAGTAAGATAAAAGATATAAGGAATATAGGTGCCTTCCGATGTGAGCATGTGAAGAAAGATAGGAATATTTTTATGTGATCCAATTTCATGTATCTATTCCACAGCCCACTCCTATACAAGTGTGCGGAATTATACAAGGCTGGGTAGGGTCATGCTTTCCCTTTTGAAACCCACACTCCTGTGAACCTTGTGAGAGAGAACCTGTACATAAAGAGAAAGAAAATGGAGCAAATGACTTAAAGAGAGATAAAACAATGAGATCAGGGAAGATAAAAGAGAAATTAACATTGATAGCAATAAATCTTTGAACTAGACCTTCAAAATGTGACGAACTTTCCACTGAGTGAGAAGGGAGGCATTGACACAGCACATGAAATTTCCTACAACCTCCAGGCTCCCTTCTTTCCCTGAATGTGAGTTCGACCTCAGCTAGGAGAATCAGCAAAAGCTACTAAAAGCTGAGGTGTGGAGATGGCAGCAGAAGGAGACTAGCTAGGAGAGGGCTGTGCTCAGTGAACTTCTACCATTGTTCACAACTCCTTTCCATCTCTTAAAGCAGGAAGTGTTGGGAGCTCCAAGATTAATGACAGGGACAAACTTGACATACCATACTATGATATGAAAAAAACCAAGAAAGTTAAAAATAATGAGAAAAGGCGTGATAGTACTTCAGGGAAGAAGAGCAAAAATTACTCTCTAGAGGCCATTTGTATTTGAGAATACAACGTTCTTGAAATACAACTAGTCACTGAGTTAGTTTATACTAAAAATAAACTTTCTAAACATGTGCATATATGTGATTTATTTACATGTGTATATATATATATATATATATATATATATATATATATATATATAGAGAGAGAGAGAGAGAGAGAGAGAGAGAGAGAGAGAGAGAGAGGGAGGGAAGGAGGGGGAGGGAAGGAGGCAGAAGCAAGTAAGATGGAGAACATGAACACAGTAAGAAGGAGGAGGTAGCTGCATCAGTAACCTGTGACAAATAATTATCTACTGCTAGTATAACATACTGTAATAAATAATAAGAGACAGAAATACACCTGAACAATATGCCTACAATAAATAATAATGAATAGAAATATTTGTGGAATTATTTATAGTTTCTGAAGCATGCATTTTGACAAATATTTCAACTAATCTTTTAAACCACCTTGTAATATAAATATAAATCATGTCAAAATGGAATGCCAGTAGATACTTATTTGTGAAGGGATAAATGAGCAAGAAATAAGATTCTAAATGCCTAAATCCTTCCCTAGATCACTCATCCCTCCACAATTTCCCTTCATTTAAAACAAAATGCCCAAGAGGGCAAAAAACAATTAATTAGAATTTGGGCCTAGACCAAAGCCAGACTGGGATCTCTGTGAAAGATATTGCTTGACATAGCAAAGCAGATTCAAGTTCAGAAAGGCCAAAGAAGTAGTTTATATCACCTCTTGCTACTCTAACCTGGCCCTGAACATCAGCTTGTTCCATCCTAGTAAAAGAAAAAGACAATTCGAAATTGTGGAAAGTTGTAAAAATTTCCAAAACAAAGAGTTGCCTACATCTTAGTCTGAACCCTAGGAATCTCTTCAAGTCATCCTAACTGTGAGAGTTTTATGCCATTAAGAAAACACAATTCCTTAAAGAGAACTTATCAGGCATAAGTGAAAGTCATTTTTAAAAATCTCATTAATGTGTGCACCAGTCTTTAACTCTACACAGCCATTAGCACATCAAATGATTTTTAGGGACATTAATTTGGGAAGAAGCTCAGGGTTTTCCCACTCAAAAAACAAAAAAGTCATTAGTTTCCCTGCCTTATATCTTTCAGTGTCTTAACTAAGAACATATAAAACTGAAAAGTTAAAAACGATGTAAGCAGCATCTTAAACTTTGGATGATATCAGATTCTTGATACCTTATTAAACTATATCTTTATGTGTTATCAAATAATACCCTTATTTCATGATCTCTACTTGAAAATTCATTATTAGCATGGAAATGTCTGCAGACAGGTGAAATAGATTAAAGAGTACTACTCTCTTTTGTGAAACGCAAATATCCCAGGAGAGACTTGAGATTGGGGGCCCCAACTCCTGGTTCCTTCTGCTAACTGCTGGGAAGGCACAGAGAAATGAAAGATCCAAGTCCACATGTATTTGAGGAATCTCAAAGCAGGAGCTCAGTAACTGCACTCAACACCTTTTCAAACGCACGGGAAAACACTGGTATTTGGAAATGTTCTGAGACTCAAAGTTCTGTATCAAGAGACTAAGCACGATCTGCTAACAAGTTGATGGATATGTTTTGGATGTCACTTTAATCTAATGTTTCACCTCAGAAGAGCTTGTTTGGTTTTAATAAAACTCTTCAGTATAGATGGATTACCCTGTGCACCATCTCTCTTGTTTCTAATTTAATAATTTGATACATAAAAGGATAGAGAGTGTGAAGGAAAGGGATCATGACCTTCTGACATTTGCCATAATTTCTGAAGCTGGTGTCAGAAAGGTTCATAGCTACTATCTTGCCAAATCTTATCAAAACCTAGAAGACAAAAAGATTTTTTTTTAAAGTACACAAGTTATAATTGACATCAAAAGGGAAGTCACGTTATTTTTAGTACATTTGCTTTAAAGAGGGAGCCAACAAATTGGAAAGAATCCATGATTTAAACAACATCAGATCCTATTGCATTCCCTATTGAAAGTTAATAAATGTTAGTTTCCAGACTTACTGACTTTACAGTTTTCTCCGGTTAATGATTAGTGAGCACCTTTCATTACTTTAAATGAAAACAAAATGAAGACCCGAAACTCTGTGATTGTGAATTGATTTCTGGCAGAGAAGCAAAATTGTTTGGTCTATTTTTATGGTTGAAATAATTGTATTCAAAACCCATAAACAATGTACATCTACTTCAATACTTTTTAAGCTCATCTTTGGTCATAAACTTTAATTAAAACAAAACATCCTCTAGGTAAATCAAAGGAAGTGCCATTGAAATAACATAAACACCCGAGAAAACCTTGGGCTGTTTCCACACTCAAGTCTGATTAGATGGAAAAGCACCAAGCACCTGTGTCAGTAGGTCAACCAATAGAATTTTTGACTAATAGATCTGCCTTTTTGGCAGAATTCATGGGAAAAGTTCTGCCAATTTTTGCTATTTCAAGAGATGGCTTTCTGCATGGAAGCTGCAGTTTCTATAAAGGCTATCTGTCCTGAGGAGGGTGTCCCCTATTTTGCTGTCAGAAGGGCTGTCTGTCACAGAACTCAGATTGTCTGTCCCATTTGGCTGAAGTCAGAAGCCTACAGTAGAATTACGGCAGAAAGAACATGTTTTCTATTATGCTTCCAACAAAGTGTTGATTAAGGCAGCACGTGTCAGAGGCAGGAGTAGCCAGCGCTGAGGAGGAACAGCATAGACCTTTTACACATGCTGAAATTGTTTCCAGAAAGTTCAGCATCCCACTTATCTTCTTGTGCTTTTGCATTTTTATAAGTTAAAAAAGAAGCCACAGCTTTTTGTGCTGCCTTATTTTAAACAAGGGCTTTAATCATGTCTGATGTTGAATTTTTTCTGCCTTATTCAGTTGTTTCTGTTGTTTGTAGTCAAAGAATCCTTTTAATATTTACCAGTGGACTCAATAAAAAGAGAAGGTTTTGATTTTTGTTTGAGGTCTTGTGTTTTTTGTAAAGATATATTTAAGAAAAATGCTCTTAACATCATTTATTGAATGCTCAGTTACTTGAAAATCTATCAAAACTGATTTCTTAGAAACAAGCTAACTGCATGAAATCAAAAATGCTATCAGGAGCAATTAGATGTCAAAGGGTTTTGAGTTAAGGACTCTCATCCTAAGTAAAACATGCTACTACTATTAATGATGATGATGGTGATTCATAAATAATAAACAGAAATAGTAACATACACAGATAATAGGTTGAATTTTTATTAGCAGGTAGATATAGGATCTTTTCCCAAAACATAAATACTGATGATCACATGCAATTTAGACAACTATCAGGACTTGGTTGATTCTTCACAGTCTATAAATATGTAAAAATTATCAGAAATTATCCAACAGGCCAGCCAAATCTTATGCAGGGTCCTAAATAGAAGAAAGTACTCATTGTAGAGTATATTGGTTACATAGGACTACTAGTCAAAACTGAATTGCTCTTACTTGTCAAGATGATAATGACTAGAGTTATCAGTGAATTAGCCAGAAAAATAGTTAACAGACTCAGCAACTAGTAAATAGTTTTCAGAACAAATATGTCTCAATTATTCAATAGGCCAGGCTTAAATTAAATCTTCCTCATTTACACTGAGACAACTTTGCAATGATACAGTGCTTAACCAATCAGAACACCATTGCTCCTGACCTAGAGTCCTATTTTTTTTCTCAAACTGTGTGAACAATACGTAGGATTAATCCCTGCTAGATTGCACAACATTTCAATGAACTCTGAAGTTTTTAACAGGAAAGGCAAGCCAAAGTGTGACAAAGAGATGACAATGTCCATTTTGGACATTTCCCCCTAATTATCTGATTTTGAATCATTATTAACCCATTTATTTTTCTTTCTCAGCCCCAGAAACGTATGTATTTGCCTATCTCATTCTTAGTACTTTACATCAATCCACCACTACAAATTTACACTAATAACACTCAAATCCATGTGTTATTTTCTGAGTCTGGATTGTTTTTTTGATTATATTACTATGTCTTACGTCAAAAATTAGCTTTCTAAATTCTAATATGAACCTACCACCAACCACTTATGTTACTTTTCTTCTTATTTCACCACCCAAAACTAAGTGGTTAACTAAAATTAACATCATTTCTGTTTTCCAAGTCAGTGTGTATCTTTATTTTCCTTTCATTTTACTAAAGTTCAGAACCACTTGTTCTATTTTCTATATTCTTGTGTTAGCCTCAAATTCATTACCCTGTAGTCTCTGGACAACATAATGCATTTTCATTGTTTTTTATTGGTTATTTTATTATTTACATTTCAAATGTTACCCCCTTCCCAGTTTTCCCTCCACAAACTCCCTATCCCATCCCCTCTCCCCGTGCTTCTATGAGGGTGCTCCACCACCCACCCACCCACCCACTCCCACCTCACCGCCCTAGCATTCCCCTGCACTGGGGCATCGAGCCTCCACAGGACCAAGGGCTTCCACTCTCGTTGTTGCCAGATACGGCCATTCTCTGCTGCATATGCAGCTGGAGTCATGGGTCCCTCTATCTGTACTTTTAATTGGTGGTTTAGTCCGTAGGAGCTCTGGGGGGATCTGGTTGGTTGATATTGTTGTTTTTCCTATGTGGTTGCAAACCCCTTCAGCTCCTTCAGTCCTTCCCCTAACTCCTCTGTTGGGGTCTCCATGCTCAGTCCTATGATTGGCTTCAACCATCCGCATCTGTATTGCTCAGGGAATATCCATTCCAGGCTCCTGTCAGCAAGCACTTCTTGGCATCAGCAATAGTGTCTGGGTTTGGTGTCTGCAGATGAGATGGATCAATAGGTGGGGCAATCTCTGGATGCCCTTTCCTTCAGTCTCTGTTCTACTCTTTGTTCCTGCATTTCGTTTATGCAGGGACAATTCTGGGTTAATATTTTTGAGATGGTGGGTGGCCCCATCCCTCAATGTTTCATAGAGATAGAATAATTCTCAAATTTATCTGGAATAACAACAAAAAACAAAAAAACAAAAAATACCCCAAAAAACAGGATAGCAAAAACTATTCCCAAGAATAAGAGAACTTCTCAAGGAATCACCATCCCTGACCTCAAGCTCTACTAAAGAGCAATAGTAATAAAAACCACATGGTATTGGTACAGAGACAGACAGGTAGATCAGTGGAATAGATTTGAAGACCCAGAATTAAACCCACATACCTATGGTCACCTGATCTTTGACAAAGAAGCCAAAACCATCCAGTGGAAAAAAGACAGCATATTCAACAAATGGTGCTGGTTCAAGTGGCAGTTGGCATGTAGAAGGATGAAAATTGATCCATTCCTTTTTAGGGAGTGGGGGGCTAAGTTCTTTAAAGGAATCAAGGCATGGAAAGAACTAGAGCCATAGACATCCCTGGAGTGCTACCTTTCAAGATGCAAAGCAGGAGTAGAAACACCAGATCTTCCACAGCCCCTCTTCAGTGCCTTCCCCAGATAGAACAATAGATACCAGTCAGCCTAGGGAAATACAGCCTTCTAGCATCTACATCCTTGATGCAGGGACCAGGTAGCCATAGCTTAGGATGTTTTCTCCTGGTCTGTCCCGACCTGCACAGCGCACACCTCTGCTCAATTTATCTCCTTGTACAAAGCTCAAGTCCAGTGGATCATGGACCTCCACATAAAACCAGAAACATAGTGCATTGATATCCTGAGCACAATCATCTTCTTTCTTATTCACTGAGCTTCTACATACTGGAGAATGCAAAAGTTATAGAGAAGAACTTAATGGGCTCAGGACAGAATGGCATGATATACAATATGTTACCATGTAGGTAACTATGTGGGGGATGGGGGATAGGGGAGTTTCTGGTGTCCAGAAGAAATAAGTTAAAGTGAGTTTTACATTAAGTAGCCATTATCATCAATCAGGGAAACTGAAGTTTCAGACAGAAGGAAATACTGTATGAAAACATAAAGTGAATTAAAAATACATTTCCAAATTCTGTACATCTGAAATATAAGATTATAAGCAGCAACTTGAGGTTGTGCAGGTTGGGGATGCTACATTAAATACATAGTTCCATATGAAATCCACCATAGCATTATGCAAAATAGTGGGATGATAATTTGTATCATAGTTTCTAGGTAAGTAGCACAGACAATGATATAGCAATGGGATTCTGGAGAATGACAGGTCCAGTAATAATGATACCAGAAAGGGATTCAAGAGATATTTAGAAGAATGCAAAGTACTTCTTAATGGATTCTATATAAAAGATAAGAAAAAGCATGTCTGTGATTTACCAAACATCCCCAATTTTTACTACTATAGTGTTGAACTTTCAACCAAAGATTGTTTTGGTTTCTGGAGACATGGTAGTTTTTGTAAAAAATTCATGGAAGCATTTTGGTTGCCACAGAAAGAGGGAAAGAATGCTAGGTACTAAGTCAGGGATGGACTCAAAACAGCCTCTCAGCTGAGTTATCTGCTTCAAACTATTTCAGTACTGAGAGTCATGAGGACATTTCATTCTTTAAAATGTTTCACTAACCACCTTTCAAACAAACCTATCCTCGTACAAGTGTTCTTTATAGCAAGCAAAACTGGCTTATTCCTGATGTTCCAAATGTGCTTCGGAAATCCCACCAAATGAATTCCTCTTTGATTACCACTATGCCTTTATCTAAGAGTATTCTCTGCTCACTCTGATTTATTTTTCAAATGCTATTGCTTTCTCAGATGCAAAGTTTTGTATAATTTTACCTCTGGAAAAACTCTCTCTCTGTTGAGACTCATCTTGGGCATTCGTGGGCTTATCTTGTAATATACCTCTCGAAGATCGGCTTCATCATATCCTGCCTTTTGAAGTACATGATAGCGCAAGCAGCGTGCCTCCAACAAAGAAAGCATTCAAACAGTAGTTGTTAAAATTGAGTATGATTTTCTAAACATAAGTTGATTTTTTTGTGTGATGGGCAGTTCAGAGTAGAAAGGCCCTTATTAATGGATGTTAAGTCATATAGAGCTCCAGAGAACTGCAACCAATACTTAGTTCTATAGATATCACCCTTGTTTCAGAAATTAAGTATGGTTATTACCACATCCCATGAAATATGACAGAACTATGGCCGTGGGTTCTTGGTCTCACCTATTTGATTAGAAGAGAAAAGGGTTAATATTCCTTATACATCTTTAAATATTGATTTATCTGTCCACCAGGTATTCTACATTGTCTTCCAATAGCTCATTTAAAGCTATTTAATTCTGTAATTCACGTGTGATGTTGAAATACTTTGGGATTTTTTTATTGGTTTGATAAAATAAAATCTGCTCCTTGTCAACTTAGTAGATGGCACAAAACAACTTCACAAAAGTGCTGGAGAATATGAATGGCAGTGGTGCCAAGACATTGCTTCTGGACTCTTGTCTTACTGTTTTCTGACTTACAGACAGGAACTGAATATTGCCTGCCCCTCTGAGGGTGATACACTCAGGACTAGGTTTATGTTTGTTCGTGAACTCATTTCTCGCCACCTCTGAAACCATTTGGTTTTTTCAAACTCTGCAAAATCTAAGAAACAGAAAAGAGGCCATGAATCATTTTGTTTTATATATGGGGAGAATGGACCTGGAAGGGTGGTTGCTGTTACCAAGTCTAGCTTTGAGAAATGGGAAATAGTCTCAGTAAAAGGGCACAGAGAAAAGCTATAGAAGGAAAGATGAGCTAAAAACCAACCTACTCTCTGAATTATAGAGAACTTATCTTTGTCAGACTCAGCTAGGAAAAATAAAGAGGTGGTCAAAACAACATAGTTTTGTCTAGAGTATAGGGTAATCTGCACCAAAATTGCCCATATACGCAGCTGCTCGGCCTTCGTAAAAACTGGCTTTGGGAGCACAGGCTACATTTTAATGCACAGGGTGAGGGATGATTTTTAATTTTATTCTTTCATATTAGTCTATAATTAGTGCCAATTAATATTGTAAGAGAACAATTAATTAGGATTTAGTAGTATAAAATAAAGCCTAAAGAATTCACTTTTCATGAGAAGGTTGAAAGTTGAAAAAGTCTGATGATTTGATAGTTTCTTGAACTACTTAATCTAGTCAGAATTGTAAGTGTTTATATTCATTCTTTGCCCTTTGTATTGACACAGTGAAGTGCATTTTTCTTTTTATACTTGACCAAGAGCAGACATACTCTATTCTCTGAAGACCTATAATCACGATAAGCCCAGTGCTGAAGGCAGAGACAGGAGGATTCCTTAGGTCCATCCAGTATAGCCAATCGATGAGTTCTGGGCTCACTGAGGGGCCCCTGTCTCAGATAAGACGAGGAACAGTAGAGAAAGACACCCTGGCACCGACTGACATGTGCACGCACACATGCATGTATATACACTGAGTGTGTGTGTGTGTGTGTGTGTGTGTGTGTATTTATACATATACATATGGTATATATATATACCACATGCCATTAACTATACAAGCTTAAAGTTTCAATTATCTCTTGATCAATTCAGGTTCCTTGGAGTAAAGGGAAGGAGCGAGCATGCTAACAGGCAGTGGACCTCAGTAATCAGGAGGAAGAGGCAGTAAACAGGACAAATGCATTTAACATCTAGGTGATACATTGGTTTTCCAGTGACCAAGTAATTCAATTATAATTGCTAAACATTTCAATAATGGCCTGAGAAAAGCATGGAGCTCGTGGGTTCATAGTTGAATCTGCTCACTATTTGTGGTAACCCAACTGGTCCAACAGAGTTGCTAACTTATGGCAAGAGAAAGCCTAGATGCAGAGCTGTTGAGTGTGAGGCATGGCTTTGAGTTCATGTCTCATGACTACGATGCTTGTTTCTGTAATCTTTCTCTTTAAAGTGGTCCAAGGTGGCAACCAACCAAAGAAAGTGAGTTGACTGCATGAACAATGGGTTTGAGTGGCAGTATACATTGTCCTACGTACCGTGGTGCTCACTCCACCCCACCCCAGGTCTCCTGTAGAACTCATTTATTTATTCTACTTTAACCCTTCTCAAGAATTCTGTCTGACTACTGGGACTTGTCTAATTTTATACCCTTCCATGAGGGCCTCACCCCTGCATCACCTAGATGCCAAATGTATTCATCTTTTTTCCTTTCTGCATAAAAATGGTGCATCTTTCTCCTAACTACTAAGGTCTGTTGTCTGTTAGCATGCCCAGTCCTTCCCTTACTGTTGTTCCAAGGAACCTGAAGTGATCAAGAGATACTTGAAACGTAAAGCTTTTATAAGTATCTGTGCATAGTGTCTATATGTATGCATATCCCCTATGTATAAACATGCATATGTAGTGAATCGGACAATTTATCAATATAAAGGCACAAAGATTCAATCCTGTTTCCACAATTTGGGACATCTGTAAAAAATAATCACGCCATAAGAACCACTCTTGTGATCACATCACACTTTTACTCTTGCTTTTGCACAGTTCTGTTTTCTTCTGTCAGTCAATAAACTGGCTCTAAGAAAGCAGCCCAGTCTGTCTTCCACACTCTGACATCCCTACCTTCGACAGCCAGGAAACCTGCAAGATAACCCTTCATCCTTCATATTAGACATCCATAAAAGATTCAGAATTTGTTTTGAGTTCTTCTGGGTTAAAAATTTCCATTCCTACCACAGAAGCAAAAGCATGAAATAAAATGACTAGCTCCTTTTCTCTCTAATGATTTCAGCTCCTGGATTATGATCATCTTACTTATTAGAAAACTGACTTTACCATTATTCAGCTTCAATTTCATCTTATGCAGCAGCTTTTTATTTTCACAACAAATATTTTATAAGGCTTGTCTGCCTGCTGACTCAGAACCTATGTGGCAGCAGTCTGACAAAATAGATTGTCATGATCTATTAAATCAATAATCCATGCACTAAAGAAAATTTACACAATGAGCTCCGCTCTGTTCTCAACTATGCATGACTATAGTGCTAGGGGGGAATGCCAGCTGCTGCAATTGGTGCATAAAGTGGCAGTTTCTAGGTTTTTTTTTTCTTAGAAGATACCAGAATCAATGAGTGGAATTTAGTCCTAAGGCAGTCTAGTCAATCATACCAAAATTTAGCATCACAGAACTAGAGAGACTTTAAATTGAATGGGACCTCAAGAGACCAGTTCATGCTCTCTGACTCAAAGTGAGGTTCGCCTGAATTATTTCAAATGCATTCATTTCTAAAGCATTCTTAGAGCTCTCCAGAGTTACTCATTCTGGAATTCTAAAATCCTCACTGAGAATAAATTCTTCCACATGTAGTAATGGTCCTTTTTCTTGTTCATTTCTATTGTATTGAGAAAGCAGCTGGACAACATCTTCCTAATCACCTTTTCTGTGTCCGGAAAAGGCAAAAGATTACTGCCATTTGTCTTTAATTTTGTAATTACACTTATTTATTTTTGTGTAGGCTGGGGCAAAGGAACACACATGCCACAGTGTGCGTTTAGAAGTTACAAAACAGCTTATATGAGTGGGTTCTCTCATTCTCCTCTGCTGGTTCAAACTCATGGCACCAGGCTTACAAAAAAAAAAAAAAAAAAAAAAAAAAAAGACCTTTATTTGACCAGCTATCTCATCAGGCTGAGCTAGTCTCCAATGAGTTTCTTTTAATCTACCATTAGGTCTTGTTTCCTAAGTGTTCATTTAGCATGTTAAATACATTTAAATTAGCTGTTTTCCATCCAGACCTGTGTCATCTTTTGGGGGATGAAAGTTCAACAGGAACCATTGAATGCAGTGACAGGACGTGCTAAGGTGCAGGGTGGATGATGGAGTTTGCTTCTGCCATTACCGTATGGTGTTCCCAGAGCTTTGAATGAAATAATGGCTCACTGACTTTGGGTAGACATGAGGAGAGGCCTGTGGCTGAGGAAAGGATTTTCAGTCACATAAGTCTCAAGCTGCATCTATAATTTAGTTTTCAGGATCTTGTTTCTATTCATTTGCCCATGAAAATGAGTGAGACAAATAAATTAAAACATCATGCAAGTTATTTTTTCTTAGAAAATAATTTCTAATAAGTCAGTTTTAAAGACTCCAGGTCTTTCTTTCATGGTTAGTCTTTTATGGCTTCTCATACATGACTTCAGTCGCATTGGTGATCTATCTAGATTCTGATTCCTACTTTGTATCCACAGAAGACAGGCATTGGCTTAATCTCACTATGCCAATGGCATGTCTGTGTTTGGAATGGCATCCCTCTCAGCATAAGTACAACATAGTGTCACCATTAGCACTGACAACTATGGCACCTTTGATGGAATTTCCTCATTGCTTAGCTTTCTACAAAAGAACTTACTTTAAAATGTAAAACATGATTTTTCCATACTGATTTCTTTCATGTATTTTCACAATTCAAAAAAAAAAGAAAGAAAGAAAGAAAGAAATTACAGAGAGAAAAGGGAACAAGGAAAGTAGGCTGGAAATTGGCAGGGGATAATTATGCATAGTGTAAAATGCTGGATCTGGATCCTTTTAAGTTTTACTGGAATAATTTCATATTCCTAAACTTGTAAAAGTAGGAGCCATGTCCACTAAAGTTTAAATAGTTACTTTTACAAATTGACAGTGGAAACAATTAGAACTAGTTGGTTGAGAACATTTAGCAGGTCACTGTATGGCTTTGCTAAGGCAGGTAAAGAAAACTCCTCCTTTGGAAAATGAGTCAAATTGGCTTTATTAGAGAATTCACAGAACACATGTCACTCATCTAAAAAATGCCACTCCATGAAGCATTACTTTTAAAAAATATTATAGTGAAATCACACTATAAACCATCACTAAAATCTAAGTAACGTTTGAAAGCTTATCACACTTTTATGATGATTTAATAGGAATGTGTATGTAATCACTTGTCAGCATTGAGTCATCTTGTCCACTTGCCTTCTTTCTCCTTTATAAGGTCATTACAATTCTCCCCTTTGTGGACAAGTTCACTAACTTTATTGAAACATGTAGAAGAACCCAGTTTTCCCAAGAATCCTTTGTAAAAATATCATCATTAGAGAACAAAAGATGCCAAACTGCACCATGATTGGTTGGCAATTTACTAGAATCAGACCAACTTAAGTACAAGTTTGTACCCTGCCCAATTCCATCGAAAGACTACATAATGAAAAACCTTTTGACAAGTTGATTAATAATACTGAGCTGTTAAAGTTCAGCTGAGTGAGCAATTAAACATTCCAAACAGCAATGAACCTTCAGAGGTAATTTATGGTAATTTTATGCACAAGAGCTCAGTGGCTTTTTAATTTGATAGAATGTTAGTAGCGCGAATTTCTAACAAGGGAGTGTCAGGGCTCCATACATCACTGAGATTACTTAAACATTTCAAACGTGCCTGATGAATGAAGTTTCTTGAGATGTGGGGAGATACAGAAGGTATTGGAAGGTTGAGATTATTCATCATATCAATTATTGAGAGTGGATGCGCTGACATCATACTCCCAGATCATATTTTATGTCCACAGTAAAGATAAGTCAAGCTTGAAATAACAGACTTGCCTAACTACAGTAGCTGCAGGTAATTCAACTCCCTTTACTTGATCCCAGTTCCTCCTTACACCTTTCTTCAAACCCATTACCATGTCTTTAATTCCTACCTAGACATTTAAATATCCAGATTGATTACTTTGAAAAATTTCACAGTAAGATGACTAAAAATAAGTGCAAGAAAAGAAGAACAAAAGATCGGGGGGCGGGGTTGCAGTGAGGATGAATAGAGTCAGAATCAACTCAGTGTCAGAAAATAGGCAGTCTGGTCACATTGGCTGCCATCCACATATACACACTCACAAAGTATATTTTCATCACACACACACTCACACACACACACACACACACATACCAAACAGAAAGATCTGTATGCATCCATAACAGTGGCTACCAGCTGGGCTTAAAACCCCTGCTATTCCTTTATCACCTCACAGATCTATCAGTATTTCTCACCTGCAAAACAAACAAACAAAAGTGCATGATTTGTTTGAAGAAAACATGATTTTTTTTCTCACTGCAGGTCCAACCCTAATATCCCAGAATTTTAAAATTTAAGATGGCCCAGCATATTATTTAACTTAGGGCCCTCACTTTAGCTCATGAAGTCAGAGGACATGATTTTTTGACACTGCAATTTTCCTTGACTTTAAATTTTTTGATTTAAATGTATTACCCATACCTTGAAAACAAAGTGAGCTAATTCACACAAAATCTGTTTCTTTCTTGAAAAACTGAACCACTAGGTACTCCTGAAAACACGTGTCCCTCTGTTCCCTTGATATATTTGACTAGTGCTAACCACATCTGCCTATTTAAAGGAAGCATGCTTTCTCCAGCTGACTGTAAGCCCAGGCATCTACTAGGGTCTTATATTTTGACAGGGTTACTCATCCCACCTGGGCACCTGGGCACCTGGGCACCTGGGCACCTGGGCACCTGGGCACCTGGACATGC
Source organism: Uromys caudimaculatus (assembly GCA_028551405.1). NCBI lineage: Eukaryota > Metazoa > Chordata > Mammalia > Rodentia > Muridae > Uromys > Uromys caudimaculatus. Next base: position 59,515,880 of record CM052701.1, read on the forward strand.
AAGGATCTCAGGTTGTGATCCCTGATTGATATTAACCTCTTTGATATATAGTCAAGAAAAATGATGCTATCAGTAATGGCACAGCCTTAACCAATGTCACCCAGCGACATAGTAGTAGAACCCAGTCTTTTAACTCTGCCTATGGCTCAGTTTGTTAAGCTGTAGGTTTGCTTCCTGGTGTTTCTGCTCATTTCTATGGATCTTCTTTGAGTTTAGAAGCAACATCAACCTGATCAGAATATGCTATGCTTCCACACCAAGCCCATCCACTAAAATAATAGTAGGGCTAAGCCACGTTAAATTTAATAAATGGAAAGTGTGTGGTTTTGACATGGAGTGTTTTGCACCCCCTTATTTCATTCCAGCTCTGATAGAGAATCATAAGTTTTGTTCTACAATCAAAGGAGTACATCAATTAGAGAACACACCATTTGGATAGTAACAAGTTGGAACCACCATTATACCTATTTTTGCTATCTGTATGTTATATATAGAACATCAAATATCTCAGCTAATGACAATTGCAAAGGAAAAACCTGTTTTATTTCTCTGCTACAAACACAGAGACTCAGTGCAAAATCACCACGGTGATTTCCTACTGCTTTTATTTTCTCAAATGGATTGAAAAACAAAACCAAACAAGTAAACACAAACTCATCTAGCTATCATTTCTGCAGATGTCATTTCTTGGTGCTGTGTTATTATAATTCATGTCAGGTAAACAGTCTTGGAGATGAAATCAGAAATCGTTGGACAAGTTTCTTCATACCACTCTGGAAAGCTGTTTCCCCTCACATGGGAAACTTCTAGAAAGAACACTATTTACAGACGACATGTGCCTCATAATCCTCCTCCGCCTCTTTCCCTCTCTCCCTCTCTTTCTCCTCTCTCCCTCCTCTCCTTTTTTCCTCCCTCCCTCCCAAAGCATATGTTTTAACGTTAACACTCCCCCATCTACAGAGACCATCTGCTTATTAAAACAAGTGTTCTTCTCCCTTCTAAGCCAGCTTTTCACATGGAGGCTCCATCCTCTCTGTCAATTCCACAATCTAAGCATTCAGGGGAGGGAGAAGACTGAGATCATCAGGTACAAATGAGAGCATCTGAAGAAGGGTGAGACAGGTCCTAGAAACAAAAGATGGTTGTATGACTTGAGAAAGACACATCTTGTGTGCTGAATATCTGAAGTTATGTTTTACTTGTAGCCAGAGACAGATCTTGATGTCCTCATGTGTCTGCATCATCCCACCTAATCCTGCAGGTCTAAGTGTTTAACTTACATCAAATGTAGGTTTTGTGGTAATAAAATGCAGATCTTATTGCAAACATAGTCCTCAGACTTGGAAGATGAACTGGAATTTATGAGGCCTGTAAAAGCCACAGGCAGAAAGGACTCTATGAAACTGTTTGTGACCTTCAGAACTGCAAACTGAACAATACTCTCTCTTTCATATAAGCATATAATGTGTTTTGGACATATTTACCATGTTACCTTCCCTTGTCTATTTTCTTCTCCCTATAAGACCCCTCTTATTCTCATGTAATCTACTTTCTACTTTCATGTGTGTGTGTGTGTGTGTGTGTGTGTGTGAGAGAGAGAGAGAGAGAGAGAGAGACAGACAGAGAGAGAGAGAGAGACAGAGAGACAGAGAGACAGAGAGACAGAGACAGAGACAAAGAATACACAGAGACAGAGACAGAGAGAACACATGTGAGACCCTGAGTTTAATCTTGCATGCTCACTTGTTATTTTCCTTGATATCTTTAAAGCAGGCTTTAAAGAAGCAAGAAACAAGTGACAGAGAGATTCAGTGAAGACATATGGAAGACCTCATAGATATTTAACATTGTGGGGTAAATATTAACGCCCATGGGTTGAGAGGACAATTTTCAGTTCAGATACAAAGAAAGGACAAGGTTGCTACGGCATCATTCTTAATTTGGAGATGCACCCTGGAGAATAATCTTGGCACAAAGTCCTTTACAGACTTGTGTGTCCGAGAGCACAGGAATTCTGGCAAACCTCAACTGTTATCAGCTAGAGTGTCCTCACCCACCTCTGCTGCAGAAGCTGTCCACACCCTTCCTCTTCTCTATCTGAGAGCATGGACTGAGACGGAAAGTCTCACAGTGTAGTCTATTGAGCTCTCTCTGTGGGAAGGCGTAGTGGAGTCTAGTGAGCTCTCGCTGTGGGAAGGCAGTGCTCACCAGCAGTTGAAAGGAACTTCATCACTTCATAAGGAATTAGACACAGGAACAGGGCAGCCAGTGTGTGCTGAGGATGTTAAGAAAGGGAGCCACACCTTCTGTGGACCAAACCTTGCACCTGGCCTGTGCCACTCTAGAAGGAGAAAGCTGGGTGAGAACATGGCACAAAAGCAAGCTGTTAGGATGAGGGAGCTCAGTTTACCTAATCCAAAGATACAGTGGAGCTAAGCAGGAACTGAAGAGATGGAGGTGGTGAACAGGTGGGGAGGTTCCGTTACCCAAAGTGATGTCTGTGATGGTAAAAAGAATCACTAGTTAAAACTGGGAGATAATGAGCATTCGTATGAGACAATGCCAGCTTCACAACAGCAAATGACCACTCCTCTAAAAGGCATTTGCATTTAGAAGAGCTAGTCTCAAAGTTGATGTCTTCATGAGTCACTCTTTGCCATTTCTCTGCCTTCTCTAATGATGTGGACAATAGCACTACCTTCCAGCGGTTTAATCTAGAAGCAAAATTTCTACTCTTGTTTATTTTAAGATTACATTCATTTTTATTTTATGTGTGTGAGGACTTTCATGCACATCTGCATTTGTACCACATGTGTCCTTGGTGATGTGGAGGCCAGAAGATGACATTGGATCCTTTGGAACTTTGGAGTTACAGACTTCTGTGAGCTATTATGTGGGTACCAGGAAGCAAACTCCAATTTTCTGCAAAGGCATCCAGTGGCTTTTAACTCCAAGCCCTCTTTCTGCCCTCTAGAAGCACAAGTTTCTATCCTCAGCTCAACTCCCAGTGTTCTTCTCTCAATGAATTCCCTTAAAATTTGAAAACTCAAACCCCTATTTAGAAATGTCTGTTTAGGAATATGTGGAGAGACAACATGAAAGGCCTATTAAAAAACTATTTGGAAATATGCTATTATAGAAGCTTCCTAAAATAAACACATATAATGAGAGGAATTTAAATGGAGTCACTATATAATGAGGGAGACAATGACCCACCTAAACATCTTGTGTTACCAAGCAAAACCTAGAGTGCCAGAAATGGATCGCATCTTATTGACTCATTGGCCAAAGAAGTCTCATAAACCACCTCCCAAAACAACACAGGGTATTGCTAAGACTATTTGTTACTCTCCAAAACCTGAGGATACCACTTATGTCATTAAACATGGAAAAACTGAGCTAGTCCCCAAAGGAAATATTCACCCTACTGACTAGCTCTCGTGCTAGAAAAGTACGATGCATGCTGATGGAAAAGAAAAGTAATCATTATTATCACCCAGCTATAAACTCTGTGATTTACAAGAGCAACCTCCCTGAAAGATATACTGGAACAGTAGTGGCACAAATGTTATAGGAATGATCAACAACATTTTGATTAGATTTGAGGACCACTCCATGTGATGGAACCCAAGAACCTGGGACTAGGTAAGTCATAGGCCTAGAGAAAAGCTTATTATTATTATTGTGCCTGAGGAGCATAGCAATAAAGTGGCTCCTAATGACATACTGCTAAACCCATAGATTGCTGCATTGCTCAGCCCTGATCAGAGAAGATTCTTCTTTCGGTACTTGAGAAACAACACAGAGATCCACAACTAGACAATGTGCAGAGAGGGGGAGACACTGGCACATTCAATCCTAAATAGAATGTCATCATCAAAACCTTCTCCTCAAGGCTCAGAAATCTACATAGAAGAGAAGGTGGGAAAATTGTTAAGAGCCAAAGGTGGAGGATGTCTCCAAGGAAACATTATCTTTCAAGACTGATACACAAATGAACTCACAGAGACTGTGGCAGTATGCATATCACCTGCAGGACAGATAAAATCCCAGTGCTGAAAGGAGGAAGTGGACACAATGTCCCTTTCCTAACCAAGAAGCTACTTGCAACTTAAACCTGCTAGGAAAATCAGTTTTCTCCAGTGATGTTTCAATGGGTCTACAACTACACTCAGAGCAGGCCTTGTCCCTAGTAGTAGTCGGTCAACACAAAACATACTCCATGTTTTGTCTGTGGGCTTTTTGTTTCCCTTTTTGCTTTGTTTTGATTTGATTTTCATTGTTTTTTGTTGTTTCTTTGATTTATTTTGTTTTGTTTTGTTTTGTTTTAAAGAAAGAAAGAACATCAAGCCTGGTGCATAGGGAGGTAAGGAAATTATGATAGAAACTGGGAGAGGGAAAACATGATCAAAATATATTATGTGAAACAAAATAAATACAAAAGAATATCTGTTTAGCTATTTTAACAATTTTCTCACTTTCAAGCTGTGTTCCATTCTCACTAGTAAGAAGGACACATTGTTATACCTGTGCTAAGTTGTCAGTGATCAAGTCTGGCACTTAGTTCTTAGTAAGTACAGACCTGCTCTTTGAATAAATGTTGATTCCTAGACAATATGTTAAGCACTTTCCCACTACTGGACCCTAACACCTATGATAAAAGAGAGAAGAGAGGGAAGAAGGGAGAGAGAAAGAGAGATAGACAGAGAGACAGCGACAGAGAGAGACAGGGACAGAAACAGAGACAAAGAGACAAACAGAGACAGAGACAGAGGAAAGAGAAAGTGAGTTTTCATTCCCAAATGGCAGAAACCAAAACATTATCAAATAAACTTCTGAGGACAGACTTTTCAGCTTCTTAGTCTTTACCGTGATTATATTTTTGGATTTTTATGTCCCTGACAGGAAGACACGCCCTAAAGGTTTACTGAGATTCATCTGAGGTCCCACAAAGGGCATCCACCCTAATCCCAGGGCTCCTCTCCTTCTGTCTCTAGTGTTTCATAGACATCAGCTTGATACACTTTGAACATGGCTAAGAACCAAAACTGGGCCTGCTGGTGGATTTCTCATAGCTCCAGGCTAAACATCTTTAGTTATCTGGCAATCAATATGCACGAATGTAATTATTTGTTTTCTAGGAGTTAGATGAACAAGATCATTCTAAATTCCTGTTATTAATACATGGTAATGAAAGTGAAATATTAATGACTTAGTCAAGTGTATTAAGAATTTAAAGTGCTGTGCAAACTGAAAACTTGCATCTTAGAGGGGAAAAAAAAAGTTCAAATGTACCAGATGGCTTGGTGACAGCCATTTTATGAAGTGCAGTCTCAGCAGATATGTTGATAGCCTTCAGGAAAGGCCAGCAACTGTGCAAGGGAGGGTGCTGGACCTGATTGTCTATGAGGGATGTGCCCAAAGAAATCAAGTGGTTGGAGCTGAGTTTGCTTCTTTGTCTTCCAAGTGGCTTTAGTCCTAAATGAGATATCAAGGTGTCTCAAGCACTCAGTGAAAGGCATAACACCTTCTGACATTTCACCCTTCCAATGAACTGAGCTGTCCTGTGGCTGGCCCTAGAGTAATGATCTTCATTCGTCCTAGTATATGATGGATTGGGACGTACCATAGACTAATAGTCAGCAGAACAGAGCCATAGGCAGCCCACCATGCAGTAGCATAAGCATAAGATCATATTTTTGGGTAAAGTTTCTTCATCTGTGACCTAAAGACAATCCTAACCATTTCTCTGCCTTTCTGAAACTACTGAGAAGGTTATGAGAAATAACATTTTATGAATAATAATTATCAGACTCTCAAAAGGGACAAAGTCCAGATGCTCATGGCTGGATTTACTGTCTGGATTAAATTACATTTTGTATCTACATTTGTCACACAAGAGGGAGATTTCCTCTCTCTCTCTCTCTCTCTCTCTCTCTCTCTCTCTCTCTCTCTCTGTGTGTGTGTGTGTGTGTGTATGTGTGTTTGATTTTTATCTTTTTGATTCATTATCCACAATTATTCTGCCTTACAATATCAGGATCAAGAGTACAAAACTACACATGTAAAAATATTGAAGAAAGGTGATGTTTTACTTGCATTAAATGAAAATAATTCATTAATATATCCCACCACCCACATCTGAGGCCACTGATATTTGCTGAGCACAAATGTCACCCTCAACCCTCTCTCTGCAATGTTGAGTTTCCCTAGTGTGAATGGAAAGAATTGACCTAGACATGAAAGAAAGTGAAAGGCAAGATTGACTGAAAAACTAATTTCCGTTTTTTTTTTCCAATGGGAAACTGTGCCCCTTCCTCGTACCCTTTATTATTACTATGTTCCCAGCTTCATGGAAGGGATGCCGTACCATCATATCCCAGAAGTCTTAGCCAGATATGAGACCTCAGAGATGTTGAGGTGATTGGGGATTCTCCAGTGGATGAAGCCTAGTACGTTCATCAGAAGACATTGACAAACTCTTATTTGTCATACATACATCATACATACATACATATATATATTATATACATGATACATACATACCTGGCATACATATACATTTTATCCACAATACATATACATTTCCTGATTCTAATAAACCACAAATACCAATTTAGCACCTGTCACTAATAAGAACATTAGAATGTAGACTTTCTGTTTGTTCCACAACTTTCATTTGTTAACTTTTAATTTCCTTCTCTTTAATAAAATCTGCTTCTCACTCTGGGTGTATGTATTTTACATATTTCTGTATTTTGTCACCAGTTATTTCCCCTCTTTCTGTCCTAACTGTTTCTTCCTGTAACCATCTCTATTTCCCTCGTTATCCACTCAGCAAATATTTACTAAGAGCCCATGATACATCAGTACACTGGTCTGGACACCGAGATAAATAGACATTCAAAATCCTTACTCTTAAAGATTTAACAATTAAGTCTGGGTTAATGTGGTTCAAACAGCTTTAGTGATTTATCTTCTCATCAACATATACAAATAAAATCAGTACTGTGCAGTAATCACAATAGAAGAAGTGTGTTTCAGGAGTCCGCAAAGCTAAAATTCTTGTTGACTTTAACACAGTGAAGAGTGGCCATTCATGCCACAATATGACACAGGTTTCATGGTCTTTGATGCTAATTCCCTAAAGTGTACACGCTAAGACATAGGTTTCTTGTGATTTAACAGTTCCATCTCACGATCCTTCATTTAAGTCACAGAGTTATAAATCTCTCTCTCTTGCTTCCAAGCAGATGAAGGATGATGGTTCTTTCTCATATTCTGTTAGTGATAATCAGTCCCACATCACATTATCCTACTCAGATGCATGGGGCCTGAAAAATACCGAGGATCACATAAAGTTTCTGGGAATATTAACATTTTCTGATGCCATCTTCTTGGAAACATATGAATTATTCCTAGATATCATCTTATTTTATATTTTGCAATATGTTTAAATGTTAATTTCCATGTACAAACTAACTTAAGACATAATATATGATGCATATGTGAAACTTAACAATTTTGTAGACTATAATTATATAGAATATAATAAATGATGCCAGTAGACTATTTTATACAAATATCCAAGATACATAAATAAAATGTCACAAAATACAATAAAAACAAACATTATGTCTTAGCTTTCTTATTCTACAAGCAAGTTAACATAAGATAGACAATAGATGTTTAAAAAGTAGAAACAATCAGCTAGGACTGGCATAGAAAAAATTATGATCTGTTTTAAAATGAAAGGACCAGGTTGAAGAAGTGAAGATTTAGACAAAAAGCAAACAAACAAAAAAAAAACAAAAAAAAACAAAAAAACAAACAAAAAACCAGTGATGTCCACTGGAAAACTTTATGAGCAAAGAAACCAAAGCAACAGAAAGTCTTATGAGAATGAGTAGGCTGAGGTCTATGTGAAAATGGGTAGGCCAAGCATCCTGGTTTGGAGGTTGTGACGTTACTATAAACAAAGTATATAGAAAGAGGTTCTGAAATCTACAAGTAAATGACTTTCTGCTATACAAAGGTTTGAAATGCAAGAATTCCAAGCTAGAAATAACAGGGTATTTTAGCTTCTATATTTGTCATCAAGCCTGGTCTAAATGTAGTCTTCATAACTAAGTCTTTTCCTCCCACAAACTTTGAGTCTAAGTACAATGAGAGCAGAAAAGGCCATGAGCTAAACACAACAGGGCAGGTCCACATATGAAATTTATGGGAGCTCACTGAAGAATGAGAAAAGACTTAGACAAGAAAAGGAGTCTGTCAGCAAGCATAAGACCTGAGCAAAATCAAGCTAGACAAAAACTCACCATAGACGAGGAGGGTGATAACAAAATTCCACTCCTAGCCGAGAAGCTAGTAGCAACTAATGGCCACTGAGAGCGGGAGTTTCAATTTTCTTCACAGATGAACCCCAAGATTCTACCCATGCTCCAATCAAGGTCCTGTACTCATACACATGCTGGCAGTGTGAAGTAAACTGGTGAGGTAATAACAATTAAAATACGAACAATACAACAACAAAAATAAGACCATGAAGTTAGGAAGGGCTAGCTGTAGAGTGCTGCTTCTCTTCTTTGACCATGTGGGTCCTGGGGATGGAAATCAGATCATATTTGGCAAGTGCCTTTACCCACTAAGGTAGACTGAAGGCCACATTTCTTCTTAAACATGATGGGTACAGTTTGAAAACCTGTACTCCATAGCCATTTGTTCGGACTGGGGGCATGATTCAGTAGTTAAGAGCACATGTTCTTCAGAGACACATTGTTTGATTCCAGCACCTACATGGTGGCTAATAACTTTGTGTAATTCTGCTTCTGTGGGACCCAATGGGACCCCTTATTTTGGCTTCTACTGGCAGGACATGCAGTGAATCTATATTCACAAAATTAAATTTTAGAAAACAAGAAAGAAATTTCTCACTGAACTATGCTAAATCTATCTACCCCTTCATGACAGAACACGCAAGGGGTGAGTTTCACTTTATTTGTTATCATTACTCTATTTTTTTCCTAATAGAAGAAAGATGATGTCTTTGTTGTTTTTCTTGCATGGAGTACAATTGTAACTAGTAGCTAGGTTCTTTTGGGATGTAGCCATCCTCAACTGGTTAGTCTCTTAGACCTTACCTTTCCTTGTCTTGTTCTGAATAATTCTGTCCACCCTGTTTTGCTCCTGCATCCTAGAACTTCTTTTCTGAATTTTGACTAATGATTGTGAGAAGATATCTTCATTTAAGACATGTGTAGAAGTAGTAAATTAGTTACCTGCTACTCTCTTTCCTCTCCGTCATACATAGCTTCACACCAGGAGACAGTTACTCTTAGCTGTAGTCACCTCTTCCAGGGTTCTTTTACTAAGAGGTCTTAAATCTAACTTTTCTGACCTTCCCCTTCCCCTGGTTTATATTCCAACTTATGCTCTTCTGACACTACCCTGATTCAGCCTTCACTGACCTCTGCTCTAATTCATTCTCTCTAGTGTCCATTCCCCTTTAGTTTTCAAGTATACCCTTGGCCTTTTGGTAAATTCTTCATGTTCTCTTGCCTCACTTGCCCTTTGTCTTCGGCATATCTGCATGATTCTTGACTCTTCAATATGAGCATGAGAGCCCTGTAGCTATACCCCGTCATAAGTCCCTTCAGATTTCAGCAGAGTATACACTTTTTCTCTCGACATTATTCTCTATCGACCTCTCTGCTGCCAAAAAATAGTGACCCAGTTTAAGCACGCTTTTTATTAAGACAGCTTTTTTATTTCTTGAAATATTAGATACTTTCATTGCAGTCGTTTCACATTTTACAAAGTACTGAGCAAGAGAGTACCATGTAATAAATATGATTCTCACACTATGGTAATGAATTATACTATTATTTAATCCAGTTAAATAATATTTATTATTAAATTTTGTCATTCGTAAAATTTTCTGATTTATTAAAGGCAAGCAATACTAGTAACTTGGATGTTCTGTTTGTTTTCTGGGCCCTCACTGAGTAGGCTGAGTTTGGCTGTTTCTCCATTTCTTTCTGGGACTTGCCATAGAGTACTATAGTGCCCTGCCTAAAAAGGCAGCCATACACTCAGAAAAGAATCACAGCCAGCAAAAACAAGAGAAAGAATTTTCAAATTATTAAATTGTTGATCATAGTTTCTTCCTCTCTATATGTATTTATCCCCTGTCTATATGCTGTTTCCTTAAATGTAACCCTCTCATCTGACCTAGATCAGTATTGACCTGGAAAAGACCAACCTGGTAGCTTATTGGTTACAGATGTGTTAATGGCTTCAAAGTGCTATCTCTCAAGAGAAGTTTATAGGAAACAAAGGGCAATATTTAATTCAAATGATTTATTTTCACCGGGAAAGCCAAGAAACAGTTCAGTAAAGGTACTAGAAGCAGAGGAGACTTTCAGTGCGTGAGGCATCTAGCTCATGGGTGTGATCACGGAGACATGATCAAGAGCCCAATCTGCAAGTCTTCATTCACATGCCTCTGCAGGGAGATCCATATTCTAAAGTGTGCATTTCTTATTAGGCATGAGCATTCTATTTCCTGTTACAACTTAGCTTTCTACAAAAACCAAAGAGCAACACTCATTCTATACCCTAGATGCTAGCTGTACCATACTACAATTCCTCTTTAACATAAGGTTTTAAGCATTATCCAGAATTCACAGGAGTCTGGTTGGCTTCTATCCAGGACAAAAATGTGGAAGAGAAATAATCAGTATGCCCTAGCCTGTCCTGCAAGGTTTATTTTAAAGATTACTTTGAATTACGGTAGAGTCTTTGTGAAATAGATCGCCCTTGCAGAGTAAAGCATGTCCATGGAGGTGTCCTACATGGGTCTTCAGGGAACCAAAGCAAAGTGTCAAGAAGCTCTCAAAATCTCTCAAAATCTTTTATTTTATAAGGACTAGAGGGTCGCTAGTACTGATTGGTAGAGCCCAGATGATGTAAAAGGTCTGTAACATGGAGGATGCTTCCAGTCATGATTGGCAGAGGAACCAGGCTGCAGCTTAGAGGCAAGAATTAAAGTTGCATAAGCAACAGGAGCTAAGCACAAACACTAATAATCTAGGAATAGCTATGAGATCAATGTTGGTTGCAAGCAAAGCCTTGTTTAAAATTTCAGCTTGCTAGATACTGAACTATGAGAGATTCTTCTATTTTAGAAAATCGGAGGCAAATTCTTAGGGACAGTATTGTGTGAATGTCATGAATCATTTCCAGGAAACGAATGTCTTCATAAGGAGGTGGAGAAAATGTCTTTGTATTGCCACGCTACAGAGTTTTATTATCACTTTCAAGATGATTGCTCTTCAGCAAAGTAGAAATTATTATGAAAGTTTTAAAAGAAACTTTGAAGGAATTGGTCTTACAAGTAACACAATATTTACTATCACATCAATTAATTCTTTCAGAATTTGAAGTTGTAATTGTTTTAGTAAATCAGAGCTTGTGATATGTGACAATATTTTCTGTAGCAACTGAAAATCTGAACTAAGGAAACAATTGTAATAGTTCTGTTTGAGGTAGTAAGAGAAGCAGGGGGATGCTACTGGAGTTCTATTTGATACATGATCCTAATTATATATACATATATGCATATATATGTATATATGTATGTATATACACACATACATACACATTTAATTAAAAGCTCTCAAAGTCTCTGCTTCATGGGGAAAATATTGTGTCTCCACTGTATCTCTCACAGCAAACTTGAATTTTAATGCTTTTTTGTAATTTGTAAAAGTTTTATATATGTAAACTATAGTTAACCCTCTTCCTCACTTCTTTCCAACTCTTCCTGTAACCTCTCTAAAAGTCATGGCCTCTTATCTTATTAGATAATATATATATATATATATATATACACACACACACACACACACACACACGTATATATATATACATATATATATATATATATATATATACACACACACATATATATATATATCCTAATGATTGCATATAATCTTACTCAGATATATGTTTTTAAGGCTGGTCACTTGGTATTGAATAGTTTATTAACTCATAGAGGATGCATCCCTGAGGAAAACAGATTCTCCCACTCACTGTAGTCATTAACTGTCTTTAACTCCTCATCTAAGGGTAGGACCTTGTGAGATTTCCTCTATCTGGGCTGACATATCAAGTAGTAGTATCATTGTTCAAGCCTCGTATAGGCAGACATATTGGTGAGATTTCATGGATATATCTTTCTATCATAGAAGATAGTCTCACAGAAGATGTCCTGATCTATCTCTTAGAAATTTTCTGTATCCTTTTCTGTGATGTTCCCTGATCCTTAGGTGTGATGGTTGTATTGTAGATGTATCCACTGGGGCTGAGCATCATGGGGTTAATTGTTTGGTTTTTTTGTTGTTGTTTTTTTCTTTTTTTTTTCTTTTTATTTATTTTTGATACTTTATTTACATTTCCAATGTTTCCCCTTTTCTGGGTCTCCTCTTTGGAAGCCCTCTATCCCTTCCCCATCCCTACCTCTATGGGGGAATTCCACCTCCCACCCACCCGCCCACCCATCCCACTATTCCCACCTTGACATTCCCCTTTACTGGGGCCTCTAACACCCTCAGGCCCAAGGGCCTCTCCTCTCTCCCTGATGGCCATCGAGGTCGTCCTCTGCCTCATATGTGGTCCGAACCACGGGTCCATAGATATGTATTCTTTGGTTAGTGGTCCAAACTCCAGGACGACTGGGGGGGGGGGGTTGTCAGGCCCTTTGATACTCTTGCTCCCTCCATGGGGCTACAAACTCCCTCAACTCCTTCAGTCCTTTCTCCAACTCCTCCATCTGGGACCTCACTCTCAGTCCAGCGGTTACTGTTAAGTGAAACTTGGGCATTCTGAACTTTTGGGCTAATATCCGCTTATCAGTGAGTATATACCATGTTCCTTCTTCTGTGACTGAGTTACCTTGCTCAGGATGATATTTTCAACTTCCATCCATTTGCCTGCAAATTTCATAAAGTCATTGTTTTTAATAGCTGAGTAGTACTCCACTGTATAAATGTACCACATTTTCTGTACCCATTCCTAGATGAGGGACATCTGGGTTGTTTCCAGCTTCTGGCTATTATAAATATGGCTGCTATGAACATAGTGGAGCATGTGTCTTTATTACATGTTGGAGCATCTTCTGGGTATATGCCC
>CM052701.1:59529576-59561769 GCA_028551405.1 Uromys caudimaculatus
TTTTCTTCTATGATTTTGTTGAAGATATTTACTGGTCCTTTACATTGGGAATCTTCACTTTCTTCAATACCTATTATCCTTAGGTTCTGTCTTCTCATTGTGTCCTGGATTTCATGGATGTTTTGGGTTAGGAGCTTTTTGCATTTTGTATGTTCTTTTACTGTTGTGTTGATGTTGTCAATGGTATTGTTTTTAACATTTGCATTTTTATCAGTTGTAGCTTTCTGTAATGGAGAACAGACTATCTGCTGCAAAAGAAACTTCTTCAATGATGAATGAGAACTAGACTTTTCTGTGAATGTGACAGTAAGAATTAAGAGTGTTGCTAGGATTTATACTAATTTAGGAAAGTATTAGTAGCAGGTTTTCTTCTAGGTTCCATGGCACAAATTCCCTCTTACAGAGTTGGCCTTAAGTCCAAATAGACCGCCGTTGGTTACAGCCAAGGCAGAAATACCACTATTGCATCACTGAGGCTATCTTGATGTGCTGAGTCCCAGATGAGTACGAAAATTAACTATTTTCCTGCATCTGAAGCTCATATAGCACCTTCTTGTACTGTGAAAACTCGACCCTGGGGAAAAGGGGTTGTGTTCTTATCTCTTATTTTATAAACTCTTGCGCCACCCTGCTGTTTCTTCTTTGCAGAGGTCTAACTCACAGTCTAGCTTGCTTTGATGTCATCTTTATCTGCAGAATAACTTTGCAATTCCCCTTTGCCTCCATTATTCCACAGTAACCAAAGCTCTCTAAGTTTACTAATCACTTCCTCCATGCCACAATTTTGAAAGTCTGTATGGCATGCATTGTTCTGGTCACTTGACTCACTGTTGAGAGCTGGTTCTTATGTAGTTCCTACAATTGCTTTGTCTGTTCCTTGTGTCAAGCTTCAAGATGCCTTTGTATTCACAAACCCCAAATTTCACTCATGAGTTAGTCTTTGACTCTGTGAATTGCCTTCTGCCTTTTATTCTTAACAGAGTTCATCTGTTCTCCTGTTATAAATACCACCCTCATCTCCAAAATACTACATGCAAAAGAACACACTGCATATGCCACCATAATTAATCTGTAGAAACCACTGACCATTTCTCAGCTTATGAACCATCAAAGATGTCTGAATAGTCTTCTTCTAATCACTATGTTCTCATTTCCTTAACTATTCACTGCACTATTTTGTATTATTTTTATATTAACTTAAGAGGTTGTATTTCTTGTATACATGACTTGTTCTGTGAAATACAGTCTGTCTAATCCCTGAACAACAAAATTTTTTGCCATTTTTCTGTGTCCTACAATCTAGAATGTACATTTAGGACTCATTACCTATGTAGATTATCTTCCTCCAGAAATAGCTGTATCTGCCATGCGTGAGGCAAGAACATACTGTAAAGGCACAACATAGAGGGCATGCAGGTTACTGTAACTGCTCTGTGTCACATGGCCCTACTATAGGTGTCATAACACAAATTAATCCATGTGCTAAAATGAACCAGCTTTCATGAATATAATGATCCTATGCTATGGTGGCATGACAATAAAACTTAAAGGTAATGATATAATTCTATTATTATTTTTTTAAAACTTTGAAACCAAAGCTATTAGCCTAGCAGATTTAATCTGCATTATTTTTTTTATTGAAAATAGCATTTACCTAATGGATATTCCATGGTTCCCTGAGGCAATGAGCACATAAGAACCATGAAATAAGTCTGAATGCTACATTACATGCTATTTAGTCAATTTAGCAAGTAGGCAAAAGTCAAACCTTCCACAAAACCTTCTCATGACTACAGCTGTACATTAATGCACTAGTCAGAATCTCAGAGCTAAGAGAACAGTACAAGTTGTCAACTCTGAGTGTGATCAAACTTGGGAACTATCAAGACTCTTAAGTTCAGATTCTGTAGTTTTCCTGTGCTTTTATTTCCTAGCTTGCTAGAAACAATTGTGATATTTCTACACTGCCACAGAACAAGTTAAGCAATAACTTGCTTCACAGTTTAAGTGACTGGTAGGCACTATTTGACACCGTATCCTATTTCTGAGTTCTAATTGTTTCCTTCTGCAATTTAAGTTTTGATGGTATGGAGGTCTATGGGGAATGTATCTTCTGTGACTTCTTTATGATGCTACATTCAAGGCTAATTGCCTGACTCTGGCTGAGTTTTACCAAAAACTCTCCATCTTCAGAAGTCTTGTTCTAGTCTCTTATACTTTTCGTCAATCAAAAGTTAGCACTTCAGGGACCAGGCCTTCTTATCTGGCAGCTAGAAATTATACATTTTGTTAGGTGGAATTCTTCTAACCATGGACTTGATGGAAATATCTTAAAGGCAAAGGCAACCCCTTTTGCTAAAGTTATTTGCAATGGAGGAGTCTTTTACTGCTGAGCACAGCTGGATATTTTCTTTTTGAAATGTAATCAGCACTATAATAGCTTGGGCACACTGAGTGCCCCAGTGATCTCTTTAGAGGCTTTAAGCACTTCTCTTTGGGGAGGCTGGATCAGGAATAAGAATTTATATAACATCTAATACAATGTCCATATTCTTTCTTTGGGACATCTCCGATATTATGTGAAAGTTACTTGTTCCTCCCCAAGCATGTCATTGAATAATGCTATTTAAGCTTCAAATGCTTCTTTTCTGGGAACAAAACCAGGCCTTAAACATAATGCATGTGTATAGAAATGATGTTCAATCAGAGAATAGCTAAGGCTTGCAGAATGCCTTGTTCCAGGGCTTTGGACATGGCAATCATGGTGTTCTACTTCCTCCGACCTCAATTATTATTGCTATAAGCACATATGAACAGTGTCTCCAATCCACCTTTTTCATCAGGTCTGTGTCAGTTGAGGAAGGATAACTTAACCAACTCTAGGCCCATCCATTACAGAGTTTGGCAGATGGTTAGCAATGGTAGTCTCTGTCAATCTGCTAGAGCCATGATTTTGGAAAGGTAAGAAAATATGTGCTAAGTTTTGGGATTCTGATTGTGAGATTTTATTGAGTATTTTTGTGTCGATGTTCCTAAGCTAAATTTGTCTGAAGTTCTCTTTCTTGGTTGAGTCTTTCAACATAATCCACTATATAACCAAACTGAGTTTTGAGATTATCCTTAGTGCCCCATAAATCATGGTGACCAAGTTTTACATTTGTCACGCAGTAGCTTTCTGGTTCTGCAGTTGGAAAATGAGCCCAGCAGGCATGGAAGAGAAAGGCTATCACCAAATCGAAATAATCAGGGTAAAAACACTACTCAATACCTCCTGGGAAATCATGTCCACATCTTTTGTAGGGTCAGAAGCAGTCAGGTTTGGGGGATTTCCCAGCTGTTTGTGGTAGACAGCTCCTTGTTTACGCCTTGTCATCTCCTCTATCTCTTACTGCTGGGTTCCATTGTATCACTTCCTGGGTTAACACAAATAGACCACTTGTACTCAGTCCTTGCCATGTACTGTTTGAAGAGAGCCTGAAGTAATAGTGTTTGTGTAGCATTCACAATTTTATGATTTCAACCTGCCAGGTTTTCTGCTACCTACACACATTTGAGTTATATTCAAGATTATACATTGATTACATATTACAAACCAGGCCTTTGATGATGATGATGATGATGATGATGATGATGATGATGATGAAAGCCATTGCATTCATGAAATTCTTAGACTAGAACGAGAAACAAGAGCTTTTGATTAATTTTGTATATTTGAATAAATACCATACATATATATATGGTTGTTTCATTACTTTATTTATTTATTTTATATCCCAATATCATCACCCCCCCTCTCCTCCCAGTTTACCCCCTCCCAGGGCTCCTCCCCCACTTCCCCTCCCCTTCTCCTTTGAGCTGGGAAGGCCCCCTGGGTATCTATCACTCCACCCTGGCACATCAATCACAGCAGGACTAGGCACATTCTCTCCCACTGAGGCAAGACAAGGTGGCCCAGTTAAGTGAATGGGATCCACTGACAGGAAACAGTTTCAGGGGCAGCCCCTGCTCCAGATGTTGGAGATCCATATGAAAACCAAGCTGCACATCTGCTACATATGTGTAGGGGCCTAGGTTCAGCCCATGCTCACTCTTTGTTTAGTGGTTCAGTTTCTGAGAGCCCCCCAGGGGTCCAGTTTAGTTAACTCTGTCCATCTTCCTGAGGAGTTCCTAGCCTCTACAGGTCCCTCAATCCTTCCCCCAACTCTTCCATAAGACTCCAGGTTCCATCTAATGTTCGGCTGTTAGTCTCTACATCTGTTTCCATTGGCTATTGGGTGGGGCCTCTCAGCAGCCAGTTATGCTAAGATCCTGCTTGCAAGGATAACAGTATTATTAATAGTGTCAAGGATTGCTTCTTTCCTATGGGATGGATCTCAATTTGGGCCAGTCATTGATTAGCCATTCTCTCTGTCTTTGCTCCATCTTTATCTCTGGACATCTTGTAGGCAGGACACATTTAAGGTCGAAGATTTTGTGGGTAGGTGGCTCTCCTTATCCCTCATCTGAGAGAGGAAGTCAGAGAACCAGGATAGTATTGAAGGAACTCTGAAGCTTCGCCTTGAAGTGTTACAAAGCAAAGTGTTCCAAAACCTGAGGAAGTCCATGCCAAGAAAAGAGAATAATAATTGATAAATTGAGGAGACAGGCTCTATAAAAAGCAGTAGAATTCCATCTGTTCAAAGGACAATATTGGGGCTGGAGAGATGGCTCAGTGTTTAAGAACACTGGATATTTTCCAGAGGACCAGGATTCAATTACCAGCACACACATAGTGCCTCACAACCAACTGTAACTCCATTGCAGGGAATCTGACACCCTCTTCTGACCTTCTTGGGCACCTAGTTTACAGACATGTACCCAAGGAAAAACACTCATATACATAAAGATAGTTGAATAAATCAAAAAATTGTTTACAGGAACAACGCATAATGTAGTGAAAGATAAAGGTGAAAGGTAGGCTATGGTCCGACCATTGGCTTTTCAGCCTATGCAATTTGTTGTCAAATTTAAGCCATATATTTGAAAACCTTATGGAGGAAAGAGAAAGATATTGCATTTCATAACTCGATGTATTATCAGCCAAACCAACATTTCTTTGCTGCCCTCACTCTCACTCTGTGAAAGCTACTAACTTTGTTTATTTTAGGCATTATTTGGGGACCTGGATAGTTTTCTGTCCACATGACCCAAGCAATAGTCATCTGAAATGAGAAAACCTTAATTGAGAAAATGACTCCATACGATGCTTTAGGGCATTTTCTTAATTAGTGTTGGTTAGAGAAGGCCCCAGCCCATCAGGGACAGTGCTATCCCTGGGCTGGTTGTCATAGGTCTATAAGAAAGCAGGGTCAGCAAGGCCAGATGAGCAAGCCACTAAGTAGCACACTTCCATGGTTTCTGCATCATCTCCTGCCTCCATGTTCCTGCCCTGTTTGAGTTCCTGTTTTGGTTCCCCTCAATGGTGGGCTATAATGTGGAAGCCAAATAAACCCTTTCGTCTCCAACCTTTTTTTAAAATTATGTTTTAGTCATAGCAATAGAAACCTTAATTAAAACCTTTTGAAATAATGTTTTTTATTAATTTCTATATTTAGGTTTTCTTCTCCCTCAGTGACATCAACTTTCAGGTGATCTATTCAATATTTCATATCCAGAGCTTTGTAGTGTCAGCTGAAGAATTTGTGTTTGATTTAGGTCTGCTGAATAAATGAAGGCATGATCCTGTTTTCATATGGCTCCGATTCTTTATTTGGTATTTCTCTGACATAATGAGGCACATTTAATTTTCTCCTCCTTTCATACAATGTAGTCGAGTGCAAACAGAAACCCATAAGAGCTATAATGCTGTACAGTTTTCTGAGCCATACAAACAAATATGACTTTAATTGTGATTATATATGACTTAAGGGTGTACAAGAGACCTGAATAATTGGCTCCAATACTCTAATCAAGCAAGACAGAGAGCTTGGCTATTGAATTTCTCTGCTTATCTAGAGACCCAGGCTTAAAAGCTTTAGTCTAGGCCATGGCTGTTGGATACAGAGTTGACCCTTCTACCTCCAGTGAGGGAGGAATCAGGGCAGGATTCTTCTAGTACTACCATGCTCTTTACTACTATAGTCAGGCTTTTGTACTTTTAAGTCCATACACTCCTTATGTAAGATACAAATGTTTGTGGTTGTCAAACTAATGTTTAATGCTAGACACCGAGTGTGCCTGGGGGACTGTGTGTCCCATCTCTAAAATAAAGGACATGAGTCAACCCAGAGAACAGCTTCCCAAGGTTCTATGCAGAAGGAAGAAACTCTTGAAAGGACAGATGGTATCTGTGCCACCTGAGCTGAGCACAGATCATTCTCCCATCATATTGGACAGCCTGTGACACATTATTATAACAGTTTTAGTCAACAGAGCATGTCTCAAAACCGGCAGCCCCCCAGACTGTTATCTAGAAACATGACACATGGAAGGTGATGCTCCTCTCTACTCAGACTCAGGGTGACACAAGCAGGAACTTAGAAGACAACCAGGATAAATGTCAGTAGGTTTTAACAATGGCCATGAAGAAGAACAGAAAAAAAAGAGCCTTATAAAACATGCTTAAATAACAGGAAACCAAGTAGAGAACAGGGAAGAGAGAAGAAAAACCTTGACCTTATTCTGGAAATGCTCAACTTGGAGTCTTTGAAGCATTCCATCCATCCCAGTTTCCAATTGTTCTGACCCCATTTTTCAACGGTTCCAGCAGTGTTTCTGGTCTTCATTGTTTTGAGTGCAGAGACCCAAGTGCTTCCCTATTCTCTCTCTCTCTCTCTCTCTCTCTCTCTCTCTCTCTCTCTCTCTCTCTCTCTCTCTCTCTCTCCTTCTCCTCCATCTATACTCTGCATCCTCCTTCCCTGCGCTTCTTTTTTTCCTCCCTGTCACACCACACTTGTTAAAATTGTCATTTGCATATAGCATTCATAATAACTTCATATTCTAGCAAAGTGACTTGCCTGGGGAGGCTTTTGATAAATATTCATCAGAGTTGACTTTTCCCTGTCTCCTTTTGCTCCCAGCTCTTCACCCCACTGAGCCACGGAGCCATCGGTCTTTTCATAGGTAGCAAAATAAATGAAGTGCGAGGATTTCACTTTGAGAAGAAACAGGAATGGGGACTTTTGTCACTGACTTTCATGAACTGGGCTTCCAACTTTTAAATGTGGTGCATAATTGACACTTTGATACTTTTAGGCTATGGTGTATTCTCACACTCTCATAGGGAAAAAATACTTGCTGACACAATCAGGAAACAGATGGTGACAAAGATCTTATACTTTGGTGCCAATCAATATGTTTTACTTGCCACTACTAAAAATCTCATTTGTGGGACCCAGGAATTTAAAGGAATTTTCTGTTCTTTTTTTCCCCCTATCCTTTACAGACTATTTTTAAGAATCTTCAAAGCTTTAAAGTTTTACTTCATTTTTCATCTTCAGTCCTATTAATGCAATCTTAGGTCTTGGCTTGTATATTTGAGAAAAAAATAGTGAATTAAGGTATTTTGTTCTTTACCAACAGTAACAGCATACGTTTTACCACTCTTGCCCCTCAACATGCAAACACCATTATCAACTATGGCTACTCTGGCCTTGGGAAAGTAATTTGGAGGATGAGGAGATTTGAAAGTGTGCAATTAAGGCAGTATTAGGAAACATTTTCCCTGTCCCTTCAAAGCTGATCATTTACTTAACAGTGTTCTCAACTAACAAACAAAGAAGTGTGTTTTAGAAAATATAGCTGGTAGAATTATTAAGCAGGATGCAAAAAAGTCTATATAGGGAAAGAATCAGATAATTGTATATGACTGAAAACAAGTCCTTCAGTCAAGAGCATCCTGAGAGTCAGGGAGGACGCCTTCAATTTACTTCAGTGCTCACACTCCCTGCCTACAAATACTGGCTGAGATAAATCTCTTCAAATCGGACAGATCAGTCTACACCCAAAACCTATCTTTGTGTTTTTGTGTCTTAATTGACTTGCCCTTGGTTGTTTCTTGTATAAGTATGTATGGCCTAGAATGGGTAAGTGAACTGCCTCATCTCAACTCTCCAGATATGTTTTATTGTACTGTACTTTCTTCCTTGTGCTGAAATCTCTTTTGGCTATTTCTCAAATAACTCAAAAAATCATTGCTGAGTATGAACTCAGTAGGGGATAGAGAGGAATAAAAATATGTGTACTTTATGCCAAAAAAGAAATATAGCATATATTTTAACCCTTGAAGCCCCGTGCCTTGGAGACATTATTTATCTCATGTCATGGTGAGGAAGCTAAGATTCAGGTGTATTAGCTTCCTGATCCATGCAGATTCAAATAGCTAGGGTATATAATACTAGATCTGGTGAGAGGCAATGTAGTTTGCACAGGAATGCTGTTTTTACCCTGGCTTGCTTGAGTTTACACCAAACCTGTATTCTTGTTTCTATGATAATAAATAAATCATTCCCACAAAATTCTGTTATTTCTCCGGCAAGTTTCTCAGCAAAGTTTTTGCCTTTGACATCTTAAGACAGCTCTTTAGGTGCAGGTACTCTCCACTCCACCCCACAACTATCAATACTGTATAGCAGTTCACAAAAGGTCCATAGAATTCTAATCTAACTCTTCACATGTCAAGCTTCTTGGGAAACGCTCTAAATCTCAAACTGGCTACAAATGTTCACAGCAGCAAATCACGATATAAGCCTCACATTATTCCTCTACTTAAAACCTTCTGGGATATTCCCTCTTGGCTCGGAGAGCAAATTCTCTGGCTTTGCACATGCTGTACTTTGGGGCTCACCGATGTTACCTCTCTGACACCCCTTCTACATTTTTCTCCTTGAGCTATGCTTGTGTGGCCACACTGACCCCCCAAGTATGTTGTTACATAACAGCTTGGTACTGTGGCGCTCCTGCCAGATGTATTACAGGGACGTAATCAACTCCCTCCTCCATCACAGCCACCTATTCTTGTACCTCTGTTTAAGATAGTAACCAAACAGGAGTGATAACTATTCATCTTTGCTCTATGAAGCTTTATAGTTTATAAACTTTCCCTTCTCCCTCTCCCCTTCTCTTTCCTTCTTTCCTTTCATGCTTTCCTCCCTCCTGTTCTTTCTTTCCTTTTTATGGGATAGAAATAAAACCCAGGACCTTATGCCTGCTAGGCAGACAGCTGACCACTATGCCACATCCCCAGGCCCCTTACCTTTTATTTTTAATTCTCTCTCTCTCTCTCTCTCTCTCTCTCTCTCTCTCTCTCTCTCTCTCTCTCTCTCTCTCTCTGTGCGTGCATGTGTGTGTGTGTATCCACCAAAGCAAGAAGAACTTTGTTGATTCCGTGCAAGCTAGAGTTACAGTTGACTGTAAGCAGCATGGTGTAGATACTAAGGATGAACTCTAGACTCCTGTAAAATCGATCTCTTCAGCCCCAGCATCATTTTATTATATTTTATATGTGAATGTTTTGGTTTGTTATTTATTGTCTGTGATCACTACTAGAATGTAAACTTCTCAAGGATACAGATTGTTTTCCAATTTGCACTTGGCTAGGACTTAGAACAGTGTTACTAGATAGCTACTCAGTGAATGAACTCTCATGTCGTATGCTGTGTACTCTTAAATCCTAGAATTCCATACAGGCATAAAACAGCATTTAAAATTATAAGAATTATATGGCTTATGAGTCTGGGTTCAACCCATTCTACTCTATATATTTCCTTTGAGAAAATATCCCAACAAGAATACCTGTCAATATAGTCAAAAATTGAGACACACACATCTTTTTTTTTTTTTTCAAAATGCATTCTAGCACCTTATATATTCAGGCTTTAGCAGTAAAATGGCTTATTTAAATGAGAGACCGTAAGGCCCATATATCAGGGAAAAATATTTTCAGTTAAACTGAGAACTGTAAACAGGTCAACACAAAACTATAGCCAAGCTGTAGTTTGTCTTTTTTCAGTCTGTCTCCAGTCACGGCTGAGATTCCTGCCTCTTTAAGTCAATGCCTTTCTTTAAGACGCAGTGTTCTATCTCTCCTACTCAAGAGGAAAACAGTCTTCCATCAAACATGGTGCTCTAGCTCAGACTTCCTTAAACACTGCATCAGATTTATTGCTGGCTTCGTCACTTATCAATAAAACCGGCTTACACACCTTGCTCTATCTCGACAGCCGTCTCTCCAGACGTCAGCGACCAAGGTTTACATAGACTCCTGACTTTATCTGGGCACCGTGATGTACAATATCACAGCACCGACGCGTTTTCTCTTTGTTCTGAGGAAGCTTGAGCCATAATGTGCCAGACTGGTGTTTGTGCTGATTGTGATAAAGAGCAGCACACTCAAGCATTTTCTCTCCTTTTTCTATTCTCTCTTTTTTTTCTCTCATCTCTCCCTCTTTTAAAGAAACAGGTGTTGGCATGGATTAGAGAAAAATTACATCATCTCAAAGAGGAGAGGAAGAATGGAAAGGAAGGAAAAAATAGGAGGGAAAAGTGGCAACCAGACCCAAATACATTTGCACATATAAAGCTGTTCTAATGAGAGCCAAATTGATTTGACATTCAGTGGCAGTTTGAAGCCAAGAAAAGCAAAGCAGCCTACAAAAGGCCTAGCTCATTGTTTATGGAGTGTCATACTCTATCATCTGTGAGACCAATAACAGGGATGGGAAGACCTTTAAAGGCAGGGCGTGTGCTGGGAAGGTCTGTGTAGATACCACTAATGTCAAATCTGATAGACGGATTGCACACAGCCCCCTGAGCTGAGATATTTGTCAGATGAGTCAAATACTCCCTGCAGATTACACATTAGCCAGCAAATTCACAAAGCGTTAGCATTCTTTGAGCATGTGTGCTGTGTATAGGAAGACATATTTCATGTTGGTCTGGGAGAATAATCTTCATAAAAATATTAGCCCATAAAAGAGTATAGTAAATTATATGTCATTCGAATGGAACCACATGCATGATGTTATAAAGGCATTACCTTCATGAATAAAGGATGGCTCTCCCACAATGAGCAGCACACATTGCAGGTGTGCGCATGCTCACAGTGCAGAGAATGAAGAAAGGCATATTCAAATGGGAAATTTTCCATTAAACTTATTTTTCAGGAGAGGAGCTGTATAAATGTTCAGTCATTTCAATAACATTAACTGGCCAGGGATTTACTATTTCTGCAGCTCACTGTTTAAAATACCTGGAACAAAATGAGGTGTTTATTAAATGTCAGCACATGACAAGATGGATTAAATAAGTCTTCCTAGAAATATGTAAAACTCTAGAGTTTTGCAGGCAAGTCAGGAGGAATTTTGCTCCCTCCTCATCCTCTAGCCTCAAGCCCAATACAAATATTCTTTTGATTTTAGAGTCTGTATAAAATTCAGAGTTTAGTGTTTTCCTTGGATTTTATAAAAGAAAGTTGATCCCATTGGAGATTACTGCATAATATGTTCAAAATTTCATCTTCTTTCATTTTAATTTTCTAAACACCCATAGGGCAAATGACAGAATGTAAGTTTAAGTACTGTAGATCTTTCTGTGTCTTTTTACTGCAGATATTATAAGAACAATACCAACACACAACATATCAGTGCATAAGGAGTGACAGATATCTTATGAATCTAAGAATATATAAGTTCAAGAAAATTCATAAATATAGGTACAAAAATTATTTTGATAGTGATGATTGCATAAGTTGAAATTCATTATCCATATTTATCTTACATAACTATAAAATCTTAACTGAGTATTGCTGGGTCTTTTCAATATATTTTAATGCCTTTATCCCACATGATGCTGAGGGCAAAGCTTGAGGAAGCCTAGTACCCTGTATTCACATACTAGCTTGCATATTCTCTATAGTACATCAAATGGAACATAGACCCTTGCTCTGAGCAGGAAGAGGATGTCTTGCCTCTGTACTCTGTGAAGGATGTAAGAATCCAGTGTCAGTCTGAATGGGACATTATGGTTGATCCATGATTTCTTCCTTTCCTTGCTACCACCACAATAAAGTCATCAATAACCAATTTTGAGAGGACACTGCTTACACTCAAGAACCTTCATTTGTAGCATTCAAGCAAGGGCACCACAGTCCTTGGGGATGTGATGCCCTAACACTGTCATCTGCACCCACACTAAGTGGTGGGATCACTCCATGTCTCAATAACTAAATTATCCTTAGTAGGTTTCTGATAGAATTAAAGATTCAAGGAACCTAAGAGGGAAGGTACAGAAATTTTAACTTAAAATTCAGCCATTTAACCTATTCATCATATGGCCAAGGCATAAGGAATCCAAATAGTAAATTGTAATGAGATGTGTACACTGTTTGTTTTCAGAATACTTTCACATATGTGACTTTCTTTGACAATGTCAGTGAATTTGGTCATTTGCCTGGGACATTTCAGTCTGGAGATTGAGTACAAAGTTTCTACAAGGGAGCTATATCTCCAACCCTTCTAAACAAGATGATAAACTAATACAGCTAAGCATTTGGGAAAGTTCTTTTGTCATCATTTATACCCTTAATCTGTCCCTAGCACTGTTCATACAATGCCATGGAGCAACATTACAGAAAGAGGTAGAAGAGAAGGTTGAATTGAGCCCACTTAGAGGCTTTAGACGCCCCCTGATACATCATTCTTCTTTAGCAAGCCCAAGGAGGACCATCCCTTCTGAGTAAGCGAATAGGAAATTGAAATAAGTTACATTTAAATCATTTGAAATTTAGTTCTCTAGTAAAGAATTTTAGATTACACATTTCCCAACACCAAGACCAAGAAAATATGCATGTGTGACTATAGGTGCTACACACCTGTAATCTCAGCAATTGAGGGCAGGAAGATTTTTATGATTATAGTCAGCTGCTATAGTAAGATCCTATCTCAAAACAAAACCCAGAGGTTGGGTATCTAACTCAGTGGCACAAGGCTTGCTTAGGCATCCCCTGCACTGAAAACCAAATCTGCCATTGTAACTTACACTTAGGAAGGAACTCAGAATATATTTACACTTGCTTTGTCTCTAAAGATCATAGTTTCTTTTTTCTAATTTTGTAGTAGATTAGATTCAACAAAGTGATAGTTGATGACTGATATTAACAGTAGCATTGAGAGAATAAAAATGTAGAGAAAAGGGGAAGCACATGGAACCTGATCCACAGTCCCACATGGGGCTCCTCAGTGTTGGATCAGACAAATCACTCATGAGTCAAGCTTCTCAATAGGGCATGAATCATACTGTCATCACCGATGAACTATAATCTACACCTCTGATGGCTATAGTGCTTAAACACAATGTCCCAAAATATGTAGAATATGTTCCGAATAAGAAGGCAACATTGGTTTTAATTGAAAGAAATGTTTATGCATGACATACTCCAAATTTTGTTTTAGTTTTGATATTTAAGGAATAAGGAACAAAATCACCAGTAAGCTCAAACACAAAAAGTTATATATTCCCTCAAGGCTACAGACAATTGTAGGTTTATTAAATATAATTGTTTTTGAAGAACAGTACTGGCACAAAATGAACTGGCTCGTACCCTTAACAGCTCCCTCTTCACCCACAAGCAAAGCCAAGGGCTTTCTATAACTGCAACTCTGATACACATTCCAGAAAATTTCTCAAAGTGCCATTTCCCACCTACCCTTCCAAATCCGTTAGCTCTGCCTTGGTGTCCCCAACCACTATTCTGTTGCTTTGTGACTACATTGTGTTCCAATGGCCTGCTCCACTCATTCCTAAACTCTGGTTTCAGTACTGATATAATTCAGATTCTTTAAGCTTTATACATTAGTAGTATCTGATAAACAGACTATAAACTATACATGTTATATCTAGTGGTCACATTAATAGTAAAGGGATACAAACAACATATTTAGTACCTCATTGCCTTTAAGTTAAAACGCTGAAAATAAGTATCAGAACAATATTGAGATGTCTTATTTTATGAGAGCATGGAATCTTTTCTGTATTTTATATGTGGAGCATAGCTACTTTGGGTGAATTATAGTACTCCTGATTAATAGGGCAGCTCCACAGACATATAGCCATCACCCCCCCCCCAGTTGGCTCCCAGAATTCTAACACTGGCTGGAGCATCAGCTGCTCACAAAACTTTTTGCTAGAGGCCCTTTATATTCACTTATGTGTATCTCATTATATTAGTTTGAAAAACTTGACCATTTACACCTTCTCTGCCTTAACACTTATAAAACTTCATTGTTTCTTTTTCCAAATTGGTACCCACATAAATTATTTCAAGTATAGTATAGAAAGACAACAAGAACCACATTGTATAGATAGAGAGCCTAAGACTCAATAAAAGTTGGTGACCTACTAAGGTTTGCCCCATGAAGATATGAGTCCTGTGGAATTTTTGTGGTCATTAGCTTATAGCTCTCAATGTGATGGTGTATTACCCTGCAAAAATATAGAGGAGAAATCTGTTTATTTACTGTTGAATAGAAGTTTCCAACAAGCACTAGCGTCTGGTCAGAAGTCTTGTTCAACTCTTTTGAACAATGGTATCACATACATACTGAGGCATGCTTCATCAACGTACAGATATCAAGGATAATAAAGTTCACATGAGATGTGGGAAAGGGGTTTTTCTTCACATGAAAGCAGAACTAACACTTGGGCAATGATTAAATCATATTGAGAAACCTCAAAGACACATAAAAAAGGAAATTCCTTGAGGGTTTGTAGCTTGTTTATTTTTCAGAAATGAAGTGATCTAAAAAGAGGACAAGCTAGTTCAGTTAGAGCTCTCATATAATTACCACAAACTCTAATGCAAATTAGACTGTAGGTCTGTTCAATGTACACTTCTGTGCTTGCCAAATTATGTTTGGCAATGTGGTCAAGCAAGAACAGATGCACACTGGGCCGACTTTTCTTGGGCTGTTCAATAATTAGGAGGACCATGTATTATAATAAACCACATCCCCTTGGCTAAGATTTGGATGCAAATTGCACACTAATTCACTTCCAAGTTTTTTGGAAGCTCACCAAGAGAGATGAAAATCAGTCATATATACTGTTTACTTCAGGAAATTTGTTTAAAACTAAATATGGCTCATTTATAAGAGGCATGGGAGAACTCCATAAGAAATGTAACAATAGCTTTTGCAGGTTCCACTCAGCAGGAATAAGGAAGTGCTAACATGCTGCTTTGAAGAGCTTTCCTGTGTTGTGTGCCAAGTCTAACCATCTCCTTATGAATGCACTGGGAGAGCCTAAGTGGAGGATAAACAGCTTCCCATATCTGTAAAATATCACATTACTCAAATGGAGGGTGAAATCAGTTCAGTAAGTGAGACTTTGTCAACATTTTCGCAACTGACAAGCAAGTAGCAGGCTGCCCCGTGGATCAGGGAGCAAATAGACTGAGACTGTTTGCAGCAAGGCCAAGCTGCTCCTTCTAAGATGAGCCTTAGCCGCAGTTTAACTGGTATTGCTTAGTAATTCACATACGGGAATGTTGTATATGGCAATAGGACTATCTAGAGTGAGTTAGTAAAAAATTATTGAGAGGGAGCCCTGAAAAGCTCACAGTACAGGCTGGACTAATTGCTTATCAGCATCAACCTGTACCTCATAGCTTACTAGCTACTCTCCTATCCCAGTTTTGGGGATTGTTTTGTGAAAGAAGCCTGCACATTTGATCCTGGACTTTCTTCAAATTCCATTTTTCCTATTTGCTTGAGTCCAGGATTAGCTCAGTCGCTGATATGGTTCTATGTTGGCCAGTACAGAAATACAAGGTCTTCATGCCACTTCTAGTCAGGACCTGCTGCCCTGTTGTGGGGAGGGAAGCTAGCACGCAGTCATGAGCAGTGACTTTGGGGGTCTCCCTCAGCTACAGGAATCCTTGAGAAAGAGCACTGAGGACAGCACTGCATGACACCAAGCAGGAGTAAACTCTCACAGCTCCATTCTACTCGAGAACCCACCTCTCTTTATAGAGTATATCCCTTGTCAACTCCCTTTAAGTTCCATCCCATGTTTACTTCAAGAAACCTCTCTTACCCACAAACCTCACTCAGTGGTTTCCACACACCTGAACCATGACATGAAAACTCATACTTAACCACACCCTCCAGTTAACCAAGAAACCCCAGCCCTGATCTTAGCATGCCCTTCAAGGCTCATGGTAAATAACTCCTTTCTGAGAAGTCTCCATCTCCTCAATTCAGACTTGAGGTTGTGATTATATCAATATCAACTATGTGCTATAAATCTATGCATGAATTTTCACAAAAGTGGTAAATATAGATTCTAGTAGTCATCTCATTACTGCAGTTAGTAATCACTTTTAAACCTTTTTCCCCACTTCTAAGAAAATAATTTTTTTTAATGCCACCAGAGATCACACAGAGATATCCCATATATCCCTCAATGATAAAAGTCTTACATGACTATACTGTTTAATGAA
Organism: Uromys caudimaculatus; assembly: GCA_028551405.1. Lineage (NCBI taxonomy): Eukaryota > Metazoa > Chordata > Mammalia > Rodentia > Muridae > Uromys > Uromys caudimaculatus. Next base: position 59,546,051 of record CM052701.1, read on the forward strand.
TACTGTACTGCAGTACAATATTACAACTAAGAAATGGCACTGATACAATCCACAGATCTTAGTACTATTTCCTTAGCTTTACATTCATTCAGCTGTGTTTGTATGTGTATATAATCCTATGCAATTTTATTCCTAGTGTATAGTCACATGACTATCTCAAAAGCAGAGGTGCAAAACAGTTACAAGGGTAAGACTCCTGTGCTACAGGACAGAGCAATTCAGTAATGATTCCAGTTCCCCTCCTGGATCCCTTAACACTGTAATCAATCCAACATTTCTACAGTTTTGTCACTCCATAGTTGTTGTTATGGAGACACTATGATATAACCTCTTGAGATGACTTGCTAACTCAATACTAGCACCCTGAGAGTTAATTCATACTTACTCACCCACCACCCACTGAAGGACATTTAGTCTTCTTCTGGGTTAGGGCAGCTAAGACAAACCTGATAAAAAAATGTAAGCACATGTTTTCCTGTGTGAATGACCAAGAGTGTATTTTCTGGGTTATATAATAAGTCCATGCTTAGCTTTGTTAATTAAAAAAAAAAAAAGAAAAAGAAAAATGGTTCTAGCATTCTACACTGACATCAGCAATATTCAAGTTATCTGATTTTCTACACCCTCATCAAGACTCAGTTTTACTATAAAATTTTGATTAGCTAAACATTTCTTATTTATTTTGTTTTGTTTTATTTAATTTGTACAAATGTTTTACCTGCATGTATGCATTTGTACAACAGAAGCCAGAAGAGAGCATTGAAGGTCTGAAACTAGACTTATGGATGATTGAGAATCACCAGGTGTGTTCTGAGAATCGAACTTATGTCTTCTGAAAGAGCAGCCAGTGCTCCTAACTATTGAGTCATGTCTCCATGACCCATATTAAAACTGTGGATAGGGATACATGAGAGACCATTGCTATGGCCTGTCCTTCACTGACAGTTAATTGTGTTAAGCACCTTTGCATGTACTTATTGACAACTATACTAGTGGTCTAGAAAAATGTCTGCTTGTGTTATTTTGATTTTTTGTTTATAACTTGCCCCATTTCCAATTAGATGTTTGGTTGGCTAAAATTGGGTTTTAGAAAACCTTTGTGGATTCTACACACAAGTTCTTTCTCAAATATATGGTTGGTAAGTATTTTCTCTAACTTGATAACTTACATTTTCATTTTCAAATGAGCCTTTAACAGGACAAAGATTTTAAACTTTTAGAAGGACAAATTTATCAATTTCCTCAATATAAATTAGACTTTTGGTGCTGAGTAATATTTTTCAATATAGCTTCATTTCTAGAATAATTTTACTTCTTAGAAAAGGACAAATACATGACTAAAATAAATTCAATCTTGGATTAAAGAGCATTCATACATTATTTTTAAGTTAAAAAACATCTAGCTTTACTTTGTAAGTTAAGAAGCATTAGCAAAAAAATACAAAAAGCCAGGATACAAAAGTAAACATAACTGAATATTTTATTATAGAATATTTATTTATTATTGATTTCTTCTCAATTCAAAGAAATACATAATCATTTAGAAATGAGAATAGCTTGCATTGTATACTTTAAATAAATATTTATTTGTTTATTTGCTCAACTGATATTTGAATAATTACTGCTTCTTAGCAAATCTCTCATTCACCTTAATCAGGAACCTGCCTACCTGTAGAATTAATACTATATTGACTAGATCTACCCCCCGAAGAAGACATAAAGTTACAAACTTCTAAGCTTTAATATTTTAAAGATAGAGAACAACATATAGGTTATGGTATAGAATAGTTAGAGCTAAGTGTAAAGTGATGAAATGATTTACAGCAAGAAAAGTCCTCTGGCAGGCTCTACAAGCAGATGACTGAGACAGATGCGGATATAGCAAACCATTGGACTGAAGTCGGGGACCCCTATAGAAGAGTTGGGGGAAGGATCGAAGGAACTGAAAGAAATGTCAACACCATAGGAAGAACAACAGTATCAACTAACCAGACCCCTGGGAGCTCCGAGAGACTAAGCTACTAACCAAAGAGCATATAGGGGCCAGTTCATGGCCATGAACATATGAAGCAGAGGCACATATGCCTTGTCTGGTCTCAGGGAGAGAGGGTGCACCTAATCCTGTAGAGACTTAATGACCCAGGGAAGGGGGATGCCCAGGGGAGGAGTAGTGAGGTAAGGTGGGGATTAGGGGGGAAGAACACCCTCTCAGAGGTAAAGGAGAGGGGAGGGGAAGGGGTGAGGAATTCTGGGAGGTGGATAGAAGGATGGAAGACAACATTTGGAATGTAAACAAGTCAACTAAATAAATAAAAAGAAAAATTCATCTGCTATGTATTTAACAAATTTTTCTAATGCAGAAATTATTGGCAGCACCAAATAATTTAGTAGAGACAAAGTTGAGAAGAATAATGACTTCCAGACAAATCCTAATAATACTAGGTAATATAATTGGGCAGTGGAACAAGACATAAAATTGAGTACAGATGAATGTAAAGTAATATGCGGTGGCAGAAAATTTAAAGTTATCTGTAGACATGTATGGATCCTAAATTAGCTTAATCAGTCAAGAACAATGAGAGATATCATGAATAGATCTACAAACCGGAACTCTTCTTAAAGGTGAGCCGTCCATTGACTGTGCTATAGTAATGGAATAATGAGGAAATATTTTTCTATTAACTAAATAGCCACAGTAAATACTGAAATAAAATTGGCATTACTTACAAAAGAATATCTGATTTCATTAATATTAAATTATAATAAATATATTAGTTAAAGTAGTTAAAAGACTTTTGTTAAAATTGTATTTAATGCTGACTTACAGTCTCCAACTATTTGCAAGTGAGGGTTTTATAAAAGAAAATATATCAAGAAGTTTGCCGAGGTCACTAAAACATTACAGTTGTAAAATGTATACACTGAAGATTGTACACTAGAGAAAACCCATCTGTGAACACTAACAAAGAAATGCAGAGGTAAGAAAGAATATTATAAATTTCTTATTCCTAATGTTATGTTTTCCTGCTTTTGAGTTTGTGATATGCCCTTCTATCTTTACAGTAAATATCTTGGTCATTCTTTATTCATTAAATAGAAAAGTACAAATTCCTGCTATGATAAGATAATGCTGCCACAAGCATCAGAAAGTGAGAAGTGAAATAGGGGTTGGACACAACACAAGAAACACCAGACAATAACAATCCCCAAGGGAAAGAAACATAAGCTTCGATCCATAGTAACAGCACTGGATAAAGACACTTTCAGGAAAGGGAGAGGAGCTAATCAAAGACTTGGGTTTTTATGAGTTTAACAGAGAATTCATTGGAGAGATCAAAATGGTTAAAACTTTGAAAGTAGAGTAGAAGAGAGGAGAGAGTATTATTTCTAAAAGAATGAATGCCAGAGAGCTATTGAAACATCCTCTTGATTCCATGACTGTGTACTGGTCTATATAAGAGGGAAGTGGGGTGGAAAACCAGAACAGAAGTAGACCGGCCCTGGAGGGCCTTATTGCTCTGTGAATAGGCTTTACTCTTGCCAACAGGAATAGAAATATTCTTTATACCTCTATAACCTCAGCAAGTTGTCCTAGACCAAAAGATACATAGATCCTTGTCATAAAACCTGAAATGAAACTTCAAAAGACAGAATATATGAAGTAATTTAACAGGTTTTTAGAGGAAAGCTCTCAAGTATTTTAAAGGAGTATCTTCTAGAGCATGACATGAGAATGGGTGGAAATAAATATTTATATTTATGGGGTACCCATGTGTGTTAAGGTAAAAGGTCAAGCTCAGGTGTCAATCTTCAGAACCCATCCATATTGTTTTTGTTGATGTATTGTTTGGGTTTTGTTTGTTTATTGTTTGTTTGTTTGTTTGTTTGTTTTGATGCAGAGTCTCATACTGGTACATGTTACTTGCAAATTTGGTTAGGTGGTCTGGCCAAATTATCAAGCCCCCAAAATCTCCCTCACCATCTCTGAAGACTGCAAACATGGACCACAAGCCTGGCCTTTTACTGAGTGCTGGAGATTTAACTGCAAAACTCATGCATGTACAACAAACATGTCACCCACTGAATATCTCCCTAACTCATAAGGAAGTAGCTCTGAGTGACCCACAGAATAGATTTAAGATATAGCACAATGTTAGAATGCTCTCCCCGCAGGTACAAAGCCATAGATTATAATCCCAGCCCTGCAAATAATAATGATGAAGATAATAAAAATCATAAAACATTAAATTTCAAAAATAATATAAAATTCATCCATGCTAACATCTAATGAAGATTATCAAGCATATACAGAATCATACATATATATCACGACAGAAAAATAAATTATAGAAAACAGTTTAAATGACACGATAAAGAATTAGTTTAAAAGTATTTACAAGTCACTAGAATAAATATTTCCCATGTTAAAGAATATGAACAGTAGAAAAAGAGTTGGCGATAATAAGGCAGTAAGTTATAAGGATGAAAAATTAAATGTATGAAATGAAATTAAGAAAAAACATTTCTGATGAAAAGATTACTGAATTTGAAATTACAGCATTATGGGAAAAGAAACACAGAGAAGTAATCTGAAAATAAAATGGATACAATTCATCAGTGTCTGTGGGAAAATATCAAGGATTTCACTGTAAGGATACCTCAGCTCCCCTAAAAGTAGGGGGACATAAATTATATCTTATAGAATTATGGGGGGAAAACTAAAATTTGATAAAAGACATAAATCAAAAAATGAAAAAAGCTACAAAGCTGAAAGAGGAAAGAGTAATATTATGCAGAGGCATATGATAATAAACCTAATGCAGTCCTGAGGGGGGAATCTGAAAGATATCCACTGTAAAGAAGATAAATTATGCACAAACATAAAAAGCAAAAACAGGCTTTGTATAACAAATAGCACAAGGAGAAGATAGGAGGAAAAAGCTCTTTTAAAATGTAAAACAAAACTTCCAACCACAAATTTTATACAACAAGGATATCTCTTACCAAAGAAAAGTAACATAAAGACTTATTCAGACTTATAAAATATGAACGAATTCATCTCTGTGAGACCAAACCTATAATAAAGTAACTAATGCAGAAAGAAAATAAAAACAAATTCAAACAAATGACAACTACAAGAGTAGAATAGTCAAAACTGTAAAACCTCATTTTCCACATTCATGTCCTTAAAACAAATATGTGGCTTGTAGATTTCAAAGCAAAATTTACTACAAATATAGTTAAAAGTCTTGGAGGAGCAAGATGAAAATACACAATTATATGTGAAATGATGTATTATTTGAAGTTAGACTGTGATAAATGAAAATGTATAATTTAAATTGTTCAATAATTATAGAAAATTAAGATATAGAAAATATAAAATAAATCAGAAAATGTTCTGCTACACAGATATGGAAGCATGCAAATATTTATAAAATGTAGAAGAAACAACGCTTAGAAGAAATGTAGTTTTAAAATGGATACTATGAAGAATTTGTCATTTTCAAAATTTCCACAAAAGAAAAAATATTAAACTGAATTAAGCAGAAGAAATGGTATAATAAAAATATAAAACCAATATACAAATAACAGAGAAACCAATAAAACAAACATTAAAAACCAGTAGAGAACATAAAAAATATTAAAAGATACTTCTTTTTTTTAAAAAAAAATTTTATCGGATATTTTCTTTATTTACATTTCAAATGCTATCCCCTTTTCTGGTTCCCCCCCCTCTCAGAAACTCCCTATTCCACCCCCTCCCCCTGCTTCTCTGAGGGTGTTTCCCCACCCACCCACCCTAAAAGATACTTCTTAGACTGAGGGTCTATCAAATCTCTGAAAATATAAGCAAGGGTCTCAGTTAGACTCCCAGCATCTTAAAAGGGATGATGAGGGAAAAGGTAATAAATAAATATCCAGTATCATGAATGAATGATGTCATTACAAGTTCTATAAGGATTTAAACACTTAGAAGACATTTTAATGAGCTATATGTCAATAATATTGAAAATCAATGTAATATGGCAAATTGTTTTTAGTGATTTAACCTCAAATAAAAATGATTGAGCTAGATGACTGAATGTTCTGCTATTAGAGAAATTAATTTCTATTTTAAAACAATCATATAAATAAAACATCAGGCCCAGATGTCTTTATTGGTGAATTCTACCAAAAATATAAAAAGAAATAAAATCAATTCTAAATAAATGTGTGTGTGTGTGTGTGTGTGTGTGTGTGTGTGTGTGTGTGTGTGTGTGTGTGTGTGTGGCTAAGTATGCACATGTATGCAAACACCAGAGTTCAAGGTAGGGTGTTACCTTCTATCACCTGCCATCCTATTTTTGAATCCGTGTCTTTCACTGATCCTAGTATCTGTTCAGCTCCTGGGATTTCACTATCTGCTCCACTACAAACTCAGGTTCTTGTGTTGGGACACAGATATTTTGCTGACTAAGCTATTTTCCTAGCCCCAGAAAAGAATTGTTTCCAACTTAGCAATAAAACTGTTATCATTTTGACACAAGAAAACAGAAGAATAGAAACATCTCCCTGGCCTTGGGTTGCAGTAAAAATGCACTAACGCTAACCCTACTAATGTCTAAAGAGCTTCAGGCAGTATGCATCAGTCAAATATGAAGCACATGTAAATTTCTTGTTTAGATTTGGGTCCATCCCTGAGATTTCTCACTAGACATGTAAGAACAAGACAAAGTCCCCACCCTTTAGCACAAACATTAGGAGAAGTATTCTGCAATAGAAAGTCTTTACTATTTGGAAACTAAAACTGACAGACATGAAATAAACAGACTACCTCAAATAAAACAACATTTAAAGTATGAAATACTTGGGGATATATTTAACAAAGCTATTTCAAGAGCCTTATATTAAAAACTATAAAATATTATTTTAAAATTAAAATATCACTTTAAATAAAGTACTATTCTAAAATTATAGTATACTAATAGTCTGGGGACAAGTGTCATTAAGAATCAGTATCACTAAGACGTCAAGTCAGTTCAAATTAATCCGAACACACATTATGATCCCTAATTCTACAGCTGATAAATTAACATGAAATGAGAGAAATTGAGTTAGCTGTTGCTTAACAAGAACTAAGCATTTTTTAATTAATTGACACATTTATTCTAACCTACATATCAACATAGGACCTAAAATAACCAAACAATTTCTCAATCAAAGAAAGACTGGAAAACTTACACTACTGATTCTAAGTCTTATAATAAAATAATATTATTTAGTGAATTAATATATTTCTATAAAGCAAGTACATCAGTAGAACTCCAGTAGTGTATCCATACATTAACAATTGATAGAAAGTGATCAGTTGATAACTGATAAAAGTACCAAGGCAACTCAGCATAGAAAATGAACAACTATTGCCATTGTTAACCAAGTGTCACCATGTATAGAAGAACCACAACAGTGTTCTCTTAGAGACAGAAGTAGATAGGAATTTTAAAGTTTAAACCAGTTCTGAAGTTTCTAGAAGAATGCAAAATAGACTCTTGTAGTCACTGTAAGTCAGACAAACTTTTTTCAACAAGACTCAAATTTTCCTGACTGGAAAGAACTTCATAACTGTGTTATTTGGTCTTCAGAAGACACTATTAGAAAACAAATGAACAAACCATACCTTATGCCAGACTTACAAAACAGAATCTCCAGAGACGGAATTCATATGACATTGAATTGTAACCGGTGTGATTCACCACCTTAAGTTCCCAAGAGAAGATGAGAGTGCCATTGCCCTACAGAGAAGCTATCTACTAGGATTAAAATATAGTCAGAGCCAGAAAGAAAAGACAATTATTTTCCATAAAACCAATGAACAGAAGATTAAGTAATTCATACTGGCCTGTGTGGACACAACTGATCTCCATGCATGACAGGTTTAAAGCACAGGTCACCAAGAAGATAGCAAAATTCAGGGTTTCTAAGAAAGGCTCTGCAAATGTGCAGCATCTAATGACTTAGCTTGTAAAACAAAGACACCAAGCACAAGAAGATAACTCCGGCAAGTTAAATTACTCTTTTAGAGATTGACCCTCTAGTAGTCATTTCAAAGTCCATTTGTGAAGAAAATGTTTGTTAATAGTAACAGGTAGAATGGAAAAAACCTTCTCTGGATAAAACAATCCATTTCCTTCAGTCCCTGGTAAAGTTGCTCAATGTTGAAAACTGTAGCAACATGGTTTGCTTTTTGACAGAATACTTACAACCCATAAGTGGCAGACAGGGATCCATGTCTCTGACTATATCCCAAAATATGTTCCATGCTTCTCTAGGTTGAAGGATGATATCCACACATTAAGTCAAAATGATAACAATTCCTTGAAATCACTGTAGTAGAAGATTGATTTCTATTGTGTATTCCAGTCTCTAACTGAATATAGGAAACTAGAAATTGTATGTCTGAAGGAATAACACAAAACGGGGAATTAACAAAAATTATTTTATTATTGCAACAATGAATTTTTCTTATCTTTGAAAGAAGTGCTAACCATATAAGTACTCATAATTCTATAGCCAAAGTTAAATATAATTACTATTAAGATATTAACTATTTATGTACTGAAGCAGCAATACCAAAATGAAAAAGAGTAGCACCTTTGTTTCTGAGAAGTAAATAAACTCTTAATATATGCCTACTAGTCCACTGTTAGTCCAGATATGAAGCCCGAGACTCAACAAGACAGAAGTAAATGTGTAGACCCTAAGCAATGTAACTGTAGATTCCTGGCTGGAAAAGGTTTCACATACACCAAGGCGATAGAATGAAATTTGGGGACCCTGATCTGTGTGACTGCAGCAATCATCATCCCAGTCTTTTCTTATTGACATATCACATCTAAATGTGGAGACGCCATCTTTAATGAAATGTCTTGACTTTACTCACAAGTATCCACACTCTAAATTTAGAATTTCCATTTACTTGCAAAGAAAGTTATTAATTAGTGGCATAGATATAAAGGGTCATAAATGAGTATGTAGGTTATTCAGATTCCTCATTTTCTCCTGAAGCTCTTGCAATAACTCAGTTGCTTGTGAGAAAACACCAAACAGAAAGTAACTACTCTTGTGGCTCACTCTTGCAGTCTTTTCCATGTCTGCAGAGATCCAAAAAATTACCAATTGCTAATTCTTTATTGGATTTGCCATTGAAAGTGTTGCCAACATGGAATTGGAAAGAGAAAACAATGAGGCTTTCTAAATACAGCACTGAGCACAAACCCTGGAATTAGCCCTAATAATTAAGGCATCTTGTGAAGGGATTCAATGGCAGGATAAACTCATCTGTCCCTAGCACAGGACCCATGTCAATTACTCCGAGCATGGAGGAGGCTGGTCCAAAACAAAGGGTTCAAAACACAGACTGATAGTCTGGACAAAGGCTGACACTGGTCAAGAGCAAGCTTCTGGGTGTTATCTGTAAGCAAAGTGGCTTTAAATACATTTAAATACCATCAGGGGGTTAACTGTAAACTAATTTGATTCTATTTCTGAATTAATGCTTTTTAAAATCTGCTTTCATAATTCCTGCTTATCAAGGATTGCCCTTCTGGCATAAAAACGGAGCCAAGACTCAGTTATCAAATACTACGAAGGGTTCTGTTAATTAGATAGTTTATCTTTGATGAGTTGTTGACACTGAGATGCTGTGTGTTAAATAATTTTAAAATATTCTGCAGGGCACTAATGTGGTGGCTTAGAGCATTATTCTTCAGTTTTCAGACCTTGCTTTGAGTCAAGCTCTACTCTCTTAGTAAAAATCAATGTGGTGGCTGTAGTATACTTCTTAAATATAAAATCATTCATATCTCAGAATTCTGTTTGGGAGACTAAATCTTCTGGCTCATTATTAGGCTGCTGTAGACCATTTTTACTAATCCAGCCTCTATAACATGCTGCTTGGTCTTTAACTGCTTGGTACAGACTGCCAGGAAACTCATCGCTGATGTTATTAAACATAATTCTCAGGGCTTGCTCTTTTCATAGCATTTCTTATCTTTTTTTAAAAAAAAAGCTTTTGCTAATGTTTTTCTTTGGGGTTCTCTCCCTTCCCCTGTATAAAATAATATCCAGAAAATGCAATGTTTTCCTCATGTGGGTAAATGAAATCTCTAGCTCTGAAGGGCTTTTCAATTTTCATTTTCAAAATATGGTCTGTAAGGACAGAGGCCAAGAACCAATGGCTTGAAGCCTTGGGACAGGCTGGCAGCTTTGTATTTCTACAGGGAAAATGTGGGCTTCTGTCTCTAACAAGAGGAAAGTTTTTAATTTGTGACAACTTTTTATAAAATATTTCTGTCTCTCTCTCTTTGTCTCTGTTTCTTTCTCCTTCCCTTTCTCCTCCCCCCCCTCTCTCTTTTTGTTTCTTTCTTTCTTCCTGACTTCCTACCTTCCAGCCTTCTTTCTTTCTTTTAATATTATGGTGCATTTTTAAATCAGAGGAGCTTCTCAGATGCACTCTCCCACTGAGGCAACATCCAGCCCTTTTAAGTGTTTCTTTGTTTGTTTATAATCCAGGGTAGCCTCAAACTTATGGTACTCCTGCTCAGCCTCCTGAGTGCTGGAATTACCAACATGTGAAAGTATGGCTACCTAGCCCATACACGTTTAAAATAACAAATCAGTCTCTGTTAGCTCTTAGATTTCAAGCTCTCATTTAAATAGTGAGAGTTTGTTCTTCAACCTCATTCTGATAATTTTGTAGTTTTCTTTTTACATTTTCTAAAAAAAAAAGAAAGAAAGAAAGAAAAAAAGAAAAAAAGAACAAAACCAAACCCTGCTTCATTAATTGTGTCTCATAAAATATGATCTTAAGGCTTTAGTGTTTAACTAATATCCATACATACACAGAGTAGAAACATGACTCAGAAAAGATGGTGATTCGGGGCAGTGAGGCTCTCTGCAAAGATCCTCCAACTCACCAACATAGTGATTTACACTTGGGTTAGCCTCCATGTGTCCGCAAACAAGTTGGCTGTGGATGTTTGGATATCTGTATTTCTAAAGTGTGTATAGTTTCCATCCATAATATTATGATTCTCTCCATTAAAAATATTATTATATTAATTAAATATATAATAACGTAAATAACTAATATAAGTAAATGAAAATGTTTACCTGTGGATATGTTTAGAAAGTAGCTATTCTGAATTATATTTGCTCATTTTGCTCAAGGGAGTTTCTGAAGAAAACTAAAATTGAGAATGGTATCAAACTAAAGGAGGACCACTGACTGAAGAGTGCTAGTCACAACATGGACAACTTAGTAACGAGGAAATAGATACGAAATTCCTGAGAGAAGATCGGAGTTACCGTTGAAAAGATTTGATTTGTGTGTTAATTTACTCTACATCACTGTTACATAAACAACTTAAAAAGAAGAAAGCTTTCTTTTAGTTCTCAGTTTCAGGACCTTGGTTCATAGTTGGTTCTGCTGTTTCTGGATAGAGCAAAAATTATTAGAGTGTGGTGGAGAAAAGGTGCTCACATGTTAGTGATCACAAAGCAGATAAGACAGGAGAAAGGCTAGGAGCATTATAGCATTCAAAGGTGTGCTATCAATGATTCACCTCCCCAAGTGGGCTTCACCTCCTAAAGGTTCCAACAGATCCAACACAAGAGCTTCGTGGACCATTCAAGGCTTAAACTATAATGACATGATTACTTTAGTCCCTTTCAATGTAGAGGTGCTATGATCCCATAAAATGGTCCAAGGGGTATGGAGGAAAACATTAGAAAACGTTCTGTTACTGGCCACAGAGTTTGCATTTTCATCCTAATTGAAGAACAGTGTAAAGAACACTCTGACCCAAACTACCACCTCAGAAACAAAACTTACCCTTGGTGACTCTAAGTGAAAGCTGAGGGCAACTTTTGGTGTCTGTAACTGGTTGCTTCTCATGGTGATCAGCTCCCTGGTACCCAGTGTAAGAGTGAAGTGTTATAAATGAAAGCTTTCCACATAATTTTTTTGTTGTTCCTCTTCTTGATTTACCATGTCTATCACCTGACATTTCTTGACCCAGATAAAATTAAAAGAGCTAATGAAAGTCAACATATTGTGGACTTGAACTTTAGCATTGAAAAATAAATAAATAATATAAAATGTCAGTCTACAAATAAAAATATTAATTCTATCACAATACCTCAGAACCATTAGAATATATGAGATTACTTCTTATCCTTCAGAAAAACACTGCTAGGTCCTCTTGGCACACTCTATCAGAACTGAAATTTTCCAAGCTTTCAATTCTCATGTATCATAGACCTTAGTAGGAGAAATATTTTTATTATTTTTTCAAGCTCTGCTTAACTTAATAAAATTGAATGGACCAGGTTTCAAAGGGAGGAATTGTGCCAGAGTAAAAGGTACTAGGGAGGGTAGTTTCCAGATTTTAATGATTTAGCAAATGAAAATATAAAAGTTGGACTTTTTTCTCTTAAGACATCAAGTACTGGACACTACCCAAGGTATAAGTGCAAAAGCAGATGTTTCAAACATCTGCTCCAGAGACTTGCCTCTCTTCTGCCTTCTTGAATTAAAGCCAGAAGTTTCTTCTTTTCTTTTGGGATGCTGAACCTTCCCTGAGGCTGGACCTGTAATTTCCCAATGTCTACCTTGAAGAAGCAGCATATTCCAATATTCTTTGATTTAAGCCACAAGACAAAATATGTAGAGTCTGTTCCCAGTTGTTTTGTGGCTCTGATATACTACCAGGGTCAAATGCCTTGGTCTCTTGCTTTGGTTTTACTTTGATTTGTACGAGAATAAAGGGTAATATTCAAATATACTCTTATATGCATTAGTAATAATAGCCAACTATATTTAGGCCACTTAATTTATACTCAAGGCTTTTAAGATGAATAAACAAAAATGTGTATTTTGATTTTCATTCATAGAAGTCTTGGATCATAGCAAGCAAATAACTTCCTGTAGCTTCCTATATAACCATTCTTTTTGAAACGAGAAACCAGAATAGAGGTTAAGGGAATTTCCTTAGGCTATATTCCAAATGTAGAGAATAAATTATAAATTCTTTGCAAAGCATAAGTCACTCACTCACTATACATCTCTGAAAACCAAAAGATTTCCATTGTAAATTACTAAAATACATATTGCATCAACCAAGCAAGGAATTTTTTTCAAACTGCTTATTATTTGGAAATAAATCATATCAGACCACGCTTTAAGGCCTAAAAAGCTCAAGAATTTCAAAATGATTTCTGCAAAATAGGCTCCCTTGTTGAACGTTGTTTTCATGCTATACTCCCAGGGCATGATGCAGAGTAAAAACCACAATTACGCATTAAATGAATGATGAATTGTTGATCGCAGTGTAGAATAAAGTAGCTTCAGGAAGATGTGGAATAAAGTGAAACAGATCAACTTCATGAATATTACAAATATTAGAATAAAGTATGATAAAACGGAGATTGGGATAAACTCTGAAGAAGGGGTGAAGTGATTACTTATTTAGGGTATCAGATGCTCTCCTTCAATGGAACAGGGACTAGAGAGAGAAACAGATACGTGAACAGCTAGAAAGTGAACACCAGATTTTATGTGTTAATTTTTTTAAAAGGGATGATGGAACATAGAAGGATATTTCCTTGATCAGATGCTAGGTGTATTTGAACTTAATAGAAGGATTTTGATGTGTGTGGAAGCTGATTATCTTTTATATGATAAAGTTATGTAAGTGGATAGGATTACCAGCCTGACAAGGTTAAAGGAGCTTCGGGTAATTAAAAAAGCAAAACAAAACCTTGTTCTAGGTATGTTTGCAGGAGAAATCAGTACTTGAATCAGGTTCTTGCCACTAATGTCACCTAACATACTGAGAGTCTGAGTACAAAACAAAAGACAGAAAAAAACCTAGTCATTTTCTTGGGGCTGAGACATCCACCTTCTGCTCTTAAACAGAATACCAGGTCTTAGGCCTTGGACCTTTGAAATTTATAAGGTCCCAAGGATCTAGATCCTTGGATTGAATGTTTTAACACTGTCCAAACTTGCTTCTCTAGGTAGTGAAAGGGTTGAGGAGCTTAAAGATTACAGTCTTTAAAGGATACCTTAAACCAGGGAAGCCAAGGCAGGAACTCATAGCAAGAACTGAACAGAGACCATGAAAAAACATTAATTACTTAACTTACTTCTCCTGACTTGCTCAGCTACCTCTTCTTTTCTTTAATTTTTATTTTTTGATACTTTATTTACATTTCAAATATTTTGCCCTTTCCAGGTCTCCACTTCAGAAACCCCCATCCCCTCCCCCTCCTCCTGCCTCTATGAGGGTATTTTCCCACACACACACATCCGCCCACCCACTTCCTTCTACACACCTTGGCATTCTTCTGTACTGGAACCTCTAACACCCTCAGGCCCAAGAGTCTCTCCTCCCCTAATGGCCAACAAGGCCCTCCTCTGCCACATATGTGGCCCAAACCATGGGTCCTCCCATGTGTGTATTCTCTGATTGGTGGTCCAGTCTCCAGGAGCACCAGGGGGTCAGGCCAGTTGACACTGTTGCTCCCTCCATGGGGCTTCAAACTCCCTCAGGTTCTTCAGTCTCTTCTCCAACTCCTCCATCTGGGACCTCACTCTCAGCCCAGCGGTTACTGTGAAGTGAAACTTGGGTATTCCAAAAGTTTGGGCTAATATCCACTTATCAGTGAGTACATACCATGTTCATTCTTTGGTGACTGAGTTACCTCGCTCAGGATGATATTTTCAAGTTCCATCCATTTGCCTGCGAATTTCATGAAGTCATTGTTTTTAATAGCTGTGTAGTATTCCACTGTGTAAATGTACCACATTTTCTGTATCCATGCCTCTGATGAGGGACATCTGAGTTGTTTCCAGATTCTGGCTATTATAAATATGGCTGCTATGAACAGAGTAGAGCATGTGCCTTTATTACATGTTGGAGCATCTTCTGGGTATATGCCCAGGAGTGGTATAGCTGGGTCCTCAGGTAGTATTATGTCCATTTTTCTGAGGGTCCACCAAACTGATTTCCAAAGTGGTTGTACCAGCTTGCAATTCCACCAACAATGGAGGAGTGTTCCTCTTTCTCCACATCCTCACCAGCATCTGCTGTCACCTGAGCTTTTGATCTTAGCCATTCTGACTGGTGTGAGGTGGAATCTCAGACTTGTTTTGATGTGCATTTCCTGATGACTAAGGATGTTGAACATTTCTTTACATGCTTCTCAGCCCTACGAATTTCCTCAGTTGAGAATTCACTGTTTAGCTCTGTTCCCCATTTTTTTGATAGGGTTATTTGGCTCTCTGAAGTCTAACTTCTTGAGTCCTTTGTAGATATTGGATATTAGCTCTCTATCAGACATAGGATTGGTAAAGATCTTTTCCCAATCTGTTGGTTGCCATTTTGTCCTGTTGACAGTGCCCTTTGCCTTACAGAAGCTTTGCAATTTCCTGAGGTCCCATTTGTCCATTCTTGATCTTAGAGCATAAGCCATTGGTGTTCTGTTTAGGAACTTTTCCCCTGTACCCATGTGTTCCAGACTTTTCCCCACTTCCTATTAGATTCAGTGTATCTGGTTTTAGGTGGAGGTCCTTGATCCACTTGGACTTGAGCTTTGTATAGGGAGATAGGAAT
The DNA here is from genome assembly GCA_028551405.1 of Uromys caudimaculatus. Lineage (NCBI taxonomy): Eukaryota > Metazoa > Chordata > Mammalia > Rodentia > Muridae > Uromys > Uromys caudimaculatus. Next base: position 59,561,707 of record CM052701.1, read on the forward strand.
GGATCAATTTGCATTCTTCTGCATGTAGACCGCCAGTTGAACCAGCACCATTTGTTGAAAATG
>CM052701.1:59562269-59699687 GCA_028551405.1 Uromys caudimaculatus
GGGTATAGCAGCCTGGGTTGGCAGTTGTGTTCTCTTAGGGTCTGTATGAGTTCTGCCCAGGATCTTCTAGCTTTCATAGTCTCTGGTGAGAAGTCTGGTGTAATTCTGATAGGTCTGCCTTTATATGTTACTTGACCTTTTTCCCTTACTGCTTTTAATATTCTTTCCTTGTTTTGTGTATTTGGTGTTTTCACTATAATGGGACAGGACGAATTTTTTTTCTGGTCCAATCTATTTGGAGTTCGGTAACCTTCTTGTATATTTATGTTCATCTCTTTTTTTAGCTTAGAGAAGTTTTCTTCTATAATTTTATTGAAGATATTTACTGGTCCTTTAAGTTGGGAATCTTCACTCTCTTCTATACCCACTATCCTTAGGTTCTGTCTTCTCATCGTGTCCTGGATTTCATGGATGTTTTGGGTTAGGAACTTTTTGCATTTTGCATTTTCTTTGACTGTTGTGTCAATGTTTTCTATGGTATCTTCTGCACCTGAGATTCTCTCTTCTATCTCTTGTATTCTGTTGGTGATGCTTGCATCAATGATTCCTGATCTTTTTCCTAGGTTTTCTAACTCCAGGGTTGTCTCCCTTTGTGATTTCTTTATTATTTCTATTTCTATTTTTAGTTCCTGGATGGTTTTGTTCATTTCCTTCATCTGTTTGTTTGTGTTTTCCTATAATTCTTTAATGTATTTTTGTGTTTCCTCTTTAAGGGCTTCTAGCTGTTTACTTGTGTTCTCTTGTATTTCTTTAAGGGAGTTATTTATGTCCTTCTTAAAGTCTTCTAACATCATCATGAGAAATGATTTTAAATTTGAGTCTTGCTTTTCTGGTTGGGGTGTCCAGGGCTTGCTGTGGTGGGATACCTGGGTTCTGATGATGCCAAGTTGCCTTGGTTTCTGTTCCTTATGTTCTTGCCCTTGCCTTTCGCCATCTGGTTAACTCTGGTGTTAGCTGGTCTTACTCTCTCTTGCTGTGGCTTGTCCCTCCTACAATCCTCTTTGTCAATACTCCTTGAAGACCAGCTCTCTCTGGTAGGAATTTGGGTTTGGAGAGCTGTGGCACAGGGTCAGCTTGGGGTGCAGACAGAAACCAGAAGGATCTTGTCCCCAGCTGTCCTTTGTTTCCTATGTCCTGATGGCTCTGCCAGGGTCCCTTTTGATCCAGTGAATTTGAACAGAAGTGGTGGTCTTGCTTATGCTCGAAGGTGTGTTGGCACTCCTGGGAGACCAGCTCTCTCCTGGCACAATTTGAGTATGGGGCCCTGTGTCACAGGATCAGCTCCCTGGCCGCCGAAATAAACCAGAAGACCACTCCTCAGTCACTGTGTATTGGATTCCAGGTGGGCCCCTCTGAGCAGACCGGCTTGTCCACACTCCTGGGAGTCTAACTTTCTCCCGACACTATTTGGCTATGGGGCCCTGAGGCACAGGCTGAGGTCCCCAGCTACAGATGGAAACTGGAAGGCTCCTGTCCCAGGCTTTTCCTCAGTCCCTGTGTCCCAAGGGCCTGGGAGGCTAGTTTTCTCCTGGCACTATTTGGCTACGGAGCCCTGGTGGCCCAGGCAGAGGTCTCCCGCCACAGATGGAAACCAGAAGCCTCAGCTACCTTTTCTATGCAGTAGTCTATCTACCCATGGATGGCACATCCCACATCAATCAGCAACTGAGAACCCCAACTAACATTTACACAATGCAATCTGATAGATACAGTTCCTCAACTGAGGTTTCTTCTTCCCAGATATGTCTAAGTCTGTGTCAAGTTGACAAAATTATTCCATGATTCTTCAACTACTAGATTCAAATACAGTACATCACTGGCTCTCTGATTCCAAGTTTCAAATATTATACCATGGACTTCTTAGCCTCCATAACTAAGTGAACTGATTCCCATCAAATCCCTTATCTATCTATCTATCTATCTATCTATCTATCTACCTATCTATCCATCATCTATCCATCTTCCATATGTACCTATATTAATCATATATCTAATTGTAATTATCACTAAATTATTTATAATGCATGAAAAATGTAAATAATATGTACATATTTTCATACACAACTTATTAGAGAGTCATGACAACAAAACAGTACACATATTCAGAGCCACTGCTTTGTTCATAGGTGTTTCAAATCTGTTGTTGATTAAATCTTCCTATATAGAACTCACAAATATGTAGGGCTAAATATGTGTCAATATAATTTGAAATGAAAGATGTGATAACTTTAACATTTTTTTTCAGGATTGTTTTGATTATTCACAATCCTTCATAATTTCATAAAATCATTTTATTTTTATGAATATATGGGAATTTTAGAAAGGACTTCATTGAGTGTGTATATATATTGTGTTGGATAGTATGTATATTTAACATTCTTCTTTTTCTATTTGTAGTGGTTTGAATGTCCCCAATAAGTCTCAGGCATTTGAAAACTGGGTTCATATTTAATAGCTGTGTGGGAAGGATTGAGGTGATCTTGTTGGAGACAGTGTACCACTGAGTGGGCTTAAGGTTTAAAAAGTCTCTGGCCATCCCTAGAGTGCTCTCTTAGCTTGTGAGTTGGGATATGAACTCTAAGCTGATACTCTAGGAGCACCGTGATTACCTGCCTGCTGCCAAGCTCCCTGTCATGACAGTGACAGATTCCTAACACTCTGGAAAACAACATGAGAGGCATGAAAGCAGATTGTTTTCCAACCAAGACTTTGATGAGAAACCATTCTCACCCACACTTCAACTCCAACCTTGTAAGAACCTAACCGACCCAGTTTGGCCACACTCAGACTCTGCAGAAGCTTAGACAAGAAGTGTGTTTAAATCTCCGGCACGTTTTTATTTACTATTGTAAAAGTAACACACCTTTCAAGAAGCCTACTCTTTCAAACAGACAGGAAAACACCTAGTTACTCAAATAGGATAGACTATAATTATAAGTATCCACTGGGTTTTTAAATTCTCTTTGCATAGAAAAGGTAATAAAAAAGAAACATTAGACTTTCAACAGTTACAGAACTTAGGTACATTAGTTTGTGCTAATTCTCTACCCTGGATCATCCCAGTGGATAATTTAAGTGATTCAGTAAAGATTCTTATACAAAACAACCATGGAGTTCATCCTCTGTCACTTTAGCCTAATGTTCTGATTTCTGGACATATGCCAATATTCCTCAGAAGAAAAACCATTTAAACTATTGCCAAACATGTTTACATATTGAAAATGAACTTCTATAAGAGGAGTGGGAAGGAGTGTAAAAATCCAGCTAGCTGGGCTAGCATTGTCCTTTTAAATCTCTATCCTTAACTCAGTCAAGCTCCATTATCACTGTTGATTTTGATATTCCTGTAATGAATAGCTACACATATAGGACTTGTCCTGAAGACAGTGAAGGTTTTCAGTGAACATCTCATGGGGTCAAGCTCATCACTACAAATATAAGCCCTAAGAGGGTATTCAAAAAGAAAAGAAAAATTCAGAAAGATAATTCCATTTAATTTATAATGTTCTATAATTCTGTATGGGTCCTACCACTTAAACAAGTACACATTTGAATTTATGCTGTCTAGTTTATATCCACAAACTCAACTGTGATATCTGTGAACAAAGAATTAAAACAGAAATTTCTTACTTTCTCATTATTTACTTCAAAGATTATGTAAAAAAATGATGATTATGGAAAATATTTTGAAAAGTTCTATATGTCAGTTTTGCTACATTACAGGGAGAAGAAGGATCAGATAAATAAGTCTAATACAGTAAGAAAATACAATTAAATGTTAGAAATAGTAAGAGAGAAATATTGGCTAGAGTAATCAGGGAACTGTTGGGAAAGAGTTGAAACATTTCCTATGACACAGTCTGTCCTCAAAACCACAAAAATATTTCTAGAAAAAAGGAAGGAAGTGATTTAGTCTAACACTCTTCAAATAAGATAATTAGACTTCTGAGTAGATAGACCAATGATAATTCTAGATATCCCTAAGTTAGATAATACAATAGTTGATGGGATTATCTTATTTCTTTCCTGTTCTTTCTTTATTAATTAGTTATTTTATTTATGCCCCAAATGTTGCCTCCCACCCAGTTCCTGTCACAGAGTTCTTTCCCCCTTCCTCCTCCGCTTCTTATCTACAAAACTTTTACTTGCTTGGTTAGAGTCACACCATGATACTTTATATTGTTTGTGGCTATTGTGAAGGGCGTTGCTTCCCTAATTTCTTTCTCAGTCTATAGTATATTTCTTAAAATTATGTTGAACCAGTTAAACAAGAACAAAATAGAGATCTTTTGTAACTTAAATTTCCTCAACTATTGGAGGTGACTTTCAGTCCTCACCAGCAACTTTACATAGAAGATATATGACTACTACTGGAGTGTGAGAAATCCTTCCTATGCCTTGCCTGTATCTATTGAAAGTTAGTAGCCTTCAAATTAGTTGGAAACTTAATACTGGATAAAGTGTATGATTTGTGGGAATCGAACCTGACAATCTTTAAGGTGCTGATAACTCAGTCTATCTGGAGGTGGTATGTATGCCATGCAGAGAAGGAAAGTAACAGAGATAAGAAAGTAGAAATGCAGAGATATGCTCAGTCTAACGTTCATCTCATTTTTCTTTAGTTCACTTGCATCCCCAAGAGCAATAATAGGTGGTAAACTCAAGAATTAAGTTGAGTGCTTTAATTCCAGGTTTATACCTTGTCTTAGTTATTATTCTTTTGTCTTGAAGAGACACTATAATCATGAAAAGTTATAAAAATAAAGCATTTAACTGTGTGCTTGTTTACACTTTCAGAGGATGAGTCCATGATCATCATGGCAGGAAGCATGGGATTAGGCAGACAGTCATGGCACTGGAGCAGTAGCTGAGAGCTTCTACCTTCATTTCCAGGAAGGAAACAGAGAGAGAGAACTTGAGTCTCCACCTGGCATAGGCTTATGAAACTTCAAAGTCACCTCCAGTGACACTTCTCCTCCAACAAAGCCATACCGCTTAATCTTTCCAAAACAGTTCAACCAACTAGGGACCAAGCATTCTGATATATGAGTCTATGGGGACCATTCTCATTCAATCCACCACAGACCTTAGTCTTAAATCCTTATGTGATGAGCAACCATCAGTGAATATTCATGAAGAGAACTACAGTATCACGGTGGAGCCTTGGGTAGATTCCTCCAACAGCTATGTCAAGGTGGCTTGGAAGTGCGAAGAACTTCACCTACTGAAACATGAAACAGTTTATCACAAGGATTCTCAAATGATCCATGTTCTCAGATAGATCTGCTAGTCTAGTTTAAATCTTTCCAGCAGGATTCTTTCTGCCACTACTGTTTGCTACTTAAGAACTGTTTTAAATTCATCCTGCTCACAATTTGTAAATGCATGTTCAGGATAAGTTAAATAGCTACATCATAATTGAATATTACTAATATGTTCATGGATCATCCCTGATTTCTACTTATCATTGTTTGGAACTAATAACAATTTATCCTTTTGTGAACTACTGATGACAACCTGAAAGAAATTTCAAATGTAAATATGGGTTAATGGTAAAGTAAGGGCAGACATTTGTGTATTTATTTGAATATTTTAAGTGGTGAGAGATCATAGTAACACAATGCATCTCAGAGTATTTAGACCAAAAGAACAAATAGGTGATGCCCTTTGCCTTTCCACACAACCCTCCTCTGCACCTTTTGCTTTGTGCTCCAGACCTGATGCTTCCTTGGCCTGTTGGATTCTGGCTACATTCACCAAATGTGAATTGGCAGGTTATTTTGCTGGCTTCCTCCCAGCAAGATTTCTGCAAGTTAATTATATGCCTCTAACAAACCCACAGTTTTTCTAAATTGTTCCTGTCTTACAACTAAGGCCATATTGTCTAAATTCTGAGCCTTAGTTCACCTGTGTCTACATTACCATATGATAACACTTCCCTGATCAGTCTTCCCTGTTATAATTACTCCACTTCAGTGTCGTCTAGGCTGGTATATACCTTGCTATATATTTACTTTGTGAAATACTTGCCACATAATTCTTAAAAGCCATTAATCCTTTTGTTTGATCCATCCAATATGATAAAACTCAACAGCCATTACTATGTTCATATTTTAAGCTTTGGTTTGGTTGGGAAAAGTAATCTCATCTTTCATGTAAAATAAATGTGCTATTATGAATCTTATTAGTTTTATAATTTTATTTGTAGTCAATTTAGAATTTTGAAAAATTATATACCCATACCTATGCCTGTGGAATACTCATAAGACAATTATAACTATCTTTATGCTTTTATGATTTAAATAAATAAATAATTAATAGTGATAACAATTACATTCAATATTAAGAAGGTCTTTAATAACTATACTTTTAAAATAAAATGATTCTTATTCAAGTTTGAGAATCATCAGTTGAGTATGTTGCTTCTAAAATGGCTTCCAAATATATTTTAAAACCATCATAAAAGCTGTCAGTGTGTGGAATGAACAATTAATGGATAATGCATATCAAACATCAAGAACTTTGTAAAGTCTGTTATGACTCCAGAAGTCATAATAAGGGCAATTGCACACACTCCACTAACAGAGAGGTAAGACTTGTTCCCTGTGAGTCACTGTAGGTTTTCCTAAGTGTTTGTCATCAAAATCTAGATGGTATAGATGCACTTAAAGTGTTCATGGAAGTTGGTGAAATAAAGTCATGACTAGACAAAGCTCTACCCTTCAGATACAGCAAGTGCAAAAAGGAAGTGGGAAGACACAGCACAAGTTTTTTTTTTAACATGCAAAATAAGAAAGAGGATTTCTGTTGATCTAAAATTTATCAGAGAGCACTAAGAACTTCAGGTTGCCAAATAGATGATTAGGGGCAGACTACTAACAGTCACCTCAATTTTAGAAGCATGCTTACTTGACACAGAAACCCAGCACGACTTTTACAAACAGTTCCCCAGATTAGAAAAATTTACACTGATAGATGCTTGAATTAACGGGCTTACATATAAGAATTAGAGCTGGGTGTGGTGGTGTATACCTTTAATACTAGCACTCAATATGAAGATGTAGGTGAATATCTCAGTTCCAGGCTAGCCTGGTCTAGAGCAAATTCCAGGACAGGTAGAGCTGCACAGAGTTATCCTGTCTCGAAAAAAACAAACAAACGAACAACAACAAAAAATTAGAGGAAAACAGTCTTATAATATGTGAAGAAACTTTCATTTTGATGGCTTAATCTTCAATATTACAAAACACTGTTAGGGTATTAGCTTTGAACCATCTTTTAAAGATTAGTGAATACGGAAGATAGGCCCCATTATCAGTATGTTAGGGCAGGAAAGCCACACTAACTCCAATGATGAACTCCAAATATCAGCAAATACACTCAACAAAGTTTTATTCTACATTCACATCACAAGTCAAGATAGGTTATGTGCTTCTCCTTGGCAGCTGTTATCCAACTGTAATTTGAAATCTAAGATGATTTCAGTACTTTCTTAGTTAGGTGATCTCTTCATTCAAGAGTAAGACAGAAAACATGGTTTCTATTCTTGGTCCTTGATTTGGGGATTAAGGTGTATGTATTCATGTGTGTGTGTGTGTGTGTGTGTGTGTGTGTGTGTGTGTGTGTGTGTGTGTGTGTGTGTGTGTACATAAAGATAGATAGATGATAGATAGATAAACATATAGGTGAGAGAGAGAGAGAGAGAGAGAGAGAGAGAGAGAGAGAGAGAGAGAATTAGCGAGACAGAGCATAATCTCAAAAGAAGCATAAGGATAAATAACATCAGAAAGCATGGGAAAAAAGCTGGTAAAAGGTTCAGTGAGTATAAACTGTTTACTACTAACCCTGAGTTCAATTCCCTACCACCAATAAGGCAGGAGGAGAGAATCAACTTCTGTTTGGTCCATGACCTCCACATGCATGCTGTCTGTCCAATCCACTATGGATAAAATAACATAATTTTTTAAAAAAGAAAGTCTATGAAATTTGCTTACCAGCATGCTAATGGAAAAATCCTCAGATTTTCTAGAGAAGTAAATATATCTATGGAAAAAACAAAAAACAAAAAACAAAAAAACCAAGACACCAAACCACTTCCATTTAGAAATAAGCTTACGGACCAGAGGAAGTATTCAGGTAAGGAAAACAACAAAACAATGATCAAAGTATGAATTTGCTTCATGCCAGATTAATTTTAAAAATAGAAAAATTTTAAAATAAGTCCTTATAAAAATTAATTCAAGCCACATTATACTTAGGAATTAAATGTCAAAAAGGAGGAAATAAAAATTGTATATAAATATGATCAACTAGAGCCATTAAAATGAAAATAACAGTGTACTGAAGCAAGTCCCTTGGGACATAGGACAGGACTGAGGAGAGGATCTGTGAAAGTAGGGAAAGGTGTTAAAGGCCCTCTCCATAGTCCAGAAACAATACGTTCACCTTTAATAAGTAGAGCAATTTTTCAAAAAAGTAAACCAAATTGAAAACCTCCCACATCTGTCTCCTTATGCTCCAGTGGAGACCAGAAGGAGCAGAAGAGGAGTGCTTCTTAGGAGGGATATTTCCTAAGCACTTTGTAGAACTGGTGAGGCAGGAGTGGGTGGGTAGCGGAGCACTCTCATAGAAGCAGGGGGAGGGGAGGAGAGAGAGGGCTTGCAGAAGGGAAACCAGGAAGGGGGATAACATTTGAAATGTAAATAAATGAAATAACCAATAAAAAATAAAATTGCAAAAAAGAGAAAGAAGATATGAAACTGTTTCGAACCCCATGCTAATAGAAGTGAGCCCACAGTAAAACCAATGCTGAACTGACAAATATCAAAGATTAGAATGTCACATTCAAAAGGATAATAGAAAATATTTTAGCTGCAGAAGAATTAAAGTAAATTAACAAAAATTTCACATTTAAAGCAACAGAAACCAAGAGACAATGGAACAAGGTGTATAAGCCATGAGAAAAGACGCCCACTTAGTCTATTATATACTCTGAAATTATCACATAAGAATGAGAATAAATATGTACATTATAAGTCTAGAAATTAGAATCTCCTCAAACACTCCCTACTTTTGAAAAATATTAAGGGATAATGTTCAGCTCAAAGAAGGTAACTGAGCCACAAAACGTGTGAAAAAAAAAACTAATAAAATTTTAACAAGGAAAATAACTATTGATCATATAAAAGTAAGAATAACTAGTATCTTATGCTTTAAACTAAATAAAAGTTTGGATGCTCTAACAAATGAAAGTGACTGATTAAGAGCAGTTAAAGTATAGAATAAAGTATAGAATATTGCTTACTTTGATTCCTAATTGATACCTTGGGATTTCAGTATTATAGAATATTAAAAGGCAGGGCTTGGATGTAGCATAGTACTAGATAGCATTGTATAGGACCAGAATTGCATGTGTGTGTGTGTGTGTGTGTGTGTGTGTGTGTGTGTAGTCTGTGTTGTGTTTGTGTTTATACATATACATATACATGTATATACAATATGCATAAATGGTAGTATACGAATGGGATAGGAATGATAGTCTTATATGTAGAACCAAGGAGATGACTCTGTTTAACTTTGATAAAATGTTTTTACATTTGCTTTGATATAGTCCCTCCACAATTGGTTTTCCAAAAGTTGAAAGAGGAAAAGTATGATCTGCTTTAAAATATTAAAACCATTCTAAATGTTTACTATTAATCTGGATAATCAATTACATTTTAGGTATTCATTGAAAATACAAAGCATAGATAGTTTTTAATTCACATATAGCTGCTGTGCTTCTATTGGTAAAGAGAAAAACATAGCTTCCAGAAGCTTAGCCAGAGCACCCGTGTCTTCTGAGTTAACCTGTGTGAAGACAGCAGTGGTGTATGCCTTCCTGTGGACCAGGTGCCCCAGCCTGGCCTTTCCCTTGATGATGCAGTAGGGCACCCCCATCTTTTGACACAGGGCAGGCTGGAAAACCACCAGCTTAATAGTGTCTACCCATAGGCAATTGCCACAGCTGAGCCTTCTTGTTCTCCACTAAGGTGATGACTGCATTGACTCCTGTCGGAGGACAGGTGGTTTCTTAGTTGGGACATCTCTTTTGCCAGCAGCTTTCTTCTCAGCACTGGCCAGTATCCTTTGCTTTTTCTGCTTTGTCTCTGGCCTGTACTTGTGGGCAAGCTTAAGCGGCTGTGTAGGTGTTTGCCTGTTCAAGGCCTGGGTGAACTAGTTAGTGGCAGAAGGTACTTTGATACCTTAAAGAGGTTGGCCCTTTGATGCAGCAGCCTGATGTAGCAGGACCGTTTGGTAAAGTATGTGAGACCTCTTTTGGGCTGGATGTTCTGGCCGATGTCGAAGTTCTTGGGCCTTTTCTCAAAGGATTGACCACCATTTTGGTCTCCTTTTCTTTAGGACTTTGGGGGTGAGGCCATCTTCTTCCCCTTGTCATTCTGTCTTTTGGACATCTTGATTGGCTGGAGAAGAGAGCGAGAAAACTCTTTAGTAGAGAGTTTTTCTTGGTGTGTGTGTGTGTCTGTGTGTGAGTGTGTGTGTTTGTGTATACAATGTTGTAGAGGGCTAAGCCGATTGCTGTGAATTCATCTGTAGCTCGTTATATTAAGCAACAAATAAGTCTATTTATTACTTAGTGATAAGAAAAGGTAAAATAACCTCATCACATAAAACTCACATAGAGATTACCATGAGACCATTTCTTCAAATAGAAGGTCATTGAAAGAAATAAGGTTTATCACATAGAACACCTTTTGTTATATAATTAGATGTTATGACTATTTGACTTTTATCATATTTTAAGCTCAAATTATGTGAAACACAATGGTCGATTTCTTTTAGTTCTGTGGCCTGTGTCAGAAGAAAAATGAAAAAAAGTAATAAATTATTGAACATATCAAAGAAACAGAGAACCCGTGGTCTGACAATGTAAAACACTTGGGAGATATGATTTCTAAAAATAACATGACTTACAAAAGTTGGGAACTTCTGGACTGCTATCCTGAAAAAGAAAAAAATAATTTCTGTAGCCCTTGATTTATCTTTCCATCAAATGTTCTTTAAAAGAAAAACAGAATGGAAACAGAATGCCAAGCACCTATGTAGTCAACCACTGCCTTTAGAGCCATAATGTGATTTCAGCCTGCACTTATAATTTAAATTTAGCACTGCCTAAGTGTTGAATTATTGAGGCTCAAAATTCTTAACTATGTAGGAAGGCAGCAAATATCAGATTTTACATTTCCTTTGTTTACTTAATAATATCTCAAAAAACTTCGGCTCCTTCATTCTAGCATTTTCCTACTCATCCAGTAGAGCCAGCTTTAGCTGACTTTCTTTTCTATTTGATGTTCCAAGGTAACGTAATATAGTGTCCAACAGAGACCAGAAGAGAAGTCATATCAACATACCAGAAGTTCAGCAAAGGTTTAAGAAGAAATCACATGGCTAAAGAAGAGAAAAATAAGAGTAAAAAACAAACAAAACAAACATAGAATTAAGTTCCAAAACAAACGTGTCAAAGACCACAGGGCAGACTGTTCTCACTTTTTAGGAGTCTTGTTGGTTTCATGCTTATGCTCCTATCATGACTTATGTGACTGTAGGCAGACATAGAGAGAAATACAGTGCAAATCAAAACCCTTAATGTAAATATCTAATAGCAATCAGGGTACTATGAAGTTAAATTCTAAATAACAAGATTCAAGATACAGAACTGAACCTTTATTGTTTTCAAGAAGGGCAAATGTTTGTTCTTGGGGCCTATCTGAATCTTATATTAAATTATAATATTAAATAATACTGTATAATATTTAATATATTATAATACATTAAATTTGGCTATTGTTGCTTGGAAGGTTGCTATTACATACAGACAAAAATTGTGGTCAATAGAGCCTGGAGCGTCTGTCTTTCCAGAGTCAATTTACAAAAGCAGCTACTGTACATATATCTAGTTTGCATTTTTTTATATTTTAAATTTTATATTTTACTGAGCATATTTTATTAAATTATGTGTTTTTAAAGATAAGCAGAAAAAAATGGAAGATCATCTTTAGTGGCTTTTATCTGAGAATGGAATTAACAATAGAAAGGCGAGTTGGTTGTATAGTCTCACCTCTGAGACATGACTTTCTGTCTGTGCAGGATCAAATGAAAAACAAGCATTCTGATATTAACATAGGTCATTTTTCTAACTCAGCCTTAAGCTATTCCACACTCAAGATTCCTATTTTCAAAGACTCTGAGTCTTAAGGGAAATGTTGTATTTTAAGCTACTAAGTCAAATTGATCAATTTAAAAAGATATCTACCTAGAATGCACATCTGAAGCAAAATCCAAGAGAAAAAATAGACAGTATTGGTTGGAATCCAGATAAACAAAACCACTAGAATAACAATTTGGAGTAAAATATAAGACTTAAATGGGTTTTTCTTAATGTTTAGAAATCATTAAATGGGAATAATAAAAGGAAACTCTCCCTTCCTCCCTCACGGATCCTTCTCTTCTCTCTAAGACAGCCTTTTCTTAACTAGTTTTATTTATTTATGGTTAAAATTGAAAATGGTAGCATTATGAGTTACTCTGTAAACCAGAACGTTTTACTGATGATAAAGAGGATTTCTTCTCCCAGGTGCACTAAGTGCCTGTGATATAATATGTAGTAAGTGCTCACTAACAGGTTTGAAAAGGAAACAATTTCTGACTATCACACACACAGTGGCATGGATCCTGGAATATACCAAGTTTGTGTTAGCAACACTGTCTACCTATCTGCTCCATCGTCTCTGTTCTCTTTGCCCCAAGTGTACCCTCTACCTTTAATAGTGACAATCTCAGCTCAGCTAGAAAATGAGATACTCAGGGAAGACAGTGCTTCAGAGAGAGGAGAGATGTGTTTAATCAGCTAAGACTTATTTATAGTGACCTTGAAAATAAAATATATGACTGTAAAATGCTTCTGAGCTGCTTTCTAAAAGATTTTGAATAATTGTATTATTTTGAAACAATATCTAGTATTCCAGATAACAAACACAAATGACACTTAGCACAGTTAAGTCTATGGATATGTCTTGTTTATTCTTCTTCTATACATTAAACACATCTCAGCTAGACCAGAACTATATTTCTCTGTTTCTATATAGTAAAAAAAGTGTGAGAATTGGGACTCTAAGCACCCCATATTCTAAACTCAAAAGAGTCAGAATTAGCATCATGGTCTTCCCCTTGAGGTTTGAGACAGTGATAGTTTTTCTCAAAGTGCATTTCCCCCCTCCCCCCACATACACACACCAAGACACAAAAGTATAAACACTCAGCTTTACCGATTTAAGTTCTTTGACTGCATGCAGGAAATGAGCCATGAGTGCAATCGATGTAAAACTAAAATGCAAAGTGAAGTCTTTCTAAAGGAAGAGGGTTGCTATACATGTTGACAGACTAGAACACTATCCTAAAACTACTGACAATGGTTGCCTGAGTGGCTCAAGCCTTTGTAACCTGGCAACTGTTGATAATTTGTCAAAAGTGCCCCAACTACTCAGCTAATTCTGAGGACAAGGGAAAGATGGTGTGTAAAAAGAGACAGTGGGAAAATTGATTCTGTTGTTACATATGGTCTGCACTTTATAATTTCCTATGTAGACTGAGTATAAAAGTTGAGTCTGAGCTATCTTAATGATATGCAGTCTATAATCTATGGAGATCTAACAGGATGCCTCATGGGATGGGTTGAGACTACAGAGAAGATGTAAAAATCAAACTTAATTTCCAGTTTCAGAAAAATAACAGGGACAGCACTCATGAGTCCTCCGAAAACAGTAGAATTGTCACCAGTTAGTCTTAGGTGGAGCATGGCATACTGAAGATAAACAAGAGAGGACACAATGCCCACCAGAGAAGTAAAAAGAAGGGGAGAAGATGAACCATAAGTTCAGTTGAAGCTAGAAGGGAAAGGGAAGGCTTCCAATAGAATGCGAAATTAAAGTGGCAAAAGACACATGACTGGACTCTTAACCAACCAGACACTGTTCTGGCAATTTGAGTGGCTATAATGTCATGGAATTTAAGGTGGTACACCAGGAAAAATGAGTGGTCAGCATGCAATAGAGTGAACAGAAAAGTAAGTCTGATTGAGGTTACCCTTCAGTGAGTCAAAGATACCGGATAAGTTCATTATAGCATTTAACATATGTGTGTGTGTGTGCGTGTGCACGTGTGTGTGTGTGTGTGTGTGTGTGTGTGTGTGTGTGTGTGTTTCTGTGTGCACATTTCTGTTTGAATGTGTGTACATGTTTGTGTATATGTATTTCTCTGTGTATGCATACCCATGTGTGTGTTTCTGGGTGTGAAATTCTGTGTGTGTGTGTGTGTGTGTGTGTGTGTGTGTGTGTGTGTGTGTGTGCGTGCGCGTGCACACGCGCTTGCTTGTGTTTCTGTGTGTGTCTTTATACAAAGGTAGAGGCTGGGGGAGGTTGCAGGGTGTCCACTTCTAATATTCTCTGCCTTGTCTTTCTAAGCATATTTTCTTCTGAATCTGGATCGTTTTGGGCTAGATTGGAAGCAGCAAAGCCTCAGCAATTCTCCTGTCTCTGTCTACCTCAGAACCGGGGATATAGGCCTGCACCCAATGCCCAGTTTATTACATGGGTGCTGTGATCCAGGCACTGAAATATCTCTTCAGCCCCAATTTTGAGTTTTGATCACATTAAAATTAATTTTAGGATAAATAGATTCCTAAAAATGTGTAACACACTGACATATAAAGGCCATCTTCATAATGCTCTTTCCAGAATTTGAGTACTTATATAACCATATAATTTATAAACCATATCCAAACTAGAAGCTGTATTTGCGTCCCTGAATCTCACACTAGCATAGTATACTCATCTCTTACAAAGGATATGTTATATTTCATAGGCTTCTTGTTTTATAATTAAAATCATTTTTTTAGAAATATTTTTCTCTAAATTTTCCTGTGCAACTGCATTGTAAATTATATATTGATCAATATTTTCCTCATGTTTTATTGTTGACCTGAGTCATCTCTTAGAACTGTTATTTATAAGCAGTTTCAAGGCGTTTTTAAAAAACAAAACTTTTTTATTTATTCTGTGACAATTTCACACATGTATTTAAGATATTTTGATAATATCCTTGGCTCATTACCACATTTCTGTCCCTTCCTTCTTCCTCTGAAACTCTACTCACTAAGTTTCCCTCTTCCTTTCAGATTCTTTGAGAAACGACTCACTATGTTTAATAGAGTTGGTTGCATGAATACTTCTGGGAAGTTATTTACTAAAGTTCAGATGATGCGCCACTTGATCCACCACAAAAGTCAAGGACTACACCTCCTCTGGCAGCTACCAATTACAGTAGCCTCATGGAAGACTTTGCAAGACTTTGGATGAAATAAATTCATGGAATTTCTTCCCAACCAACCTTTTTATAACTGCAAATAATAAATGCAGATACTACTTTCTTCACAATTTCATCAGAATCACATGATGTCATTTTAATGTTTTATTTTGAGAGACATAAAATAGGCCCTTATCGTTGGAATCCACACATTGTGGATTCTTCATCATCAGGAGTTGTATTTTCTCTTGATAAATTTCTCCCTCCTACCCTTTTCTCTGTATGAGATTATCACAGCATTGTGTATACTTAAATGCACTTTTTATAGGTTGTGACTATTAACTCTTCTACCTTAAAGCTAGCTCTATTCTTCTAGTAGTAACTCAACCTTACAACACGCATGTTCAAAAGCACAGGTGCCAACATATTACTGTATTTCATTACTTTTTAATTACTTGTATTTAATTACTTTTGTATTTAATTACTTTTGCCTTCTAAATAATTCAATGACTGGGGAGATATCTCAGCATTTAAGATCACTTGTTGCTTTTTCAGAGAAACACTACTCACATGAAAGCTCACAGCCAGGTATAAGTACTGTCCCAGGATAACTGACTCTCTCCTTTAGCCTCCACAGACACTAGGCATGCACATGATGCCCAGACAGACATGCAGGCAAAGCGCCAATACACAGAAAATAATTGTTTAAATAAATAAGTAATTCAGGAGCTCATATCATTTGGGAGAAGAGGTTCATTATCTAGTGCACGATTCTTAAACAAGCCATTACATTCTGTTAATTGGGGCTATTGCTGTGACATTCCTGTAGGATTCTTTAGGACTGAGAGGCATATTTGGAAGCAGTTAAGGACAATATGCTCCATATGTGTGCAAAGAACTCTTTCTGTAACATTCCTCATCTCTTAAGAATTATTAGAAAAGACTTATTTATATGTATTATATGCATCCCTACAGCATCTTAGAAGAAAAAGTTGGGGGCTGTTACACAGCTTGGAAAAAGCACTGGTGTTGCCTGCGCCCTGGACCACCCGCTGCCTGACCCTATTTGCCCTTGGGGGCTGGAGATGAAGTAGCATGAGTCCACGGCACATGAGAAACACCACAGCAAGCTCATCTGAATAATGCTGGAAGCTTCTTTAATACCCTCCACCCGTGACCCACTGGTTCCAAGAAAGCATCTCTTCTAAACAGCAGTTCCCAATTGGCTGGCACTGTCTGCCGCAGCAATCCTTGGTCTCTCAGGCAGTCTTCAATTAGGTCCTCCTGCAGGAGATGCCTTTGCAACTGCGTGTTCCCCTTCCTGCGTTTACTTATAGGTGGCTGCCGTCATTCTTCCTACACACTGGTACTTCTATGTGAAATAATAAGATGGACACAAGTGGTTGCTCAAAAACAAAATCAGTGAGACAATTTCCTTTCTGACATCCCTAGTCAAGAGATGCAGAATCTAGGCTGGCTTCTCAAAAGTTAGAATGTCTTGAAGCAATGTGAGAAAAGGGAGTCTCGAATTGTGTGTGTGTGTGTGTGTGTGTGTCTGTGTGTCTGTGTGTCTGTGTGTCTGTGTGTGGTGTGTGTGTGTGTGTCTGTGCGTGTGTCTGTGTGTGTGTGTGTGTCTGTACGTGTGTGTGTGTCTGTGTGTATAACTCCAGACCAGTGGCTTCTGTGCCTGTTGTCGAGGAACAAAGGCTCTCAGAGCCCTTCTGAAAATCAAGGAATTTGGCCTGGGATCTGAGCTTCACTCTCTAGCTGGTTCCAGTGTAGAAACATCATTGGAGGGAGGGAGAGTTAACAAACCTTGCCCAGGATCTTTCTACTGTGCCAAGAAACTTAGGCCTGCAGGCAGTGGGGGAAGAGCACAGAAGAAAGCAGGGTAGTCAGTGTGTGCTAAAGCATGTAGTTTATAGGGGAAGACAAATTGTTTTGGAGAGTATAAAGGCCTTCTAGGGCATCTACAGCATCCATGTACACAACAGCCTACAACAGCCTGTATTGTTCTCTTCAGAAAGACCTGAGCCCCTTCTCTCCTTTAGGTGCGTAGCTTACAAAGGATCCGTTTCATTACACCTTTCTGCCAAACATCTCCCAACGTTCTATTTATGAAAGCTTTGTCAAAATGAAGAAATGATGAATCCGGGAAAAAGTCCAGAAGCTTATTAAAGGTTGAAGTATTTCCAACTCTTAAACACTGTAAAATTGCTTATATTTCTATGAATAGGAAAGTGTTGTGTTTCATAACTCTTACAGGTCATCTGTTAAAATGATCACTGTTGCACAAGTATGTTGTCAGAATCAAAGTCTTCCCCACTAATCCACTCCTGGTAAGCAAAATAAAAATAAGGTTATTTGGTAAGAAAGACAACTGATCACATGAGTGTCTTAAAAGCCAAGGTGAAGATTCTTTTGCTTTCTGGGTGTGGGACTTCATACCTTTAATTTGAGCCCTTGGAAGGCAGAGACAGACAGATTGCAAATTCAAGGATAGCCTGGGTTACGGAGTCAAACAAAACATTTTCTTGCTCAAAATTATCTCTTTTTAGGCATTTTATACTTCTTGAAATCAGAAACTGGCTTTTTTGACAACTATCTTATTAATTAAAATTTAAAGAGGCCCCCAATGGGGCAACTCTGAAACCCCCTGTCAAATATGTACAATTTGGTAATAACTTTTTATTTTTCAACAATTCTAACAGTGATTTGGAAAAAAAAAATAGTTTTGAAAGAAGAAGTGACTAGAAATTGGCCTAGTAAAGAGACGAACTCATTGCTATATGAACCCAGTGACTGTTTTTTTATTGGTTATTTCATTTATTTACATTTGAACACAGTGATTTTCTACCCTTCAAAGCATGAACATAGGATGGAAACCTATCAAAATATTTCTTAAACTTCTTTTAAAATTATCAACTTTTATTTATTTTGTGAACTAGTGTGTGTGTGTGTGTGTGTGTGTGTGTGTGTGTGTATCCAGGTTCCCATGGAGGCCAGCAGTATCAGATCAGTGGTAGCTGTAGTTACAGACATTTGTGAGCTGCTGGGTGAAAGTGCTAGGACCTAAACTCAGGACCTCTGCAAGAGCAGTATGTGCTCTTAACCAGTAGCTGTGGCTCCAGCCTGTTAAGCCCTGTTTTTTAAAATAAAACCCTGTAAATTCTGCTTTAATTCCATCATGACTAAAAGTTCTACCCCATAGAATTTACTTTTAAGAAGAGTGCAATCAAAGGAATGCTAACTCAGATTTTATAACCTACTAATTAAATTCTCTCTCTCTCTCCCTCCCTCCTTCCCCCCTCACATACACAGAGTTGCCTGCACAATATCTTCCCTCACTTTTGTCTTGTCAATAGGACCCTGGCTTTTTGGGGAGGCAACAATCTGTCCAGCTAAAAATACTTGTTTTCCCAGACTCCCTTGCATCCTAATCAGGTGGCACAGTCCTGCTCTATGAAATGTGAGCAGACATCTGCTAGGATTGATGGGAAAGCTGTTGCTTTCCAGATATAGTCACCACCCATTCCTGCTCCCTCTTCACTCCTTCATCTTTCCTTTTTGTCTGTTGAAATATTAGCATAAGACATGGCGGGCAAGCATCTTTCTTGAAATCATAAGATGCCAAGACTGAGGGCAAAAGCCTACTAACTGTGTGTGGAAGATCAGAAATATGGGAAGTATTTAGGTTCTTGATAGCAGGATTAAACTGCACACCTACTCTATGCTACCTACTCCCAAACTTCATATTGCTGGAGACAGAGCTCTGCTTGTAGAAGCTTTATGTTATTTTCAGCTGAACACCTCTGTAACAGGTCACCTTTCTGGCCCTAAGAAAACATCAAATCAGGAAAGATCTTATAATACCTTCTCTAAAATGTGGTTGAGCTTTAGCCCATGGATTTCTGTGCAGACACATACAAAGGAGTAACCCCTGCTGTGGTGAAATGCAAATGTACTAATTGTTCAGCACTGTGCTCTCACTGACATGACAGAAAAGTCTTTATTGATACCCACATTCTATCTACCAAACATACAAAATCTATCCATTATTGGAACCTATATCTTATTTCTACAAAGAATAATAAAGCTGTTTCCTAAAAGAGAATATGTGTGCTTATTGATTCCGGTGCTGTTGAATGAATATTGTGTTTGAGCTGGGGAGCCTGTGTAACCTGGGATGCAGAGCACTTCTTCTATATAAATTCAGGAATATGTTCTCTTCGATGAAATGCCTTAAACAACATGTCCAGAAAGCTCCCAGTGGGGCAATGCAGTCAACATGCAGACAATTAAATTGATGCTGCCAGAAGACAGGGAGTACACACCTAACCCCTCCCTTCTCTGCGCACCGCCACACTAGGACTTACCCGTCCCTCGCTTTTATGGCTGTTCTTCAGTTGCACTCCTCATAATAAGCCGGCAATAGCAATATTTTTTTAAAATACGAGTTTCTAAAGTAGAAATTATGAGTCTGTGGAAGCAGCCTCAGAGGTAGAGTGCTTTGCTTGTGTGCACAGGGCTCAGAGTTCAATCAATAATGCTGCAAAAGTAAAAATAAAGAAGTGAAAGGTATCACTAAAGGCATACTGATATTGAAACTTGGGGATCCAAGAATGAGTGCTGCAATGGCCAATTTAAAAATATATCTTTTTATGAGCAACATTTTTTGATATCTAGGGCCTTACTGCTTTCCCTCTATATTGATTTAATCCTGCTATTTGCCTGAATAACTGGTGGAGGTTAATAAGAGATAGACATTTCTGATGCTTCACATACAGTGTATTTGTGCCCATGTGGGTGTATGAAGAGCATTCAGAGAAGAAACAAGCTTGCAACAGATTTAACTACCTAGTTCCCCTCCTTCATGACAGCTTGAATTATCCTCCAAACTGTCAATGCTTCCAAGGGCTCTTCACAGGTAAACAGTTTCCAGACCTGTTTTTGAGACCAGGATAGTTTGTGTATTTGCTTTTACACCTGAGGACTCAGTATTCTTAGACTGGTCCTGAATAGTCCCCAACTCCATAATGGATGGCCTCTTACAGAGACAGCTAACTTAGGAAGAAGCACAATGTGAAATAATCCTATGTAAATTATAGGGAACCAGAGTGGAACCCAGGCACACAGTAAGTCATCCACGAGTAAAGCTTAGTATGCACACGGCTGGATGCACTGTATTTTCTATGAGCTCAGCTTCCTGCTGTGATTTAGAGCTAATAGGATACACATGTTATTTGTTTGTCTTTGTATTGGCAATATGCTTATAATAAATTGTATTGCTTCTAGGAACATACTAAGGAGCCACTGAATTAATGTTCCTGCTTGGTGGCACCAGCTTGTTCCATCCAAATACAAAACGTCAATGATGTCAGAATTTTGCTTCAGCATAAAATATGAAAGTATGCACATACATCTGCAGACCTGTGGGGTATTTTTGATTAAATAATTAAACATAAATGTTCACACAACATGTACTCACATATAACACGTATATACACATACACATTTGTATCATTCATTTACATTTGGAGTGGTCCGTACACTTCACAATAATATGTACTATTTATGATTTCACTTCCTTCAAAGGAGCATGTGCTATCCATACAAGAAGTTCCTTTAGAGACAAAAGAAATATAAATTGCTGAAATCATGAGGTCTATAAAGGTAATTTCTATGAGGAAATGGCAACAAGAATATAGAAAACTGAGCACAAAGTTAACTCCAAAACAAAGAGACACCAAAATTCAATTTTGGTTATAGCATATTTTCCTAATAAAGTACAGCCAACTAAAAATGAAATTTCTTACTATATTGTTACTGTTGTTGTTGACACTAGCACTTAACATCTTAATCTGGACCTAATGTTCTATCATACAAAACCAATCTATTTTTTTTGGCTAAAGAAAGCATGTGATCTAGAACTCTAGAAGGAAAAAGTACACCCTACATGATTTAGCAAGAAAGGTAAATTTGCAACCTGTGTCTGATCTTCATTTTTGAGCTAGGTTGGAGCCTGAAGTTCTGACTTCAAAACAAGTATAAAACATCTATTGCTGATGTTACATATTAGATCTTTAGAGGACATTCGAGAGTTCTAAAGGCAGGCTGTGACTATGGTCCCCACTGTCCAAATATAGATTTACTGTTTTGTTTGTTTGTTTGTTTGTTTGTTTGTTTGTTTTTGATGTTTTCGAGACAGGGTTTCTCTGTGTAGCCCTGGCTGTCCTGGAACTCACTCTGTAGACCAGGCTGGCCTCGAACTCAGAAATCCGCCTGTCTCTGCCTCCCAAGTGCTGGGATTAAAGGCGTGCACACCACTGCCCAGCTCAGATTCACTTTTAATAGGGAAGTATCTTTAAAATTACAGGTATATGAAGATGAATGAAGAATCTAGGAATTATTTTCAAAGGAAAAATGCAAAAGGAAGAGATAATAAAACTATGTAGTCAAAACAATTTAGTTTCCTAATAGCTTCATTCTGTTTAAAAACAGTCACATAAAAGGACATAACTACTGAAAGTGTTTGTAACCCCAACACAAAAGCTAGAGAGAGAAGAAATATAAGCTTGAGGCTAGCCTGAACTACACAGCAAACTCTTATTGAAAAAAATTTTAATTTGCTTTTCACAATGTTTAGTTAAAATATGCATGTCTATATTTTGTTTTTCCTTGTGAACATCACTAAATGTACATACATATATGTATTTTTCACAATAAACCTGAATTAGGTGAAATGATACATGTATTCATGATACTATGAAAAAAAGCAATGACTTTAATGTGTTTATGAGTAATGCACGCAAAGATAAAAGTTGAAACATGTTCATTCCTAGTGTGGTGCTTTAAACGAAAACAACTATCGTAGGGAGTGGCACTATTGGAAACTATGGCCTGTTTGGAGTAGGTGTGGCACTATTGGAAGAAGAATGTCACTGGGGGTGGGTTTGGGTTTCAGAAGCTCAACTCTGGTCCACTGGCATGTTCTCTTCCTGGTGCCTGCTGATCTGTATGTAGAACTCTTGGCTGTCTCTCTAGTACCCTGTCTATCTCCATGCTGCCATGTTTTCTGCTGTGACAATAATGGATTAACTGATTTGTAAGTCAGCTCCAATTAAATAGTTTCCTTTATAAGAATTGCCAAGGTCATAGCTCTCTTCAGAAAAATAAAACCATAATTAAGACACGTAGTTACCAAATAAGTTGGACTCAACAAAACAATCACACATAAGGAATTGATAATTCTGAACTCAAAAGAATAGCTAAAATTAAAGTATTAAATATGTGAATAATACAATAGTAAGTCATGATAGAACATCAAATAAAGGCATCATGTTGCAGAAGATATTCTTTCTCTAGAGAAGCAGTCCTCACATTTTTAAAATAATGTATATGAGTTCTGTGTCTGCATGTCCACTTGCATGCTAGAAGAGGGGATCAGATTCCATTAAAGATGGTAGTGAGTCATCATGTGGTTGCTGGGAATTGAACTCAGGACCTCTGGAAGATCAGCCAGTGTTCTTAACTACTGAGCCATCTCTACAGCCTGAGCAACAGTTCTCAACATATAGGTCACAAGCCCTTTGGAAAACCTTTATCTCCAAAATTGTTTATATTACAACTCACACTGGTAGCAAAATTACAGTTATCAAGTAGTAAGGAAAATAATTTTATGGTTGAGGGGTCGCCACATGAGTAACTGTATTAAAGGGCTGCAGCATTGGGAAGGTTGAGAACCACTGCTCTGGAGGATGTCCATTTGTGTAATATCACTAGTGTTAAGCCTAGCCATATTATATCAGTCACCTCAATCATTGATTGAGATTTAGTTGCATATTATCTTATATATGGATCGATGTTCAGACTATGGAAGCAGGTAGGAATATCAACTGGCCTTATATAGTTAGCATAAGTAAATCAAACTTGTAATAGACATCTTAGTTTGAGCCATAGATGAAAATGCTGAACACTGAGTAGGTCATTCAGATCCCTTTGTTTACCTTGTTCACTCTGCATCAACTTTTATAAATAACAGCTCTCAGATAATTTACAAATTGACATATGCAAATAAGAATTCTTCAAGTAAAATTATATAGATATATTATAATTTATAAATACATCTGATAAATAAAGAACTGATAGCAATAAACTTTTCCCATCTGAAAAAATATAGATCGATTATAGATTTAATGGCAAAGTCACAAAATGGCTCCAGTATAAAACTCTGTGTTAATTGACAAATGGAATTATCTCCAAATTCATAAACATTGTCAAAACTGAGTTTTTATTGAGACATTAAAATCTACTTTATGTATGGACTTCAAATTGTTATAACATTACCTCTCTTAGTTTTTCTAATGTCGTTGTTAGATATATTTGATTGAGAAATCCCCCCAAACGTGAATATATTTTTCACCCAGGAATTTGGAATTGAAGTAGTAACTCGGAAACAAAGCGACTGGTGTTTCATCTTCTTCATCTCACTTTTCCTGGATGGGCCTGGCAGTACCTGCCTCAAGTTGGTGGAAGCCAAAAGATTCTGTTAAAGGCTGCAAACTCCACTTCTCCAGAAGTAAGGGGCTCCTAACGCCATTTCAGAAGTTGTAAAGATTTCACTCAGAATCCCACAAGTGTGGGGATGGGGATGGACTTTAACTCCTTGATTCATTTCCATTCTTTCGCTCTCAGAGTATCAAGGGAAGTTTTGTTCTGAAATCTCCCCTTTGATGAAAAAACAAAACAAAACAAAACAAAACTAGCTAGGCTTTCAAACTTGGCCCTTTTCATTCTAGAGAGTTCAGTGTAAATGGTTTTAGTGCTAATATTGAAGCTGATGGTAAAATACAAACTACTTAATGGTGGCTTCTATAGGTCAGTGATGTTTCAGACTGTCAACTTTCACAGGCATAAAAAATAATGAAAGAAAAAAGATTTGGAAATATACATAGCTGTCAACTTTACATATTCCTTTTCAACATTTCCTAATAAGTAATCGGAATAAATAATTACTATGTTTTATTAACTTTGTGCTATGCAAATGCAAGTTGACACTAAATTAGAAGATAATCACTAAGGAAAATCTAACACCTTACTAAATCCCATAAATTTGGATTAATAAAATGCTCACTACAGTTTTTCTTTAATATTTGCAGTCCAATATGAATATCACCTTTGACTGAAACCAGCCAATATTAGTCATGTTGTAAGCAAATCCACAGTGACCAGAGTCATTCTGCTCAGTTATTAATGGTCTTCTATTATTGTTTTCTGTTTAATTCAGTATTATATTAGTGTATTGGAGCCTAAAAAGTATTTTATTACAGACATCACTGACATCTCATGTCTCAGAAACAGAGATAGTAAAATTTCAGTGGCCATCATTAATCATGGTGACTTCATTCTGTAGATGAGAATACTAAAGCCCACAGGAACTGGTTTCTAAGGAGCAACAGGTATGGGATTGCATCTACCTGTAGCCATTGAGCAACCTGCTGAGTTTATAGTCAACACTTCTATTTGTAATCATCATCAGAAGCATGTACATGCTATTCTAACTCATGTATATTGAGAAAATAATTTTCAATATGTAGCTAGTTCAAGCAGCTCACAAAGTTGCAGAACAATGGGAATGTTAATTCCAAATTCATGAGATGTTCTCCAAATTGATGGTTATTTGGCATTTCCACACAGTCAGCTGAGGGATTTTACTGAGTGACTACCACAGGTTCAGCACACTGCTGAATGCTACAGTGAAATGAGAAATAGTATAAGCCATATTATTTTCTGCACAAAATTGTGAATATATTCTATTTATTAAGCACATAAAGACATATCCCCTGGTGGTATTTACAGGCTTTTTATTCTCTCTCTTAATTTGGCAATCATCCTATATATACTACCTTCTACTGTATGTAGACTTCCAACCCAAAGAAATTAAATGTATTCAGCTTTTTCTAGAAAAAGTAATATTCCTTCATGTAAAACAGACATTCTTTCAGTGGTAAGACTTCTTTTTCTTTTCTTTCATTTTTCTTTTCTCTCTTCTCCTTCCTTCCTTCCTTCCTTCCTTCCTTCCTTCCTTCCTTCCTTCCTTCCTTTCTTTCTTTCTTTCTTTCTTTCTTTCTTTCTTTCTTTCTTTCTTTCTTTCTTTCTTTGGAAGGGGGTATTTTTTTTTAAACAAGGTCTTACTATGTAGCCCTGGCTGACTGAGAACTCTCTGATGTAGACCAAGTTGGACTTACATTCATAGAAATCCACCTGCGGTGAACTAACTTGAACTGCGTGTTACTTATCAGAGAAGCTGCACTGCATAGACGATTAGCATTAGGGTCTGGTAAGTAGAGGAGGTAGCTTAGTGATAGGCAATAGTGACATTTGTTTAAAACTGAGAATATTTGGAGATACAACACTTAAATCCATTCACTCAACTTTGTTTGACTGCCTGTCTGCCTGTGTGTCTGTCTACCAGTCTGTCTGTTTTGAGAGACTGTATATAAAATTATGGCTAGCCAGGAACTAGCTATGTAGACCAGGCTAGCATTGAACTCATAGAGTTGTACCTGCCTCTGCCTCCTAAGAGCTGGGGTTAAAGAAGTGCACCAGCATGCCCAGCTTTCATTCACTCAAATTTAAAAAATCACTTAAGTAGTCATGAGTTTTTAACTTTTTATCACATGTACAAGTACAGCTTTTATGGTTTATATAATACTTCATAACATCCATCTCAGAAATACTTTAAATATTAAATGCATTTAAGTAATATTTGGTTTCCCATTTCGTTACATAGATATATCTGTCAATCAAAGTTTCTGGGTATCTTGAGAAACCTGTCTGTAATCTTATTGACCTGGAAGAATGCTAACCAACAATTTAAAACATCTTTTCAGGCACTCTGTCAACTTAGTATTGTAGATAAATCCTTTGACAGCTTGGAATATTAACTTTAAAATACATGAATTACTCAATACTTCTTAGTGTTTCCCAGTAGCCTAATAAACCTAGGTTGAAAGTACGGGGCTCTGAGTTTGATGGTATGTGCTAAAAATATAAAAACAAGCCAAGGGACCTTACTTGACATCCTCAAAACTTCATTTTGTGCCACTTTTAATTTCAGAACTTTTAATCAGACGTCACATCTCAGAGTATTTGTGTGAGTTTTGAACCACTTCCAACACACACACACACAAACACACACACACACACACACACACACACACACTCATTTGCTGAAGGCTCCTAAGAGTGATGATATCATCTTAGGCACTTACTACCACTCAGGGAGTGTGGCAAAAGAGTAGCATAAAGTAAATGAGGCAGCAGATTGTAACCTGAGACCACTCCCTGGAGTAGGGCTGAGCTCTGGGTTTGAATTCAAGTCTTTCACATTTTTGAATGAGAGAATTTAGATCGACCCGCTTGATGCCTCTATGTAATAATCAGAAAACAACAATAGCAGCATTTACCTTTGGTGTTCAAGAGTAAGGAATTTAACATATAAAACATTTATCATAGTATTGTGCTTAACTTACGTCCTCTATTATAATTGTTATTAAAGAGGAAAATAAAGGGACCAGGAATATATGTACATTTCTCCAGAAAACCATCAGGTTTGGTGGCATCATTGTTTTGTAAGTAAAACAACAGATGGGCAGAAACCAACAAATAGTGGGAAGATGAAGATAAGAAAATCTCGGCCACAAGGAAGGACAGTTTAAAATGACAGTGGGAGATAGGATTAGCATCTCTTTCCTGGGTAATGCTTGATGTTTCTGTTTACAATTTAATATCTTATATAAAATATTAGATACTAATATAATGAAAATAGATACTGCTTATTTCTGATGGAATGAAATAAGCTTTCCCATAAAGACAACTTCTATGTGTGAAGTTTCACCCTCTGAAGTTAGACTTACCTGTAATTAAAAAATATGAAGTAGACAATTCTACAATTTAGCAAAAACAAATTTATGCCATGAGTGTAAGACTTAGATAATTTATTTGTTTAAGTTTGTAAGGTACAATCCAAAAAGAGCAATACAGTTACTTCTGCTTATAGATGACATTAAATATCATTAGAGCTAGGAAAGTCCTAAAGATTCTACCCACATCCTAAAACCTAATATGCTAATAAACAAGTTCAGGAAAGTAGGATACAAAATAGATATGTACTGAGTTTCTGTACACTCACAGCAAATCATCCTGAAATAAAATTAAAGCCACATATCCAATTATCAAAAGCAGCAAAGAAAATATATCTTGTCTCATGGATTTGAAGACGATATTATTAGTGAAAATGTTATTCCAAATGATCTACAGAACTCACTTGTTGCCCAAGCCTAGTAACCTGAACTCTACCTCTGGTATCTATGAAGTATTTGAAAAAAGATTATTGATTCAATAAAGTTGTCCTCTGACATCTACACACCTGCCATAGTTCACATACGCCTGTGCGCGCGCACACACACACACACACACACACACATTCTAATAATTATTATTTAAAAACAGGAAAATAATAGCAAAATTCATATATCATCACAAATAACCTAGATTTTTTAAAAATTCCATGAAAAGAATTATACCTGTTAATTTCAAAACATTTTCTAAATCTGTAGTGATCAAAACAAACAGAAAAATGTTGATATATAGACAGACATAAAAGTTAATGGAGCCTAATAGTGAGCCAAAAAAAGAGCAGAGGCACACACAGAATCAAATGATCTTTAATAAGGGTAACTAGAACTATACAACATCAAAGGGCAGCCTTCAGTAACTGATACAGAGAAAAGCTAGACATTTTACATGAAACAAGAATGATGTGAAATCTTAATCATATACCATACCTAAATACTAATCCAGAAGTATTGAAAAGCATATTTTCCAAGTAGACATAAAGATGGATAACAACATGAGAAAAATTCAACATTACCAATGAAGGAAATACAAAGCAAAATCAAAATGAACTATCAATTCATACCCGATAGGATGGTCAACTATCATAAACAAAACCAAGCACCACAGCGTTGCTGGAGATGTGGAGGAATCGGAACCCACACACACTCTGAAGGCAATGCAAAACAGTCAACAGCTATTGACTACCATAGGATCTTGTCTCCCCTTTTCTGAGTAAGTATCCAGAAGTATAGAAATCAGTGTCTGGAAGAGTTATTTGCAATCTCAAATTCATTACAACTTTATGTACAGCAGCTAAGATACAGAAACAATATAAATGCCCATATAAAGATGAGCAGAGTAAATACAATGAATACATATCCTGGAACACCATTCAGCCTCAAAAAGATGGAAATCCTGCCACGTGAGTCAACATGGAAATGCTTGGGAGACATTGTGTTAAGTGTCACAAGAAATCATAACATGGACACACATGAGATATCTCAATTCAGTCAAACTTCTAAATGCAAACGTAGGACAGGCTAAGGTGAATCAAGAATGATAAAGATTAAGTCAGACAAGACAAAAGAATACTAGAGCTCTGATGTATATCACAGCACTTATATATACAATGCTCTATATACATCTTAAAAATTTAGAGTGCAAATCTCATGTGCAATTACCACTATTTGAGACAGGGCCTCCCTGTGTATAACGCTCCATGGCTGGCCTGGAGCTCACTATGTAAACCAGGCTGTCCTCAAACTCACATACATTTGCGTGTCTCTGCCTCCTACGATTAATACCATATGCTCCCATACATGTTTCCAAAATAATATACTTTAAAAGAATTTAGCATAACAAAATAGGAGTCAATAATGTCTGGTAACTACAATTATTTGTCAAATTTATGATGAAATAGTCTCTTAATTATTTATTTGTATGTATCTTTTATATATGTGTGTATGTATTTTGTGTGTGTGTGTGTATGTGTGTGTGTGTGTGTGTGTGTGTTATGCATGTGTGTGGGAGCCACTTATATAAGCAGGCATGTTTGGAGGCCAGAGGTCAACATCAAGTACCTTCCTCTATCACTTACATATTTAATCTGGTTTTAGACAAGATCTCTCACTGAACATGAAGTTTTTCATTTGAACTAGACTGGCAAGCCAGTGAGCCCTTCATATCAGACTCAACATCTTATTGTGGTGGGGTTACAAGCACGCGCCTGTCTGCCTGGATTTAACCTGAGTGCAAAGCAATCAAAACCCCAATTCTTATGCCTGTACAGCAGGTGTTCTATCCACTAAGGACTTTCCAAACCCTAATTTTTTAATTTATATATGGTGTTTTATATGTTCAACACCAAGCCACCCATTTATTCAGTACATCCATTTGTTTACTGGCATTTGTTAGACATCTAATGTAAAATGAACAGTGCACTAGACAAAGAGAGACAACAAAGTATACTGGATCTGCATGGCACTTTGCATTTGTTTGACGTACTTGTAGAAATCATCTAGATCATGGTAGATTCCAGATAAGTTTAATCAACTACCATAAACATGGTGCTGAATGTTTGTAGAACTGAGGTTAAGGACTCACTCAAATCTGACTCAGTGAAAGTAGGCTTGTGGCATTAGACATCTCAAAGCAGAAGACTTTTATTTCGTATATAGATGGGAAGAGAAGGTTTAGATATTCATGAAGCCCAACAGTTCAAAAACAAACAAACAAAACACCAATGTTGGTCGTGGGGAAAGGGTCAGTGGCAGCTGCCCACACCTCACAGGCATTTTCATTAGCAGAGCAGTCTATTTTCATATTTATAGAACTCCTTCTCTTCTAAATAAGGAATATAGAAGTCCCTGTTCAAATTATCTCTGTGAATGAGTGCCAAACATTAAATTGAAGCCTCTTCAATTTAGGGCTGCCATTTTGATTTACCCACACGGACCTTCATTCATTAAGGATTGAGTTTATGGTCATTCCATACATTTGAGGGTAGGGTCAGGTATGTCAAATTTAATTTCCCAGGAACAAATACAAAATAGGTAAAATGAGGGACTCCCCTCAAAACAATAAAGAGAGATCCAAATAAATAGTTACATACAGTAAGAACTTCAGCCTCAGTATCCCTTTTCTTCCAATGTCTCCTAAGTCTGGCTGCCCATTGGGAGCTTTGCTTTTAGGTGGATTTCTGAGAAGAGAAAGCCACCATTTGCCGACTGTACCCTGGGGTTCCCCAGCTGCCAAGTGAGAGCAGAACAGAGGTGCATCAAGAGGCCTGCAGTCAAAAGGCAGTAGGATGGCCAATTGCCATCAATTTGAGCATCAAGTCTGGCATCTTGGCATCCTGCTGCTCTCCCCCTCCCCCAGGTTAACTGCTGAGAGCCTCAGCCTCTAAAGCTGCTTATGCCACCAACCTCAGCCTGCTGCCCCCTTTCCCTGACTTCTCTGCATGCCCTGGTAATAAAAGAAAGCCTCTCATATACCTGGCTTCACTTGTGAAATCACCCAAACCCTAATGTAAATGTTTCTTTTCCCCGCTCCCACACACTCATGGGTAAAGGCAGAATTGCCACATTCCCCCTTGGACCTGATTGCTAGGCAACACTCAGCCATGTGAATTTGTCACTTCTGTTTGGCGCAAATTTCAATTTCACCTCCAACTGTAACAACACTGCTCGATATATTTTAGATGCCACTGTGGTTGGATGGCATCCCAGGAAAGATGTGAAGAGCTACTGCCAGGAATGAATGATTGGCATTGGGTA
This sequence comes from Uromys caudimaculatus, assembly GCA_028551405.1. Taxonomy (NCBI): domain Eukaryota; kingdom Metazoa; phylum Chordata; class Mammalia; order Rodentia; family Muridae; genus Uromys; species Uromys caudimaculatus. Next base: position 59,593,304 of record CM052701.1, read on the forward strand.
AAGCAATTCTCTGAACTCAGCCTTGGCATACCATTAATTGTTAAGTCTGTTCTGCTACCACCAACCTCTTGTCAGAAGCATGTCTATTGTAAGCCTATGCGAAAAGGGTCCAAATGGTAGAACTTTCTCCCTCTGTAAGATTCGAATCTTGTCGATAACGAGCAGTGGCTTTCTCAGCTCATAGTATATTACTTTTTCCTTCTTTCCATCTATGGGCTGTAGTTCAGTGTGAAGAGAAAATGAGTTCCACATCTGAATATTACTGAACTGAAAAAGCCATTGTGTGCTAATTCAGGTTCTGGTCATTAACAGGACACTCACCTTTCCCTTTAGTTTATTGGGCACAGTCTGTTTACATTTATGATAACAATTAAGCTGTACAATAAAGGAAAGAGTTAACGATGAAAAAGATAAAATCAATACCAAACACATTCTTCTGACAATAAGTCTAATGTTTAACATGCGTAATTTATATATGGACATTAGTCAAAATAGAGGTTACATGCAAGCAATCACGTTTTTTTTTTTTTAAAAAATAAACCCATACAGTGATGGCAAGATATAACACTATAATCTCCCAAGTTTACATCTAATATTGTATTATCCTCCAACTACTATCTACTAATATTATATTGTTTGCTCAGTCATCTACGTTAAAATCTTTACTCTGTGATTGCAATCGACCGTCTATAAACTCTACTGTGATGGAGCTTTCATTACTGTGATCTGTACTAAAATACTCAGAAAAAAATTAAAAATTTGATTCCCCTTCAGTCTCCATGTCCACCAAATTATTTTTCCTGCAAATCAAAACCTTCTCATAAAGCTTGGAAGAATTTTCCCAGAATAAGTCTAATTAAAAAAAGAAGAAATCCGTCCATTTTGAATGAGTAAAAATAGCATTTTCAGACTTTGCGTGCAGTCTCTGACTCACTGGAAACAAAAGGAGTTTCTGTAACAGTGTGAATGAGCCATGAAGTGTGCGTGTTCTTTAAGAAAGGCCAGGGGTGCAGTTCTATTTTCTTAGCTCTGCTTTCATATTTATGCGTCTCATTTCCAGCTCATTGCTGATGCCTCGGTTGTGCCATCCATCACCACTTTTATCCTCCTTGTTCCTCAAAAAGAACATAAAATCCTTTTTTATGTGGTGGTAATATTATTGCAAATAAAAGCAAATACCAAAATCTTTATTAGTCTGCCAAAATAATAAACTATTTAATAAAAGCATGCTGTAAAAATAAGGTCATTTGCATCACTCAAGTTACTAGCAGGAAATGCAGAGAATTATTGGTCAAAAAAGTACAAACTGACAGCAATTATTTCTGTTGCCCCTCTGACACGTTGTGCAGTAGGATTAAATTTTGGTTGGTACTCTGCATATTTCTGGACTTTAGTATCTTTAATTTTGCTCAATACTGGTTGAGTAAAAGAAATTCAAAATAAACCAGATTCTCACAAATTACTTGACTTTCTTGCAAAGAGATTTTTGGAAAAAATGAAGATTAACAGCACGAATCTCTTTCACATACCCTTTGCACAAATATGGGAGTTGACCTTCAGATAACCTTGATATTCCAAGATTTATGGTCTAAATATTTACCTTCTTAATATCTAATATTAATTTTATTTGTGGTGGTTCTGTGCCCATGCTTCAGCTCTCCCTTTGGATCCACCTTTTGTCATTTACACACACATACACACAACCAATATAAGGTGTTTTATTTGAGAGGGTTAGTTTAATAGTGAAAGTTAACAATAAACATGCTATTTCTAAATAAATGTGTAATGTTTGCTCTTTTAGCCTATTATAACATAAACCCAGTGCGTTTTCTCTTGCAATTTCTATACTTAGCTGGCAGATTTGTAAATATATTATGATGTGTTTGTAACATAGCAAATCAGTAGCTATGCTATGGATTAAAATATCATTTGTATAATTCTTCGTTACCAAGAACAACCTGGATACCAATTTTTCTCCGTAAAAGGAAAATGCAATTAAGTAAATATTATGAATCTTTTCAAAGTCATATGTTCAATATTTCTATTACTTGCTCCATGATGACATTTAAAATTGAGAAAAAGCTCTTCAAATTCTATTGTATATTATCAAGACTTTTGTGCTGTTTGTTCAGGACAAGCATCCCATCACTAGTTTTACTGGCATTGAGTTAAACTAAGAAAACGAGATGCAGTTCATACACAAAGTGTAGAGCCTGTGGGGTTATTCAACTAGAAAAATTTGGACAAGAGAAGACACTGTTGAGAGGAAGATAAAAGCAACTCAATTCAGATACTATGCTTTCTTTCTGTTAGTCTCCTACAATTAATATTTGGAAGTACCAGACCCCAATCCCACAGAGATTGCAATTAAGAACAGGATCTTTAAACCAGCTATTCAGCTTAAATGAAGTCATGTGGGTAGGTCTTAATCTTATCTGGCTTTTGGACACACACAAAAATAGATTCAGGGCTGCAAGGCCCAAAGGGCGTTTCACAGGATGACATAACAGGTAAGTGGCCATCTGCAAGGCAGGAAGACAAGCCTTAGAGACAACGAAACCTGACAGATCTTGAATTTCTACCCTCTGCACCAGGAGCAAATTAATGTCTGTTGTTTAAATATACTAATCTGTATTCTGCTAAGGTCATCCCAACTAACCAATATTTAACAATAAGAAATCTGTCTGTAACATCACTCACCTACAACATGACTACATAAAACTTATTCTTGTGCTGTTCCACGTGTCCTTTGGATGGGATCTCAAAACCTTCTCAAACACTGGAGTCCACTCTGATATATTATTGGCTGTGTTTTCAGGCCTTGAGTTTATTCATTGTAGTGGAAAGAAAAACGTGTGTTATTGTGTTTCCAATGAAAAATCTAAATGAACTCACAAACTCTACTTACTCTCAGTTGATTTTTAAGGTCATTAAATTTAGAAATCATGATAGCTGAGCCATATTTCATTGCTCAACCACCAACTTTGCTAGATCTCAATCCTCATTCTGAAGCTACCCAATGGACTGAAATCTATGTGAAAAGTCCTATTTCACCATTCTGCCCAGTGCCTTACAATTCTCTTCCCTTGTCCTTTTAAGAAGTCCAGGCTTCTACTACCTTCTGGATTGAAAAGAGTCTCAGAAGACAAATCCTCCCCCTTTCCTGTTAATGACATGTTTCTACGACTGTTTACTGGTCTGTGTCTTCCAGGCACACAGATCACATACAATTTGAAGAATTTGCAGTATCATGGGGTCTAAGAAAAACATTAACAAACTTGGTACATTCTACTCTATAAGAAAAAAGAGCTTGAGATTAAATTTCAATTTGGACCAAGTGCTGTGTTTTGGAATGGTTTATACAAGATCACAGCTCTTGCTTGATAGCATCTACAAAGGTTAAGAAGCTGTCCTAAATAAAGCTGGCAGCTTCCAACTAACATAACGGATTTGCTCGCTGTGGGTTTATCTAAATTTTTCTTGCCATCTTCATTCTCCGTTCATCCAATTCAGTACTGGGGATTGTGCCCAGGGGAAAATATGTATGTTTGGGAGCATCGAAGAACAAGGGGTAAAATCTGCCCTGTGTTTTTGGTGCCTGGCTACCAACTGCCCAGTGTACCACAGCTCAGGTATAATGTGGAAGGACATCTTCTACCCTCTGGCCACTTAAGTCAAGATCTTATTTTAACTACACAGTCTTGGATGCTTGGGGCTAGTTCTGAAATGAGAACATAAGACTCAAATCCATCCTCCCTTAGAGGAGGAGGGACCATCAGACACTACCAGTGACTCCCAGATGTATTAAAGTTGTTTGTGTAGTTGGCAGTTCTACAGTCCAGATCAGTTGGTTGCTGCTCCTTATCAGGTAAGGAGGAAAGCCTAAATTCTCAGAAAATTTTGATGATCTGAAGTGAAAAAAAAATCCTGCTACTGAAGGATTTGGAGCATTATAATCTGGTTATAAATATAAATGAGACTTAATTTTTATCACATATGGCACTGTTTATAAATTCCTATTTCACAGAGGAGGAAGTTACAACCCAGAGATGATAAAGGTCTCAAACCTCATAATAGACCAAGAATTCAAATTTGGATGTAGCAGACTCCAAATCCACTGCTTTTTCCCCACACCAAGTGTTCCTTATCTGACCCTACTGCTTCTGTGAAATATTTGGCAGGTCTTACTTGTATGTAAAATAGCCACGGGAATGGTGATAGCATCATATCTTGACTAGTGAATTAAAGAGCTTAGGGTGATAAGGACAGGAACGAAGTTAAAGTGTCTTCACACTAAATAATCATAGCTTTGCTTGAGTAGGTAAAATGGTTGTAGTGATAAGCAGCAAGGGGCAATCATCAATTTATAAAATTCAAACAAATAGTTATAAACCAGATAATCATTCTTATATGTTTCCCTCCACATGGTCTACTTATATCTAATTAATCAAAGAGAATATGTGACAATATGTCAGTTTTCTGTGGCTGCTATAACAAATTACCACAAACCCAGTGGCATAAAGCAAGAGACACTCTCTTTGATTTCTAGAGACTAAAACAAGATGCTAGCTGGACTGCATCCCCACAGGAGACTCCACAAGAACTTCTAGCTCTTCCCTTCTATAGCTACAGTTCTTATAGTCATTTGCTGCTAGCCTCTATCATCTAAGGCTGCTACATCTTCTTTGCGTCCTTGCACTGTGTGATGGTTTGTATATGCTTGGCCCAGGGAGCAGCACTATTAGGAGGTGTGACCCTCTTGGAGTAGGTGTGTCACTGTGGGTATGCGATTTAAGAACCTCATCCTAGCTGCCTGGAAGCCAGTCTTCTCCTAGCAGCATTCAGATGAAGATGTAGAACTCTCAGCTTTGCCTGCACCATGCCTGTCTGGACACTGCCAGGCTCTCACCTTGATGATAATGGACCGAACCTCTGAACCTGTAAGCTAGCCCCAGTTAAAAGTTGCCTTTCTAAGAATTGCCTTGGTCATGGTGTCTGTTCACAGCAGTAAAGCTCTAAGACTGAAGTTGGTACCAGGGTCTGGGGTATTGCTGTAATAGGACTGACCATGCTTTTGTTTGGAAGAATGTGGATTTGGGGACTTTGTACTTGGAAAGTAATGGAATCATTTAAGTGTGGGTGAATCGCCTGTCCTATAAGGAGGATAGAAGACTTTGTTGCTGTGAGGGATTTGAACTGTGCAGACCTGGCCCAAGAGGTTTCAGTGAAGAAGAATTTCAGTATGTGGCATAGATACTGTTTTTGTGATATTTTGGTGAAAAACGTGGCTGCTTTTTGCCATTGTCTGAAGAGTCTGCTTGAGGCAAAGATGAAGAGATTTAGATGAATTGCTTTGAAAAAGGCAGTCTCAAAAAGTCTGGTATAAATTCTGTTGTGTGGTTACTAACGTTCACTCTTATAAAGGGTGTTTTAATGAAAAGAAGCACGCTGAGGAAGGAAAAACACAGAATATATGGTTCAAGTATTAAAGGGCCACCAGGAAGTAGAATGGAGCTGAATTCTATATTCTAGGAGATAAGAGATTAAGGGAGTGAGACTTTGGGGCAAGATCCCATCCAGCTAAATTAGGTCCAGGCATGGTGGTACACACCTTTAATCCAGGAGACAAAGCCAAGCAGATCTGAGTTAAAGGCCAGCCTGGGACAGAGCAAGTTCTAGGTGAAGAAAAGCTTAAGTCCAGGCGTGGTGGTACATGACTTTAATCCCAGCATTCAGGAGAAAGAGCCATTAAAGATCTCTGAGTTCAAGGTCAATCTACAAAGCAAGTTTCAGGATAGCCAAGTTTAGGCAATGAGGGAGTTGGAAAACAGAAAGCCTGCAATAGAATAAGGGGGGCATGTTCCAGCCCCACCCAGCAAGCAGCAGAACTTGGCAGCTTTAACCATATGGCTCTGGATTTAGAGTCAAAAATATAAGGCACTACTGGGACAATTGATAAAAAAGAATTAACAGTGATTAAAAAGACACCAGCATCACTAAGGTGAAATCTTCTGGGTAGTCTTTTCTTAGAGCACAAATTAACTGTTTTCCAGAGAAAGCCGAGGTTGTACCTTGTGCTGCAGCTGTACTTGGTAATGTCTAAGAGCCACCAAGGTGGTACTAGTTTTGAAAGTATGAAGGGGTCATGGAGAGTAGCTGAGGCCTGGACACTGTGAGAGTCCAGGGAAGGCCATTGGTGAATGTGTAGCCTCAGTTGCAGTTGATGGTCCAGGACTGAAAGGGTCATGGAACTAACTTGAAGCTTGAAACCATAAAGAGAGCCTATGTGAGGCTATTGACGATGACTAGTTGCAGCAGAAGATCGCAGTGTATTGGAGATTCCAGTACCATGGGATGATCACCAAGAATAGCAGCAGCAGTGGAGTGGAATCAACCAGAGCCTAGAGTGCTACAGAGGGCAGAGCTGAGAGTTCCACATCATCTGAAAGCTCCTAGGAGAAGACTGGCTTCCAGGCAGGTAGGATGAGGGTCTTAAAGTGACCCATGTCCACAGTGACACATCTCCTCCAACAGGGCCACACCTCCCAAAGTGCCATTTCCTGGGCCAAGTATATACAAACCATCACATATAGACATCTACTCTGTTTTGCAGTCAAATATTTCTCTCTCTCTCTCTCTCTCTCTCTCTCTCTCTCTCTCTCTCTCTCTCTGTGTGTGTGTGTGTGTGTGTGTGTGTGTGTGTGTGTGTGTGTGTGTGTGTGCTTTCTCCTTATTTCATAAACATTTGTTGTTCTGCTGAAGGCTGATGTGGATAATTGAGGAGATGCTCTGTAACAGAACCCTGTTTAGTGATATTAGTCAAATTACATTGGCCAAATAAGTTATTTTCATAGAATCTATGAATTAAGGTAAACCATGTATCTTCTCTAGAGTATTTTCTGTACCTCTCCAAGTATTTATGTAGAATCTTTTTTTATTAAGGTATCCTGAAAATTTGTAACAACTATTCAGATTGTTTTTGAGGATTTTAGAAATTTAATTGACCAAGTTTGGACAACATCATTTTCAGGTTTTACAAAATGTTGTTTTTATTTAGGGCTCAAAAGCATCCTTCCCACCACACAGAAGAGCTTTATAATAAATGAAAACATAAAAGTGGTAAATAGATGATCGTTGTTCAGGGGAAAATATTTGGTTCCAAGTGTTATTGTTCAGTATTCAGAGTTAAAAGACATAAAAAATTGTGTTACCCAAATTGTTCATTTTTTTGCTGATGTTGTCTAGAAAATCTGATAGAATAATGAAGAATAATCAAGTCCATATTCCTGGAAGGATAGACCATGATTATACCAGATGGTCTTCCTTTGAAGAAAACAATTAACAAGCAACACACAGTACAAAAGAAAATAAACACCAAGGGTCAGAAGTAGCCAGATTCTAGTGGGAGCTCATTGGAAAACTGGAGTCTGGGAGCATTGGAAATGCTAGCTAGATGGAAATGTAGCTAGACAATAAATAAATCCCTTCAAAAGAAGAACACTGAACATAGTTAGCTTCTTGGTTATGCCACATTCATGGAAATGCAACTGCTGTTTATACAACCCACCTTCTCCCACATGATCATAAGTGGGCTGGGAGCTGGGATCGTAAGACCCTTGGGTTGATTACCTTTTGAAATTCCTAATCAGTTTACGTTTGAATTTTCCCATTTATTTCAAGTGTTGACATTTTTGTCCTCAACTTGAATCAGTGTGCATTTTCTACATGTCCTATTGAATTCAGGATGGAACTCAGCTGTCTGCTGCCACATCTTCATTGTGATGACTACTCTCTGCTGCTCCAGCATTTGAGTGAGTGCCAGTATAAACAGAATCAGGATCCTCAGAGCTGCACACTAAAATGAGTGGGCCCGTCTCCATTTTTTTCTTTTGCAAGCTGAATATCCCCACACCGTAGACAGCTAAAATTAAGTATAAATCAAGTTCATGAAGATAATTTCAACAGAAAGGGTGTGGATCTGAAGGGGAGAGGAGATGAGCAAGAAGTGGGAAGAGTAGGGGAAGGGGAAACTATATAAGAATGTATTATGTGAAAATATATTTTCAATAAAGAGTGGATAACAAAAATTTTGCATTTACACAGGTTTGACTCATCTCTTGATTGAGCAGAACACAAAGAAAGGTAAATATATAGGAGCAATGGCAATGGGCAAAATTTTCCCTCTTAATAAATATTTTCCCTTAAATATTTCAGTATTTTAAGCAAATGTCCCTGTGCTATAGAGTATTTAGTAAGAAGATTTATTGAATGATTATTGTGTGGCAGGCACAGATACAAATGTTTTTATACAAATTATATAGGACGATGGCAACAAAACTAATTGTGTTACAAGTTTCCTTGCTAGTTGTATATTTTGAATTGGAAAACCAAGGAATACAACATAAGATTAAGCAAATTTATCCCACATTTAAAATACTGTAGTTTGGATTTGGAGAGAGAGCTCAGAAGTTAAGAACCTTTGCTGTTCTGGAAGGACCAGGGTCCATTCCTAGCATATACACAGTGGTTCACAACTTAACTCTAGTTCCAGGTTTCACACCCTCTTCCAGCTCCTGTAGGTACTGCCTGCATATGGTCCACATATATATTTTCATGCAAAACACTCATACACATGAGATAATTTTAAATATTCAAAGTCATGCATTCCTTTAATTATCTAAGCTGAGTATTCTCATAAATTATCAAAGTCCTTGAATATCCTTTTGTATTGTCCATGTAATTATTCTCCAACAGCATGTCATTTGTAGGCTTGCAGCAATAGCATGTGCTTTGGAGCAAAGTAGTTTTCACAGTTCAGTTTCCTATTCTGGTAATCTTGCTTGGATGAGTAACAAATAATAAAAGCATGGGACTTCATCCTCCTGCCAGGATTGGCCTTCTTAATTCCTGAACACACTTCTTTCCCCCTCAGATCCCAAAGAGTAGGATAGGGCTGTACAGGAAGAAAACAGTTTCTCTCATCACGTAGACCTGGTCAGCACATCATGCATTACATATATTTCTTCTGTATGCAAGAATGTCTATATGTTTGTATATTTTTAAAGCTGTGAACAATACTGATAGAAGGCACTGTACAGTCACTGTCTAATGGGGAGTTGGGCATGTGCGTTCACAAACAAATGAAAAGGGGAAATTTTCACAAAGCATTGTTTCTAGTACTGTAAGCTTGGGTGATTTATAATGCTTCTTAATTTAGAAAATAATTATAGAAGAAACATCTGAAACGGAATAGGGAACAGGTTCCTTAAATGACTTAGCAGCTTTCAGTTGCATCATCTATTACAGTGCAAACAAAGATTTCTAATCTTAGAACTTGGCAGGTGAGTGAGTAACAGATTTTCCAATATAATATTTTGACTTTTGAGAAATAGATGAATTTGTGGGTTTTTTCTTTAGACTGTTCCACAACTATCATTTTTTAAAAAAAAAATACCTTTGTAGGATATTGAATAAGATATTTTAATGCTATTTTCATTATGAAATAAACAGTTCTCTAGATGTTTTGGTTCCATGGGGCTCTGTAAGGTAGTTTCAATTTGTATGTGAGAACAGCTTAGATGATGCAGTTATGAAGACACATGTTATATGTATGTTCATCATGGAAGAGCGGACATAATTAAAACACCAAAGATTTTAGCATTGAAGATTCTTATTGAACAGTTTTAGTTTGGGTCACCTAATTCACTTTTTAAAAAATTTTTTCTTCTTGATTACAAGCATCATGAAGATATTTTTAAGACTTATGTCAAACCATCTTAGTATTAATGAAAGATGTTGGCATTAATGCTATAGCACTAAAATTGCCAATTAGGATAAGAAAAGGTACTTCTAGAGATTAAAAAAGAAAGAAAAATAGAAAAGAAACACAAACATAAACTAGCCGAGTAATTAGTCTATCTAAAAGTACACTTACAATAAATTTTCCAGGGATCCAATGCTTTTGAACAGGCCAGATTCCACCTACCATTTTCTTCTTCCTCAGAGTTCCAGGTGTTTCCATACTCACTAACCCATGTTAGTGAGCATGCAGGTGTCAGGAGGAGTGAAGACTACAAATTCATTGTTCAAATAACACATTTTGAGGCAAAGGGCAGGTATGAAAAATATTGAGCAACTCAATTTTGTAAAAATCACTTGCAAGACTGTGTAACACATTTTTTTCAACTAAAACAGATGGTCTTTAGGATTTGCATCATACTGACAAGGAAATTATAACCCAGAACATTAAGGGTATTTTTTTTTTTTTACTATGGTTGCAAAAGGACACAAGCCAGCATCGCAGAAAATATGGTACTTTGCCCTGACAAAGTAAATTATGAAAATGCCAAATTTCCACAATATTATATCTTGCAGAGTAAGATATTCTTACTTAGTAAATATTTGACTGTCCTTTTTCAGTGGGTTTCAGTCTCTCACTTACTGTACATTAGTTTTTAAATCACAGAATGTTTGTTTTAAGTATTTTATGAGTAAAACTCTTAAATGCTTTTACATCTCAGTTTCCCCCAATTATTAGCACAATTTAAGAATTCATATGCTAATCATTTTCATAGTGCATGCAGTTGGGATAAATTCAGTTATAGTAATGGTATAAAACACATTTTGATTATACTGCTAAGGCAATTTATTATTTTGTATTTTTACTTCAATAAACTTAGTAATCCCCTGAAAAATAAGTCCAGTATGCTGAGATTCTTACTGTCCTAATTTAAGCAAAATTCTCCTTTCTTCCCATCCTAGAAGAACAAAAACTGATTTAAATTTATCACTTTTCCACAAATAGTTTAAAAAGTTTTTCCCTTAAGGTCTTAGACAAAGCATAAAATGCATGTTTTAGCATCGATGAAGATTTTTCATAAAACTCAAAGTCTCTTTTCTTCCATGTTATTCAAACAAGTTTCACTCTAATCTACTCACACCCATTTGAATTGTCGCAACTATGTCAACCAATAAGGTGTTTGTGTGTGTGGGGGGTGGGGGGGTATATACATGTGCCAAGGTCCAGCCTCATTGTGGGGAGGGACCTAGAAAGGAGGATTGGGAGTGGTGCTAATTCAGTAATGACCCAGAGTCAGAGTGGATGCAAGATGTCAGTTCAGGCACTCTCTCTCCGTTCCCAAGGATTCTTAGCATTCCTCTTCCTTCTCCTTTCTTCCTTCTCCCTTCTCATTCCTTTGCCTTGTTGCTTCCTGCTATTTTCAATGTTATTTTAAGTTTGCGTGGCTATCTTCTTTTGAGTTTGTTGAAAGATTACTTTCTTGCTTTTTCTAGGGTATAGTTTCCTTCCTTGTGTTGACATTTTCCATCTATTACCCTTTGTAGGGCTGGGTTTGTGGAAAGATATTGTGTAAATTTGGTTTTGTCATGGAATATCTTGGTTTCACCATCTATGGTAATTGAGAGTTTTCCTGGGTATAGCAACCTGGGCTGGCATTTATGTTCTCTTAGGGTCTGTATGAGATCTGTCCAGGATCTTCTAGCTTTCATAGTCTCTGGTGAGAAGTCTGGTGTAATTCTGATAGGTCTGCCTTTATATGTTACTTGATCTTTTTTCCTTACTGCTTTTAATATTCTTTTCTTGTTTCGTGCATTTGGTGTTTTGACTATAATGTGACAGGAGGAATTTCTTTTCTGGTCCAATATATTTGGAGTTCGGTAGGCTTCTTGAATGTTTATGTTCATCTCTTTCTTTAGGTTAGTGAAGTCTTCTATAATTTTGTTGAAGATATTTACTGGTCCTTTAAGTTGGGAATCTTCACTCTCTTCTATACCTATTATCCTTAGGTTCTGTCTTCTCATTGTGTCCTGGATTTCCTGGATGTTTTGGGCTAGGAGCTTTTTGTATTTTGCATTTTCTTTGACTGTTGTGTCAATGTTTTCTATGGTATCTTCTGCACCTGAGATTCTCTCTTCTATATCTTATATTCTGTTGGTGATGCCTGCATCTATGACTCCTGATCTCTTTCCTAGGGTTTCTATCTCCAGGGTTGTCTCCCTTTGTGATTTCTTTATTGTTTCTATTTCCATTTTTAGATCTTGTATGGTTTTGGTCATTTCCTTCGCCTGTTTGATTGTGTTTCCCTGTATTTCCTCTTTAAGGGCTTCTAGCTGTTTACCTGTGTTCTCTTGTATTTCTTTAAGGGAGTTATTTATTTCCTTCTTAAAGTCTATCATCATCATGAGAAGTGATTTTAAATCAGAGTCTTGCTTTTCTGGTGTGTTGGGGTATCCAGGGCTCGCTGTGGTGGGAGAACTGGGTTCTGATGATCCCAAGTTGCCTTGGTTTCTGTTCCTTATGTTCCTGCCCTTGCCTTTTGCCCTCTGGTTATCTCTGGTATTAGCTGGTCTTGCTCTCTCTGACTGTGGCTTGTCCTTCTTGCAAGTCTTTGCATCAGTATTCCTTGAAGACCAGCTCTCTCTGAGAGGAGTTTGGGTTTGGAGAGCTGTGGTACAGAGTCAGCTCTGGGTTGCAGACAGAAACCAGAAGTATCCTGTCCCCAGCTGTTCCTTGGTTCCTGTGTCCTGATGGCTCTGCGAGGGTCCCTCTTGTTCGAGGAATTTGAACAGAAGTATTGGTCTTCCTGTGCTAGAAGGTGTGTTGGCACGCCTGGGAGACCAGCTCTCTCCTGGCACTATTTGAGTATGGAGCCCTCTGTCACAGGATCAGCTCCCTGGCTGCAGAAGGAAATGGGAAGGCCCTCCCTGTGTCCTGAGAGTTTTGGGTGTGTCCCTCTGAGCAGCGGTGCTGGCCTTACCCCCCTGTCTCCATCACAGGCTTGTCCACACTCCTGGGAGGCTAGCTCTTTCCCTGCACTATTTGGGTATGGAGCCTCGTTGCACAGACCACAGGCATAAATAGGAAAGCTCTTGTCCCAGGCTGCTACTAGGTTCCTGTGTCCTGAGGATTCCAGGTGAGTCCGTTGAGCAGTGGTGATCCTCCTACCTCCACTCACCGGCTTGACCACACTCCTGGGATGCTAGCTTTCTCCCAGCACTATTTGGCTATGGAGCTCTGTGGCACAGACTGTGGTCCCAGGCCGCAGAAGGAAACTGCTCTCACACCTTTCTTTACTTAGCCAAACCGAACCTGGCGTGTGTGTGTGTGTGTGTGTGTGTGTGTGTGTGTGTGTGTGTGTGTGTGTGTTTAAAAACGCTTCCCCTATAAGACACATGCTATTCAAAGTTTTATCACAAAATAAAAATGATTTAGTAAAAAGAACATTTATAGAGGTATAGATAGAGTTGAAGGAATGGGAAGAGATGTGTCTTAGTTAACTTTCTGTTTTTTCAATAAACTGTCATGACCAAAAGCAGTTCAAGGGAGAAAGCTTCTTTCTGCTTGTAGTTCCAAAAGAGAGTTAAAAACGGGGGAGTAAAGAACATGGAAGTATGTGGTAGAAGAGAAAACGGAGAGATCGTCTCTCTGTGCTCATACAGGAAGGAGATAAAACTGGAATTGGGACAAGGGCTATAAACATTCTAAGGTTCCCCAATTGCCACGCTTCCTTCAGCAAAGTCTTAGCGCTGCAACCTCCTCAAATAGTGCCACCAACTGGGGACCAAGTGTTCAAATACCCAAGCCTATGAAGGACATTCTCATTCAAACCATCATAAGATGATAATGCATCCGAGCACCGGAAAATCTAGAACCCTGAACCATCCTTACTCCTGGACATGGAGTGTGAGGAAGTGGTGACACCAAGACTCACCAGAACCCAGTGAGCTTTGGAGCTATGGCAACGAGGCCAGAAGGAGAAGCTGTATTCCTAAGGAACACAGCCATTTCAAAACCCTTCAAGAAGAAAGTAAGGAAATAGATATTCTGATTTCTCATTGTTTTCTCCTCCTTTTGTTCAAGTCACCATCTGCAAATATGAACAACAACAACAACAAGAAAAAAACAAACAAACCAGTGTGACGAATGAATGTTGCAATCCAGACAGAATCCCTATTATTCCAGAAAAGGATAGAATAAGGTGAGAGTAATAGAGGCAGCCTCTGAGGTGGTTCATCTGAAAATGAACAGTATATCCATTTTCTCATGTAAACTAGAGAGTGAGCTAAATAGAACACACTTATGAACAGACAATATCAAGACAGGTTCTTATTGGCACCCATTTTTAACATTCTCTATTTCTCTCTCATTTTTACTCTTGTAGAAGCCAGTTGGCCATCAATGAGCAAGCATGGTCATGATAGAAATAGCTAGGCTAGCAAACAGTTCAGGCCCTCAGTGCAATGCTCCACGAGACATAGATTCCTATCAATAATTATATGGGTGAGCTTGGAGATGGATCTTTCATCAATCAAGTCTTTACATGAGATCTCATTTCTATTAGAGAACCTGAGCCAGGGTACCTAGGTAAGCCCAGCTGAGCTCCTAACCTATAGAAACTGTGCCAATGAAAAAAGTTAATTGTGTCAGACGCTTGACTCAGAAGAAGGCTTAATCCGTTACCTAACAAGAAGTAAGTAATATTAGAGGGGGACCAAGCATAAGCAGTCTTCCATTGTTGCCTCATGGTATACATTTCTTACCTCCAGTAAGATAGAGAAAATACTGTCACATATGATATGTGACACAAAGTCCTATCAGGAGTCCAATAGTCACAGAATGATTTGAGTTTGTTTACATTCTTTCCAGAAATTTAAGTGGTAACATTAACCCTCCACCAGAACAGTCATTGTTTAGTAGCAGTGAAATAAAAAGGAAAGCTGTTTGATTATCAAGGTAGGTTCCAGGGAACTGGGCTTTTGGTTGGTTAGGCTAAATTACTGTGCCTGTGCCTGTTCAATGTCTCTAACCCAAACTTTGTCTGGTTCCTCTTCCCAAGAAAATACTCACACTTAACATAAGAAATGAGAAATCTAATTATAGACCTTGCAGTAAGAAGTCTTGATTAAAATTTCCATAGGAAATTTGGTTTAAGGGACCAAGTTGAGACTTCATGCTAATAAAAACATGACAAAGATCATAAGCACCCACTCCCAGAAATCTTTGTAACCTTCATCATCTCCCAGTGGCTTGCTCCAGTTGACACTAACCATTGCTATTCTTGCTACAGTCTGTCTAACTCTTACTTCTGACCTGCCAGGAAAAAAATTATGACGCAGCTTATCTTCCCAACCAACTTCCAAAGGAGTCGTTTCACATTGTTGTGTACAAATATGATCCCTCCCATACTGTTAGGAAATTATCTCAGTTCTTAATGTTCTACATAGGAATTCAGAAAGTGGATTCTGAACGACTTAATGTAAATAGTAAAAGACTCTTAACAACCATATTTAGTAATAAGACATCTTGTTAAAATGACTTACTTTCCTAGTGGAAACAAGTACAGCCTGAACTAAGCTTCTGAGTTAGTTTACTTTAATGCAAATACATATTCTTTCACCAAGTAAGTATCTTCTAGTACCTCCCTTTAAACCAGGAAAACAAAGAGTAACTGAATGAAAGGCATGTATGGTTTCCTGTACTTTTCAGAGATTAATCCTCCATCCTCTTACTTGCTCTGTGCCCCAAACAGCTAGATCTCTGTAAATCCAGCCAAATAGTTCCTTCAGCCACTCACATTTGGTAGAATTTAAGCCAGTGGCAGGCCCTGGCAAGAGGCAGCATAGCAGATGGAAAAGGTATCAGGATATTTCTTCCCCTGTAACCCCCATGTGTGGATGCATTCTTGTGATAATGGTTGTGACCTTCTGTGAATATAGCTTCTATCAAATGCCCCGCTTTCATTACTCCAGCCTCTAAACATATCTAAAGATACCATTCTTTCCCTTACCTCTTTGGTCCTATGAAGCTATCTACAGTCTTCCTGAGTATTCTAACATCCTTAATGATTCCTTAAATTTACATGCAATGGTATGGGAATTCCTTTTCTTGGTAGCCTTCGAATCATATCTTCTTGCAACCAGTGTGACTAATACACTTGTAGAAAACATTCTTTTGTTTCCACAAAATTGATTGTGTAGTGGGGTATACATATATTTAATATGTCGTAACTGAAAAGTACAACAAGGCATCTGACTTTCAGGAAGGATTTTTATCCAGTGTTAAAGATCAGGCAACCAGAAGTAGAGAAACAATTGAACGTGTATTTATATTTTGGCAAATAAAATCCTCTATGTGTTTTTAACAAAACCTATAACTAAAAAGTACTTGAGAAACTTGAAAAATGAAATAGATTTTCCTTTTCTTTATTAAATTCCACTATCACTCTTTATTTTAAAAGGGAGGTAAGGGTATTTTAGAATAATGAGCTTCTTAATTATTTACTGTGAATATTTGAGACAATTCATAATATCTAATTAATGTCCACTTAAATTTTACAAATTAATTTTATCTATAAACACTGTTTATTACTTATAAGTCAGAAAGCAAAATTAAATCAGCCTACACAATAATCAAGATAACATTCTGTGTGTATACTGGAGTGTGGAAATTAAGCAGTGTTTATAAGGATTAATGGAAGATAGTTTTTATTTTGTGATACTGAAGATTGAGCACAGGGCCTTCCTTGCACAAGGTAGGCAATTGCTCTTCTACCAAGAGACAGCCCTGGCTTTGAAGACTGTCTTCTTAATTCCTATAACAACAATATCAACTGTGAAGTAATAGTTTAAATATTCTACAACCAAAATATTCTATTATTTTGATTTTATTGATTTTTATACAGTAAATTGTATTTGCCTGATACCTACCATTCATGCTTTCAGTTTGATTTAGTTATTACTTATAAACTGTGCAGCATGGGGAAGTGTAGCTAAGGTCTCACTCTGTAGCTCAGGGTGGCCTTGAACTCATGTCCACTCTCTTGCCTCAGCCTCCAAAAGTTTGGGATTATAGTTCTATATCACAATGACAGAGTCATGGTTTTTTAAGCGGCTTATTGCTACTAACTAGATATTTTCCTTTCTATCACATGCTTATTTCTCAAATTCCATTCATTTTGTATGCATGTGCCCATGATCAGATACCTAAGAGGAAAATGAAAAGCCATTATTAGAATCCTATACACAAAGGATTCAAAATTAGTAGTGCAAACAAAATATAATTTTAATCTTTCTGGTTCTAAAGAAAATGCAAAGTTAATGTAGGAAAATCTTACTGATGTTATAAAAACATAGAGTAAGTGACTATAAGTATAATGTTTAGTCATTAACACATTAAAATAACCACAATGGAAAAAGTCTCATTAGTAAGTTTTTTTCTAGTTTTTTCTTAAAATTGCTCTACTTTGAATAAAAATGAGTTTTTCTATTTAAATTAACTTATTCAAATATGCCCATTTCCACTGAATTGGCCTCTAAATTGTATTTTGATGGACTTTTGAAATGATGTCATTTCTCAGAGACATGCAGTTGAGGAAGGGAAAATGTTGGCAAGCTTTGATAAGAGCCAGGAGATACTGCTATGAATAACTGCAAGGTACGCATCTTCCATGAAGAAGATGATGGGAGCTGCTCCATTCACAATGCTTTGATATTTTCAAAGCTATCGTCCATCAGTTTGAAGTGATTGTTTGAAAGCCTAGACCATTATATGTTTAGACAATATCTGAACAATGAAAGTTTGAGTAAATTGAGCCCAATCATGTTTTACACTTATTTTACAAAGCCTTCATTTTATTTATTGTTCATTCATTGATTCATTTATGTGTGTGTGTGTGTGTGTGTGTGTGCGCGCGCGCGCGCACGTGCGTGCTACAACCCTTTGTGACAGTTAGGGAAGAACTTTAGGATGTTGATTCTCTCCATCAAGAATGTGGGGCCTAGGAATCATATGCTTTAACCTACTGAGCTGCCATGTTGGTTAGTCCCTGTGAAGGCTTTCTTTCTTATTTTTTTTTTTAAAACAGATTTATTTATTTATTTATTTATTTATTTATTTATTTATTTATTTATTTATTTATTTATTTATCTAATATATGACTGCACTGTTGCTGTCTTCAGACACACCAGAAAAGGGCACTGAATCCATTTACAGAGGGTTGTGAACCACCATGTGGTTGCTGGGAATTGAACTTAGGACACCTGAAAGAGCAGCCAGTGCTCTTAACTGCTGAGCTGTCTCTCCAGCTCCCGCAGGCTTTCTTGATGAAGATAACCAGTAGTTAAATCTGGCTGTATTCTCCATCTTCAGGCAAAATATTCTTTCCAAACGAGATTCTTGAGAAATAATATTTAATGATTATCCGAGCTCAAGAAGTATAGTGTGTGTAAAAGTGCATTTCATTATGTTAAAATAAAAAAAATAGATATGATTCTGAAGTTTATATTCCAGCTTTAAAATGAGGGGACCTGGGTTCTGGTCACAGTGCCAATATCAACAATCTGTAAAGCCAATATTCAATCATCATATATGAATATGTTTTTTACCAATCTATTATTTCTAAATTGAAAAAAACCATATTTTCTTCAATGTATTTCACAAGAAACTCATTAGGGCACATGAGCTAAATTATGTTAAATACTTGTCGATTACCAAAAGAAACCCCACAACCAATGTGTTATTATACAACACTACTGTATATCCCACCAGACATGAAATACCTTCCTAAATCCTGAGAACAGTGACTATAGTTGTTGAGAAAAAGATGGAAACAGTGAACTAGATGAAAGTGAATAAAGGTATCATTTTATCATTTGAATCATTTAATTCTTCCACATATAACTGCAGAGAAGCAAAGCCTGTAGTGGGCATTGGACTTGAGGTCAATGCACAGCATTTTCAATATCTCAGACAGATGACAATCAAATATACACTTTTTGTTATCCATCTCTAATTTTTGAGATACCTTGATAATAGAATGCATGAGACTTTAGTTATTGATTGAGAACAGATACAGTGGGGAAAAAAGATATCAATTATCTTAGATGCTATATTGGTAAAAGATATTCTTAAAAGTCACAAAAACTACTAAATGTTTTGCCGAATGTGCTGAAGATGCAGGGTCCAGCATTCTTTAAATAGCATTCAGATCTTGGAGCAAAAATGGGATTCACCTAGTCTTATTAGGTTGAATTTGGGAAGGTGACATCCTTGATGAGGACCTTAAAATTCTCTTTCCTTTTTACTATATGGAAGTTAAAAGAATGAGCTAAGTATACACATAGAGATAGAGGATAATGTCATAGATATAGCTGGAGAAACAAAGTACAGAACAGTGAATACAGCATGCTCCCCTGGAGAAGTATAAAAGAAATATATGCAAACACATTCATAAGCTCACTATGGAGAGATACAGAAAAAAGGAGCAACATGAGGTGGGAAGAATATAATTGTATTTTTTGCTCTGAAATCTACATTGTCTAACACACACGCTGCCATTCCACTTTGGTTTTGAGTACTGTTTGCATATGGTTTGTTTCTTCATCTTTTTGCTTTTAATATGTGTGTGTTTTCACATTCAAAGTGAGGCTCTTGTAGATCGAATATAGGTGTATATCCCTTTTTTGTTCAGTCTATCTCCATTTCAGGTCATTGTGTATTTATACTCAATGACTGATATTGTTGGGTTTAATAAAAATCAACAATGATATGTTTTTCTGTCACATTTTCTTCTGTCTGTTTTGAATTATTTCATATTATTTCAAAAATGATTATCTTGTGATTGATTATTGAATGTGAGTTTTTGTTTTATAGAGAATTTTAAAGTGGTTGCTTTGAGGCTTGCATATGTCAAGTACATTGATAGAATTTATTCCTTGCCTCATTCACTAGGTATACATATACTGATTTTACAGACAAAGGAAAGAAAGCACATTGAAATTACAGAGTAGTTTTGCAGAATTTGAATTAAAGCTAGATTTGTCTAATTTCCAGCTGTGCTTTGTAAGCTTAGGGAAATATTGGAAAAATATTTCAGCCTTTGATACAGTCAACTATCTATGAAGGGGGCACCATATGAAACAAAAGATAAATGTACTTTAAATGATTAGCTATACATATAGATATTATGGGTAGGTAAAGACATCAAATATAATAGATTGCCAGAATTTGGGAACAAACTAAAGAATATGATACTGCATATCACCCTTTCTGAGAAAGAATATCAGAATAATGATGAAAAGATCAGTGTTTTACACTGTATTAATGATGATGTTATTGAGTGTGGGTTTTCTTTCAATGGGTTATAACAGATGAGCATCTGATTGAACTGAAACAATGCAGTGCTTGAAAATTGTCATTAAAGATAGATTGAGAAGCTTTATATTTTATAGGTTCCCAATAATCTCCAAAATTCCTTCAAAAAACTCCCACTTAAGTAAAAGTGAGCTTAATATAGGAATGCATTCTGGAACAGATATCGTTCCCTCCATATCTAAAGCATCATCAATAAAGAAATCTTAGAACTCTCCTTGGTTGGGGCAAATGATTAGAGGTAAAGGATGCTCCTCTAATTTATGTCAGCATACTGGCCTCTTTCAAAGACTAACATCATCAATGCACATAGTGAAAACAGAAGTAATGAAGTGGTACTATTTATTAGACAATTGAACCTGATTTTATCATGAAATTATCATTTTCTTAATGTAATGTTAATAGCATGTAATAAAAATCACTAGTTTCAAGCATAAAGTTTGCTGAATTTTGTCAATTCAAAAGCATAGTACCACCACTACTATCATAGTTCCTCATAGGGAAAGGTCTCTCAAAGACATTTGTCTTTGCATGGACCTTGTCTTTTGACATCTCTATCTTGCCCCTAAGCATGCTGATCTGCTTTCTAGCATGGTAATTTTGCCTTCACTAAACTTTATGTAAACATAACCATATAAAGCAAATGCTTGTGTTTGATTTTTTTTCCCTAGCATAATTTTAAACTTCATGAATGTTGCTATGCATAATACTGATCAGTATTCTATGTTTATGCATAGAATTACATAATTGTTTATTTAGTCCCCAAGTGACAGAAATTTCAACAATAATGCTATATCATTCACATATATATTTTGCGAGGACAAGTGTTGTTTATTTCTCTAGAATGAATATCTATGAGTAGCATTACTGAGTCATAGAGAACAATGTGCTTACCCTATGTATGATGAGGTCATACTATGTGTCAAAAAGACTGTATCATTTATGCATTTCTATTAATAATGCATCACAGTTTCTTCTGGTGAATATTGTTGCCAACAAGGCATTGCATTTCTCATGGATGCACATACATATCCTTTTTTGTTCTAATTTACCCAGCAAAGGTTTGATGAAAGAAGGAGCTATACTTCCAATTTGAGCTTTTCCTATTGGCAAAAGAATGGACTGACTTACATAGTACATTCTGTTTTATTAATGAGTCTTCCATGAATATGGAAGTCCCTTGCAGTACTAGATTGGACTAAATCATAGCTTTGCAAAGATCTGAAAATAACAGGATATACTACATATAGTGTGCCTTTATCATATCCATCTACCTTCCATTGCCAACCCATGGCACCCTTCCAGTACCTAGCAATCCCAACTTACTTTCAGTTGTTTTTAAGTTTCCACCTATGAGAGATGACATATGGCAGTTGTCTTTCTCTTGGTAATTTTGCTTTACATGATGTTCACTAGTTCTTTTCATTTTGCTGAAAGTGGCAGGATTTCATTTTTCTTTAGTGCCAAATATTCCACTATGTATATCTACCATATTTGCTTCAGCCACACATTTTAAGATAATTATGTATCTTAGATATTGTGAACAATGTCACAACAAACACGAACATGCAGACATCTCTTTTGTATGTTGACTTCTTTTTCTTCACATATATGTCCAAGAGTAGGACAGCTGGGGCAGATTGTAATCCTATTTTTACTTTTCTGAAGAAGTTCCATAATTTTCATAGACATTTAACTAATTTGCATTCCCAGAAAGAGTGAATCTTTGCCTGTACCAATATCTTGACATGTTTTCCTTTTATTTCTTTCTAGTGGTTTCAGGTCTTATATTAAAGTTTTGATCCATCTGAGTTGATTTTTCCATGAGGTAAGCGATGGGGTGAAGTTTAAATTATCTATATGGGATATCCAGTTTCCCAGAACTATTTATAAAGGTGGTTGTCCTTTCTTCAGTGAATTTTTTGGCCCCTGTGGTCAGTCAGTTAGCTTTCAATGGGTAGGCTTATTTTTTTCCTGAGGTCTCTCTTAAGGTTCATTTTCCTGGTGTCTGCTTTTATTCTACTGTGTTTGGGCTGCTATGAATAAGTAGCATGTCTTGAGATTATATCAGATTCTTATAGCTTGTTTTTGGCTCAATTTTTTTAATTCATTTTAGTTATTTAGGAACATTTCATCTTCATATGAGTTTAAAGATTTTTGCCCTAGTTCTTTGAAGAATGTCATTGATACTTTGATGAGAATTTCTTTGAATTTATAGATCACTTTGGGCAATCTGGTCACCTAAAAATAACCATGTGTGCTTTTCTTTTATGTGAATATTTGTCTGTATCTCCTTCAAGAAACAATATACTAAGCTGGGAATGCAGTTCAGTGGTAGACTACTTGTCTTGTGTGTCCAAAGCTCTTGGCTCAATCCCTATAACAATAGATATACAACAGAACCCTGTATGTCAGCACAAGTTGAAAGGGAAAGGATGGAAAATTATATTCTAAACAAATAGGATCTAAAGAAGTATAAGAATATCTATACTTTCTTATAAACAAAGTTGGAAATAAAGAAGAGATCAGGACAATTCATCAAAACGCATAAAATTATAAATCTAAACACACAAAAGTACACTTTCACTTAATAACATTCTTGGGGCCAAAGAGAGAGATGGGCTCTTATATAATAAAATTGGTGGAATTCAATATCTTATTCTAATCAATTGATAGACTAAGTACATATCAAGACCAATAAAATAAAATAAAATAAAATAAAATAAAATAAAATGAAATCAAGAACTAAACATCAAGTGGACCTTAGAGACATTCATAAAACATTCTATCCAAGGGTGAAAGAAAAGATCTCTGTACTGAACATTACAAAATCAATTCAATCATTCATTAATGATAATTCAACTTGATTATATACAATAATCAAGCTGGTTTAGTTTCAGGCATGCAAGAATAGTTCAACATATGCCAAGTTATAAACATAATATATCACACAAATAGAATGAAAGATAAGGATTATCTTTCAACAGAGATAGAAATATGTTAATAAACTTCACAAATCCAAAGCCAACAGCATGCTGAACAAGAAAAATAAAAGTATCTCTTCTAAGATGAAAAAAAGACAAAGTCATTTACTACTACTTTAAGCAATGCATACATATACCTTCCTTAAACAATGGAACTAGGTTGCTCCCTTTAGTAATCACTTAATGAAGCCTCCCTTTTTCTCAAAAAACCCAGGAACAGAATCTAGAAACTATGAGCTTTGGGTTAGTGGGCTAGACTGGCATTGTTTTGTGTCTGGCATGGCTTTGTAATGGGATGTGTGACACAGTTCCTATCTGGGGAACATCTCCAGGCCATTGATCCCTATAATCCCCACATGTGCTGGTGACTGCTGCTGTCCTGAAGCTGATCTGCTGTGTCTTCTATTTTACTTTCAATCTCTCTTTCTGGGGACTACAATTCCCCCATTTCTCAGGGCTAACCATGCCATAATAAACAGATGCGGTTCTTGGGAATGAAGGATGGAGGTAGTCATGCCCCTGCAGAGGACAATGAGCAGTCCTTCCACTTGACCTTTAGGGCCATAGGAAGGGAGCTAGAAAACATAACCACAGAGGCCATAAAAGCCTACATTGTCCTTTGTAAAAATTGTTTATTGTGAGACTTGGCCTTGAACTTGGAAATACTAGGTCCAATGACTGCTGCATTAATTAGCTAAGGTGAACTTGGGTACATCAAGGATAGAGAACTAAAGTAGTCTCAAGAAGAAGAGGCATGACTAGGAAAAGAAAAAATCTATAAAATACAAGCAAATGATAGATGGGTTCATTTTATAGGAGAAAGGCTTATATATGATCTAGAAATAAATAATATTGGAAGGAAAAAGAATGAAATGGGAGATGGCAAAAGCACAAGAAGGAGGAAGGCAAAAGAATGAAAAGGGAGGAGGGAGTAAGGAGGAGGAGGAAAGATGAGAATCCTCCAGGAAAGACAAAGCACTTGAACTGACAGCTTGCAGCAACTCCCGCTCCTGAGTCATTATTGAATCGGTGCTGTTTCTATTCCGGCCTTGCTCAGGACCAGCCCCATGCTGAAGTTGGACCTCAGCAGTATTGGATATAAACACAATAAAGCACAACTTCATTCTGAGTGAACTTTTGGAGAAATTTCCCTATTTATCCTATACCTATGAATATTGGTTATGCATATGAATAAGACAAGATAGGCTTAGACCCTATTCAGCCTCAACTGTCTATTCTTCTAGTGGGATTTATATATTGACATGTCATCCTGGTGGTAATTATCTTTCTTCAACTTCTAGGTAAAGGATTCCTTAAGTATCTTTTGTCGCAATGATATGGTGGTCATGGATTTCCCTTCTTCTTTTTTTTTCTTTTTTCTTACATTTTCTAAGATTCTC
Organism: Uromys caudimaculatus; assembly: GCA_028551405.1. NCBI lineage: Eukaryota > Metazoa > Chordata > Mammalia > Rodentia > Muridae > Uromys > Uromys caudimaculatus. Next base: position 59,617,855 of record CM052701.1, read on the forward strand.
TTTCTTCCCTTTCTCCCTCTGTCCCTCTCTCTGCCCCCCTCTCTTTTGTGTGTGTGTGTATGTGTGTGTGTGTGTGTGTGTGTGTGTGTGTGTGTGTGTATTCTTCAATTCCAAATCATAACCTTTTTAGGTACACTAATAATGGTTTTCAGATTTATTTTTTTCATGATTTGAAATACATGCTTTCATGCTATGCTAAGCCTGTAAAATTTCTTCTAAGAAATATACTAATCTAATGAGATTTCATTTAACATTAACTTAGTATGTTTTTCTAGACTGAAGAATTCATACTCATTTTAAGAGTTTGACTATAGTCAGTCAGATATTTTCTGCTTATGTCTATCAGAAATTATAAAGCCATGGGCATCTCTTTCTTTCCAATGATTAGGAACATGTCTGTAATCATAACTTCTCCCCTTTCATATATGCCAGTGATGTAGGAGTTTGGTTCTTCAATGATCTTTTAAGTATTTAAATGATATTGTTATACTTTTCCTCTTTTCTTCACACTGGAACATAATATCAAAAGATAGGGTCCATACCCTTCTTGATTCCAGTTGATCCAGTATAAGGTTGAGGCTTTCAAATGTGCTGTCCCGTCTGTTATACAAAATCTTTCAGTTCCAAGAATTCTCATCGGTTCTTTACAAAACGTTTTTGCTGAACTTTTAATCCATATCCCAATTTCATTTAATTATTTATTTCCTTTGGATCTTGTGGAGTTGTTTGAGAAAAAATCTTTCCTTTGAGTTCCCTGTCAGTTATGCCAACCACTTTGATAGCTTTGAAATCTGTTACTGGAGTTCTGGTCTGTAGGAAGTGTTACATTATTTTTAATGTCCCTGTGTTCTTACATTGGGGATTGCATGTATGACATAATGGACATGTCTAAAACTTTTACGGAATAACATTCTCAGGAAGCAGCTTTCTCCTAAAGGCATGCCAGGTTATATTAGCTTATTCTTGGCTTTTGGCTGTAATATAATCAATCTCCCCATGGCTCTTCAGCACTGATTCCAGGAGGTACAGGGTTGAGTATAGTACAAACTGTATAAAGTAAGAAGGATCCATTGTCTCTGTGGGTCACACAAGGGTGGATCTCCTCTGTCATGGCTAATCTTCATTGTATACAGGATTAGATCTAGAATCAACCAAGAGACAAGCCTTTGGATGAACCTATGAAAAATGTCCTTGCTTTGGTTAACTGGTGTGAGAAGGCCTCTATGAAATGTGGGTGGTACCTTCCAGTGGCAGCCCAGATATAAGGAGGTCCAAGGGGCAAGCACTTAACTCTTTCCTGCTCACCTTTACTTTTCACTGGCAGGTTCATGTACTCTGTTGCTGTCTGTGCTACTGCTGTCTCCACCCTTCACTGATATTAAAACTCAGCTGCTTTGGCTCCTCAGTATGGGCCAATGATCAGTAGTTCCTTAGGACTTCTCTAGGTCTTCAGTATCAGAATGAGATTTGTGTGGCATCCAGCTTGGTAGACTTTGTAGCTATATGCTCTTATGATCTCTTCTGTGAAGACAGCCACTGTTGGCCTACTCAGACCGTGTCATGTATAACAATCTAATAATCCCCTTTTAATGTATATCCATTCAGCTGGTTCCATTCTTCTAGAGAACCCCAATACACTGATATTCAATTTTAAATCAAGATTAAGAGAGTATGTTAATAGCCAAAGCAATGCAAGGCTCCCTGGTGAAGGCATAATTCCTATGGGTACAAGTATTCTCATATTCGGATGGCTCCAAAATTTATAAATATTCAAATAGGTGTGGCTTAGACAGCAAGGATTCTTAAATCACTAATGTCTTTTTAGAAATAAGTATTCATGAAACATCATTCTGATGACTTCCTGTCTAATATTTTAGGGAAGACACACTTAACTCTTTTCTGGGCTGTTATGGAGTAACTACCTGTAGAATTTCTTGATGTGATTATCTAAGTCTTTATCAATCAGTACATCAGTGAGATACACTGCCAAGGAAGCAGAATTCAGTGACAGCTTGCAAGCTTTTATTACCGGCAACAGTGTTTGGCTGTGGAGAGTTTCCTTAAGTAAACTGGCAAAGGACTGAGGTTTTTTGAGACAAGTTTTCTGTTCACCTGTTTTGTTGGCCCTATGAGCTAAGCAGTATTCATTTGTATGTAATGGTTTTAGACTATAGAACATGAGCACACAATGCGTTTGAAAGGTGGATCTCAGGGAAAACAATTCATTGAATTACAAAATAAAAATTGCTATACTGAAAAGAAACCTTTTAACTTGTTGACATTTACTGGGTTGAAGTTATCTCTATGGCATCTGTGTAGAAGACTATGTATATAGGGCTTTTACTAAATCAAGTGTTCTTAAAATCTGAGAAGATTATGTATCGGCAAATGGATAGTAGTTAAAAATAAGTTTCCCCTATTAACTTATAAGAGTTTTAAAAAACACTTTGCCAGGATCCACTATTAGTATGTTAGTTTGATCAACATTAGTACATGTGTTTGGAAGTAAACTGAAGAATTTCCTTGAAAATACTGTTGTTTTTAAGTTAGACATTCACAAATTTAGGCTGGCCCTCCTTCAAATACTATTCTTGGTTTGAATAAACTCTTCTCTGTATGTTTCTTATTGGAGCAGAGCACAATGTGAGAGTCTAAATTTCCTGCTTGTTCTCATGTAGTTTGGAGTCATTCTGCTTCATTGTGGCAGGCACGGAGGAGATGAACTCAGAGCTATTTCCAACAACATCATTTATTAAAACCACAGGTGAAAGCCACCAGATGACAATCCTTAGATTCATCACAGAGTTCATTCGGGCCATACTTTCAAGCTTCTCCTAACCTTTGTCCGGCCACAGTAAATATCCTTCAATTCGATGTTGCCCTGTCTGCACCACTCCACATGGTATCATTGGCAGAATTCCATAGTAGGCATGAGATCCCACTGAGCTGAGTACAGACACACACACACACACACACACACACACACACACACACACACACACACACAAACTATTCCACAGACAAGGAAGTACAGAATTGGGCCAGGTACACAGCATCTAAGTGGCACATATTGTGTTATTTAAATGAAGCTAGCCAATTGAAGGCATATGTAAATCAGTAGCTCTGAAGAGAATCTGCAAGAGTGGGTGGGGTGGTCATGCCTCAGGATGTAGGCATAAGTGATAAATCAGATCTCTATATATGACACACATTAGGAGGAAAACATGCATCTGAGAACGAAAGGCTGAAATTTACATTGTCCAAGGACCTACTAAGGAAAGCTCCTCTTTGCCTCTCACAAGTTTTATCAAAATATTTCTAGGTATTGGTCTTCAAAGAGGGCTAAGCAAGGATTCATTGAACTTCAGAATACAGAGTCACTTTAAGTACTCTGCATGCAAGGACCTTCAAGCTGGAGTAACTGGTTATGAGGCTATCCTAGCATAAGGCTAAACACAGAGAAACAAAACATAATCCTTAATATGCAGCTTTAGGAAGAGCAAGTTATTTTCTCACCCCTTCTTGAAAAGTAGCAAGGAAAAATAATTTTAAATGGTAGAAAATTAAAAAGAAAATGAGGCTTTGAGGCACTTGATATTTATTTTATCAAAGCAGTCAACATGTGAATTACTGACAATTCACACAACTTTCTAATATTAATGATAAACAGCCAGACTAACCGTCCTGGTATTGCTATTATTCTTAGTGGCTTTTCCTGACCCTAGATAACTGGGCATCACCCTGACTATCCAACTTGTCTTCCTCTCTGAACAGCATAACCTCTCCACCAGTAAGGCTAACCTCTTCATATCTTTGTTTGAAGATGTATCTGTTTCTCCTGCCTTTATATTTCAAGTCTTATCCTATTCAAACTACCCTTCAGTTCAATGGACCCAACTCCCAGTGTTCTTGTCATAGGTATTAGATAAATTGTTACTTTCAAAATTTGATATGCTCTACTATAAACGTTAATATGAATGTTTTATCGCTAACCAGACACCAACATCTCAAATACTTAATTCATTTGATAAATAATTATGACCGCAGAATTTTAACACACATGATTATAATACTGATACTCATAGCATATATCAATGCCATGGTGACCCATACCAACTATTTCGAGCCAATGAAAGCATGGCAAAATTGATTGCTTCTGTATATCTGATACAATGTAAGGTGTCTTACATGTACTAACTTTAGTTCATGACATTTGTTATCATTTTCTCCTGGCTTTCTTTAGCAACTCATATCTGTCTATTCAATTATATTGGCTGTTTTTAAAATAGTAATTTTTCATGTTTCACCAAACCCATCATCTTGCTTTTAGATCACATCATCTCTCCTGGAACATTAAAATAGATTTCTTCCCTAATAGTTATGTTCTCAACACTGCAGTGTTATAAAAACCTGTAGTCCTTATAAAATCTTCAGCCATACCTGTGCTATAAAGTCTGAGACGGCTTACCACACCTTGTATAATCTTTCCACCACCCAGACTTCATCTTCCATCACTCATTCTGGTTACTCTTTTCCAGGTACAGTAATCTGCCTTGTTCTTTGTTATCAAACCTGGGGTTCACAACCTGTGCCCAATTCATGTTCTGCCAGCAGTCAATTAAAATCCAATTTAAAAAGCCAAGTGAAAAGTAGAAATCAGCAAGGGAGATTTATTCAACATGGATACATTGGGAAGATGGATTTTGGGAGTTCACTGGATCTCTTTGAAAAAAAAAGTTTGTATTATATATGTATATTTTGTATATGTGTACATGTATGTATATAATGTGTATATACACATAATATATTGAATAATATATTCCATATATGAATATATAATATATTCGAAGATATATATGTTAAAGTCAGCTTAACTCACCAATAATGCCACCTGGACACTTTATCTAGTTCTGCATTTTTTTCTACCTGTGATAATTCCCCTTTTCTTTCTTTCTTTTTTTTTTGGTACAGTATTTTCCACTTTTTAACATACAATTCTCATTTAAACTGTACAGCGTTATCACCTGCTTTCTTCCTACACAAACTCCTTGTTCATGGATGTAGGTAGGCATGGCAGTCTATATTGTATACCAGTTGACCCTAGGAGCTCCAAACTGTGCTTAGTATGATCAAATAACTGAGTAAGTACTGGCGAATGTATTTTAAATTAGATTTTCTTTCTGCTTTCTGGAGTGCACGTTTTTCAGTTTCTATGTTGGGAAAATGCTAAAAAAAAAAAAAAAAAAAAAAAAATACAGGAGGCAGAGGTCATGTAGCCTCACTGATTCAATGGGGAGAGATGCAAACCTCAAAGTTAAAAGTGTTCAGGTGTTTATGTTTTTTTGTTTTTTGTTTTGTTTTGTTTTGTGGGTGTAATTTCTTGGAGTTGATGAAGAAAGGAGAGAGGCTAAATCGTCTTTCCAGGGCAGTGTTTCAAATCTTAGAACTTAACTTGAATTTACTACCCAGGCAATCCCACCCTCAAGCGGTTTAAGAACGACCATGCCCTTCCTCCGGCAGCTTCACTGCCCTTACTTAGGTGGTTAGGCTGTGCCTAAACTTTTTTCTTTTTCCTTTCTTTTCTTTTTTTGTTTTCTAAATCCTGAGCCGCATATCCATGTAACAGGAAATAGGTGCTGAGACTACCTACCCTCTCCACCTGGGTGTTCAGTAAGGTACTGAAGGGGCAGTAGGCATGGTCTCGGGCAGGCAGTGCAGCAGACACCCGGTCGAGGACCGCGCCTGTAGGTCCAGCTGCCACCGGGCCGAGGCCTGGTGTCTGTGGTTACCGCACACACGCACACCGCACCCAGAATGAGGGTCGCGGCCCTGATCAGGTAATGAGGAGTGGGGCCACCTCTTTACTCCAGGGCAGGGCTATATCCTGACCCAGCCACTGTAGGAACGTCCGGAACCACTTCTTGGGGTGCCGCGTGGGCGGGTCGGCGCCCCGGCCACCGGAAGAGGCGGGTCGATCTGCTGCTCGGGCCCACTGTCCCGGGCGCGCGCGCCTCCTCTCTGGCATCTTGGCAAAGCTAAACAGCACTAATTCCCGGGTCTTCCTCCGCAGTGGGCACCTGGTCACCACGTCTGTTGGACTTTTATTCGCTCTGGACTTTGAGAGCCGCTGTTAACTTCACTTGTTTTTGTCCTCTAGTTCACTTCAATCTTACAGATTATTCCTAGTCTATTGCTGACCCGATCCCTCCCAGGAATGAGGAATGAAATGCAACCTCACTTTCTCACATCTCTAGCTTGCAGGGATAGCCATAGAACCCCTGGATGGTTTGAGATTGGTTTGCTCATGTGTGTTAAACACCTCCTTTGGAATTCAAGCTACCGACAGATGTATTCTCTCCTGGTTGGGTTGAAAATATGCTAGGTTTATGCCAGATGCTTTGGATTGAAGTTGCTTTGGATACAACAAATTTGCCTTACTGACCATGGGCAACCCAAGTCATATTCCAAAAGTAGTTTGAAATCTATAGTAACTTACTTAAAAGTTCAGATACAGTAGCTGATAAGCAGAGCTATCCCTGATCTGTTTCAGTGCCCGATAGTGATAAGGGACATAGCAGTATTAGTTTAAAACCCTTAAATATATTGTTTCTTGAGATTTAAACCTCAGAAAAGTGTGAGTTCCGCTACATTGTTACAGACTCTTTTTGTTAGCCCAGTGAAGCAGACATAAACATTTTTTTTGTTAATGCCCTAAGTAACTGATGCTAGTGTTTTATTAGAGACTCTAGGTAAGCCATATCCCAGTTTCTCTGTAGTGATAGGAAAATGCCAGATCTCTTGATTCTGTGCCATTTTAAGGAAATGAAAAGCCACCATAATTTAATAAATTTTACGCATAAAAGGAATAATGAAGCTTTAACCATCATGATTATTTGGTGAAGAGAGAGAAGAATTATAAGTAGGCCAGGAAGGTAGTGATGAAATTTAGTTTACCAAAGCTCAGCAGGGTAGTTAAATATGTGAAACTGGAGAGGAGAAAGGATCAGTGGAGGGTGTTCTTCAAAGTACTCAGTGGATAGGAATAAAGAGGTGCTGTGTGAGAAATGTTACAGGTTTTAAGAACTGTATGTTAGGAAATGAGAATGCACAGAATAAATATACATACTTGAGGGTACTGTGTAGAATTATGTATGACATGGCCATGTGTTTAAGCTTCAGTGGGATAAAGCTGTGTGCCTTGTGTATGTGTATCCATGTATTTGAATGTGTATGTACAGAAATTGATAGAGTATGAGTGTATTTCCAGAACAAAATGAAACACATTCTTATATATCATTAAGTCAAACTCTAGAGGACCTCAAAAAACTGCACTGTTGAATCAAAGCTTGAAGATTATTTAGGCAGGCTATTTTAAATTTATACTGAAACATATAAACCGAAATATATTGTGATTACATTGTCTGACTTTGGATCTCTCTGCCCTAACTGGGCTGCCTTGACTAGTCTCAAAGAAGAAGATGCAACTAATCTTATTGCAACTTTATATGCCAAGGCTGGTTGATATCCATCAGAGGCCTCCCCTCTTCTGAAAAGAAGGGGTGGAATGGTGGGTGGGGAGGGCATGAAAGGGAGGGACTCGGAGGAGAGGAGGGAGGGGAAGCTGGGTCAGGATGTAAAGTAAATCAATAATCATCATAAGAATAATTAATAATTAATAATAAAAGATTCTTTGCTCATGAATGCTTTTTGTTCTTTGAGTACTCTGTGTTCTATAGAACACAGCTTGGGAAATACTTTGAAACCCTATTTAAAGAGTTGACATATTTTAAACCATATAGTTAAGAGGTGATTGTGGATGTTCACCCTTGAATCTTTAGTATATTATAAAACATTGTTTGTTTGTTTGTTTGTTTGTTTTGAGGGAGACATAGTAATAGGATCCAATAGAGTTATGAAGTTATGAAGACCTACTTAGGCACATGTCTGAAAAGAGGAGTCCGGCCTTTATAATGTACTCCTTTGCCCTTTGCATTCTCTTCCTCCTAAGGAATCCTGCAGTGCAGTTGTCTAGGCAGCAATGGCTGAAGTAGTGAGTATACTAAGGCTTGACTATTGATGTATGTCAGCATTTGGATTTTCACTGTATAGAATTTAGAATCAAGTATATCACAGTCTATTATACGGTGTGGATTCCGCTTTTTATATCTGATTATCATCCTTTGGTGGGTATTGGTAGCCAATAGTTAGGTTTCATGCAGTTAGAACTTTATGTTATGTAGGTATATCTGCATAGAACCACTTGCTTGCTTATGGAAGCCATAGAAGGTATTGGATCTCCTGGAACTGGAGTTACAGCTGGGTGTAAGCTGCCATGTGAGTGCTTGGGATTAAAGCCTGGTTCTCTGGAAGAACAGCCAGTGATCTTAACTACTGAGACATCTCTGCAGCCCCTAGATTCTTTTTTTAATTAAGGACTTTCATCTAAGGAATGTATAAAATAAGGGTTTAGGATATCATTCTGAATCATTAATCATGTGCACAGCACTTTTTATCTTATATAAAGCCACTGTAACAAATAAACTTTATTTAGAACTTCGGTATTGTATGTGCATGTACTTTCATAAATTCCTAGGAGTGGCAACCTTAGACATTCAGATTCCTGTGCTCAGTGTTCTTCCATTTACAAATGTGTGTCTTACTGCACTGTAACGTGAAACATCCCTCATGGGTTCTGGAAAGCAGAGTAAGAATGTGTTTGATTTTGATGTCCAGTGATTCTGTGTTTAATGGTGGCCAGGCCTGACATTCGTACCGTTCTCTCCACTGACTTGTCTTACAGTGGTGGGAAGGACAGCTGCTACAACATGATGCAGTGCATTGCTGAGGGACATCAAATTATTGCATTAGCAAATCTAAGACCGGATGAAAACCAAGGTAAGTCTATGATTTTTGTTTTTGATCATTTTCTAAATGGTTGCAATTCAACTTCATTATTTCAGGTTGGTAAGAAACAGTCTGCTTCATTGGTTCTTGGTTTACAAGATATGAATGCCACCCTTGGAAGGATGTCCTTAGCTCTGTGAGATGTAGTGAAGCATGCAAAGCTTTCCCATAGATTAGGAGCCTCTTGGGAAGAGATGTGGTGCCTTAGACTTTCCTGTGGGTGCTCCCCAGCTCTTTAAGTCTGTACCGATAGTGTGTTCACTCACAGTTTACTGACAGACCAGTGAGTATTGAACGCATTTGAATTAGCCAGTTTACTTCTGTTGGATATTTGAACAATTCTGAAAGTGATGTGGAAAGATGGAAATTGGGAGTATTTTAGAGGAAGAAGGGAAATGGGCTTATAAAACATGGGGGTAAATTTATACTTTAGGATTTTATGCTGGGCTCTGGTGATGATGAACTAGGGTTTAGAAGTAAGCGTTCTGAGAAGGACTCTAGTCCTAACTTAAAATATGTGAAATGGACTACTGCTGCTTTTATTGTAAAGAAGCAAAATTTATTACAGATTGTGCTGTAATGGTGAGACCTTGTCCGTCCCTTGCATCATAGTGGACAAGTGAGTCTTCATCTGACTTGAGCATTCTCAGTACTAAAAATGAAACAAAACAAACAAACAAAACAAAACAAAGAAACGTATGTTCATAGGATTTGTACTGCATATATAAAGTTATTTTCCTCTTTTGAATTAGTTGTGTCCAGCTTTTAATTTCAATATGAGTTTATTGTGACAATATCATTATTGTATAACCTCCAATGTTTTCATTTTGATGACAGAACAGTAAAATAAAAAGTATATCTTTTAAATTATACTTATTAATAGAATGATGGCATTTATTAGACTATTATTATTATGAAAAATTCAATAATAAATGCAATTAAAATATTATGAATTAACAATCTGGAAATACCATCTGACACTGTGTAATTGGTGTAGAAGACAGTAGATTGTATGGATCAGTAGATGGACAGGGCTGGGTAATAGTGATGTAAAGTCGGCAGGATGTTGTAACTGTTGAATGAGGTACTGAATGATGTTCCCCCTTAAATGCACTGAAAGGAACCTCACTGAGCAATGCATGGCTCCATTGACGAGCAAAGCTGGGTATAATGTATTCACAGCATATCATGATTTTCACAGTGTGGGTTTTCAGTAGGTACTCTGGGAAAAAATGTATTCCCATCAATGAGATAATGTGCAGTTGTCATAAACTGTACAGAGTCATTCCTTTAAGTCTGTAGTAGGAGTTTTGTGGTATGGTAATTGAAGTGCTTTAGGCAACAGTGGAGCCTTTTGGTTTTGATTGCTCTTACACCAGTTGCTGCTGTGTAGCTTCCACTAATGAAGTTATATTGTGGTAAGGACTACATGGAGCCCTAATGAAAATATATCAGGTTTTAAAGCCATTATACTGTTTTGTAGTTGTATTAATTTCAGGATGTTTCTCGCTATGAAGCTCAAGGTTCTTTGAATAAATTTATTTGACCAACATCCTTTAGTGAAATACATTAAATACTCTAACTTGGTAGGAAGGAAGAGTGGAAAGTTTCTAGGGTGATTTGACTAAATCTCTGTTTCATACTGGATGAGGAGTCGACTTAAGAGTAATGGTGGGAGTATTGTTTGGTAGGAAGCCAGACAGCTGTGGGGTCAGAAATATGATGAGCTAAACTGAGGTAGCATATGATGATGTCATTGATGGTTGAAAGACATCCATAATGTTATTTATTCCCTTTGATTGAATGTTGTTTCAACAGAGTCATCTACTTAAAATTATTTACCTACATACTTTTAAAACTTACTTGGCATGAAGTCTTTTACCTCCTCTTATAATATTAATATCTTATAGGATTCATATTCTGGACAGCACACTTTGGAAAATGCATGCCATTTTATTATATGACTATAATATAGTTTTTTTATAAATAATTCTATAATGAATGCTTTACCTATAATAATATGTGTGGATTCTTGAGATAACTGATGATTGTATCATTTATTAGATTTAGTTATCATGTTTCCAAATATATTTGTAACTGTTCTAACAAATATTGAAGTTACATGTATATGCTTTGTTGATGTATTGATTATAAAACATACCAATTATATCTGATTTTTCTGCCAAATATACTAAACAGATAGTTATTTAAGAAAAACTTTTATTAAAAGTCTAGATGATTTTGAATAACCTGAATGATATGTAATACAATTTCTAACTGAATAAACTAATTAAAAATTTATTGGATACATTACATTTATTTTTAAATGTTGTATATAATTTTAAAAATATAAATGCATTGTTGATAATTAGAAACACAGATTATTAGTGCTGAACTGAACTAAATTTTTCTATGGACAAATGTGCAATGCTTATATATTATCTCATTTATAAAAGCCGGGAAATACGGTTAAATTCTTAAGCTTAGTGTTGACTATTCTTCAAGTAGTAAAAGCTACTTCTTAAGGTCTGTTTGTTTTACTTTGTCTTAATAATTACTTTTACTTTAACTCTTACAGTGGAGTCAGATGAACTGGATAGCTATATGTATCAGACAGTGGGTCACCATGCCATCGACTTGTATGCTGAAGCAATGGCTCTGCCCCTGTACCGCAGAACCATCAGAGGAAGGAGCTTGGAGACAGGAAGAATTTATACCAAATGTGACGGTGATGAGGTTGAAGATCTCTATGAACTATTGAAACTCATTAAGGTATGCAGAGTGACTACCTTATCCTTTTTGAACTTTGTAATTTTTACTTATTGAGTTATTTAATATTAAATTACTTGCGAATTTTCATAGCCCAGTTATTCTTTTGAGAATATTTTATCTTTTGGGTGGAAGGTAACAAAAAACTCCTTAGTATGTCTTTACATGAGACTATAGAAAAATAAGACATTGGGTATAGATTTATGTCTAGGCCTGTCACATGCTTTTTTTCTACTTTTTAAAAGTTATATGTGTCTGTGCTTTGCCTGCATGTATGTATATACATCATGTGCATATCTGGTACCTACAAAAGCCAGAAAATGGTATTAGATGCCCTTAAATTAGAGTTATTAGATGGCTGTAAACCACCATGTGGTTGCTAGGTATCAGTGTCCTTAACTGCTTAGCCTCCTTGTCAAGTCATATTTCTTTATCTTCAGGATAGTGGGAAAAATAGCAGTTGATCTTTTTTTCATTAACATTTTATTTAATCAAATAAATACTAAACAAATGGGTGCATCCTGTTTCCTTATTACATTATACTTTCTCGTGCAAGGGTAAGACAAGGCCCAGACTACCAGCCTAGATGACAGTGAAGAGTGCTGTGAGCAGGAGTGAAGTTCTGCCAGGGTGACAACGCCTGACAGCAGGAGGGAATGTACTCTTGTGATGGTCAGTGATGGCCATGTGATGGTCAGCTCTGGTTACGGTTAGGCAGACTGGAACTAGTCTTATGAAACAAATATGCCATTGTATGTATTACTGTTCATCATTCACTCATGAATAATTTCAGCACACAAAATTTCAGATAGAAATGTGGGCTTGTCTCTCTAGTAGATACTACACTCAGGAAATGTTAACAGAGATTATATTGAATAATCATTCTTGCCTTCTCATTAATAATCAATTACTTGAGGACAGTTTGGTATTCTTCCCAAAATACAAGTGTTTATTCAGCAGCTGTACATAGTTCATATAGCACATACCGATGATGATCTAAGTCTGTGTGTGCTGCAGATCATAGTATTTTACAGAAGAAAAAGTCCCATCCTCTCCTGCACTATTGCATCTCCTCACTCTTCAGAGAATTCAGCCTTTCCCAAGCTTTATAATGAACATTTCATAATCTCAAATAATTGATACTAGTCAGAGTTTTATACTGATTAATAACTTTGATTAAGAAAACTACCAGATACTAAGTATGCTTAAAGTTACTTAATTAAAACAGTTTCATTTTACATGTCAGAACATTTTCATCTTTAAAGGAAGCACAGGGAACTGTTGTTTGGTACTGTGCAGTCTAGCTAGGTAGCATGTGAAGCAGATACTTTGCAGGGGTTGCCAGTGGAAGCTGTGTGCCCATTATAACTACTGCGATCGCTAAGCTGGGGGCAAGGAACAGACTTTTGCTTCCAGTGACTGTCTCTCCAGAGAGCTGCAGTTAACATTGTTTTCTGGGAGATGTAAATACAGATCTTGCATTTTCACATTTATTTTTCAAAATACACTGAAACTGAATATTAACATTTCAGTATAAGTCAATATTACAAAATGCTAGAACTTGCACTAGAAATAATTGGGTTGCTTAAAAATCACCAATGTGGTAACTTTGGAGAAACCCTGTGATAATAACATCCATCCAGGAAAGGGAACGATAATAAATTACTAATCAGTTTAATTAAAAGTGAGCAGATTAGTAGTAATTAAGAAGAAATCCCCTTTCTCTCCATGCTGTCTTTGGAGAAATGGATGCTTTGCCATTATCTTCATAGTAACCGTCAATTATGACATAAATTAATGCTAATGTTAAATCTTGACAAGTTCTGCTTTGGAATTTCATACATGATAATTATAACTATAGTTGAAAGAGATGTTATCAAGTTGTCTGGGACTAAATAGTTCCTTCTTTTCCTGTGTAAAATATTAATTTTACTATATGATATTTTAAAGACATAATATCAGAAATATATTACTTTTATGAAAGAAATTGTATAACTAGGCTTTTAGAGTTAAATTCATTTGTGAAACTATGGTACAAAAATTCCAGTAGAGGTCTTATATATTCTAATGGATAGCTGAGTAATTATGGAAAAAAACCAACTTTAGAGAGGCTATAATTTCCAAGTTTGATTCAACTTGCTCTAAGCAAAAGAACCATATTTTAATCTTTTGAGTGTTAGTGCAGTAGTGGAAGCCTCTGGACTTGGTTTTCATTGTTTCTTCCTAACAGGCTATACTTTTGTAAGCTTTACATCTGTCTTTTGTTTTTATAGATATTTTGTCTAGATTGCACTTTATTTTGCATATAATTCAAATTGTCTAACTACCAAAGTCTTAGAATTATAAACTTCAGGACATTTAAAGTTATAAGTTTCCTGTTTTGTTGAAGTCAGGAAAACTAACAGAAATGTAGTAATCTATCAGACGTCTTCGGTTGCTAGGTAACTGAATCTGAAATATATATCTAAAGCTGTTTGTAACATATTTGGTTCTATGACTTGTCTTTTGTCTTCTGGTATTGAAATGTAACTTTAACTTTTTTTAGTTTAATATGTTGTAGCTTATCTTTTCAAAAATGATTTGTAAATCATATGTAAGTTTTTGTTTAAAGCATAAACAATATAATAGTTATTAAAAGATACAAATTAGCATCATTTTTCTATAGAATCCTATTTAAGGATCAATATATTTTTTCTCTTTCTCTATTGACTTGGTGCTGTTTTCTTTCTAGGTATGTGCTTTCTTCCCACTCTCCCCATTTCAGTGGAACCTTTCTTTAAGAAATTTCCTAATGGCAAATTCTTTCAAATTCTTACACTTTGAAATGTTCGTATTTGCCCCACATTTTACTGAACATTAAATGTTTTTCCTGTAACTCTTCCATAACTTTTAGTGATAAAGCATCTCTTAGAATGCTTTTCTTTGGTTGATGACAATTTTACAGTCGAAGTGAAAACTATTTACAATAGGGCGGTCTTCTGGCTGTAGTGATTGGATCAGGAATAGTTTGGGCCTAACAGAACAGAGCCTTGGTGATTGGCAGAAGGTAAGCTCTTCCACTTGCCTGCAGAAATGTATGACTAGGACCTAGAAATTTAGTAGCCTTTTGCCTTTTTTTTTTTTTTTTTTTAAGGGAAATACTTAATGTCAAATGTGTCAGAGAAAAATAGCAGAGCCATTGGACTTACAGTATAAGGATAACTGAGTCCTCTTTCATTATATGTGATAATTTTCTCCTTTTTAAATTCCTTCATGCCTTTTTCCCTTCTGAAACCACTTGGTCAGAAATTACACCTTGTAGACTGAATCTTTATCTAACTTCTATTTTCCCAAATATTTTTTCTTTCTGTGTCATTTGTAAAGGCAGTATGTCCCTTGGTGGAACAGAAAGGGCTTGAACTCCTAATAATATCTCTCTGTCATGTGTATGCTCTGTGTGTGTGGGGGCGGGGGAGGAGAGGCAGAAGTTGATAATTGATATCTTCCTCAATGGCTTCTCTACCTTATTTTTTGACACTGAATCTTTGACTTTGCCTGAAGCTCACTAATTGGACAGAATACAGAAAACCTGGCTAGCAAGCTCCAATAACCTCCGTTTTCTGCATCCCCAGTACTGGGAGAATACAGGAAGCTGCTGTACCCGGCTTTCTACCTCCATGCTGGACATCTGAACTCAGGCAGGATTTGCCTCTGCATTCTTGCCACGAAGCACCATACCCACTGAGTGATGTCCCCAGCTCCTCTGTGTCCTTTTTTTTTTTTGTATGTTTTAGAGAGTGCTTCTGGAATCTCTTTTATTTTTGTGTTAAGCTTTTTTTAAGTCTTGTGTCTCCAATAGCTAAGAGCTTTATTCATTGATTTTTCTCATTTCATAAAGACGATTTTCTTTTTCTGTAGTAGCGACATTCCCTACATGGTTTTTAAAATATAAGAAAGAGATTTTAAATATTATCTGTTGCTCCCTCAACTATTACTGTTTCCTTTGTGTCTATTTCTCATGTTGAATAAGAACAAGAACAAGAAAAGCTGACTGGGAATATGTTGGTTTTAGTTTTTGCAGACTCATGTCTGAAACTCATAATCCTGGAGTTAAGGCTAACGAGGCTCCTTAGCCTCATTGTCTTCTAGGCAACAGTAGAGCATCCTTTCCCTGCTGATTCAGCAGTTATTCTGTCATCTGCTTTCTGACTCAATCCAGAAGTGGAGACAGTCTAGCTCTCGTAGCTCCATCCTTTCCTTTTTATGAGAGATTGTACCTTTGTTTCATTTTAATAGAATTTCAAGATCCAGTAATCTGTATGAACTTCATTCTAATGGAATATATTTAACATGCTTCAGTAACTTCAGCATTCACTTTCAGCTCTCCTCTTTGAACCATTGACACTTCTCCTTATCTGGTTTCTCATAGGCGTCTCAAGTCAGCTCAGTACTAACCTTAAATTCTTCAATATACACATATAACTTAAATATGCTATTGGTTTTTTATTCTTAAAATAGAATATTTACTGTTGAAAGAAGAATTACTTTCATTTTTATTACTTTTTATTGAAAAAATTTAATCACAATATATTTTGATTATGATTTCTGTTCCCCTACCTCCCCTCACATTGCAATCCACAATCTTTCTGTCTCTCCTTATAAAACAAGCAGGTATCTAAAGAATAGTAATAAAATAAAATAAGATAAAACCAAAACAAACAAAAAGAAGAAAAAGAGCCAAAGAAAACAGAAAAAGAATGAGAACATTAGCACACACAGGAACCCCATAAAAACACAAAATCAGAAGCTCTAATATATACCAAAAGGACCTATAAGGGTAAGACAAAAATAAAGAAGTAATTGTATACCCTGGCATTTAAAGAATGACAAATGATGCCGTTTGCCATTGAGATTGTTTTGTGTTGGCCATCTACTGCTGAGCATAGGGTCTGCCTTTAAGAATGGCTTAGCTCTCCAGTGAGACTCTGTTGGAGAGAACTGTTTTTTCATTACTGAGTAACAATCGATTGACTATGACTTCTGGATTAGGGATGAGGATGAACATGTGTCTGATTTTTCTCTTGACTCTGGGACCCCATTTTACACAGGCTGTGAGTGCTGCCACAGTTCTGTGAGTTCATATGTGCATCGGTCCTGTTGTGTTTAGAAGGTCTTGTTTGTTTACCTGATATACTCTGTGCTCTCTACTCTTATGGTCCTGATCCTTCCCCTTTTCTTCAGCAGGTGTTCTGAGCCCTGATGGAGAATCCCATTTAGGATAACTGAGTGTTCTAAGATCTCCTACTGCTTCATGGCATCTAGCCGTGGGCCCCATCTACTTTAAAATGTTTTACTGATTTAGTTTTATTCTATATGCGTTGGTGTTTTGCCTGAATGCATGTCTGTGTGAGGGTATCAGATACCCTAGATCTGGAGTCATAGAGAGCCATGAACTGTCATTTGGGTGCTGTGAGTTGAACACCAGTACTCTGGAAGAGTAACTAGTGTTCTCAACTGCTGAGCCATCTCTTCAACCTGGAGGAGAAAGCTCTTCTGATGATAGTTGAGCAAGAGACTGATCTGTGAGTATATTAAAATGTCAGTAGTAGTCATTGTATGGCTACATTGCTTCAGCAGAACAGTAGTCCTTGTTTTTTCCTAGGTCCCTAGCTTATCTGGTTTCAGGTTCTTGGCCTCTTGAGCAGTATTGGAATGGGGTCCCTCCCATGGCATGGGTCTTATATCCAATCAGATATTAGTTGGTTCCTCCCACTAGCTTTGTGCCACTGTTGCACTAGCATATCTTGTAGTCATTGTAGAGTGAAGAGTTTGGTTTGGGGTTGGAGATTCCTTTCTACTAGCTTTCAGAGTGCTTCTTATTACCATGTACACTAGTCCATAGGGATGAAGGGTCTAGCTTGGCACCAACTTAACTTCTTCATGTTAAATGAGTTGTATCTTTAACAGTAGGCCTTTACTGTTAGTTTTGGAGAGTAACCAATAGTTTTGGCAATAGCCTGGGCTTTTGGTGGGGTGGGGTGTTCCATGGAACCCTTGGCCAACAACTCAATTAGATGTTACCCATTCTCAACACTGGAAGCTTCATATTGTGATGAGAGATGTCCAGTTGTGGCTCTGTTTAATCACTTTCAAATAAAATATAATCTATTGAAAATAGTGTAAAGGTAAGCTTAGCAACAAGTAAAAATATGGGACTTAATTAGTTAATCAAATGCAGTGTGTTTCTTGTTTGTTTTTTGTTTGTTTGTTCATTTGTTTCCTGTTTCTCTAATCTGTTGACTATTCATTCAGTCAGGACTCCTGCTGTTAGAAGTTAGTTCCTATTTACATTGATTCAATTCTTCTACGAAAAGTTGTAGTCATTTTACATAGCTTAAAGGGAAAAAAAAAAATCCAGTTTTGTTTCATTGGCCTGACATAGCATCCTCAAGCCAGTTACTATTTCTAGAAATTGATTTCATTTGACTGAGTGGCTTAATCCAGCCATTTCTGAGTACAAGATAAAGAAATGATTATTGAATTCTGTTAATATTTTCAAGGCATAAGGAAATGATGGGTCTTCCTTTAAATCAGGTTCTTGCTGGCAGAAGAGTGGACAGTGGTAGGGGGCACAAAGAGCAGCAGGTTCCAGAATTTAGTAGGTTCCAGATGTGGATATGTTGGGAGCCATGCTGAGTGCTTCTTCCTTGACTTATCTCCCTGCTTTTATGGTCGCTTTCCCCACTGCTCTCATCTTTTCCTGCTTCCTTCATCTTCCTTTCTTTCTTACATATGTATTTAAAGTATCAACCATTGGCTCGACAACCTTGAGTTTGCCATCTGAGATATTCATAATTTTGTTATTCATGATTAACTGACTTTAATATCCTGTAAGTATAGTATATGTAGCAAGTTGAAAACATATAAAATTTCTGAAAAAGCATTTCACATTCTTACATTTCATTTTTTGGAAAACATTATCATATACCCCATCCCTGAAGTCAAAACCCAACTCCCAATACCAAACTTGAACTTTTTCTTAGCTCTCCCTTCTACCTCAGCCACTACCATTAGATCTGTGCAACCTGTCTCGAATACTAAAGTGAACTGTAGGTCTGACTCTTCAGCTCTGTTCTTCCCATGGCTGCTTGTCCACCTGTATTATTCAGCAGTTTCCTAGTGTGTCATCCTTGTGTGCTCCACCCAGCTCATCCATCACATTGCTGTTAGGTACACTGCATGCATGCTTATGCTACCTACCGTTAAGAAGACTGAGCATTACTCCCGGCAGTCCAACTAGTCTGATCCTGTCATTCCCATATAAACCATCCTGACAAACTATAATCAGTAGACACTTAAATTTAGATTTTTAAAACAATTCCTATATTTATAACCTTTTGGGTTGTTGTTATTATTGTTGTTGTTGTTATTTTGTTTGTTTGTTTGATATTTTTTTATTTTCCTGGAAGTTTAAGTTCCTGAAGAACTTTATCCTTTGTGAAATCTTCTGTGATTTTCCTTAGTTCTTGTCTCTCATGGCAACTTGTCTGTTTATCTGTGTCCCTGAGCTTGTTACTGTGATCATTTCTATGACTATACTTGCTGCTGGTCTACAGGACCTTCAGCGCCATGTGTAGTGCTTGCTCTTCCATTTTTGTATTGTTAAGAGCCTGGGAAAGACTTGGCATACGTTATCATAAAGGACTGTTGAAAGGGTAGATGAGTCAAAAACCATCAAATTATTTTTATTTCATGATTTCTCTAACTCAGGAGGACCACAGTAGTATTTCAATTATGGGATGTAAATACAGTGAGAAATTTTAGCTTTTTTGTTTTTGTTTTTGTCCAGAAACTTAAGGGGCCTGGGCATCATAGTAAAGCTTTGTTAGATAAGGCGTCCTTGCATTTGCAGTGCAATTAGTATCTGTGCTCAGAGTGGGTTCCAGCTGCAGAATATTTTGTACAAATGCTGAGCAGACAATTTTTCAGAATATCTCTATGTTAGGAAAATTACTTATAGTTAAAAAACTATGAATCCTTTCACTTCAGACCCTGGAGAAAAGCTCTAGAAACATAAGTGGCTTTGAGGTAAATCCAGAGTGTTTGAAATGGGAGAAACATGTAATAAGGCTTCAAGATTTATAGGAAGGACCCAGACATAGTGCTAATTAAACAGGCACATAGCCCTGAACTGATTGCTTCTGGCTCCTCAGGACTGCACAGCTTGTCTCAAGCCCTGTCAATCTCCAAGATATTGGACATTAAACCTGGTCCATTGGCACAATACATGTGTTTCTAGTGTTGACTCTGGACACTAAACAGGAAGTGCTGGCATTGTAGCTGGCCAGTGTCCCTTTCCTCCCAGGTGCAGCATTATTAAGACTGTATAGTATTTGGCCTTTTCAGAAGATAAAGTCTGGCATGTGCGGAAACACACAATGGTGGAGCTGTTTGGGAATAGAGGTTGAATGATACATCTCAGTTGTTACTGCTTCCTCACCTTCTCACTGGTCCAGACTGACCTCCCTCCCTCCCTCCCTCCCTCCCTCCCTCCCTCCCTCCCTTCTTTCTTTTTCTTTCTTTCTTTCTTTCTTTCTTTCTTTCTTTCTTTCTTTCTTTCTTTCTTTCTTTCTTTCTTTCTTTCTTTCTCTTTCTCCTTTCTGTCTTTCTGTTTTTGTTTTGCTTTTGTTGTTGTTGTTTTGTTATTGTGGTTTTTGAGACAGAGTTTCTCTGTGTAGCCCTGCCTGTCCACTCTCTAGACTGGCCTAGAACTCAAGAGATCCTCCTGCTTTTGCTTCTCAAATCCTGGGATTAAAGCTGTAAGCTACCTCTACCCCACCTGGCCCAGGCTTTATATCTATATATTTTTCCTAAATCTACAAAATAAGAGTCCTTCATTTTGAGAAGTTTATTATGTCTCCTCAACTGTGAACTATCTCTATTTTTGCTGACAGTGTCTATATATTTTTTGTGAATCCTACATATATATTATTTTTATCTTTTCTTCATCCAGTGACCTTCTCAGATTTTACCAACTGACTTTATTCCCTGTATTTCTCTCTTTATGCTCTCTGCCCTCCTGAGAGGTCTGTCCCATTGACTCTTTTGCCCCTTTCCTGAATGTGTAAGCATTTCTTTTATGGTAAACATTTTGTGATTCTTTGCTTCTGGAATTGTATCACCTAAGATGCTAGATTTATGTTTCTAGTCTTTTCCTTTTTTTCCACAGGTAATTTAGCCTGTCATTTGGTTTGAGATAGCTAGATCATAGGATAGCTCTACATACATTAACAAAAATCAGCTTTGGCATCATAGAGTGGGTAAACTGAGGCAAGCAGCCAATGGAGGCAGTGCCTAGAGCTGCTGATGGGGGTCAGGCCAGATACTGACTTGGGCAGCTGCCTTTGGCAGCAAGTGATTTTTACCTACCCGGGTTGACATTTCCTGTGGCAAAACAAAACAAAACAAAACAAAACAAAACAAACAAAACAAAAGAAACAAAAAACAACCCCCCCGCTCCCCCTCCCCAAAAAACAACAAAAAAACCTTTGAACTCTGTTAACTCTGTGGGGCCAGCAAGAAACAAAAGAGAGAAAATTCATGCACATACATATATTTACATACACACTGAGTGAGTTCAGCAAAAGACAGACTCAAACTTATACATACAAATATAAATGTAAATGTATACATATAGACAGACAGACATATACATATTCACACATGAATGGCTAGAGCAAAGCTTCAGCAAGCAGGCTCCTAGCATTTCACAAATACACATATATGCATACATATACACATACATACGTACATACATACTTAATACAGACACAGATGGTGGATGGAGCAAGTTCCAACACACACCAAGATAAGCTTTACATATATACATGCATACAGATTTGATAGATGGAACAAAGTTCCAATACACTGTCACGCAAACTTTACACATGTACACACACACACACACACACACACACACACACACACACACAACTGATGGTTGGAAGGAACTTTTCTCTTTCTCCCATGGCTTATATATCCCAGCAAAATCTTTCAAGCCGTATAAAATTACAATGTGATTGCACTCTAGATCTTTTCTAGTGAATGACTATGAAAACAATAGGATGTTTGGTCCCCAATACCTTCACAAGAAAGGACATCACATAGTACAAGTAAAGAAAACAGGTTATTTCCAAGAACCCACCTACATTCATAACTAAGCAACATGTTATAGACTCACAAAGTTGGAGCAAGCAGTTTTCTCAACCAGTTTTTCTTACTAACAGGCAGCAATTTACAGTTACAAAGAAAGTATTAATTATTTTATTATCCATCTTTAAAAGTAATTTTATAAGAATCTTAAAAGAATCACAGATCTAATCGTTTATATAAAAATCAGTCATATCTACTTTAAATCCTCAGAATGCATATCTACTCAACAGCAGTTCTTATTAAATCATATCAGGAAGCTGAGGGGAAAAGTGGGTAAAAGAAATAAATCGTCACCAGTCCAGCCTCAGGGAGAGTCCCGTCAGCCAGTGCTGCCCTTGTCTTGTTCCCTGACCATGAAAGAGTCCCTAGCTCCAGTATTAAGAGTGTGCCTTCTGAACTCCAAATTGTACCCTGAGATTTTCTATATCATAATCAGTAGCAAAAACATCTTAACCTAGCTTCACTAACAATTTTATTTTTCCAAATGTTTTCTAAGAGTGGTGGTCATAGCTGACAACCTAAATCTCTTAAGTTCTTTCCTATCCTAGGGTGGTGACTGAATTATTAATCTGCTCCAGCAGCAATGCCTGAAAGACATCAAGCACTGTTGTGAGTGCCAGAGAGATACTGGCCAGGGAGGGGCTGGCCGCCTTAGAGTTTTCATACAATTCTTAAATTAAGAGGAAAGTGAGTGAAGCAAGCAGAGCAGAACTCCATAACAGCATGACATCCTCTGTTCACACAGTCCTCAGGGTCATGCCTCCACTGATGCTCACCCATCCTGGCTTTGCTAACCTGACTGGTGGGCCAGATTCCATGAGGTCTAAAATCCCGTGTCCTTCCTCCTATGTGGCCCTTGACAAGACTTTTTTTTTTTGTATTTGTGCTCTGGAATTGAACCCAGAGCTTTATGTGTGCTAGTATATTCTCGGTTCTCTTTCATTTTTTATTTTAAGACATGGTTTTACCACGTTGCTTAGGCTAGCCTTTAATTTACTTGTGGCCTAAGCAGGCTTTGAATTTGCAACTCTCCCATCTGTCTCCTAAGTGCCTAGAATTATATAGGCCTGCACTACTAGGCCTAACAAATTTAAATTTTTAGAGTGACTTCTATATATTTTTCACACTAGCTATACTCATTTCCATTTTACCAACAATATCTGTTTAATTCTTTATACATCCTTATATCAGTTTTTAGTAGTGGCTATTTGGCTTAGGTATGATATGTCAGTGTAGTTTTGTTTAACACTTCACTGATAGTTAATGATACTGAACATGTTTTTCATACGGTTGTGGGCATCTTTTCTTTCTTTTGAGAAGTATCTGAAGTAGCTAGTTTTAAAGTTTGATGGTTTGGATGGTGCGTTTGAGATTCATACGTAGACTAACTGTTAGCCCTGGTCAAATGATCTGTTACTGCGTATTCCCCTCCTCCTCGCTGTTATTTTTCTTTGTTGTTGACTTTGCTGTGGAGAAACCTTATACTTGGATGTAATTGCATTAGTCTGCTTTTGGTTTTGTTTTAGGAAAACACAACAAAATAGCCTTAAAAATGTCTCAAATGTTCTCCTGTGTTCCTGTCTAGAAGGTTCATGTTTGCTTTTACGTACACTTAGCTGCTTGATCCATTCTGAGTTATTTATTGTCCATGGAGATAAGGGCCAGGTTTAATCTGCACTCGGCTTTTCTGTTTTCCCCAGCACCATTTATTGGGGAAGCTGTTTGTTCTTTCTCCAGTATATGTTTGTGGTGCCTTAGATAAGTATCAATGCTATATAGATGGATGGGCTTATTTCTAAGCTCCTGTGTTCTTCTCTATAGGGCTGTTGTGTAATTCCTGTATATGCAAGTTCCTTTCCTTATATGTGTGATGCTTAATTCCTTCTTTCAGCATCCTGTAATTTTCATTTTAGAGTCTTTTGCTTACTTAATTAAATTTACAGCTAAGTATTTGTTACAGCTTTTGGGAATACATTTCTTTAATTATTTCTTTCTTGGCAATCTTATTATATATAAATGGCACTATTTTATATATTGACTTTTGTGTCTTGTAACATGAAGAATTTATCAGTTCTGAAGAGTTTAATGGTCGAAACTTTAGGTTTTCAGTATATAATACTATGCCATTTGCAGACAGGAATAATTTCACTTCTCCTTTTCCATTTGTAGGTCTTTAATTTCTTATTTCTTTCTCTTCCTTACTTGATCTAGCTAAATCTTTGAGCACTATATTTTATATATACATGCATATAATACTGTGTAATTATCTATATGCGGCTACATTATATGTATGTATTCACATATATGTATTTCTTACTGTTAATAAATTCTTATAGTCAATGTTTAAAGGACAACTGAGAAGAGATTGCCTAAAGAGTGACAGGCAGTTCTAGAGTTGCACGTTAACTTCAGAGTTTTCTGACCGAGCTAATAATAATAATAATACAAGTAAGAGATTAGAGAAATGCAATTCTGTAGGTAAGTTCAAGTTGCAAATGAAGACATCAGGCTAGCTGGAAGGTTATATGGGCAGTAAGTCACCAGGCAAATGGAAATCACAGAAACGATGGCTGTGCATTGAAGGGAATTAATCAAGATCTTTGATGGTGATTCAATAGTGACAAGAAGTCTATATAAGGTACATCTTAAATGCACTCTCATAGCTAACTCGCACCACTTTTACTGGATAATATTCATAATCAAAGTCAATTATATAGCCATATATTATAAATATTGTGCTCTTAAATTTTATGGCATTCTGTTTTCTTCTTAATCTCAGGCAGGATGGTTTACAATCTGCTTCATATGATTCTGTATTCATTTACTGAAGTTAATGGTAATAAGTTTTTATCTTGCTAGTACTTTTAGCTGAATATTTAAGAAGCTCTTACTAAAAATATATGAAATATATATCACCTAAAATGTTTTGTCTTTGTTTTTTAAAAATAAGTTGTGTAAATTCTCAAATAGATACAAAGTGCCTGATAGTAGTGTATTATATCATAATAACATCCCATGTAGATACCTGATTCAAATTACTGTTGTAATTACACATAAAAGTTGTTCACGGTTAAATCACACAAAATAGGGAGTCAACAGGTTTTGTAGCCCTCGGGCATCATAACAGATAGAACCTGGCTTTTGTCCTGTAAGGGAATTGCTACCTTTGTGCTGTATTTGTGGTGTCTCTCCCATGGTTTACTGTCTACACTTTATTGTATAAATTCCGGTGAAGTTCATTTTTCTTAAGTGTGTCTTGTCAAAAATTTCTCTTCAGTAAAAATTATCTTTGCTACTCTGATGGTTAGGATTTCTGCGAAACAACTTCAAATTGTCTTTCATCCTTAGCCATATTCCCTGTTGATTTAATGCTATATGTAACATGAAAGGTTGGATTTGTAGCTTTATTTTCCTTATGAGACTCAACAGAAGTTGTGGATTAGAAGGGACATTATATTGAACTCTGTTCATCTCGAATTCAGTCATTTTGTATGCAAAATGTCAATCCGTCTTTCCTTCAAGAATATATAAATGCCTCTTTAGAATTTTTTTGTTATTTTATCTATATGGCTGTTTTGCCTGCATATATATCCTTGTACACGTGCGTGTGAAGTACCTGTGGAGGCCAGAAGACAGTGTTGGATCCTCTAGAATTAGAGTCACAGATGGTGTGAGAGGCCATGTAGGTGCTGGGAATTAGCCCCTCATTTTGGAGAGCAGCCCATGCGCTTAACCCTAGGATGTCTCTTAAGGTCTTTAAAGCAAAGATAGTAGATTAGTTAGGTTTTAGTTTTCCCTTTTCCTGTCACCTCCATGTGAGTCTCAGGTCTTTTTCCTCCTTTTTTCCTTAACTCTCAAAATAATGCATTAAAGTTCTGTGGAGTCATTTTATTTTATAGCATACAGAGCGCCACTGCAATAGTAATATTTAATAGCTGTTGTAAGTGAACACCAAGAAAACCATAAGAATTATTACCTTTAGTAATAAGTTATGCAGAAGAGAATAGAGTGAGTTGTGGAAGAACATTTAATGATGGCATTATATACTATAGATTGGGTTGAGCTTATCCTGATTCATTCTTCACCTATGGGTTTTGTCCCTCTGGAGTCTCCTTCAGTGTGTAATTCAGCTTTCCAAGACATATGACATTAGTCTTTCCTCTCAAGTGTCTTACGTGAGTGTTCTGGTACTTGGCCTATTCTTAGGGAGAGGTGAATCCAAAGATACCAGACTCCATAGTTTGATTTTTTTTTTTCCCATTGAACTTTATTTTTCCAAGTTCTTTTAGAATTTAACTCTATTATTGTCTTTAGGAATTAACTATATTATCTGTAATATTGAAGGAGTGTATTTCCATTAATTCATTTGTAAAGAGCCTTAAGCAAGGAATTTCTTTTGAAAGTTAGATGAACTGAACTTAGAGGACTTGATTTTTTCTAAGAGAATATAAAGACTATGAAAAATTATGTGAAAAGTCCTATAAAGAAACCATGACATGCTCATTATGCAGAGATCGCTGAGCAGCAGCAGAATATCATAGCTCTTTTCAGTGTCCATGATACATTTGGGTCAGCTGCTGCTCTGCACATGGTTGTGAAGTTTAAGTTGCTGAATGGCTGAGCCTGTCTAATGATCTAATTTTGAACAAAAGCCAGTCTAAAGCCATATCATTAGATGTCAATAAAAGGATGTTGACAAATCCAAAAGAAATTATCAAACATCCACTTTTTTCCTCAGGAAGACTCTTCTGCTGCCCAACTCACTATTGGTTCAGAAACCATAGAAATGGCCTCTTACAGCCTTTTTCCTAGAAAGCAATTTCTATAAAAGACCCTTATGCTAATTACCTACCAGTGTCTTTCATCCCAGAAAGCTAAAGAATTAGCTTCTATTAAGTTCCACTTTCTGATGAAAGGTTACATTATTTTTTTCATAGAAGATTTTTTTTTCAATATTGTGCAGGAATACATTTAAATGAGATTTGAACAACAACCAAAAAGAATAACTATTACCTTCTCCCTGTGCTCAAAATGTTTGGCAACTTTTGTTTTTACCTCTAAACATCATTTATAGCATCTTGAAGGAAAAAGTAATAAGTATTTTTAAACAGCTGTTTACATGCATGATTTATGCTTTTTTCTAGCATGTGTAACTTTTTAAAGTAAAGGTACTATTAAAAAAGAAGAAAACAATTTTTAAGGGTTGGAAAGAAGGTGATGTTTCATCATTTCAAAGGATAAAAACCATTTTTGAGCCAGTGATAATTTAGCTACTTTACACATTTCTTTTTTCTTGGTCTCTAGCAATGTTTGTGATTTTCTTAGGCCTCATCCAAATGCTTCTGACTTTGAAAGGCCATAAAACCCGAGCTTGATCATAGACATCTAGTAGGAGTTGGATTTCTGGCTTTCTGTGGAAGATAATATAATTCTTTAAGATGGTATTTCTCAATCTGAAAGTTAAGAGTGAATTTTATGCAGGCTTTTATCCAAGTAGATTTGTGGGGAGTGAGTTCTGTGTTTTCATCTTAGGTCTAGTACTCACTCTTTTTTATAGTTTAAAATCCAGTTTTTACCCATTAGTTTCAGAATAACTTAGAACCCAGGAATATGACCTTTAATTGGAAATCAGTGGCTCTCTGATTTTGTATCACATAATATTCTGTGTATCTGATGATGAGCAGAGTGCCTTCTGAAACTTGCAGAAAGTGAAGAAAGTGTGTAGCAAGAACAGATGAGGTTGCTGTGGAACTGTCCAGAAAAACATTATGATCTCACAGAAAATATTTAAAAACAGTATTTTAAGATTGTAGGTATGGAATGATGGGTACTAGTGAACATGGTGTTGGCTTAGACCTCTGGTCCCAATATTGTGTGGCTGTGGCTGGAGGGTCACCATGAGGTGAGCATGAGCCTCAAAAGAGCAAAGAAAAGAAGTGATGGCAGCGGAGGGCTGTGGAAGGAGCTACTGGTGTGGAGAGCTGGCTGTCAGGAAAAGACCTATGTAATATGTTGGAGGGTGAGGGACAGTGACATAAAAGACATCACTCCTGATGTCCCCAAATCTTATTTTCCCTTTTCTGAGTCGTTATATTGCTTTTGTGAGTAATTATCCTATTATACCATACTTCACTATTTACATGAGTAGCATATTCTTTCTATTCATTCATGACTTTGAACTAGAAATGCCTGTTTTTCCACTTTTGGCCCTCTCAGCATTCATTGTAATGCTCTAACTATTTGTTCTAGGAATGTTCTTAATGATTTTCATCAATTACATAGTCGATTCTATCACAAATTAAGGGCGAAATTTCTCATAGAACATAGTGTTTGTAAACATTTTGCCTTATTATAGCTGTTGAGTATTTTTCATTACATTAACTCTGTCAATCATGCAGATCTTTTCCTCTTTATATTGTGTATTTAAAAATCCACAGTATTATCCCTGCATTCCATACATTATATCAACGGAGTATATTATCTTCAGTTTGAAGATAAGTAAACTGAGATACAAGTTAAAGAACGTATCCCAGATTATTCAGGTTAAAAGTGATAGGACATGCATCTGTACTCATGCTGGAGTATATTTATAGCAGTGCATGTACAGTATAATCCAATATGCTCTATAGAATGTCAGTGTTGACGAGGGCAGTCATGTGACTTGGAAACAGGTGCATGAGGTCCTTCATTCAGTTATTGATATAATCTGTATGTGTTGATCTCCTCGGCTTTCAGAAGAATTTTGGATCATACCTCCTCAAGGATTTTGTAGGGGCTGATCGGGTATCAGTGTGCTGGTTCAAGATAAGATATATATAGAATTTGAGGAAAAGCACATAGAAATTTGCAGTAGCTTCAGTAAAGAATTTTATATTATATATTTATTGAATCTATTAATAAAAATTTACTTTTATGCATTGTGTTGCCAGTAATTTTATTTGTATGATTTCTTTTTAATATATTTTATAAAATCCATTTTTAAGTGTTTACATTTATTTTGTTATTTGTTTATTTGTGTGTGTGTGTGCACGTGTGCTCTGCAGTACACTTATTCAGGTCAGAGGGCTATGGATGTCGGACAGTGCTTTACTTCTACCATGTGGGTCCATGGATCAAACCCAGCTTGTCAGATCTGCCAGCCGTCCTGTTTGTCTGGCGACACACCCTGATGTCTCTTATTTTTACATTTTACAAAACTGCTAGTTATGGTGGTGCTCACTAGTAGGATATGCTGGAGACACTGAGGAAGGAAGGTCAAGAGATGCAGGGTAGCCTGGGCTATACCTTTGGAGCTGGGAACATGGCTCAGAGGCAGAGGTTTGCTTAGGATGCCTGCAGCCTTGGGTTCAGTTGGCATCCTCTATATTGAATTAACTCATTTTTCTTATATTTAATTTGTCTTATAAGAATCGTGCATTTTATGAAGACCTTGATTCACCATAAAAAGCATGAAGATCTTATCCATCATTGATAGTTCTAGTTTTCTTCCTTGATTTCATTGTTGTCTCTAATAAGACAATTAACATATTAAAACATGTTCACATTATCGTGCAGTAAGTATCCAAAGGAGGAAAACAAAAAACATGGCTTTTGATTCTAGCTGGAGATTTTTCCACTTACAGAAAGGAGAAGTAGTTCAGTGAGATAATGTTTGAAATTCCAAAAGAACTTTTAAATTTTACTTACCTAAGGTAAAAAATATACACCTGTATATATATATATATGTATATATATATGTATATACATATGTATATGTATAGCACACATATACACATATGTGTATTAAGATGTGCTCATATTATCAACCTTAACAAGGTCTTTATATGCTCATACTAAATGCCTTATTGGTGAAATGAGTATTTCATAGAAAATCCCTTTGTTTGTTTGTTTGTTTGTTTGTTTGCTGTTGCAGCATGCATCTAAATAGTGATATGGACTAAGAATATGAACAGGCATTTTAAAAAGAAAGAATTTCACATGGGAAAAAAAAAGTTTAGAACTACCAAGATGTTAGTCTTGAGAAATGGGTGCTATTATTGGTTTCCTGGAATATAGGCTCAAGTTTTCTGGAGGACAATTTAGCAGAATTCATCAGACACAAAAACGTGGTTCCAATTGGGAGATTCATCCTAAAGAAATAACATTTATATAACAACTGATAAATGACTAGCTGTCAAAATTATGGTGCATCCACACAGTGGAATGCTGTATGGCACCAAGGCTGAAGTTTTAAAAACCATCTATAATGCCAGAGTAAGGAACACATATCACCACTTGGTGTAGGAGCGTTTCTGTATGGTGCATTTGTATAGCACATATGTGGTACAAGTATCTAAATGGATTAACAGTATTAACAATGTCTGGGTTTGTATTTTTGTCCTCTAACAGGTATTCTTGCTCTGGGGCTTCTTGGTTGAACATTTGGCTGGTACTTTTAAATGTCCAGAATGATATGGGGAACAGAAACCATAGTAACCAACAAGATGCCAGCCATTCCCATGTCCTCTGAAAGTCCATGAGGAGGCTGCTCTCCTTTTGGAGCTGGTCTATGGAAGCTGTGTTTGAGAGATTTTTCTTTTGTTTTCTGTGACAAATGTCTGTCATTTTCTAAACAAGAGAACCAGTGTCCTAGTTAGGTGTGTGGAGTTATTTTCCTTCACTCAGCCCTGTTGTGTTAATACTGAATAAGCAGAGACAGCCTGACTGCTGGTGAAAGATGGTAAGCCAGCCTCAGGGCTTTTTCTGGTTAGTCCGAACCCTCTGATTGCCACGGTTTCCTAATTTCCCATTTCCAGGGCATCGCTAGAGTGACCTTGCTTGCTCAGTATGTTGCTCTGAACCCCCAAGACTTTCACATGCATTTGCAATGGGCAGCAGGGGATTGTTTACAGGGCTCCAGATGAACTGTGCACTCACAGCCAGTTTGATAAACACACATTTCCTCCTTTTATCAGTGAGATTGCAGAAGGTGAAGCATGAGTTTCCAGCTTTACTCATTCCTCTCAGCCCTCTTCCTGTTTAAAAATAGAGACATGCTAATTGCATGCTGATCTGTCCCTGTTTTTCATTCTGCTTACTGGTAGTTGACCGTTGACCGTTTATCCTGATACTTACCTAGGCATAGTTTGGAAAACTTGCAAAAATAAACTTTCTGTTCATTCAGCTTAAAGGAGATTCGTCCCAAGCAATGTAATGTGAGCACTAATTAACAGTAATGACTGCTAATCACTTTGCTTTTTATACTCCTTCAGGAGCACTGCTATTCAACGTAGTTAAGTAAAATGATTGTATGTGAATCAACACTGCTGCATCCTCCTAGCAGCTATTGCTCATAATCAATCAAGCTCTGCATAAATTAGAGTTAACGAAAATTGATTTTAATATGCTATGTTTGTAAAATAGTCACCTGAACTATCGTGTTAAAACCCTGTCAAGCGGCTGTTGTCAGCTGGTGTTTGCAGTTCTCCTGGTGGTAGGTGGGGAGCACCGTTCCAAGTACTTTGTCCACTACTTGAGACAGTCTATCCTAGGTTGCTTTGAAAACACATGTGGCTCATAGTCACAGCACTTGGGTTTTGTTGAAAGCATTTCTTTTTATCAGATCAATGAAAAAACAGCCGGGCAGTAGTGGCACACGCCTTTAATCCCAGCACTTGGGAGGCAGAGGCAGGCGGATTTCTGAGTTCAAGGCCAGCCTGGTCTACAGAGTGAGTTCCAGGACAGCCAGGCTACACAGAGAAACCCTGTCTCGAAAAACCAAAAAAAAAAAAAAAAAAAAAAGAAAGAAAGAAAGAAAAGAAAAGAAAAAACAATAGGCTAATGTTTAGTATTTATAAATTTGTCTATTGACTTCCTAGAGGATCTCCAAATATTTAAAGTGATATAGTCCATTTATATAACCTTGATTCATGGGATTACACATTCAACATTCATTAAAAGGGATTGCTTTGTTATGTTTAGACCCATATAAAAGCTTTCTGTTTATTTACACACATTCAACATGCCTACGAACTGCCTTGCCTCAGGAGAAGAGTAAGTAAAACTCATAAATTAATAATTTAAGGGAGTAGTACTCAAGTAGCATTTTGGTTAAGCTAATAAGTTAAAGCCTCAGAGTCAGTACCAGCAACTTTAACCATGCTTTACTTTTGACTTTTATTGGCTGAAAATAACTTGTTAAACTGGGGCTTTTGTACTAAAATGAAATCTTCATGTAGTCTAAATCCCCTTCCCCTCTTTTTGATTTACAAGCAGGTTGACTTATTATTGTAGAATTCTTAATACTTTTACAGTTCTGTGCTTTGATTTCAGAGAGGGTGTTAATCTCCGTAGAAGTTGGAGAGTAACAAAAGGTGTGTTATATAGTGGCTTTTCTAGGGAAATTTGGAGTTTATAGTAGGCGTCCAAGCTTTCTGATAGTACCTGTGTAGATGGTGATGTATGTACTGTCAATGTGGTGGCAGTGTGTTTGATGTGTATTAAAGGATTATCTTCTTGTCTCCTTTTGCATATTATCTCTAGTTTCTTGGGGCATGATATTACCATTCTCATAACTAGTGAATATCTCTTTACAGAGGTTCAGTAATACAGAAAATTAGTTATTAATTATCCAAATGAATTAATTTTTATGTTATTGGTTGTATCAAAAATTAAATTTGGCTAAATAAGGAAGTGTAAAAAATTTTAAATGGTGATGTAATATGAAGCTTTATATCATGCATATTAGTTTTACCGTATATATTGAAGGCAAAGGTATCAAAAGATTGGTACTGCTTATAATTGAATTTAGTGTCAAAAAATTGTGACAGAAATGATGTAAAGTTTTATTGAATAGTATCCATATGTAATTGCTAGGTTTGTAAGTACTTTGGGTAACATTTGTTTTAGATCATGGCACTATTGTCCAGTAGATGTTTTTGAGAAAAACTTGCATTTTAAAATTATGTTCTGAATTTGTTTATTCCTGTGTAATAAAGTGTTTTAAAAGGTAAGGAGTTCAGTTTTCAGTTTTTGCTTTTTTCCAGTGTTTGCTTTCACGTGAGAATGATTGATCTGTAGCTGTCATTTTACTCAAAGAGGGGACAAATGCAATTGGCCTTTTAGACAAGAGTGTGCAAACAGGCTGCATTCTTTCTCCTGATGGACTTATGGAAGGATTGCAGGAGGTTCCACACTCCTTTTGGTGTTGCTTGTGAGGAGGGCTCTGCAGTGGGGTGCTGTTTGTAGTGGGTAAGGAGGTGCTGTGATTAGTTACCTTTCTTGGGAAAGCACCACAAAGGAAAATAAAACAGAGCCTGATCTGCTCTGTCTGACAGTTATTTTTGTTAAGTTTTTCCCCTCATTGAAGTCCAGTCTCTTAGAAAAAAAAATATACTTTTGGTTTTTCCCCTTTATATTAAGCTTAGTAGATTTCCATTCCATTTGACCCTTCAGAGAAATTATAGAGTGTTTTGTCTTAAGGCTTCTATTGTAAAGCTTCAAAGCTGGTGCAACAGTGCCCTCTATAGTCTTTTAAGGCTCAAAGATAGATGTGGATGAATTTGCAGTGTCAGGTAAAGAGCAGGATATTTAAATTTAATCCGCCCCCACCCCCTCAAAAAAAAAAAAAAAACCAACAACAATAACAAAACAAAACAAAACAAAAAAACCCACAACAACCAAGAGATCCCTTTTTCCTAAGAAGACATTCTTGTTTTTCACTACTGGCTTTACATTAGACAAAGGGAACAAAAGACCATTCTGAGTTTTCATGTAGAATTATTGGCTACCTCTTGTTGCTAACCCCGTTTTTATCAGACAGTAATCAGAGTAATTTGAGATAGAAGGAATCTTACAAGCTGTATGGCCTCTTCATGCAATACCTTTTTGAGGTTGAACTCCAATAAGAGTATTTAAAAATAATTCAATTAATTTAATTCTTTTGTACTTGCTTCTTTTTGGGTTTTTTTTTTTTTTTTGATACTTTATTTACATTTCAAATGTTTCCCCCTTTCCAGATCTTCCCTTTGCAACCCCCCTATCCCCTCCCCCATCCCGTCCCTCTATGAGGGTATTCCCCCCACCCACCCACACACCCACTCTAGTCTTCCCTCCCTGGCATTCTCCTTATACTGAGGCATCTAACACCCTCAGGTCCAAGGGCCTCTCCTCCCCCTGATGGCTAACAAGACCCTCCTCTGCCACATATGTGGCCAGCACCATGGGTCCCTCCATGTGTATTCTTTGGTTGGTGGTCCAGTCTCCTGGAGCACCAGGAGGTCAGGCCAGTTAACACTGTTGCTCCCTCCATGGGGCTGCAAACTCCCTCATCTCCTTCAGTCCCTTTTCCAACTCCTCCATCTGGGACCTTACACTCAGTCCAATGGTTTCTGTGAAGTGAATCTTGGGTATTCCGAACTTTTGGAATAATAACCACTTATCAGCGAGTACATACCATGTTCGTTCTTTTGTTACTGAGTTACCTTGCTCAGGATGATATTTTCAAGTTCCATCTATTTGGCTGCAAATTTCATGAAGTCATTGTTTTTAATAGCTGACATGCTCCACTATGTTCATAGCAGCCATATTTATAATAGCTGGAAACAACCCAGATGTCCCTCAACAGAGGAATGGATACAGAAAATGTAGTACATTTTTACTTGCTTCTTAATTAGACTCTTAGTGGACTGCTAGAACTTAACTTTTACTTGCTCTGGAATTGGATAACCAAAGCTTTATACATGAGGTTATTCAAATTCAAACCAAGGCAGTTACATAATGACTAAAGTATTTTTCATTCATTAGCATTGATTTAAATTGTAGATTTCCCTTCCTCCTTTTGGTTACATATTTGGTATTTGATTGTACTTGTCTGAGTGGATAGCCAGGTCTTTCATTGTGAAACAGAACTAAAATATGTGAATTTTATAATTGATTATAAAAGCAGAAATGTGTTTAACATTTTTAGAAGATAAATATTTTATAGATTCAATTTATTATACTTCTAAAGATTCTTTAATTAAAAAAGTCAACCTATATCCTATATCCTGTAATTTTCACTAAACAGTACGTTAAACAGAATTCTAAATATCTGAACCAGTTTTGTTTTGTTTTTTTTTTGTTTATTTATTTATTTTAATCTGTAAAATGGGAATGGCTTATCCTTTGTAGGTTTTGTAAAGGATTAGAGATACTGTGTATAGATTGTACAGGTACTTTCAATTTTCAAATGGTATTTTTATCAAATTTCACAGAGCAAAAGTAAATTACTTTGCTTAATAGGAAGACATTTCAGTATGAAATCTAGAACACACTTAATGCACACTGTTTTAACACTCCTCTCCTGAAACTTCTGGTGACTTATGTGAATCTGAAACTTGGCACAGAATTCCTTGAAAATGTGGAGTGGCAAAATTACATGTGCATTGACTTTCAGCTCCCTACAAATGCCATTTTCAAACATCTTAGCCTAGCATCTTTACCAACTAAATCTTAGCTGCTATTCACATACTTAGCAAGATGTGACTACCTCTCAAAGTTAACGTTCAGGGATAATACTGAGGATACCTTTCACTCAATAAACATTTGTTTACCACTAACTGCAAAAAATGCTATAGGTAAAATAGATGAAAGTGTTTTGTCTGGTTAAAGTGGAAATCAGCGCCTAGGGCCCTCCTCATTGAAAGAACTGAGTTAGGAAGCACAGGACCTGCTCCTTTGTGCCTTTGGATGGCTAACACACTTTTTGTCTTATGTAAGTCTTTCAATTTCTCCCAGCTAATATTGTACCAGGCACTTAAAACACGGTCAGTTAAAGGATACAGCATACAGAATTTTTGAACACCATTCTTTCTTATGCATGTATAATTTGAAATTTCATATGTATAAAATGCACAATCTAACATGCCTATGCAACATTTCTTAATTACTTCACTTCAAAACATCTAAATCAAGCACAGATGCATTATAATGAGAAATTTGTTTTGTAATGAATTATTTGGCCCACAAGCAATAATAGAAAATGAATAGCAGATATTCAGAGCTTAAATGTTGTTGGTTAGCAGCTGCCAGTTTTGTACAGGGGGTTTGCTTGAAGCTTTAGATGTTATAGGTGACCCAGTAACAAAAGTAGTCTTACAGAGAGAGAACTTCTGGATTGAATCTTCTCAACGTTCAGTGTTATTTTTTCACTGTTATAGCATTTATTCATGTTTTGTGATGATTTTGGTTAATTTTAAATTTAGCATTATAATAAGTATGTTATACTTTGTGAATTGATGGGGTTAACTTGAGAACCTTAAATGTACCGATTTCTTCACTATAATAAAAAATGTTATGTGCAGAAAAATGCAAATGAAGTTAATAAAGTACAATCAATAGTTCTTTTTAAAATAATGACCAGTTGCATTAAGATACAAGTTTAAAATTAAAGAGTAACTTACAAGAATAACAAAATGCTCTCTGCTAAAGAAAGAGGCAGAGAGTTGGGGGGGGAGAAAGAGAGAGAGAGAAAGAGAGAGAGAGGAGATTTTTTTCTTTGCAGTGAGAGTACCAAATTAAGAATCTGCTTAATTAAAATAGTGATAAATGTAGATTACATTACTGGGGACAGTGAAATACAGCTGCTCTCCTTGGTGAGATCCTGCATAATTTACCAAGAGTGTACAAAGAAGCAGTGGAGCAGCCACTGCACACTGTTGGAAGAAACGTCGTGTTTATTCTACATACATTTCTTTTTTTAATTAAAATGTCAATGATAATTTTATAGCAGTCTTCAAAACGAATCCATCTTAAATTTTTTTAAGGTGGGAGAAATGAAATGAGATCTTTACTGCTGCCGAAGGAAACAGATTAAACCTAAGGAAAAAGTAGCATGTTATTATTCTTTTTATTAATCCAGTTTTTATTATTATAAGCTAGTATTGAATTATGTGATTGTTTTTCACAAAAGTGTTGCATGAGAGAAATGTGGCATAATCTTTGACTATGTTATTTTAGTTTTAAAAGTCTTATGGGGCATAAGCAAGATTTGGGTAAAGCCTTGTGTAATATTACAAATAAAAGGTATGTATGCTGGGATTTTTCAGGGTAGAGCATATCCTAAGAACCATCAAATCAGGCAAGTGCTGTTCTCCCTCTGTTGAAGACCTAGGTCGTGATGAGGGACACTCAGGTGACTGAGACCGAAGCAATGTCTAGAGTTGTAAAAATGGTTAAGAACCTGTTTACTTCCTTGAACGGTGACCAGTGAAAGCTTTGCAATTCCATATATTTGAGAAAATCAGCCTTGTACTTAACAAGAACTGTTTGTCAGTTTGTCTTTATGTTGCATTTTTGTTTTTCAGTTTAAAGAATGGATATAGACAACCCCCCCCCCCCAGGGTTATAGCCTTGTGGGTGTTCTAGGCGCTACCATGTACTCTGATTCATTAACAGTTCATTGGCTTTGTTTTCATATTTATGAAGACTGATATTACTCCAGTTTAAAAATTCCTGTATTTGATGAGATAATCTATGCTGGGTACATTATGTAGGAACCATCAGTAAAGGCTAGCTGCTACACTGTTCGTTGCCTAACAAAATCCCGGGTATCTGAACTGAGGCAGTAGAGTGGAGCTCAGAGGACCTAACTTTGTGGTGCCATTGTTCTCTGTTGTATGCGTTTTGGTCCGTCTAGGTTAGCTAGTCCTGTGTCTGTTTCCTCAGGTCGTGTGTTGTGGACATGCTCCTTATTAACAAGGTCATTTTTCTTTTTAATATTCACCACAGGTCTAGTACATAGGCACTGGTGAATGTGATCTCAAGCTGTGCTTTTCAGCTTTGACTTTGTGCTAGCTTGATACAGATTAGAATGAATTGAATATTCTGCAGGGGTCAGGGGGGTTTTGTTTGTTTGTTTTGTTGTTGGGTTTTTTGTTTTTGTTTTTTTGTTTTGGTTTTTCGAGACAGGATTTCTCTGTGTAGTCCTGACTGTCCTGGAACTCACTCTGTAGACCAGGCTGGCCTCGAACTCAGAAATCCGCCTGCCTCTGCCTCCCAAGTGCTGGGATTAAAGGCGTGCACTACCAAATGATCTTTCAGATTGCCATCTACTAAAATATTCTTAACTAAGAAAGACATTGGAGCCATGTGCACAGTGGTGGCGCACACCTTTAATCCCAACACTCAAGAGGTAGAACCAGACAGGTCTCTGAATTTGAGGTTAGTTTCATCTACAGAGTAAGTTCTAGGCTAGCTAGGGCTATACAGTGAAACCCTGTCTCAAAAACATACCTACCTACCTACCTACCTACATTCAAAACAAAAAAGACTTAGGGACAAAAATGAACACATTACCAAGAATTTGAAGAGATACATGAGAAAAAAAAATATAAGGAAAGAATTTTTAAAGAGATTTTGTTCTGTGTGTGTTTTTCCCCATTGAGGTTCAATAAAATGAAAGGACCCGATTGACATTGCCATATACTGTATAACTACTATCTTTGGTGTTCACTTATATGCAGAGGATGTATCCCTTTTCACTGTTGTTCTTGTCTAGTTTTTACAGTGTCTTAGTATATAGCCTAGGCTGGATTGAATTCAAGATCCTCCTGCCTCAACTCTTCAGTGCTGGAGAGGCAGCACTCCCAGCTACATCTACTTTTTTACTTCCAGATGTTCTGGGTATTTTTTCTAAGTGCTAGAGACTTATCTGATTAAAGTCCATTGCCTGTCCCAAAGATTTCGCAGAGTTTTAAGGCAGAAAGTTCCAGCTGTGAACCTGTAACCTCTGGCCAGGGATGAAAACTTGGTTAGCTCTTTGGAATGGTGGGCATCCCTTGCATGTACTGACTCCTCACTCAGGACTTGTCTGTCTTGTTACACTGGCCAGTGTCACTACATACTGGCATTCTAGAAGGCTCTGTGGGACTCTGCCTGTTCCTGTTTATGAATTATGAGGGGTTTGGTTGGTGTTGTTTTGTTTTGTTTGTTTTTTAATTATTTTATAATTTGAGTTATATCTCAAACCACATAGTTAGGTATTTACATGATTTTGAAGGACTTTCACATGAATATGAAAAAGATGTTTACCAAAATTAAGTCACATGATTCAGAGCTAAATTTTCACGAGATATTAGTTCTCTCTGTCTTAAAGTCATAGATAAAAGCTAATTGCTTCTGTCTATATCTTTTATTTATTTATTGTTTTTATGTTCATCTTTTACATTAGTTGCCTTGTGATAACAGACACCTCTGTTTATTCATGGCAGTTTCATCTAATTAATCTTACTATTTTGTATACTTTTAGAATTGCTGTGGATAAAAATTCATTAAGGTCTTAGGTACCATGATGTGAATTTCAATTTTAGACGTATATTAAAGAGCTTTGCTTTCAGGTGGAATTCTTGAACTTTTATACTTATGGTGAAATTTTGGCTTTGATTTTGATTTTTCCTTCATGCTTTTCACATGGATGACATTTTCTAGACAATTAGATGTATAGAGTCTTAGAGAAAGAAAGACTAATAACAAACAATTCTAGGTTCTGGGAATTTGGCATAGTGATAAAAATACCAAACATACTTTCTGCTTTCTGCCAAATTGATTGTAATGAGTCACTGATGTGTAAAATAAGTAAATAAAAAACAAATTAATCAGTACTCATGCACCGAGTTCCCTGTTTACCTAACAGATGCAGTATGCTTGTGAAGCTCCACACCTTCTCCTCCACGCTTCATCAGCTTGGGGTCCACTCATCCAGGAAACTGTCGGAAACAGAAATGATTATAGAGCATCTGCAACTAAACAGGCTCCTAAGTAAACCAGAGGACAATGTTATGTTACAAAAGACTTTAACTCATTAGCAAAGTAGCTGGAATATTTTTGGTAAAAATTCAGTTTAGTTACATTCATATTTAAGTGTGTAATGTTCACTATCTTGGGAAACTAAAGATCGGTTTAACTGTAATTGTTGAAAAGGAAAAACCTCCAGGTCCTTCATAGTAAACAGGATTAGAATATGTAACTTATGAATAGTAACTATTTCATCTCCTTGTAATTCCTTCAGATTAAGAGTAAGCTGCACTAAAAAAATAGGTTTATATTATTGATTTTCTTAAATTCCTCACTACA
Organism: Uromys caudimaculatus; assembly: GCA_028551405.1. NCBI lineage: Eukaryota > Metazoa > Chordata > Mammalia > Rodentia > Muridae > Uromys > Uromys caudimaculatus. Next base: position 59,657,809 of record CM052701.1, read on the forward strand.
GATGATAGTTTTAAACAAAGTGATGTTACCATTTAATGACAAATTTTAGGTTTCTTTGTCTAGTTACTAAATTTTTATATATATTATATTTCTCTATTATTTTAATCTTTGATTGTGTTGTGAACAACCACTAGGTCTTTTTGTTTTGGGGAGACAAGTTTCCATGTAGTTTATGGTGTCCTCCAATTTGATATAACAAGGCTGGCTTTGAACTCCTGATCCTGCAGTGTCTACCTCCTGGTTCTGAGATCACAGAGTATGTCACAGTGCTCAGACCCACACTTCCTTGCTGAGTGGAAAAGTTTCACTGTACCTTTTCACAGTCCTCCTCCACACTCCTCAGGCCTCTTTCTTATTGTCTAAATCTTTCCCCAGTTTCCCTTGACATTTAGCACAATTTTTTCTAAAGTAAAGAAAATAAATAAATATGTAAAACATATGGAGATATGCTCAAATTTAACCATTTGGAGTTAATATTTTGATATATTTTCATATATATTTAACATAACTCACACATATATACACATGTGTAGAACTTTGTACTTTGTCTTTTTAACCAAAATATAAAGGCTCTTTCTTTGCCATTAAAATCTTCATGAATATAATTGAATGGCTACTTAATATTCAATCACATGGCTGTATAATAATTTCCTTAATGATTCCCTAATTTTGTAAATTAGGTTGGATGTAATTTTTACTATAAATAATAGCACATTGATATGGGTGCATAAATTATTGCCATTTAAAAATTAATTCTCTAGGATGTATTTCTAGGCAAAATTAATGGATTAAAATCTTTGATAATTTCTAAGCTCACTGATACTGCGTGGTTGTTTTGTATAAATATTATGCCCATTTATATGTTCATTGTTTATATTTTAAAATTCTAAATCTTTGTTCACTTGAGAAACCTTACCTTGGAATTCTGTTTTTGTAATCCTTAGGATTTGGAAATTATAAGCTAAGAATAGCGTTCTGCTCCTGTTTGCCTGTATTTTATTCTTGGAACAAAACTAAAAAGATGTGTGTTAGCATTGTTCAGTCATCTCATTCAAAACCTCAAAGGATCTCCCTCACTTTGTGAAAAGTCAGGTTCTGATAATTTGATAGAGTTACCTCTGAGAAATAACCATCTACAACGTGGGATGAATTTTAGTATACTGTGCACTGTAATGTGCCCTGTAGACGTAGACGGACACAAATATATACACCCATGAATGGTAGTTTTTAAGCATTGCACATGTGATGTTAATTATTACCTATTTTTCCATTAGATTTTTTCCCCCCATCTGGCCATAGTTATGTCAACTGACTTATTTTCTATTAGCATCATTAACTTCAAGAATATTTAGACATGATTTCTAATTTTACCTCAGTAAATAAATTATAATATAGTATATAAATTAAAATATAATATAACAAATAAATTATAATAATAATGAGTTAGTCAAAGTAGTCATTTTGAGTATGTGTTTTATGTCAAATGTAAAAGTTTAGGGAGAGTTAATATTATACAAATTATTACTGTATGTTTAAACTGTTATTTTATGTCTACTGACTTTATCATAGAATATAGTTTGCACTTTTCTTATTTTCTTGTTAACTTTTATTATTAGTGTTGGCGATTCTACTTTGACATTAAAACCAATGAAACAAAATGATGGTGCCCTTCTAATTCAATTCCTAGACTTAGCCCTGTAATCATTCTTTTCATAAGAAAAAAACAATGTTTCCTTTAGATAATTATTACTAAATCATTATTTAGGTTTGGAACATACTAATGTGTCACATTCTTGTTGATATAACTACTTTTGTCTGTTTCCTGTTTCTCAGAACCAGTTCTTCCCTTGTTTTCTTTTGTTAGGCAACTAGAAAACACCAGCTTCCAAAGCACTTTTTCAATAATGCTATTCTCAGCCGTTTCTTGGGTGTGATAAGGAGGTTCTGCTGCTGCATGACTTGACTGAGTATGCATGAATCTGTGTACATGTGAACATGCATATGTATGAGTAGGCATGTGTGCATGCATGTGCGTTGGTCTGTGAGTGGGTTTTGTGTATGAGGGGGTCCTGCTGAGAAGGAATGTTACAAGCCTTCTCTACTTGCTTGTCTGCATTTCTTTCTCTAGTGTTCTACTCTAGATATATATATGTACTGTGCCAACCATAAGAGTTCCATGTGTCTCTTAATTTCTTCCTCCTCTTCTGGTTCTTTATGTCCTTTTTGTCTTTTTCTCTCCTCTTTCATATGGGCATGTATATGCACATATACATATATCAATGACTTAAGAATTAAATATAAGGAGTACAGGGTGTTCGTTTCAGTGTTGAAGTGTTTTCTTTTGCCACTTAAGATGCAGCCTTCTCCAAGGTTTGTTGGTTTATGAGTACATATTGTTCTGCTCCTGGTTGTTTTCTAAGTCACTTGTGAAGAATATTGGGAACCAGTTACACTCCTAGACTGCAGTCTTCAACTTTATCAGATACATCATCTGGAATCTTATTAAAATGTGGGGTTCTGATTCAGCTAGTTTATGTGAGTAAATTTTTACATGTGCGCCAGTGATGCTGTGTGTCTGAATCTGTTTGTTGAATAGTCAAGTTTCAAACTCTTGATTCCCTCATAATGCAGAATACCATTCATGTAGCATAAGAATATTTGAGTTTAACAGGAAGTTCATTTACATATTAGCTATGAATCCCAAGATCTAAAACCTAATTTCCACATCTCCTTAGTTTTCTGCACTTTGGATAGTTTTTAACCATAGGGACTTAAAAAGAAATTATGATTCTTTGATTTTCTATTGTTTTCCCACACAGAACTTCTCAAATTTGTTCACCAGGGTAGACTACTGATGCTGATGACATGAATGAGAATTTGTTTCTGTAATTAGATTTATGAACTAAACACCCACTGAAGGTTGAAATCTTGTCTAGGAGTTTAAGGGGAGGGTGAACTGAGAGGTAAGATGGGTCATTGGGTTCAGAGATGGAGGTCCTGGGGTAAATCTGAGAACTAAGCTCATTCATGGAATGGCTAGTACTCTTTGTCCTTCCTATGGTTACCACCAGAAGAATGATGTTCAGTCATACTGAAATGAGTTGTCTGCTGAAAGTGAGACAGTCACCTAATACACCTGCCGGAGCAGTTGGTCCTGCTGTGCTTTTCAATATGGTGTGGTTTGTGCCTCTTAAATGAACAGAACCAGACTTCCCTTAACCAAATTTGGACAGAACTTGCAATAGTGAGTCAGTGAATCAGAGCCTACAGCATCATGAGAAGATGCACTCATTACAGAAAGAAATTATTTCACCAAATTCCGCGGATTAGCCTGCTCAGAGCAGTCTAATGGTCAGACTTAACCATCAACAAAACACTTTTGTCTTTGAGGTAAAGCTCTGGTTTATGGTATTCATGAGAAAAATGATTGAGCTACCAGATGTGACTGATGAAGTAGGCACATGTTCCTACTGTAAACTCAGAGGAGGAAGACTTGGAAGCTTTTCCCTTACCAGCTAGTGCTATGCTTCAAGATTAATTGTATTTTAATTTGGAACCAAAAAAAATTATCCAGCATTTTTTTTCCTTTTCAGGCCTCCTTTTCAAACTAGGTACAACATTTAAGTTATATTTCCAGCCTTATTTGTCTCTGTGATTTCAATGAATATAGATTACCTTTTCTTTAGTCAGCCCACACTTAAAAAGCTCATGTTTTGCCATAATACAGTAGAATTATTTGTGGTAATGTTACAAGTCTCTAAACGGCATGAACATTATCCTGCTGTTTTATTGTTTTATAATGTAAAAGTAAATGCAGGCATTAAGAAATGTGCAGTGCTGTCAGGCTCCTTGAGGATTTAAGAAAATTGCCCTAACTGTTGAAGAACTGAAAATAATCTTCTCAGGTCGCAGAGAGCAGTTGTTACAATAGTGCTAGGCATTTGCTTCTTCTTCCCTCTAACGCTAGTGGTGATTTGAGTCAATGCTAAAGAAACTCAGAGTTTATTTGATTTCAACAAACTGCTATTGCCTTGTAAGAATTACTTATAAAACACCATGGTTAAAAATAGGAAGAAAATAAAAGGCTCATTCTTAACTCTACCTCAGCCTAAACCACATATCTGTTTCTGGTAATTGTACAGCCCAGTTTCTTGATCCAATTTGCAAATTTGACATAATAGGCACATATAGTGTGTGTTAATCACAATGCTGTGAAATTATGTTATGCTGCATGCTTGTCATAGAAATGAGGGGACACAGAAGCAAAATCAACGAGCTAAAGCCTTCCCCAGAAGTTCTTACTGTCGTTCTGGATTTCTAGAATATAAAGAAATAGGCATTCCTTTGTCCTATCTGTTTTAAAATATTTCCATTTAAATGCAGATTTTGATTTTCCATCTGGGACTAGGTAGGAGCCATTCCATTATACTACTAAGAGTGTAATCCACTTTAACACAACATTTCTCCCTAAAGGGATGGTCTTTTCTAGTCACAAGAAATTCTATTGCTCAGAATGATATTAACATTCATAATGTGGTGATTTTATCATGATTTGAAAGATGTTTCATTCTGACAGTAAAAAGGATTAGGAGAACATTGTTTGTATCCTATTGCTACAACATAGCCTTACATGGCTTAAGATCAGGTACTAGTAATTTACACAGTGGTTTGAGGTACAAGTTTGATTCCTATTTTATCATATAAAAACTATAAGCCTAGTGAAATGGAAACCACTAGATTCATTAAATTGCATTCTAAAAAATTGAGTTTTACAGTCTTGTTTTGTTTTAAATAAACAAGGTACATGTTTAGAGATTTCTGAGCATGGTTTGGCGTTTCTTCCTTTCATTTGCATTATGTCCTGCAAGAAAGGCTGTTGAGTGAAGAAGGTGCTGGAGCAACTAGTTACTCCTCTCAGGGCATAGATGTGTTGATTTCTCCTCAGCCTCAAAATTATTAAACTTAGGATAGAGAGAAATTGCCTTAATTAAATTGCATGTCTTGGGTAGAAGAACGAAGGCTCTAAAGGCCTTGCCACTATTTGTTGGGCAAAGTCCTGTAGAATGTAGCTATCTAAGGCTGAAGCACATTGGGACCCTGTGTGGGATGCCAGCCCTATGCCCCTAGGCATGCTGTCATTCAGCCTGAAGATTAATTAACCAGAGGCTGAGCAGTTCTCCTCAGAGCCTGCTGCTTTCAGTCTCGGCCCATTCTTGAGTCAGAAAATGCAAGGTTTTAAAGACCTTGAACAGTCAAGAAAGCATATATGTATATGTATATGTTGTTTAAACAAAATAAGGGTGCTTAGTAATGTTTTTTTTTAGGCATAACTTTTTACACACAACTCTGTGTTTCTATATTTTGTGTATTTTTCTCATTGTACACACAAATGATTTTAACAGATTAAGAACTTTAAATCCCAACCAGTATATGTGTGATGTTCATAACCTCCAGGGAAGAATTTCTGATACTATATATCCTTAAAAATTTCTAATTAATGATTTATTGAATTGTGTTGTCTAGACAGCTCTTAATTACGGCTTAATGGTAATAAATTAATGTCAGTAATTCAGAACTATATAGCATGACTAGAATAGTGTTTTAAATTACTTTGTACTCTTTTGAAATTTTTAGTTAAAAAATGGTTTTTAAACTTTGTTATCCTAATCTTTTCATTGTTGTTCCAACAAATATTCACATACTCTTGAAATTCAGAACTCTGTCTACAAACTCAGGAGATTTCAACAACCAACTTTACATATACAATGACCTGCTATGTTGATTGCTACGCTTATTCAAATTTTCATTAAGATTTCTTTTTTTCAGCATAGAACATTTCTATTCTATGTACATAACAAGACTTTAAGATGAAAATTTTTATATGGTAGGATTTTGTTTTAAAAATTAACATGGACTTTTAATAAATCTGTCTTTAGGTTGAGTACATTAAATTTATTTTTCTGTATATCAGTTTTTTTATAATTCTATGAGCTATCAATAATTTATGGGTAATGTTCTAAATCTTATATCCTAAATACAGTCTAAGTATATATTCAAGAAAAAGAATTTGAACTTTAAAATTGAAACAAACAAGGAGGTAACACAATGCACTAAAGGCATATTATTGTTTAAAATTTTTAAAGTGCAGAATACAGTTTTCTTCCCACTTCTAACGTCTTCTCTCTGACACTGTCAGTTTTTTAGCACTCTCACTGGAATTTATTTTGTTGTAGTAAATAAAAGACAAGTCATTATTAAACAGATTTTGCAGTTAATTCAATGTATGATTACCCTTTGCCATAGGTACTTTTAAGGGCTTTTATCCAAAATAAAATTCATTAAAAATGCAATTAAAAAATCTATTGTTAATGACTGCTTGAGTGACTAGCTCATAATTGGCTCATTACAATAAAAAAGCAACTGTTTAAAACTGGTGACAATGAGCTACAGTACAGAGAGAACACTTCATTGTGAGGCCCTCTGTGATCACAGGAGCCTGAAGGTGAAGCAGAAGCCTGCGAGTCTGAGACTCCAGCCCACTTTCTCTTTACAGTGCAGTGGGAGCGGGTCATGACCGAGCACGGCTCCGCAGTCAGAGCCCTTCTTATTACAGTGTCCCAGGCTGTAGAGTAAACAGGGAATACAGTCTACTTACATGCTGCCATTCAGGCTCTCCTTGTTTCCCTTCCCCAGAAATCTTTTCAGTTGACTTAAATTACAAAGTTGTAATCAGGAAATCTTTAGTTCTGTTGAGGCAGAGCTAACAAAGACAATATTGTCATAAGAGCAGTCATTATTACCTGCCCCTTGTTAATGTAGGAAAGCATGGAGATACTGTTTTGTTTTGGTTTTTAACTCAGAATTGTTTTTTTAAAACATTTTTAGGGATTTACTTTTGTTTAGATATTTTGGGGACTTAATACTGGTATTATTTTAAATTAAATAATTTTGATTTATTTTAAACCACGAGTCCAAAGTAAGATAAAATATGAATGCAGAAAGAAAAGTGAACTGTATGTGGTTTACTTTTTCTTTATCTAATTCACGTCTTATTTCTAGCTTTGTGTTTTAGGCTTCTCAGTGATTTGACATATTATGTAAACTTTGCAATGTCAAATGTCAGCTGTTCCCTTTACAGTATAAGACCACTAACTCTCTTCTTAGAATTCCACATATAAGGCAGAAACCAGGAGTTCTAACAATGGTTGAAAGGACTTCTTTAATGAGCCCTGTGTTTCCAAAATGCTTTTCCTGTTTGAGGCTAGAAAAACAGTAAAGGTTTAAAAGACCCAGCCACTCCTGCTTTTGTTTAGTCTACAGCAGCAGTATCACTGTTGCTTTGGTGTTTTGTGACTGGCTCCGCGGTAATTTTTCATTACCTGTATTAAATGTTGAATTCTTTTGAACTCTGAACTTTAGGCCACAGTTTGTGCAAATAAGGAATGCAGGCAAGATGGTGACATTCTGTCAGACAGTATTATCAAGAGGCTGAGGCAGGAGGATACAGTGTTTGAGGCCAGTCTGTGACATGGACACACACACACACACACACACAAATGAGTTTAATATAAATTAGGGTATTCAACATTTGGGATTTGTTTTGTTTTGTTTTGTTGTAATTTCACTGGGCACTCTGTTGTTTGTAGGACAAAGTAGCACATTGCTTCAGTACCACTCAGCCTCAGGCTGCCTTGCACCCTCCCCACACCTTACTTTGAACGAACCATCTGAGGATTGTTTGGAGGTTGCTTGCTTTTTTTTGGGGGGGGGGTTGTTTGTTTGTTTTGTCTGTTTTTCTCTCAGTAGAATAAAGAATACCATGTGACTTCTTTTATGATTGAGTTACATCAGGATGATATTTTCTAGTTCCATCCATTTTCCTAAGAATTCATGAATTCATTGTTTTTAATAGCTGAGTAGTACTCCATTGTGTAACTACCACATTTTCTGTATCCGTTCCTCTGGTAAAGAAAATTAGGCATAGTATTACCTGAGAACCCAGGTATACCACTCCTGGGCATAGACCCAAAAGATTCGTCAACATATAACAAGGACACATGCTCCACTATGTTCATAGCAGCTTTATTTATAATAGCCAGAAGCTGGAAACAACCCATTGTCCTTCAACAGAGGTACACATGGTATGCACTCACTGATAAGTGGATATTAGCCAAAAGCTCGGAATACCCAAGATACAATTAACAGACCACATGAAGCTCAAGAAGAAAGAAGATCAAAGAGTGGGTGCTTCGGTCCTCCTTAGAAAGGGGAATAAAATACTCACTAGAGCAAATACTGAGAAAAAGTGAAGAGCAGAAACTGAAAAAAAGGCCATCCAGAGACTGCCCCACCTGAGGATCCATCCCATATATAGTCACCAAACCTAGACACTGTTGTGGATGCCAAGAAGTGCTTGCTGAAAGGAGCCTGATAGAGCTGACTCCTGAGAGGCTGTGCCAGAGCCTGACAAATACAGAGGTGGATGCTTGTAGCCAATCATTGGACTGAGCATGGGGTCCCCAATGGAAGAGTTAGAGAAAGGACTGAAGGAGCTGAAGGGGTTTGCCACCCCATAGGAAGAACAACAATATCAATCAACCAACCAGACGCCCGAGAGCTCCCAGGGACTAAGCCACCAACCAAGGGGTACACATGGAGGAACCCATGGCTCCTGCCGCATCTGTAGCACACGATGGCCTGTCAGGCATCAATGGGAGGAAAGACCCTTGGTCCTGTGAAGACTAGATGAATGTCCCAGTGTAGGGGAATTCAAGCGCAGGGAGGCAGGAGTGGGTGGGTGGGTGGGGGAACACCCTCATAGAAGCAGGGGGAAGGGGAGAAAAGAGGGGGTTTCTGGAGGTAGGGACTGGCAAAGAGGATAACATTTGAAATGTAAATAAAGAAAATATCAAAAAATAAATAAAATAAAAGAATATCTGCAAAGGAAACAAACATTTATAGTATTGTGGAATTCACATTTGCTTTCTAGTTCATTTCTGTTTCTGTAGTTTACCTTTAGTACTCTCCCATAAACCTGAGTGGTACCTGCCAGCAAGGAAGAAGGAGCACCCAAAATCTCAGGCTTATGAGCCCTTGAGCATACTACACCATGGCATTTATGCTTGCATACACAAGGCTCTTAGAAAGGGCCATCCTTGGTACCAGGGCCTGTATTATAGACATGAGAAAGCTGGAGAAGCTCAGGGCATGTCGATTCTTAAACTTTACTCTTTGATTCATGAGCTTATTTTATAATATTTATAATACAATGGTTATTTGTACACAGGCACCCTGTGCCTGACTTTTTACATTTTACTTCTTCTTTTTTTTTTTTTTTTGGCTTTCTTTACTTTGGTGTAGTTAATTATTTGAGCAGAGATTTCTTGAAGAAGATAGAGTTGTTTATTCACTAGAACTTTAAAAAGATGTATATCTTTATTCACAGTTAAGTAAAATCTCTTCTTGTATGGCTACATTTTAGGCAAACTGATTAAGGTTGTGCTACCATATTTGCCATTATAATATGTCAGTTTATACCCAAGAATATGTTGCTTTTGACTGTTAAGAAAGAGGTCTGCCCTTTCTCTCATCAGCTGTGTTGAGTGACAGCCATCTTCAGCATCAGTGCAGGAATGGCCAGCTCTGCTGGAACTCACAGTGTGGGTGACAGATGACAGTATAGCACTGCGTTGTATGATAGAGTTGTTATTTTCAAACCAATGCTGTGGTAATATACAAGAGTGAGAGATTAGTTTTGACTGTAGGAAAGCGCTTGGTGGGCGGTGGGGAAACAGATGAGAAATGACTTCTCAAGAGAAGATGAATGTCTTCTACTGGAACTGCATTCTTCATGGGATAGAAATGTTTCAGAGTATGGCACGTACCGCTCGAGTATGTTGTGACTAGACTCCATAGAAGGACAGGCAGAGTAAGGGTGAGAATGAGGTTGGGAGCAGTTGGGGAAAGTCATGAAAGCCTTCTGTGGAATATGCAGGCATTCATTATAAGTAATATGGAGTCATGAAAGTTTGAAAGGGAAGCAGAGTTGAAGGATTTGGAGTTTGCAGTAATACAGCTCATCTATAGGGACAGAAAGATAGCCAACAGCAACAGTCAAAAGGTTGAAATCAGGACTGTGTAAATTGATTGTGGAAATCATTAACATGTAATAAAACCAGGGCTCATGAGCAGGAAAGCCTGCACACCGTGGTGATTTGGACTTGGTCATGTAGCTGCTGTGTGATTCTGGAGAAGTTACCTCCCTGTGCCTCAGCTTGCTCATGTAGAAAACAGAGATAAAACTGTGTATTGTTTGGAGCTGCTGTGTTAGTACACTTCTGTGATGGTAAAGAGAATGTCCCCACGGAGTCTTGATAAGGAGGAGGAGGGGGCTAAACAGAAATTTTGTAAGATGAGAGCTTTATAAATGGCGGAAGTGGAGGAGTTATTGAAGGTATTGATCAGAAATGAGAAAGCTGATTGAACACTATCCAGAGTTTTTGGAAATAACAAAGTGACAGCGCACTTAGTGAGCTGACTCCGGGCAGAATGGGCTGAATTTAGAGACAAGAGACAGAAAATTAAAGGCATGTCCATCCGACGCCTGCAATTTTCCTCTCTCCTGGGAGGCAAGGTGATTTACTGCAGATGAGTGAAGGTGAAGAAAGGAAGGAAGACTGAAGTTGCTAAACTACCCAGAGTCCGAGGGTTACTAAGACAAAGGACAATTTAACATTGTAATTTCAGTTACACTAAATGAAAACAACTTCTGTAGGTCAGACCACTTCTTTTTAAGAAACATGTTGTGTATACACTGTTCAGAGGTGAGCAGTGATGTCTTTCATCACTGAAGACACAAGTAATGATTTCCAGGACTAAATCAAGTTTCTGTGAGGACAACTGTCTGAGTTAATTTTCTAGGTTGGTAAAACAGGATTGAGACCACCTGGGAAACAAGCCTCTGGGCATACCCATGAGGAATTATTGAGGAAGTTAGAGTAGCCTCTGGGCATGAATATGGGAGATTATCTTAATGATTTGGTTAATTGAGTTATGTTAACTGTGGCTGGCACCATTCTTTGGCTTGAGGTCCAAGTTTGAAAAAAAAAAAGGAGAAAGAGAAATCTGCAGAAACTTTTTCCCTCTGCTCCCTGACTGATTCAAAGTGAGCAACTGCAACCATGGCTTTCCTGCCACACTGGACTGGCAGGAAACTGGGTTCGAAGTCAAGTCCTTCTGAATCAAGTTGTCTTGATCAGGATATTTCACCATAGCAACAAACAAGCCATGATACAGTCATCTTATTACAGTTTCATAAAATCAGTGATCAAAAACTACCATGATGTTCAGAATCAAATGAATGGCACTTCCTACTTCTATATTAATAATAGCTTACATAGAACGAGGTACCTAGATTCATACTTAAATTCATTAAAAGAAAACATTTACACAGATATTTTTTAAATACTGTTTTAATTAATTTTTCTTGCTTAGCCTATCAAGCAATATATACACTTTAATACTTGAGAGGTTTTATTAAAATACCCTCGCCAGGTTTCTATTATTTCTATTATAAAGGCTGAACCAACACCAAAGAGTCATCTATTGACTGTTCAGTTCATTGGCAAATGGAGTCCTCATGGTGTAGGCTTTTCAGTGCAGTCAACACAGTTCTGAGCAGAAGGGTTTGCTTGCCTGAAGGATCAGTGGCAAGCAGTAGAACTTCAGAGATCATGACCACAGCTCACTCTGTTCTCTCTTGCTTCTGGTAATAAAGCAGAGTTTCATTAAATGCTTTCTTTCTTTCCTTTCTTACTGTTTTAACTTTTGAATGGAGAAGAACTTAGCATTTAGGAAACAGAGAAGATCAATCTTTATCATCTTCTAACTTCAAAAATATTGACCTTAGGAATGCTTAAATTTGAAATGTATGAAGTTGTGTGACATCTTGGTTTTGATATGATACTGCCTTTATCTATTTAGTTAATTGGTGTATTTTAACTGTACATATTTATGAAATACAATCAAAAATTGGATACATATATACAAAGTGAAATGATAAAGTTTTATCAATTTTATATTTCCTTGAAATATATGTGTGTGTGATATATGAATATATATATTTGCATGTGTGTATGTTTATGAAATTTACATGTTCTCCTTTGTTTCTTTATAAATATATAATGGATTGTTGTGAACTGTAGTTATCCTACTGTGTGAAATTCTGTTTGGATTCCCAGTTTAACACCTTTCCTAGTCTCTAGTGGCTTTCTTTTCTGCTTTCTTTTATATAACTGTCTAGCTTGTTCCCATGTCTGACCAAGAACGTGCACTTCATCTTCCTGTGTCTAGATCTTCCTTCCCCCAGAAGTATGGTTAATACTTCTGTTCTATGCCACAAATGACAAACCTCCATTCTTTTTATGGTTAAATAATTTTCCACTAATATGCCACTATTATCTAAGAATATGCATATGTACACATGTTCACAGGTACAGTCATAGATATCTAGTGGTGTAATTCATGGTGCTAGACAACCTTGGATGTGCAGACGTTTCATTTGCTTTGGATACATGCCTTGGAGTAGCATTGGCAAGTCATATGGCAGATCTGATTTTGTTCTTAAGGCTCCCTCGTGCTCTTTTTCACTGTACTAATTTACATTCATTCCAATTCCATGGTGTGGATTTTAGTCTTTTTAGTTATGGCTGTTCTAATTGAGGTGAGAGTTTCTTTTCTCCAATAACCAGTGACACTAATCTTTTTCTCATGGACTTGTTGACTGTATATATATATATATATATATATATATATATATATATCAGAGAAATAACTGTTCAAATCACAACCCCAGTCATGGTCATATCTTAATTAGAATCACAGAGAAGCTCAGAGCAACATTTAAAATTGAGTATTAACTCACATAAATAAACATTCAATAGGTCACCCACCCATGCTTTTGAGTATTTCTAAACTGTTGTTTTGAATAATTTTTCAGTTAAAAATGAAAACATCATGATTGTAGGTCACTTAGTACAAAGGTTGAATCACATTATAAACATCTTCCAGCTAGATGATTAAAGGTGAAGTGCATTTTAGAGCATGGGACCTGATCTCAGATTAGACAGGGAAGGTCAGGTTCGAGGGTGGCTCTTATAAACTGAGTAGTTCTTCTTACTCAGATTAGAAAAACTCTTACTAAAATATAGCCACATGTAAAAGCATGTGAATGAAATGAAAGTCAGAATGCCTTTCTACTCTTTTCATAAAGATAGTAATTATCTGGTATAACAAGTTATGGCTTTGAAGCTTATTAATGAAGAAACAAAACTACAGTCAAAATTTACACAGAAATATGTGTGCTCTATTTTAAAAAACAAACAAACAAAAATACACACCAAAATCTGAACTTAATTCTCCAGTCTGCAAAGGAACTTAATAACTTCTTAAGCTTTAGTTTTCAGTAGAAAATTGAAGGTTGTAACCCAAATTTTTTGTGAGGTTTGTATATAATGAAAGATTTCTAGGAGAATTTACATATATCATCAGTTGATCCCATGAGAGCAATTTTGGAGACAGGACTAAATGTCTGAGACTAAACATGTACAAACAGGAGGGCTTCAGGACCTCTGGTGGGTTGCTTTGCTTCAAAGACAAGGAATATAGTATTAAGAGACATTCTCTTCAGCAGAAAATGTTATAAATGTGAATTAAATTATTAAATATTTTGCCATATTACTATTGCCAGTTGCCACTGCAATATTAGAAGTAAGTTACGTATAGGAACACATTAGAAGGGAAAGGGGAAAGGAATAAAGGACATTCCTGAAATGAGAAAGTCACATAAGGATTAATCAAACCAAGTCATGTCCCACATAATACTTTAAACATTAGCTTTCACAGAACAAGTCTGTAATAGAAGTTGGCTTGCAGCTTATTTCTAATAGGAAAAATCTGTATATGATATAGCATATTTGAATAGAATGATGCTTTGGGGGCAGTCTAGTTATTATCAAATGAATAAATAATTCAAGGGAACAAAGCAATGGAAATGTAGTCACTGTGTGAACAAGTACACAGAGACATAGCCTACATAGCTTGTACATTAATTGGTTGAGTTATTATTTAATAGCAAAAAAACTTCCTGAGGTAATACAGACGTGCTTCTAACAGCAAACTTAACCTTCTCCTTTTCCTTGATTACTGAATTGCATTGCTAGCAAATACAGTTCTCAAGAAAACAAGGGAATGTCGAATTCAATTGACTTGGGTTATGATGAACTCCTTGTTAGTCTCCTGAGAACATTGGCAAGGTAAATACAGTTAGTTATCAGTGATCCATTCATTAATTATATATGCTCATAGAAAGGATAAGGCTCGTGGCTGATAACAAACAAACAAACAAACAAACAACAATTCCTGATCAGTAGAGAATCTGTCAGCATCCTGGGGAAAATCCATTCAGCATCTTAGGGAGTGATTCTTATTCTTATTATGTGGTAGTATCTTGTATATTCATTATCCTGGATATATAGAAAAGAGAGGGCTTGCTTAAGCATTGGGTGAAAGTGTACCTCAGTTGGTTGGAAATGACAAACATCAGACTCATATCTATTTGTAACTGAATAGTTTCTCAACCAGAATTTGGTATGGAGAAAGCAGGGAACATCAGTCCACTTTTTGTATAAGCGCTAAAATCCTTGCCCCAAGACTATTCCACTGCCTTCTACTTAAAGCATTTCAAGTGAAATTGATCAGACAACAGGTACTGCACAGAAATGTAAGTAGTGTGTACTGTTGTATTACATAACTTAACAAAAAGTCAAATGTAGAGCAATAGAACATTATTGGCTGCCTTTCTCACAAAATTGCAACTTTTAAAACTCCCTGTGATAAGAGGAATAATTGGAAATGGCTATCCCATTAAAACAGCTTTGTTGCAACCTTAAATTAAATACTAGAGTCAGTATGTAAGCATATATAAGACACAAAATTACCCATTGTGCTTCGAAAGCATCTGTGTAATAGGAGGAAAACAGACTAAATGAACATGTGGCCAGGTAGCATGGGCTGCTGGAATCTGTGTTAAAATGTGCTGTGAGACTTATTGGTGTGGTTGAGTGTAGCTCCTCTGCTGAAATCCACATTGAAATAGTCAGTCCTCGGGACTTTTGGGAGGCAGTAGCAACTTTAAGAAGTGCAGCTTAGAGTGAGGTCCAAGTTTCTTGGGACCATGTTCTTAAAGAGGATTGTGGGTAGTTGATCTCTCTTTTCTTTTGCTTTATTCCTTTGTGGATACCAGAAGGTAAATGGGTTCTGCCCCACTGCACACACCACACAACAGTCAGCTTGCTGCCTCACCACAGTAGATACGCAATGGGGCTTCCTAATTATGAGCTGAAATGGCTAAACGTGTGAGACAAAATAATCCTTACCTATTTTAAAGCTGACTTATGGGTATTTATAACCATGACAGGCAGTTAACATATAGACTTGGTACTATTAAAAATAGTTAAAACCTGTGAGAAGTATCTATTGTTTGGAATTATAAGGCAATGTTAAAGGATGCCCTTATATCTACTTCCATTTTAGAATTGTTTGTCCCATAAAGGAAGAAATGGGTGTTTTCTGCTGGCTGCCATTCCCTAGTGGTGCTTTCTGGGAGGTGGAGAGATGTGAGATGTGGGAAAAGGAGGGATAGAAGAGCCCCAGATGGCCTTAAACTCATGCTTCAGGGATGTGTTGATAACCATTTCAAAGCTGTTTCTTATGATAATGAAGGAATAAGTAAATTTAACATTTCTTCCCAAGAGGTAATTTGATTTTCGTAACTGAGAATAGAGAGAAAGGGATGAAGAGACAAGGTGAATAGAAACCAGGGCCAGAGTACACGTTCTGTTAAAAACCAATGACCCACAATGCAGAGGTCTTGTCACTCTTGTTGACCATTTTATAAGTTCTGTCTATTTTAGAACATGAAAGCCCTTAGGCTCTCAGACATGGCTAGGGGAAAGATTTGTGCTGACATTTTAACTTGGTACTGGCACAGGACACTGTCCTCCAGAGGGGGAGGAACCAGTCACTGACATACTGAAGAGACTCATAATGATCTTGATCTGCGCACTTTACAGTCACATGTGGAGGCTTACATCTAAACTTGGACAAGGGTTATCATAGCTCCGTAACAGACATTATTTGACAGATGAAAGTATCATCAACCATGTTTTAGCTATCATTTCTAGACTCTTGTAATGTTAGGATGCTAGAAATTGTTTAAATTGTTTACTTTTAGCAAAACAGTTTTAGAATTAATGGAATTAATAACCTATACTTTGAATTATATCAGTTGGTGCCTTTGGTTATGGTTTTGTGTTTTGTTTTTTTTTTCAATTTCTCTCTCTTTATTGTTTAGTGTCAGACTGTGTACCAGTTTTTGATAGAAACTGTCTCAGAATGACTTGAAGCATCAGCTAAAACTTAACATACTGAAGTATTTGCTTTAGGTTTATGCCAATATTAGTTAATTTCCTGTTTCTGCAATTAAAAATTCCGGAGAAATAGCAACTTTGGGAAAAAACAGTCTATTCTGAATTACAATTCGAAAAGCAGTGCAGTCCTCCATGGTGGGGAAGGTCTAGGTAATCAGAATGCTTAGCATGCCTACCAGTCACAAGCACAGTGATCACATTTCCTCTTCAAGCAGGAGCCAGAGACAGAAGAAGAAGTAAACCAGGCTGTAAAGCCACAAAACCCAAACCCAATGATGTCCTTCATCAAGGTTACACCTTCCAATGATTACTGGACCTTCCCAAGCAGCATGAGCAGAAGCTAATTATTGAAACAAGTGAGCCTGTAAGGTGATTTTATATTCACACCACAATAGTATGTTCTTCTTAGATGACAAAGACAGCCAAGAGCTAGAAATGAATCAAGACATTCCAGTTTCTATCTTATTAGCATTTGATTGAAATTTGGAAAACTGCTTTGGTTGGTTTGTTTATGTGTTTGTTTGTTAAGCGCACTTAATTAGCCATGATACAGAATTTTATTTTCTCAATTTCCAATGTTCATATGACTATTTTAAAAACAAACCAAAACATAAAATACTTAGGGAAACCCCATCAGACAAGAAGACTTAGTTGGTGCAAAAGACCATGCTTTAGAGAATAGAACTGAATTTCCCTGCTGGATAATACTGTATTTTAATATCAATGACAGCTTACAAAATGTGTAAATAGTTGTAAATTCACTATTGAGAAACTGTAAAAATTAAGCCTGTAGTATAAAGGGGAGCTCACTAATGCTATTCTAGTATTTTTGGGTTGACTTCATTATCTTTTACTTTATTCATTTGACAAATGTTTGTTGAGTACTTACTGTATAATAACCCCTCTGTTCATTACTAGGTATACATGGTAAAGAGATGCAATGTTTATGAGCATCTGCTTAGAGTCTAGTAATTAATGTTTATGTTAATTACCAATTAATTACATAATTAACCATGAGTGTCTACAGACATTAATCAAATAAACTATCTAACATAAAAATGCAGTTAAGAGAATTGATCCCACAAAAAGGTAGAAGCCATGAGAATGAATTAAACAGCTTCAAAGATTACAAAAGCTTGTGGAAGTGAGGCTTGGGCATGTGAGGTTGCTCCAACCTGGTAAGATCCTAGTAGCTACCAGCAACTTGTCTCTGTTTGGGAGATGGGTTAGAACCCAGGTGTCTACCAAAGAAGAGAGCAGCCTAGTGTGTGTAGTTACAGATCAAGGAAAAAAGTGTGATTGTGGTAGAGAGTAAAGCTGAGGGTGATATGTGAGCAAGCTGCAGAGATAGGTAATACTTGATGGAAGCTAAAACTATGGTTTTATGTGTAGGTATCTACCACACAGGCATTATTTTCTATAGATGTTTTAATTCATCAAGAACCTTTGGACTGAACCTCATGGAAAACATATGTCTCCTAATTGTATCTCATAGACAATATTATAAATGTTCCTATACCAGCTTTCAAGGACCACTGTCCCTTCTCCAAGGGAACCTACTCTCCTGATTTTAATCCCCATCATTTATTTTAACATGGTCCTAGTCTTCATGCAGTCAGACTCATAATGCTTATAAATTCATGTTTGTTTCTTTCCTTTATGTATATGTGATAATTCTGTCTTAGCATGTAGAAATAATCTGTCCACTTTTATTGCCATGTATTCCAGTGTGTGTGAATACATTGGAGTAACACACCGATGTTTATTTGTGCTTTTCCAATTTGAAGCTATTATAGAAACTATGCCTAGGACTACTTTTATAGATAACATCACATACCAGCATGCTCTTGTTTCTGCAAGGAAGATGCACAGGAATCTGGGTCAAAGTGCATATATATGAAGGGATGTAGGTACTGTTACATAGTTTTCTAAAATAGTCAGAACACTGTTCAATCACCAGCAACAGAATTCCAGTTCTTCCATGGCCTTGGCAGCACTTAACATTGCCAATTAACCATCTGGTATGATTGTATGCATTTAGGTTTTAGTTTGCATTTCTTTGGTGATACTGTTAAGTTTCCTGTCTGTTTATCTCCTCAGAAATTGCCATATCAAGAGTAAACATAGATTTGTTAAGGTTAGTGAGAAGAAATTCCTGAGAGTAGAAGAGCAGAGCTCCCTTGTTTTTATGGGATCTTCTGTGTCTATGAGCATGTCTCCATCCTAGGTATTCTTCTAAGTACTCTAGTCCTATTGAGTTAAGAGATCACACCTTTGTCCTCATTTTCCCTCAATTTTCTACTTGAAAGCCTCCTCATCTCTTATATTTGTAATCCTCATTTACCCACGCCCCAGTTAATTTACCTATCATTGTGCAGATTTTCAGTTTTGCATGGTTAATCAGAAGCAGAGAATTCCTTCAAGTAAGCTATTTATGAGTTTCAAATTGTATCCATTCTTGGTCATGTGGTGGAATCTTGTGTGAGTCCTGCTCTGACCAACCAACACCCCGAATTGTCTCTTTGTCTAGTATACCAGCATTGTATATTTGGTCTGTCTTCAGCTACATGCAGCTACATGCAGCTATCCAGATGATCAGGTCCATTGTGAAAGTACTTTGATACTTGTGTTCAAGTAGGCATACTGCATTGCACGGCCTAAACCCCAAGTAGTAATACTAGCATTTCAGAATCAAATTTATTATTCATAAAATTCTAGAATAAATAAACTTGACTGTTACAACTCCTAGCAATATATGAAATGACTTTCCTGATATCTGACAATATTCCATTCTACTTCTGTAGCTTCTTTTCTGTAAAATTGTTTCCTTAATTACTATGTATCAATAATTGAGTTAAAAGCTTGCACTTTATAGGAATGGCCCTCATAGACTCATGTGTTTGAGTGCTTGGCCATAGAGAGTAGCACTATTAGGAAGTATGGCCTTTTCGGAGTAGATGTGGCCTTGCTGTAGGAAGTATGCCTTCATGGGGGCAGACTTTAAGGTTTCCTACGCTCAAGGCTATATCCAGAATGGAACAGTCTGTTTCTGCTACCTGCAGATCAAGATCAGCTCCTTCTCCAGCACCAAATCAGCCTGTATGCTGCTGCCATGTTTCTTACCATGATACCTCTGAAAACTGTGAGACAGTCCCAATTCTTTTTCTTTATAGAAGTTGCTGTGTTTCTTCACAGCAATGAAAGCCAAATGAAGACAATGCTTTTTTTATTTTTAAATAGGTACTTTTGTTACTTTCACTTAAGTTCTAGGATTTTAACTACTATTTTTTAGAACTTTTTACTTTTTATGGATATATATGACTAAGTAGGTTAGTCAGGAACTAGCCATCCTTTACAGTAAACTTCTCTGGGGCTGAGGTTACATAGCTTGGTGGTGGAACTCATACTTAAATATAGGAGGCTCCAGGTTTACTCCTCTGGAACTTCCCCACCTTAATTCTATAATGAAACCTAAAGAATAACACAAATTTTTGTAATATGTTATTTTGAGGATGATATTTGCATATATGCTTCCTATAAAACACACACTGAATATTTGTTATAAATTCAATTGTTTAAATATTCCACACAAGTTTTCTTGTGGCATTTTTATTTGCTCCCCAATCAAGACGAATCATCTCAATTTACTTCATTCTTATTGCAAATGAAAGAATGTTGATCAGTAAGCATGAGTGTAAGATGTATAGACAAGTAGGTTTAAGATAGGGGGTTTTCCCAGTTAGAAGAGAAAACAAAATAATAATGAGAGGCATGGGGGTGAGGGACTTGGGTGGGAGTGGGGAGGGGGAGGAAAAAAGCGGGGTGGGAAGGACCAAGTATGGGAAGAAAAAGGAGAGACATCCAGAGGGACAGAAAAATGAATAGAAATAAGTAGCAGTGGGAGTGAGAAACTTGGGGAACCACTGGAAAGTCCCAGATACCAGAGATGCAAAAGGCTCTTAGGGCCCAATGGCATGACATTAGCCAAAATACACAACGGATTGGAGATAGACCCTGAAGAGACCACCTCCAGTAGCTAGACATGGCCCCCAGTGGAGCAATTGGGCCACCCACCTATCTCAAAATTTTTAATTCAGAATTGTTCCTGTGTAAGGGAAATACAGGGACAAAAATGGAGCAGAAACTAAAGAGAAGCCCATCCAGAGACAGCCCCACTGTGCGATCCATTTCATCATCAGACACCAAACCCTGACACCATTGCTGATGCCAAGATGTGCTTGCAGACAGGAGCCTGGTGTAGCTGTCCTCTGAGAGGCTTTGCAAGCATCTGACAAATAGAGATGCAGATACTCACACCTAACCACTGGACTGAACTGGGGGACCCCAATGGAAGCGTTAAGGGAAGGGCTGAAGGAGTTGAAGGGAATGGTAACCCATAAGAAGAACAACAGTATCAACTAACCAGACCCCTCAGAGCTCCCAGGGACTAAGCTACCAACCAAAGAGTATATTTAGCAGAGGACTGCCTCATCTGGCATCAGTGGGAGGGGATGCAATTGGTCCTGTGGAGGCTTGATGCCCAAGAAAAGCGGAATGCTAGAGGGGTGAGACAGGAGTGGATGGGGGGGAGCACCCTCTTAGAGGCAAAAGAAAGGGAGATGGAGTGCGGGGTTTGTGGAGGGGAGACCAGGAAGGGGAATAACATTTAAAATGTAAGCAAATAAAATGATTATTAATTAAAAAAAAAGATAGTGGTTTTCCCCTGATAGAAAATAGAACCATACAACCTCTTATGTAAAATATAACACTAAAAATCAGATTAAAGTAATTTGTACATTTGGCTTTATATTTGTAAGGTTCTGTCTTATGCACAGTAAGCCAAAATAGATTTTATTTCTTTGCATGACTCTGCTCTGATGTTGTACTGTAGTTCCAAGATGACTTGGGAGCCACCTGCCAGAGTTCAGATCCTAGTACCATATGGTACTTAAAATTGAATCTTCTTTAAAAAGTTATTTCAAGCATCTGCTTCAAATTTCTGATTTGTTAATCAAAAGTAAAAGAATATACCTCAGTTATGTAAAATTCTTTATAGAGTTTGTTCATTAACAACCTGATGATTGCTATCAATCTTTTCAAACCTAGAGTGACCTGTCAGTTATGAGTGGTAGAAATGATCCTTTTGAGAAGAAGATTTTTTTTGTTTTATGAAGTCCTTTTAGTAACTACTCAGTCTTGGAGATATATTTATATATGCAACAGAGGAGAAGGGAACATCAGAAAATTCAATTCTACTATGTGGTAAATAAGTTTTTATTTATTAGCTGGTAGATATTCTAATGTGTATATTGAAAATTCAAAGAAAAAAGTAAATTATTATCTTTCATGACAGCTAATTGTCTTAGAAATTTTAGTTGCCACCTTGTCACACCTGGGAAGAGGGAACCTCAACTGAATAACCTCCATCAGGTTTGCCTGTAGCCATGTTTTGTTGAGCATGATTGCTAATTGATGTTAGAGAATCCACTCCAGTGTCACCCCTGGGCATTTGGCCTGGGCCATATAAGAAAGGTAGCTGAGTAAGCCAGGCGGAACAAGCTAGTAAGTAGCATTCTTCGGAGGCCTGTCTCTGCTCCTACCTTGAGTTCCTCAATGGACTACAACCTATAAGCCAAATAAACCCTTTTCTCCCCAAGTTGCTTTCAATATTGGTGTTTATTCTTGCAAGAGAAAGCAAACTAGAAAACTGATTTTATATGCCAACTTGTTTTTATACAGAAATCTGGCATGCAGATATGTGCAGATATCTGCATTCTTGGCAAGTTTTGTGTCTTTGGGGGCATTTATGGAAAGTGTTAGCATTTGATACAACAAACTGTATCGAACATTACCCCCAGCCCTGTGAGTGGACATTATCTAATTCTTTGAAAACCTGAATATAATACCAGGAAGAGGGAACCAAGAATTTGCCCATGTCTCCCCTTCTATCCCCACCTGTGAGCTGGACAGCATTCTTGCCTCACCCTCTACCTCCTTATTCTCTGCTCTTTAGACTTGGATGAAAATCTGTATCGGCTCTCCAATGAGAATGAAGCCTGTCTGGCTGTCAGTCCTTCAGACTGATTTCCTTGTCTTCTTTGGTTCCTGGCTTTTAAATCAATAATTATGATTATTTATGACAAATTAAATCATAAATCAAAATCACATATGTATATGACTATGCACATACATATATTTATAGAAACTTATATATCTATACATGCAGAAATGCGAACATTCCATTTTTCTAGAAAAACTGAAATGGTCTGATCTTAATATTTGATGTTGGTTGTGACAAGTCATATGACTAATATAAGATTACTCTGAAGAATTTTGAAAACTCCTTAAACACTATTTTGTTGTGGTCTATTTTGTTTCTTTGTCTAGTGCATTGGTTTCCTAAGGCTGTGACCCTTTAATGCAGTTCCTCTTGTTGTGGTGACCCCCAACCATACAAGTATTTTTATTGCCACATCATTGTAATTGTAATTTTGCTACTGTTATGAATCATAATGTAAATATCTGTGTTTTCCTAAGGGACCCCAGTGAAAAACATCATTTGACCCCCCCAAAGGAGTTACAACCCACGTGCTAAGAACCATTGGTCTGGTCACTGCCCCACTGACCAACCTAAGGAGCCAGCAAATCTCATTCGTGTTATGCTGTGTATTGAGTATGCTGCATTGGCCTATTGTCATATCGCCTTTGTTTTTTGTTTTTTTTTTTTGTTTTTTTTTTTTTTGGTTTTTTTTTTTTTTTGGTTTTTTGAGACAGGGTTTCTCTGCGTAGCCCTGGCTGTCCTGGAACTCACTCTGTAGACCAGGCTGGCCTCGAACTCAGAAATCCACCTGCCTCTGCCTCCCACGTGCTGGGATTAAAGGCACGCGCCACCACTGCCCGGCGTCATATCGCCTTTGTAACTCTTCATTCTTCCACACTTGAACAGAGTGTGTGTGCGTGTGCATGTTTGTGTGTGTTTTAAAATTCCCTAGGCAAGCTGAAATAGCACAGTGTGTTTAAGCAATGTGACTTTCGTCAGACATCGCATTCTTCCAGATACATTTTTCCAAATGGAAAGATGGCTCAACGTTTTCTATTATTATTTTAGATGAAATGTTCTGCAATATGTTGTTGATATCATTCTGCAGTAAATACTGTATGCTTAAGTCTCTCAGGGACCTTCAGGAAATGAGATGCATGTCTCAGGAGGCTATCTGAGAGGAGAGAAATTCTGAATAAAATGGCATGAATGAAGAGGCGCACATGAATTTATTACAAGAATATATTCTTTTGTATAATCCTAGATGTAAAGAAAATGAGATGTTGCTACAACAGATTGCTATCACTGTGTGACTCTGTGTGGTTACATATGGCTTGAAAACATCGTAGTTCATAATTGTTCCTTTTTTGGTCAGATAGAATAAGGGATTTTGTGTTACACTGAGAGCGTATAGCACATTTGTGTCTCTTGTATCTTTAGTTATTGAATCTAAGACAAACCTCTCTCTTTATAACTACCAATTCCGCTCTGATGCTCCACTCTATCCTCCAGTGGAATAGAAGCAGCCACAGGACTCTCAGACTCTTTGCTAAGTGAAGTGCAAATTAGGACAAAGACTGACATGCACTTGAAAAAGGACTAGTGAGCCTGGTATAGACGTAGGCTGAGTAAGGAGATAATTACTCAAATAGTCTTCTTTTTGCCGTGGGCTCTTTTCTTTAAGGTTGGGGGCCTCTTCTGCATGAAGGCCTTTCCTTCTGGGCTTAGGTATTTTCAGCAGTTTTCTTAAAGTTTATTTTCCAAAAATACCTCTGCTACTTTTTTCAGTGATAGTAATTACTAGGCTTTTAAAATAAAAAAGGTGTGTGTGTGTGTGTGTGTGTGTGTGTGTGTGTGTGTGTGTGTGTGTGTGTGTGTGTATACACATGGACACATGAGTGCATTGAGTGCATGCATGTTCACACATGTTTTCCATTTCTATGTTATGCTTAGGAGATACATGCAAATACTTGTTTCTGGGTAAATATTTTTCTGACTACTTAAATTTTCAATATGACTGAGATGAAGTTTCCTTATCTGCAAAATTTTAGAGAATAAACTTGGCTAACATTCTAGTAAATATTTTATGTATACAAAGTTATTCCTTTAAGTAATGTATTAATTCGGGTCTCTCATTACAAATGTCATGACAAACTTAATCTAGTTCAAAACTTTGGTGGTGGTGGTGGTGGATGACAGATAAAGTTTTCCCAGTCAGCATTGTTAATTTCTTTGGAACTAAATATTGATATTTTTCAATTTGCTAAAGTTGTTGAGTATATATTCCTGTACATATTACACATCCTGTTCTTTAGTGACCTATCTGATGATAGGTTTGCTCAGTTTTGAATCACTAGTATTCCTAGATTCTGTTCAAAACATTCTTTATGTGGGTATTGACTTATGGTGTTACAGCCAGATACACCCATCAAATTGAAGATATCCTGAAAGGGATGCACTTAAAGTACTAATTACCAAGAATCGTAACCAAGTACTCAGTGCATCTTAGACTACTAATTGTTTACCCTTATAGCTGTGTCACGGACAGAGAGCTGAGGCTCTCTGACACTGCCTGATATGAGAGTACTCCCCCCACCCCGCTTCATGTCACTCTCCTGGGTAAAGATTGAAATTCAGCTTATGCTGTCAGGGGAATGTGTATGGCATTTGTGCCATCACCAAATCAGCAATACTGAGAAAAATAGTAAGATGGGGATTGTCTGGATAGAAAGCTTTTCATCAGAAATAGGAATTTTTCCCTCACTCTATACCTTATTCTTTCATTTTCTTAACAGTGTTTGTAGAAATATATTTTTAAAAAACTTTTGATGAAATATAATTTGTAGGGTTTCCTTTTGCTTTTTCTATGAATTATGATTTATATTTAATTTTTCTAAGCCATAAATATCTATTTTTACTTTATGTTAATATTAGAGTGTTTAAAAAAAAAAAAAAACCATCCAGCTAATAGATTAAACATAAAACTGTAGATTTCAATGGCTTCCTATTTCAAATATCCCAAACATGCTTACTGTGTACGCAGCAGGTTTAAGATACTACAGAGCGTGAGTTACTCTGGGTTTTCATGGCAGCTCTTTACTTAAGAGCAATGTAAATTTATAAGATCTTGGGAAGCCTTGCTGTGCCAAGCTCAGCTTATTCATTTCTGTGTATTCACTTATGGCTTGATGACTGCTTCATTTACTTTATTTTACTTTTGTGACGATGGGGATTGAATGTAGGACCTGGTACATGCAACCATCCCCACCAGCCTCCAAACTGAATTTCAAATATAAGTCATGATTTACTCTGAGACTCTTCCAGACATAGGATTTCCTTAATGAATTTTCTGTGACCAGTACTTGTAAATGCTTTTATTTTTAAAGTAGAATGTACAGAAATGTCAAAATCTCTTCAAATATTCATCTAATTTAGGCGGGATATTATTTTCCCTAATGTGGCTATAAAACTGGTATCTTGAATATTGCCAATGGATACAATTTTTAAAATCCAGGGGTTAATTTTTCCTCATTAACTCCCCCTCCCATATTTAGAATTTTATTTTCTTTTAAAATTAAGGTTTGTTTTTAATCACAGTTCAATTCTGATTTGTTTCAATCATTGCATGTCAAATTAAATTTGTCCTTAGTCCTTTAAAACTGTCATCTTAGTCCTTTAAAAAAAAGTAGCATATACTCCATTGACTTAACCTATTTTGTACTTCAAAGCAGAGTGCTTGGGACTCAGTAAGTTATAAAGAAAGGAAAGCTCACTAGAGGAAGGCACACTGAATATCAATGTGCCAGCATCTAGTAAGGCCTGCCATTCTGTGTGGAGGATGGGCTTTACATTGAGAAAGTGTGAGAGAGGAAGAAAAAGTCCAGGAAGCTGCCAGCTTTTATACCACGCCCCCTACGATGGCTTCCCAATACCTTTCAGTTAATTTTAGTTTGTTTAATAAAAACCATACCGACTGTTTAGGGAGATATGTTTTGGAAGATATAGTAGATAAAATCCAATAGTAAATATATTATTTAAATAAATAACCTCATTTTTCTTTGGCCTAAGTGTGTGTGTGTGTGTGTGTGTGTGTGTGTGTGTGTGTGTGTGTGTGTGTGTGTGTACCAGGAAGAGGGCATTAAATCCCTGAAACTGAAATTTCAGGTAGTATCAAGCCTCCTGATGTTAACCAAACTCCAGTCAAAAGCAGCAAGTGCTCTTAATCACTAAGTAATTTCTTATGTCCCTTGGCAAATTTGAAAGGACAGACTTAATATTATTGTAGTAAAATTGAAATACTTTAGGTAGCTTTTTAAAGTAAATATTAAAATGTTTTTTCTAGTCATATTTGTAAAACGGATTAATCACTGTGCTTTTTATTTAGGCAAACTGTTAACATAAGCATACCTGTAAAATTGTGGTTTATAAACAGACAGCCTTGACTATGAGGGATACAGGTGTCTAGGGGACCATTAATTATTAAAACCCATGTTGTAAGAGAGGACCAGAAAGCTGTGGAGTTTGATAGAGGTTGCTTGAACTACTTCTTGACCAGTTTGATTTTCATTCCATAACCCAAAGATAGTTGTTAAGTTACTGTTTAATGAGCTCAGATTTGTAGAAGTCTCAGTGAAGTGCTAATCTAGCCTTAGTCAAGGTTAGTCCTTAATAAATCACTATTTCCCAAAGTGTTTCCTAAAAAGAAGACTGCTTAGAACACTTAAGAAAGGAACATCACCTTCTCTGCACCTCAAAGACCTCTTGCCTAAAAAATTACCTCAGTGAGTTTGTGTTAACGTTGACAGTGTGACAAGGATCAAAACTTTAACATTCAGTCATTCCATATTCATGCATGGGAAGAAATGTGGACTTCCGCAGTTACTGTGAATACCTGGTATTTAGGAGCATACTTATGTGTGATCCAGTATGCAAGGTTCTCCTCTACTTACTGCAAGTTGCCCTTGGTGAAGAGGAATGAGAATCTTGTCACAGCTGAAATGTTATCTGATCATAATAGAAGAACAAACTAAAGATGGTGGGGTATTAATTTGAAATTCTCTTTGTCAGAGGACTTAGAATTTCTGTTCTGCTTTATAAATTGATCGTTCATAGCTTCTGCCCATTATGTCTTTCAAAGATAATTTCCTATTCTTTTTCAGATTTAGTTAGTTCCTTGCAGGGGAGACTGATATATCAGTTTATAAAATAGCTGCCTTTAATAGTTAAAGCAATCTTAATTGGGAATCTGAGAATGCTTTGAAACTTGTAATATTCTGTGAAAGTTTAAGTGTTTTTCAGAATGTGGAATTAGAGTAGGGCCTTTCAACCCTCGTAGGAAAACGGTCTGGACTTGGACAGCGTACATTGTTTTAGATGGCAATACTGCAAATGAATCATTGCTCATTGCTACAGATTAAAATAATCTTATTAACTTAGTATTGCTGTAGTTATTGTCTATCCCAAATATGAAAGAAAACTGATGGAATTATGTGTGGTTCAGTTGAGGTACTAGGCAGAACTTTGCAGATTCATGAACTGGAATTCATATGTATCTTTCCAACAAACCACAAAGAACCAGTCTTTACTGTGCCTAGTGTAAGATGCATTGGTCTGAAGTTCTTTCTCAGGGAAATCTCACTGTGCAGACCTTTTTAAGAATCCCTTGTTCTAAATCTACTCTATTCATTTAACTTTTTTATATTGAATTGTTTACATACCTGTGCAATATACATGTTTATATGGATATGGATAAAATAATCTTAGTCTTTCTCAACATTACAGATTTTCTTAAAAATGGAAAAGGTAATTTAGATGTTGAGCATAACATTCTTTTCAGACATTGCTTCATTGGTAGGCAGCTCAGTTTAGTTCTAGTCTTATCAGTAACCTTTGCACATAATGTGATATTGTCTGAATGTCTTACTTTGTTCAGCCTTCCCTGGCTCTGATGAAGCCTAAGGCTGCTGTTTCTTTGAGTTACTGATAATTTTTTATCTGATTAACTGACACATTTAGTTGAAATCAGACACAGCCCTTAGGCTGGGCATGGATTTAATTTAAAAAGTATCAAAGGTTTACTCTATGTGCTATTTAATCATCATGTTTATCAGGCAAAGAGAAATTACCGGAAGGACCATAGGGAGAGGGTTATCTTAAGGAGCAGTAGCTTGGGAAATTGATAATGGCTACAAGGTAATTTACTGCTAACTTTTACATTCATTAATATAACATTTCCCGCTAATAATTATAGTGTATGTAATATACTAATTAAATTGAAAGCATTATCACTAATTTTCTTTTTGCTGACCCCTAAGATAGCTGGATAAGAAGTGAGAATGTGAAATTGAAGAAAGCCTATGTAGTCACACCAATTTAAACAGTTGGATAGCTGGACAGATAAAATATTTGTAGAGATGGAAAATGAAACACTACACATCTTTAGGAGAATTCATGTTAGACTGTGACAAGGAAATGAGATTTCCAAATGAATGAAATCACTATGTACTGTAGGTCCATAAAATATTACTCTGGTCTGACCTGTAACAGTCATATGTCTACCAGGAGCACTACCTTTGGTGAGGATAATGACACCACTCTAATGGATGAATATGCCTGCTGGATGGAGCACACAGAGGCTCAGGGCCTTTGCAGTACCCATGGTTTTTATAAGGCTCTTAACAATGCAACATAATTCATTTTCTACTTGAAAACCTCATGCTACATAACAAAGCATAGTATCCAAATTAATATTTAAGAGAAAACAATCTCCCTCAAAGGTTTCATAACAAAACAGTAACAAATAAGCTAAAAATGGGTGTATTTCAAATTTTATATAATTCAAACAATGAATGTTACACTTTGATGTATGGTTATATGTAATTGTACATTTTAATCTAGCAGTAAGCCTCCAGGGTTTTCCCCTACATTCATTAATGATATGCATAGGGTATAATAAAATCTAAAATAATATAATCATTTTTTTCTGTGTGAAAAATAAAACCCATAATTGAGAAGTGTTATCTTCATGGATATAATAAGTATTAGGATGCTTGCTAAATGCCTTTTACCACAAATCAAAAAAGACATTCCTCTCATTTTATTTATTGAAAGTCTCACATCATACTCAAAATTCTTATGACTGAGATTAATATTTTCCATGGAAAGAAATATTCAATATTAGAATAATATTTAGGGACAGAGCCATAAACCCCTTATTTTGAGTGCACTGAAATCTGGACAAGTTACACATAGTCATTATCAAAGATATATATGTAGCAAGGATTCTGTTTCTACCAGGGGACCTGGATCAGTCAAAACAAATTTATTGCATTTATAAATTTTATAAAGTTTGCACAATATAAATTACCTGTATATTTTAAAGCATTTAACTAAAAATTAGTAGGCTTTAATCTATACACATTTTTTGTTTTGTTCTATTTAGTTTGTAGCCACTCCCAGAAATATTTGCTTACTTTTACTACTTTTCATTATTAGATACATATTCATATATTATAATCCAGCTACTTGAGACTAGAAGCCATGACTTATATCGCTTTTTAACATTCTTCCTATTTTAATTATCTTTGTGTCTGTCTATTTGCACTTGTGGGTGAGTGCATGTGTGTACATATGCATATGCATGCATGTGGAAGTCTCAGGACAACCTGGGATGTTATTCATCAGAGGCCTCCCAATTTTGTTTGAAACAGGGTATCTTATTAACCAAGAACATCACGAAGTAGACTAAGCTTCCTGCCTAGAGAGCTCCAGGAATCTGTCTTGGCCTCCCATCTCATCATTAGGAATTGCAAGTGTAGACTACCATCACACCAGGCTTTTTACATTGGTTCCAGGGATTTAAGCTGAGGTCTTCACATTTTCAGGGCAAGCAATATGCTGAGTGAGCCATGTCCCAGACTCCTGTGAAAATTGTTATTGATATGTACAGTTACTTTTGCTCTGTCATTTTTAATTTCAATTGTTGGCTTTCTTATTCTTTTCATCCAAGCATTTCTATATTAATTTTTGGTTCTTCTAAAAATTCTTGTACAGAAAGTAATAATCGTGACATATCTATGTAACTAGCACATACAAACACAGCACCAAAATTCAATTTCTATAGTAATTGCAGCAGAAAGTCTGGTCTTCTCTAATTGACATCAAAATATTACAGCTCCCCCACACACAAAAACTGCATAATTCAACTTAGTATGTTTACAATATCATTGAAGTCTCTTTATGTGGCATAGGCTGGTTGGTTGGTCATTTTAGTCAATTTTTGGTCTTGAAAGAAGTGGGGAGTATTCATCAAGAATTTGGGAAAAATAATTTTGATAGTTCAGGGGAGCTTAAGATACACAGCCTCTATGGTAGTTTGAATGAAAATGGCCCCATCATAAACTTATGTATTGGTGGCCAGTTGATGGAACTGTTTGGGAAGGATTAGGAAGTGTGTCCTTGTTGGAGGATGTGTATCAGCGGAGGTGGGCTTTGAGGGTTCAAAAGCCCAAACTATTTCAGTCTCCCTTTCTCTCTTTTTCTCTCCTGCTTGTGAATAAAGATGTAAGCTCTAATTAACTATTCCAGCATAATGTCTGCATGCCTCTTACTGAGAAGCCAAGCATGATAGTCACAGACTCTAAACCTCTGGAGCTGTAAGTTTCAGTAAACTCTTTCTTTTGTAAGTTGCTTTGGTCATGATGTTTGTCGCAGCAATAGAAAAGTAACAAATACAGCTTCCCAAACCATTTGACCCCTGGACATATCTTCCCTATAGATGATACATGATGTTGAAACAAACACAAAAACCATTTTAGCAAGTCTCTTGATCTCCGTACTTTCTTAAACTCTTAATTCATACTGGTCTTCATTTCATACGGTATCACAAGGTTTATCCCATTTGTGGATCTTAGATTTTGTATAATGGTATAATATAAAATGCAATATATTTTACATTTGAAACTGGGGAGAGAAGTACTAATGGAATAGGGTGGAATGAGGGAAGCAGTGAGGATGTAGGAATCTGCACTGTGTAGTTAGTGCATTACTGACAGAACTATATTATATCTCAAAAAAGAGAAGAAAGAAGAATTTTTGAAAATGGTAATGACAAGGTCGTGAGATGAGTGATAGAGTATGCATCTTATTCTTTGTCTCCTTGTAAAATCTTTATATAAAAATTTTTTCAATTTGAAAAAAAAAAGCAGTTACCTAATAGAACACTAAGTATATTGACTT
Organism: Uromys caudimaculatus; assembly: GCA_028551405.1. NCBI lineage: Eukaryota > Metazoa > Chordata > Mammalia > Rodentia > Muridae > Uromys > Uromys caudimaculatus. Next base: position 59,689,573 of record CM052701.1, read on the forward strand.
CACATTAAGGAATAAAACAAAGACTTCCTCTAGAACTAATTTGACCCAAAGTGTGCCCAAATGTTATTTCTCTGTGTTCCTCTCTTTTTTCCATCTTTCTAGTTTGTGCTGGTGGCCTATATGTAATCGTTCCCTGTTGCAGATCAAAGGGCTTTGTGCTGTGTTTATTGAAATGGAAACAAATCATGACATGGGGAAAGGGTGAGGATTCTTTATAGAAATCTTCAACAGCATTTTACAAGGCGAGAAATTGTTTTACTAACCCAAACTGACTCAAAACAGAAAGCATACTCCAGCAAGCCGCATCTTCACATTGCTTCTTACACTTATGGGATAATATGTGCTGTATAATTTTTCTTTGAAACTATCAGGTGTTTGTAGCAAATGATGACCACAACTCATATATACATACATACTTTACTCTAGCTCATGGAAATGGAAGAGTACATAATTTAAGATTAAAGCTATATATTAGTTAGGTTGTAAAAGGTGACTGCATGGGAAATCAAAGGCATACTAAAGTTGGTTATTATAATTTTCTTTTTATCTTATTTTATTTATGTATTTATGTGTTTATTTATTTATTAATATCTCAAACATTGCTCCCCCTCCAATTCACTTCCTCCCAGAGTTCCTCCCTCCCATCTCCCCTCCCCTCCCCTTCTCTTAAGCCAGGTATCCCCCCACCTGGACCATCAAGTCTCTGACAGGTTAGGTGCATCGTCTCCCACTGAGGCCAGACAAATCAGCCATGGAGACCAAACTGCATGTCTGATGCATGTGCTGGGTGCCTCCTTCTAGCACATGTATGTTCTTTGGTTGGTGGCTCAGTCTCAGAGCTCCCAGGGGTACTGAAGGGGGTGGGAGCCCTATAGTCTTATGTTAAAAGCAGAATAAACTTAAAACAGCAAGAGAACAGATTAAATATGTAGTCTTAAGTGATCTTGAAATATATCATTAGTTTTCCTATGGCTTCTGTCAAAAAAGTCTCTTTTACTATAACATATTTTCAAAAACTATTGTCACTACAGACATCAATCTGATCAGTGTATACAATATCTTCAGGTAAAATGTTTTTATGAAACCTGTCACTATGCACGATGAAAACACCTTAATAAAAATATTTACCATTGGGCTAGAGAGAGGGCTCAATGGTTAAGAACAGATGCTGCTCTTGCAGAGCTCCTAGGTTTGATTCCCAGCACTCACATAGCTGCTCACAACCATACCTAAAGACAGTTCCAGGGAACTGGACACTCTCTTCTGACCTCAGCAGACACCAGGCACAGGACTGCTATACAGACATACATGCAAAAAGTAATAAATAATAAAAAGATAATAGTAAACACATAATAGATAGGAAATAAGACAAATCAGTCTTTAAAATTGCATATATTCATTAGAAATTATTTACTGTTTGGCTACAACTAAGGTCACTGTACTTGGAAGACATTTATTACATCAGCAGTGTATAGGTGCACAGCATGAAGTCTAAAAAAGGGGTCAAATCAAGGATAGTGTGATGGTTTATGTCTATTATGAACTTTACAGAATCTAGATCTATGTACCTTATAGTCAAGTCACTGGGTCCACCTGTGAGCCTTTTCTAGACTAGACTATTTGAGGTAAGAAGAGCTACTCTCACAGCAAGACTGGATAAAAAGAGAAATCCAGTAAGGACATTCCTTGCTCTCCGCTTCCTACCTGCAAATGCAGTGTTACCTCACATGCCTGCCACCATGTTTTTCCCACCATGCGGAACTGCATCCTCATACTATGAGCCAAAATCCTTCCTGAAGTGGCTTTTGTCAGGTATGTTGTCACAGCAATACAAGTAACATACAGAGTGTTCATTTTCCAGTCCTTGCAGATGTGGTTCTTTACAGGTAGCATAAGAGAAAGCTTTCTCATTGCCCCTTCATAAGATTTCATCTTGATGTTTCAACAATGCATTCTGAATAAAAATGTTTCGTGTATTTGCTACTTTTCGGTGCAGTCCTGGAACTGGTACTCATTAATTAGTCAATGCTAATATATTGCTAACTAATAGACATTTTAAGAATTATTTTAGTACTCACACCTATGAAGTGTACAAATACAGTTTTTATTACGTTATTTTATATTTACATTCCAAAAGTTGTGCCCCTTCCCGGTTCTCCCTCCCCGAGTTCTTTACCCCACCCCACCCCTGCCTCTAAAAGTGTGCTCCCCACCCTCCCACCCACCCCCACCAGCATCCCTCTTCCCTGGGGCACCAAGTTTCCACAGGATAAACACATCTTCTCCCACTGAGGCCATTCAAGGAAGTCCTCTGCTCCCCTTTTCCCTGGAGTCACAAACCAGCCCATGTATGCTTCGTGATTTTTGGCTTAGTCTCTGGGAGCACTCAGGGGTCCAGGTTTGTTGACACTGTTGTTCTTCCTATGGGGTTGCCATCCCCTTTAGCTCCTTCAGTCTTCCTCTACCTCTTCCATATTGGTCCCCGACCTTAATCCAATGGCTGGCTGAAATTCTCTGCATTTGTCTCAGACAGTTGTTGGTAGAGCCTCTCAGAGGCTCCTGTCTGCATGCACAATATGGCCTCAGTAATAGTGTCAGGATTTGGTGTACATGCATGGGATTGATCCCTAGTTGGGCCAGTCACTGGATGACCTTTCTTTCAGTCTCTGCTCCATGTTTGTCCCTGCATTTCCTTTAGACAGGAACAATTCTGGGTTAAAATTTTCTAAGATGAGTGGGTGGCCCCCTTACTCAACTGGGGTCCATGTCTGTTTACTGCAGGTGGTCTCTTCTGGTTCCATCTCCCCACTGTTGGACTTTTCAGCTAATGCCATCCCCATTGTGTCCTGATAGCCTCTCACATCCCAGGTCTCTGGAAGTTTCTAGAGGTTCCCCCTGCTCCTAGTTTGAGAGAAATGTTTTTTGGTCAGTACTCACCATTTATTTTTCCCCTGGATCCTAAATTAAGTAACTGAAAGATGACCTGATGACGTTATAAAGGTTGTAAATAGATTTGTGCTTTAGCTCAAGGAGCTCATCATGTGGAGGTCATAACAGGTCAGATCTAAATTAATTTAAGGAAATTTAGGACATTTAGTCTTGTTTTACAATAATGGTGTTGATGTTGGGCTGTTCCCAGTTTCATTTATCTCCTTTTGTTTTTAACATGAATTTATCAAATAAAAGGAAAATAAATATATAACTGGTCTTCATTCAATATATACTCCACTTTGCTCCATCACATTTGCTTGTATAGCAACACTGCTGGAGCTTTGGACCTTAGTAACTCTAAATTTGTAACATCACTGCGAACAATAATATATAGATTAAGGCTAATTGGAATCTTTCCCTTGAAAATCTCTCCCTTTTTAAGGGAGTACAGGGTGGGAATTAACTTTGCTTTGAAATCAGCTTTCTGCCAGACTTACTGAGGGAAAATATTTAGAAGAATGTGCTGTTTTGATGATGCTAATTTATTTGTTGATTAGACAATACATTCAGTTGATTCAGAATTCAAAGTATTCAGACATACCCTTTCCTTATCTACTCAACTTTTCTCTATTTTATCCAACCAGTGTTGTCAGCATCTTGTATATAATCCTGGATGTGATTCAATTAACCAAATCTATAAAAGAAACATATACACTGTATAAAATGTTCTTTTCCTTAATTCCTTTTAATAATATCTAGTATTACTCTATTATAGTTGTATGATATGGTTTTATACTTAGTATAGCATAACTGTTCTGACATTAGAGTTATAATAGTTATAATGTCAGTCTACCATATAAGTTTTTACTTGGAATTTGATGTCTAAAGGAATAAGTTTATCATATTAGAAGATACTATCATAATCTGAAGTCAACCCTTCTTGAGAAGTGTTCCAGTGTACATTTCATATCCATTTAAAATTTCTTTCAAGAAGATATGCTAGGTTCTGATGGTATTTATGACTTTATTTTGCAGTGTTTTTAAGAATGTTTGCATTAAAAATATGAAAGTTTATGATTTTATACATACTCCCATGTCCCTCCCCACTAAATTCTCCTTGCTCCATTATTACCACTACCCCTTCATGTCACCTAGAGTCTTAACTCCTCTCCCTTGAAAGACTCCCTCCCATGGTCCTTGCCACTTTCCTGACTTCTAAAGTTAGTTCAATTTAAACCTACATATCTAAGATTCAGTGTTATCATCACCCACATGTGAGAGAGAACATGTAGTCTTTTTCTGGATTATCTCATTCAGAATGATTATTTTCAGTTCCATCAATTTTCCTACAAATTTCATTTTTAACAACTGGTTAACATTCCATTGGGTCGCACATTTTTATTGTCCATTTATACATGATATATTCTGATTATGGTTCCCCTTACTCTACTCCCAGTTTCTCCCCATCTATATTTTCAAAATATTTCTCAACCACTGAATTTCTTCTTTTGAGAACTCTCTGTTTGGTTCCATGTCATATTATCTAAGTTACTTTGATACTGCAGTGATGAGACACTATTACCAAAGCAACTTATAAAAGAAAGCATCTAAATTTGGGGCTCATAGTTTCAAAGAGAAACTCCAGGACTCTCTTAGTTGGGAACATGGCAGCAGCAGACAGACATGGTGCTGTAGCAATAGCTGAGAGCTTAGAGCTGATCCACAAGCATGAGGCAGAGAAAGATAGCTAACTGAAAATGACTTGGGCTTTTGAAATCCCAAGCTGAACCCTGGTGACACAACTTCTCCAACAAGGTGACATCACCAACTAGGGACCTAATTTCCTCCATGTTTAGATTTTTTTTTTCGATTTTTGTTTGTTTGTTTGTTTGGTTGGTTGGTTGGTTGGTTTTGTTTTGTTTTGTTTTGTTTTTTTAGCTCTTTTTGTATTCCAGACATTAACCCTCGGGATAATAATGATTATGTAGTAAACCTGTCTTCCCATTCACTCAAATGATGATGTCTTTGGCTTTTCACAAACTTGCTTAATTTTAAGAGGCCTTATTTATCAGTTCTTGATCAAATGACTACACTACCTTGGGTCCCATTTAAAAACTCTCCTGTGCATGTAAGTTCAACCATATTCCCTATTTCTTTTCCTCCATCAGATTCAGGGTATCTAGTGCTATATTGAGACTCTTGATCCATTTGAAGTTGAGTTTCCTACAAGGTAAGCAATAGGATTCTGTTTCACAATTTTTTTTTTTTTTTGCCTTTTTTAAGTTGAATGTAGATTTCTTTGTCATACAGATTATAATTCTTGTTTCCTCTTCCTCAAATCCTCCCATATTCTCCCCACTTCCCTACCGACACAAATCCACATCCTTTCTCTCTTATTAAAATGCAGACACTTAAATAATAATAACAACAGTAAATAAAATAAGATGAAATAAAAACCAAATCAGAATAGGACAAAACAAACAAATGATCCAAAGAAAAAGGACAGGAAACATACCAAGGCTGGGACACATATATTCACTCATAAACACACACACACACACACACACACACACACACACACACACACACAATCATAAAAAAGAAATCGTAAATCATAATATTTAAGTAAAATATTTGTAAAGTTAAAAGTAATGCCCAAACAAATCACTGTGAGAAAAAAAAAAAATCCAAAAATACTACTGACTTAATTTTCTGGTAGCCATCTATTTCTGAGCTTGGGGCCTGCTTTTGAGTGTGATTTGTAGAACCAATGAGGCTGTCCGAGAATCCTAAAATTTCCTTGTGAATAGTTATCATTTGGAGGTAGCTTCTGGGTTAGGGACGGGAGCTTGTTTCTGCTTACTCTCTCAGCAATGGGACCCCATCCGGCTTAGACCTGTGCCAGCCCTGTGCATAATTCTACATATGGCTGTCCAGGTTTTCCAGCACTATTTCTTGAAGATGCTGTCTTTTCTTCACTGTGTATTCCAGGCCTTTTTGTCAAAAAACAAACAAACAACAAAAACCTGCTGGCTGTAGGAGCATGGGCTTGTCCCTGGATCCTCAACTCTATTCTATTGATGAATGAGTCTGTTTTTACGCCAGACCATGCTGCTTTATTCTATGATTCTCTACTATAATTCCAAGTCAGGAATGGTAATAGTTCCAGCAGTGATTTATTGTTTAGGGTTGTACTGGCTGTCCTGAGTCTTTTGCATTTCCATATAAATTTTAAGGTTTTGTGCGTGTGCGTGCATGCGTGCGTGTGTGTGTGTGTGTGTATGTGTGTGTGTTTGAAAAGTTGCATTAGTTATGATGGGAATTATATAAAAAGGGAGTGGATCCAGATAGGAGGGAGGACCTGGGAGGAGTAGAGAGAGTGGGGAATGTAATCTGGATAGATTATGTGAGAAAAAATCCATTTTTAATAAAAGGAAAAAATAGGAAGATGATAAAACTAAAGTTTACATTTTTCAGTGTTCATTAACTCACCTTGAATTTATCATCACACTATTTGCAAGTACTGTGTTTCTCAGTAATAGCATCCAATCATTCCAGCATTACTTCAGGGAAACTTCATCATCTTCAAAGAAATGTTTAAAATGTCTCAGTCTTACCTCATCAAGGAAATTAAAATGTTGGTGAGACTCACACAAAATGGACTCCTTATACACTGTCAGTAGGGATGGAAATTACTACAGCCAGTATGGAAGTTCCATAGGCGGTTCCTCAGAACATTCACAATAAACTACTTAACCGGTCCACAAAAATGCCTTGGCCTTAAAGAGGAAAAACACCTACAGCTCTACTTCTTTTCAGTCAGATAATGTAAAGAAAGTTTGGGTTGAGTTGATGTCCCACTATCACAAAGAAGATGGGGAAGCAAAAGTAACATAATGCATTTTTGGCTTTTAGATGGAAGTAACTGACAAATCATTTTGATATTCTGCAATTTCTTATCATTTATTCAGCCATAGCAACATTTTCCCTTATTTAATTGTGAAAGGAGATGATAATACTGCAAATTAGTGACCTAATATTCTGTCTTGAGATCAGTGTTTAATGGGACAAGCCAGATGGTGAGCTTTTTCCATTTTAAAATGTTGCTATTGATCATGAAAAAAATAATAATTTTTAACTTAATAAATATTTTAGTGAACTTTATTTGGGAATTCTAAGTGTCACATTCAAAAGTACTCCATTTAAATGGTATGTTTCTGTGGTTATCTTTATTTCTCTAGACTAAATGAGAATTAGCAGTTTAAAGAAAAAGTATATGGTACTTACCCAACCATATTAATATCTAGTTTAGTTATCCAGGCTGTAAAACATCATTGACATTCATAAGGGTTTTTTGCTCAATAATGCTATGCTGCCAGAAGTCCAAATATTGCCACTTAGAGGCTAATGCAAGAGTATGTCTTTAAGGAATTATTCATATTAAAAATGTTAGAATGTCTTTCAGATGAAAAACACTTTAAATTCAGCAGGTCATTTTTCTCAACAGGCAAGAACTCATTAACAGAATAATACTGGTAACAGGCATTTTACAAAAAGAAAATAATATCTCTGATAAATGCAAGATGCATATCTTCTCATCGGTAGAGTGAGTAGGCCTCATTGTCATTTATAAAAAAGGACAGCTTGTTTCCAATCTGGGGGTTTCATGAGCCAAATATTCAACATTGAGACAAGCGAATAATATAATGAACAAAATCTTAACTTGGTTCTAGGTTTCTCCCTTTAAACCTGCCTAGAATCTCAGCATAAGTTATCACTATTGCATGATCGCCTGCCTCCATCATTGTAGTCTCTGACTACAGCTTTGTGTATAAATAAGGACACACAGCATTAGCTACATCTCACAGAAGAATCCACTTCTAGCTTTGAATGTAAATCATCTTGGTGCACTATTTTTATGAATACTTAATGATTCTTGAGGACTAGGTCATAAACTCGAATGAATACATCCATGTTTATACTTCTCTCTATGCTTAAAATAGCATTGCAGAGTCTATCATTTACTTAATATGGAAGCCTTAGCAGTAGCTACCAATGAAGTCTGTTAGACACATTCAGATATGTTAGCAGATAAGTTATTTATACTTTTACAGTCTGAGTTTAAAAAAAACAACTCTGGGGTTTTGTGTATACAGACACAAACAAACACACAAAACACGACAGATTGTGTGTGTGTGTGTGTGTGTGTGTGTGTGTGTGTGTGTGTGTGTGTGTGTGTGTGTGTTAATGAAGACAGAAAAACAGTAGACAATTCTGAATGCCTAGATTTGGAGTCTAATTTTTTATCTTTAAAAATAAAAGTTCCTGAGTTAGATAAGGTAGTACATGCCTGTAATTCTAGCACCTTGGGGATGGAGGGTCAGGAGAAGTTCAAGGACAGCCTGAGATGCATGACCCCTTGCTCAAGAAACCACAATTAGATATAATGTTACTCTTCATTAATATTGCCCTTCTGTATAGTCCATTGGGCTCTACATAGACATGTCACAGTCTATTAGTGTCACCTATATTTATCACCACAAAACTTTAATTTCCCAAGGATAACCACTATGATGTTTTTAAATGTTTCTTCTTTTTAAATATTGAATAGGACACACTACAACTTTTTAAATTGGTATTTGGTAAATAATGAATAATTTTGCTTCCAAAGTTGCCAGGACGTAAATGTATATGATACGTGTGTGTGTGTGTGTGTGTGTGTGTGTGTGTGTGTGTGTGAGAGAGAGAGAGAGAGAGAGAGAGAGAGAGAGAGAGAGAGAGAGAGAGAGAAAGAGAGAGAGAGAGAGAGAATTTTGAGTAATTTTCCAACTGATTAATAAAACAATAATATGCAATTAGTGCCGGGAGAAAGCTAGCCTCCCAAGCCCTCAGGACACAGAGACTAAGGAGGAAAAGTCAGGGACAGGAACCTTCCGGTTTCCATCTGTAGCGGGAGACCTGTACCTGGGCCACCAGGGTTCCATAGCCGAGTAACACCAGGAGAAAGCTACCTTCCCAGGAGCATGAAAAAGCCATGAGTGGGGTTAAGATGAGCACCGCTGCCCACCAGGACCCGCCCAGAACGCGCGGGACAAGGACTGAGGTAAAGTTGGGCATAGGAACCTACGGGTTTCTATCTCTGGCAGGAGACCACTACCTGGGCCACCAGGGTTCCATAGCCAAGTAGCTCAGGAGGAAAGTTACCCTCCCAGGAGCATGGAAAAGCCATGAGTGGGGATAAGACAAGCACTACTGCTCACCTGGAGCTGGGGACCTCAGCCTGGGCCACAGGGCTCCAGGAGAGAGCTGGTATCCCAGGACTGCTGACACACCTTCGAGCATAGACAAAACCACCACTTCTGTTCAAACTCACTGGATCAAGAGGGACCCTTGCAGAGCTATCAGGACACAAGAACCAAGGGACAGCTGGGGACAAGATCCTTCTGGTTTCTGTCTGCACCCCAGAGCTGACCCTGTGCCACAGCTCTCCACTCAAATACCTCTCAGAGAGAGCTCTTCTTCAAGGAGTATTGATACAGAGGCCTGCAGGAGGGACAAGCCACATCCAGATAGAGTAAGATCAGCTAACATCAGAGTTAACAAGATGGCAAAAGACAAGGGCAAGAACATAAGGAACAGAAAACAAGGCTACTTGGCAACATCAGAACCCAGGTCTGCCACCACAGCAAGCCCTGGATACCCCAACACACCAGAAAAGCAAGACTCAGATTTAAAATCATTTCTCATGATGATGATAGAAGACTTTAAGAAAGAAATTAACACCCTTAAAGAAATACAAGAGAACAGAGGTAAACACCTAGAAGCCCTTAAAGAGGAAACACAGAAATCCATTAAAGAATTACAGGAAAACACAATCAGACAAAGGAAATGAACAAACCTATCCAGGAGCTAAAATAGAAATGGAAACAATAAAGAAATCACAAAAGGAGACAACCCTGGAGTTAGAAAACCTAAGAAAGAGATCAGGAGTCATAGATGCAAGCATAACCAACAGAATACAAGAGATAGAAGAGAGAATCTCAGGAGCAGAAGATACCATAGATAACATTGACACAACAGTAAAAGAACACACAAAATGCAAAAAGCTCCTAACCCAAAACATCCATGAAATCCAGGACACAATGAGAAGACAGAACCTAAGGATAATAGGTATAGAAGAGAGT